>CM026580.1:2855083-3576119 GCA_000180635.4 Pristionchus pacificus
CTTGGCCACGAGTTGAGATAGAGCACGGAACGGCTTGCGACAGATAGGACAGTTGTTTTGCTGTAATTTAGTCATTGTTGCTAATATTATAAGCGAAACTATTTGCAGATTTAGCGAAATTACAAAGCAACCATCTTTTATACTCCAGTACGATTCACAAAGTGGCACAAACGACTGTTTTAGATGTCCATGGAGAACATCACACATTGTTTGCCATAATGTGGTCTGACATGTACCAGCAAACAATTTCTGACATGACGTAAATGCTCTAAGGTTCACTTTTTCAAATGATGCCTTATTTTGGTAAGACAACTATCGAGTACAAATTCCGTTCGATAGTGGTTTCACTTTGCTTCTCTGTGCGCCCGTTCTATCGAACGAATCATTTGATAAGCAACACAAGACAACAAAAATAACAAAAGGTCAGATCGGAGGCTAAAAACGATCGAGTCAAAAATATCACGAAAAATAAAATAAATTTATTGGAAATTGAACTTTTACGTTACTCCATTCACCTTCTGTCGAAGATGCTCGGCACAACTGTAGCAGAGGCAGAGATGACGGCAGGGAAGAATTACCGTATCTCGAATCTAAACGACAATTATTGTTTATAGGAATGAGTAGGTAAATACAAACATCGTTCATGCAGATGACACATTCGAAGGGTTGCTCCTCGGCGAATCGTTGTTCCTTGTTCTCGATGCCGAACAATTCCTGGATATATTTTAATTTATAAATAAAAACAATAATTTACCTGCACGAGGTACATGATTCCGTTGACGAATACTTTCTGTCTTCTGATCTTGAGCATGAGTGCCTTCGAATTGTCCGAGGCTTCCTGAATTAGTTGAATTCAAGATTAGACTAATCAAAGAATACTGCGTAATCTTTGGCATGGTGAGTGGGGAACTGCTGTGTAATGAGAATAAGATCTCTCTGGCTACACTCAGTAACTTAGACTAAACTGTATCTAAAGCGATAAATCCTCACCGTAATGGTGCATACGGTAGTCTGAACTTGTACTCGTCCCTCCTCCTTTACAGTGCAAGCAATGACGACAGGGAAGTAATTACCGCCTTTGTACTGCATCTGCGAAAAATATATTATCTGTTTTATCGTTATTTGTATCAAATTACGACGTAAAGACATAGCTGAATGAGATATTTACCTTAGCCATATCAAAGTTAGAGGTATCGAACACGAATTCATTGAAGATCTGATCAGCTCCAATATCGAACGCAAATTCGCCCGAGAACGGATCTCCCGTTTTATTGTCTCGATATCCGAATCTGAAACAAACTTCAGCCTTATTCTATGAATTGTAGCGATCCGAAATTTACTTATGAAACATTTTCGAAAAAGATGTGAATGGATCAATGCAATTCCATTCAATTCGTTGTCTGGATGGAACCAGACATCTCATAAAACATAGGGAGAGACGAAGACAAGGAAGCAATTATCGATTTATTATCTCGTTCCTAACACATGGCGATTGAGAAGGGATATTAAATGATCTTCTTACCTCACATCCGTTCCCTCATTAATTTCGAGTGCATTGAAGTGCAATTGAATCGTTCCTGGCTTATCAGCATCATACATGAATTCGATACGGTACTTGTCCGGTCCCTCCTCGCCCTCTTCCTTCGCGATTCTGAAAAAAATATTTAAATAAATACATAAAATAACAAACTCACTTGACAAACTTGATGGACTCCTTGCGTACATTCACCCAGACATCGACGGGAATCACCAGGTCCGAACCTCGCTCGTTGCCACGAATGCCGTTAGTGGGGAACTGCAAGGTCGGAGTACAAATTGACATAGTAAAGGTGAAGTAGCTACGACAATGAAAGCGATTTTACAGTTGTCATTAGACAACCACGTCTGGTGGTGTACACAGGTAAGGCCAAGTATATTCAAAATATAATATCATTGATATCACTGACCATAACGGGCTTGTCTCCAAGCAGATCTAGCTCTTTGTTCTCAACGAAGAACAGTGATGCTTCAGGCTTGGCCATTTCATATCTTCCTTCACCGAGTAAGAAGTGAGTTCCAAAGTAGGAGGCTGAGAAGCAATTGCCCATTGTCGATCGATTGCGAATAAGAGCCAAACACGAGCAATAACTACTGTTCTGTGCCTTTTATCTGTCATTTGGTTGTCATCGTTCGGCATTCGTGTGATGAAAGGCTACAAAACTCAAAAACACGCCTATTTCTACTCGTCAAGACTAAGCTAATAGAGTGTTAGGGTAAGTTAGGGGGGAACAGCACTCACTTCCCTCACTTTCACATCTTGAATAGATATCAAGAGTCTTGTCATCGCCATCTTCGGCATCCGCACCGCGTCTAAACGAATATCTAATCGATATTGATTCATAAATTATACGAGTAGTCTTCTTCCAATTTAATTATTTTTGCTCTGATATGTATAAGCATTGTTCTTCATCATTTTTCTTCGAGTTATACTATCGAATAAAGGAAAATAATCAGGTATGCTCTCTAACTTGATGAGAGCGCTGTGAATACTCGGTGTAAGAGAGCAAAAACTGATAGCTTGGTCGAAATCCGGTTGTAAACTTGAAAGAGAAGTGTTACCTGGAGCGACCGGACTGCTCCCGGTGAAAAGGATTGCGTAGTCTGCTACCTACTTGTCCCATTGCATCTGGAATTCGCTTAATATTAAAAGGAAAACAACTTTAATTGACGTAAAAACGTGAGAACAACGATTAATTCCTCCTTAGGGTGTGGCTCAGCGATAAGATTTAGAAAGACTATTATTTGGCCCACAAACGTGAGTGAAATGAGACCCTCCGCTTATAATTGGCCCAATCCATGGCCGAATCGATCAATACTCTTAAGGGAAGAGCGAGGGGAACCGGGTAGGCGAAAGAGAGAGGAGGGTAGGGAGAGGGGGGTAGGGGCCAGTCGGCTCCCCTTCCCTTGGCCCGGTATATCCGTCCTTCCAAGTGACGCGGCAGGTAAGTCGTGGTGAGACCGAGTGAGATTCAATTTTTAATTTTCGTATAACATATTTCAAAGCTTTGTTTTTACTTAAATTTTACGTTGTTATGATGTTTTTAAATATATTTTTTCATGTCAGGTAGCTAGCAATGAACAATGCGATGCTTTTACATCGTTTGGCGTCGCTCCGACAAGGTTATCCATTGAGTTATTGTTTTTTTTTAGTTTCTCACTTTGCAACCATTTTACTTATTATTATGCAAACTGTTATATGGAATTAAATTTCACTTTTTACGATACTTAACTACTTCCTAATTCTCTTTTCAGTGCAAATATTGCCAAATAGTCTTATTAAAACGTCAATATGATCCATTTTCAGTTACTCAAGCGGCCTCTATTCACACTCACGTCAAAACAATCGCTCAATTGAGCAGTAAATACGAGAAGGACGAAGCCAAGGAAAACTGGCTGAAAGAGCAGGTAAAACCATTGAATTATTGTTCTATTTTAACCTCAGCGAAATATATAAGAATGGTATCGAAAATATATAATATAAGAAAGAAAAGCATTGGCAAGGGACTCCACTACCCCCTTGCGTTCTTTTAGTTTCTATTCACCATTATAAATTCACTAACAGATAAAATATTTCAGGGTGATGGAGGCAGCGTTAAATACACAAGAAACGGAAGCAATCCCGATCTGGGACAAGTCACCTTCCATCACAAGGAGAAGTTGAATGCATTCACAGGTATTACGTAGTAAAGGCTACCCTGAAAATAATATAGCATTATAATAAAACCATTTTAAAATGCTGTTAGAAGCTGGTGGAAGCTTCCTTACTATGTTCCTTTTTTTTAAATACATGGGTAAACGATAGGCGATTATGCAAATATTCGCTCTGATCGCTCTCTTATGATTGTCAGAATGAAAGTGAAATACTTTCATATAAATTGCAGGTGCAATGATGCATGACTTCTCTCTCGCTGTAAGAGAGGCAGTGAAGGATGAGAGGACGAGATGCGTCGTTGTCAGGGGAGAAAACGGCAACTTCTGCAGCGGAGGAGAACTTAATTTCGTGGAGAAGGTATGATAGATTTTTAAATATTTTGCGCAATTTCACAGTAGTTCTAAGTTCTGTAGTTAACCAGTGCTTGCACTCGTTACTAGCGAAAAAAAATCGAAACTTCCGGTCTAGAATGGTTCAGCTGATTTAGTTAACAATTTTTACGAATCGTTGTCGGACGATGTTCAGACGGTAACGTCGCGTGGATCGGAGTTTATCATTATTGCTAGTTATTGTCACTTTGGAGATCGACATTTCGATTGATACTGGAATGATTTTTTTTTTTAGATGTAAACGACGTAATTTAAATATTTGTTGGACGTCTCAGGCGTCTAAGTGAAATTTTCAGAAATATAGATTGACGTGGTAGACGAGGATTCTCGATTTTCCAGCGTCACTTACACACTATTCTTACCAAACATTTTTATCGATTTATCGATCGAACAAATATATAGAAAGCGAATGTGCACTTCTAGTATAGTTCAGTTATGCGAGCACAATTTTTACAAATCGTTGTCAGACGATTTTCAGACGGTAACGTCGCGTGGATCGGAGTTTATCATTATTGCTAGTTATTGTCACTTTGGAGATGGACATTTCGATTGATACTGGAATGATTTTTTTTTAGATGTAAACGACGTAATTTAAATATTTGTTGGACGTCTCAGGCGTCTAAGTGAAATTTTCAGAAATATAGATTGACGTGGTAGACGAGGATTCTCGATTTTCCAGCGCCACTTACACACTATTCTTACCAAACATTTTTATCGATTTTATCGATCGAACAAATATATAGAAAGCGAATGTACACTTCTAGTATAGTTCAGTTATGCGAGCACAATTTTTACAAATCGATGTCAGACGATTTTCAGACGGTAACGTCGCGTGGATCGGAGTTTATCATTATTGCTAGTTATTGTCACTTTGGAGATCGACATTTCGATTGATACTGGAATGATTTTTATTTTTTAGATGTAAACGACGTAATTTATATATTTGTTGGACGTCTCAGGAGTCTAAGTGAAATTTTCAGAAATATAGATTGACGTGGTAGACGAGGATTCTCGATTTTCCAGCGTCACTTACACACTATTCTTACCAAACATTTTTATCGATTTTATCGATCGAACAAATATATAGAAAGCGAATGTACACTTCTAGTATAGTTCAGTTATGCGAGCACAATTTTTACAAATCGTTGTCAGACGATTTTCAGACGGTAACGTCGCGTGGATCGGAGTTTATCATTATTGCTAGTTATTGTCACTTTGGAGATCGACATTTCGATTGATACTGGAATGATTTTTATTTTTTAGATGTAAACGACGTAATTTATATATTTGTTGGACGTCACAGGCGTCTAAGTGAAATTTTCAGAAATATAGATTGACGTGGTAGACGAGGATTCTCGATTTTCCAGCGTCACTTACACACTATTCTTACCAAACATTTTTATCGATTTTATCGATTGAACAAATATATAGAAAGCGAATGTACACTTCTAGTATAGTTCAGTTATGTGAGCACAATTTTTACAAATCGTTGTCAGACGATTTTCAGACGGTAACGTCGCGTGGATCGGAGTTTATCATTATTGCTAGTTATTATCACTTTGGAGATCGACATTTCGATTGATACTGGAATGATTTTTATTTTTTAGATGTAAACGACGTGATTTATATATTTGTTGGACGTCACAGGCGTCTAAGTGAAATTTTCAGAAATATAGATTGACGTGGTAGACGAGGATTCTCGATTTTCCAGCGTCACTTACACACTATTCTTACCAAACTTTTTTATCGATTTATCGATCGAACAAATATATAGAAAGCGAATGTGCACTTCTAGTATAGTTCAGTTATGCGAGCACAATTTTTACAAATCGTTGTCAGACGATTTTCAGACGGTAACGTCGCGTGGATCGGAGTTTATCATTATTGCTAGTTATTGTCACTTTGGAGATGGACATTTCGATTGATACTGGAATGATTTTTTTTCAGATGTAAACGACGTAATTTAAATATTTGTTGGACGTCTCAGGCGTCTAAGTGAAATTTTCAGAAATATAGATTGACGTGGTAGACGAGGATTCTCGATTTTCCAGCGTCACTTACACACTATTCTTACCAAACATTTTTATCGATTTATCGCTCGAACAAATATATAGAAAGCGAATGTACACTTCTAGTATAGTTCAGTTATGCGAGCACAATTTTTACAAATCGTTGTCAGACGATTTTCAGACGGTAACGTCGCGTGGATCGGAGTTTATCATTATTGCTAGTTATTGTCACTTTGGAGATGGACATTTCGATTGATACTGGAATGATTTTTATTTTTTAGATGTAAACGACGTAATTTATATATTTGTTGGACGTCTCAGGAGTCTAAGTGAAATTTTCAGAAATATAGATTGACGTGGTAGACGAGGATTCTCGATTTTCCAGCGTCACTTACACACTATTCTTACCAAACATTTTTATCGATTTTATCGATCGAACAAATATATAGAAAGCGAATGTACACTTCTAGTATAGTTCAGTTATGCGAGCACAATTTTTACAAATCGATGTCAGACGATTTTCAGACGGTAACGTCGCGTGGATCGGAGTTTATCATTATTGCTAGTTATTGTCACTTTGGAGATGGACATTTCGATTGATACTGGAATGATTTTTTTTTAGATGTAAACGACGTAATTTAAATATTTGTTGGACGTCTCAGGCGTCTAAGTGAAATTTTCAGAAATATAGATTGACGTGGTAGACGAGGATTCTCGATTTTCCAGCGTCACTTACACACTATTCTTACCAAACATTTTTATCGATTTTATCGATCGAACAAATATATAGAAAGCGAATGTACACTTCTAGTATAGTTCAGTTATGCGAATTCATTTTTACGAATCGTTGTCGGTGACTTCGAATTTGATTGTTATTTGGAGATCGACATTGCGATGGGTTCTGGAGTGGTTTTTTTCGTTGTAAATGACGTATTTTATACACTTGTTGGGCTTCTCATATTTATATGCAAAATATATAGATCTCTAGGCGGATGTGATTCGAGCAGATCCGGACGTCTTTTTAGCTCGGTTCTTACCTAAAAAAAATACTTTTGGAACTGACTTTAACCTTTTTAAACCAAGAATACAGTTGTGAAATTTAGACACATTTGCACTCGAAAGTCTCGTATAAGATTTTCGAACATTAATATTAGTCATCTCCACATTCAACTTCTTCTAATAGAATCTGCTCAATTCCTTGAATTCACTCAGTATTTGGAGCTAGTGTTCTTCCAATCTACTAATCGATACTCTTCCAACTCCTAATCCTTCCGGTCCAACGACGTAGTAGTGAGATTGTAGAATCGAGATTTGGAATAACTGCACGTTTCATCGACATAAGAAGTGAAAGCGATCGTAACCAAGAAAAAAACTAATCCACAGTGATGATATGAATACGCGCGTGATAACAAGCCTCAAATAAACAGGAAGTTGCTGTGGAGCATGAACGTCAGACGTTCGAGCTATTGAGTACGCACTATAATCAAGATCTCGTAGCGTGGGAATCAAAACAGCGTAGAATAATTAAAATTTAAGAATATTTTTAAGTCCCCATGTTCAGAATTTCGTGTGCTTCTGAATGTGTTAGAGGACTCCGCCGAGTGCTAAGTCGTTTATTCGGATAGAGCAACTTCCTCTCTAAGAGCACTTCATCAATTACGCTTCAGATTACTAGAAATCATGGAAATGCTGCGATTGAGAGATTTCCTTCAGATTGCCAGTGAGGAAGGATCGTACGTCATGAATACCGTAATGATGAGCTCGTTGAAGAAATTGGCCAATAGCGACAAAGTGAGCATCGCTGTGCTCGAAGGTAGGTAGAAGAACAACATAATGAAAAATGGGGATTCCTACCAATAACTTTTTTCCGATGAGAATGAACATGCATTTTTATTCACCAAGATTCATTTCAACGCTTACCTTGGCATAGAATATACGAATCCTCAAGATCTCTTAATATGCATCCACGAAGAATCTTTCTATTCATGTTACCATATCCATCTCAGGTTCAACAATGGGCGGAGCATCTGAGATTGCGTCCGCGTGCGATATTCGTGTGGCACACAGAAAAGCAAAGGCAAGCCTGACTTTCTTCGAATTCCGAGATTTGTAGGCATGGCCATGCAAAAAGACCTCTTCTCGGTAGCCCTGTTTTTGCACTAATGGTGTCAGATTGCATTCCGATAAATGGAGCTATATCAGCCTTATCACATGCTCGGTTTGTTTGGGCGAAACTGACATTCATGAAAGTAAATGAGAGTGGGCGATTTGCAGCAAACAAGACACGATCTTTGAGAGCAAAACATTATTTTTGATATTTGCTTACTGATTAGTACTCTCCAAGTGTTGTCGGTATCATTTTGGCGGATGCATGTAGAAGATACACCGATGCCGATACATGGAAAACTGACAATGAGGAACAATGAAGAAAAAATATTTTATATGATTTTTATCACACATTTGTGAATTCCGAAGACCATTAGGCATTGAAAATTCACACACCGAAGTCCTGATTGCAGGTGGGTTTCGTTCAAGGAAAGATGGGAGTGTGCCCGGGATGGGGAGGCGGAAGATTCCTTGTGAAAACACTGGGCACGGCTCGAGCGATGGAGTATCTGTCCACTGCTGCTGTAGTCGGAGCGGAGGAACTACACAAGGTGTGTTTCTGAATGTCCAACTAGTAGAAAATAACATCAAGTATTTCATAAAAAAAGGAAATTTTTAACTGCAAGAATCAGAATCAGAATTTATCAAGGGTCGCTGTAAGTGGTGATCAGGAAAGTCGAAAAACTTCTTCTTCTGTTATTTATGATTGGACTTTCTTGAACTGCAATGGCATATTCAATGACTTATTCAAGTGCACATATGTTTCAGGCCGGATTCATCTCTCATCTCATCGACAATGAAGACGATTTGACTGAATACCTCAAGAGATTCAGCAGACTTGAGTAAGTGGATGTCTAGAATAGTGATATTCCGACTGATGATGGGCTGGTGCTCTAAACGTCGTAATCGATGATACAAGATCTGTTATCTCTCCTATCTCTCTTATCCCTTTCCGGCATTGTTAAGAAGCCTACCCAGTGTCTAGAAATAATCCTAACATCGCTCGCATTCCCTAACAATACCAGTGACGCTCAAGTGGCAGATGTTCCTCTGATTGTTACCACCGTTCTGGGAGGTGTCAACAATGTGCAAATTCCCCATCTCTTTACTACGTGCGGAAAAACAGCGCTCGGTTGGGTCTACGATTCACGTGCGTGTTGGATGTGGCCCCATTTATCACTCAGTGAGAGATCGCCCTTTGTCTCAATCGCTGGAGATATGGGGAGAAAGGAAGGGATGTGATCCACTGGGTGCGAAAACAAGTCCATCTTCAGAAGCAAGCACGCGTTTGTCGCAGCGAAGAGAATGGTGGTCAACTACAGTGGAAAGAATCGAAATCCGAAGGAGAGGGAAGAGGAAGAGAGAAGGATCTTCATGAGTGTGTGGGGGCATGCCGATCATAAGAAGAGCATTCACGATATTAGAGAGAATCTGATCAGAGCTAAGAAAGAGAAGTCTCATAAGAAGTAGTTTCATCATTGTATCATCATTGTATCATCATTGTATGTAGTGTATCCTAGTCTCGCTTGATAGTACTCTTTCTACGGATCTGATACCATTGCCTAGTTCAACTGCCATCCTTCTCAGCACGATGATACATTTCAATAACTTACACTCAAGTTACTGTAGTCAGATTACCTATTTCAGGTATTTAATTTCCGTTCGATCACCTGTAGACATGATGAAATATTGTGCAATCCGTCTGTAGTCTATCTGGTCTCTTTTACGATCCATCGGTCTGTCCACTTAGCAGCCCATGGGGTCTCGAAGAGAGCTGACACATTCGTGAGCACACAAGATTTATAATAAGTGCGCACCTGGGGGAAGATCGGGAGAAGTAGTTAAAAATCTAATAGGCTCGGGGAGTGCGGAGATGAGATACCTTGCCTGATACTGTCCGCTTTTGAAGATAGTTTTGTGTCATAGTGAGGACAAGCCTGAGATTCATAAGTGGGGAAAACTAACTAGAAGAAAGATCACCAACTAATCGCCTGTTTTGACGAAGCCACTGATGACTGCCGCTTGAATAGTGCATCCATCTATTTTCTCAGTCCAAACACGCCAGAAATAGGCGCTCCTCGAGATCGTTTCCCTCTGTGTGTGTGCCCTCAGGGTATTCGACCATACCATCTTGACCCCGGAACTGTTTGCCACTCTACTGTTCTCAGTTTGGCAAATACGCCCGATTTTTTCGTCTCGCACCAGGCCATCCGGTGCACTCCCTCATTCTTTCTACAGAGATCTCTCAAGATGATTGGAGGATATAGTTTTGGCGGGAAATCGGAGGGTTTAGGAAGACCTTTGCTTACATCAGGCACATCACGGAACCGAATTGTAGACAGATGCCAACAGGAATCTGCGTATACCTGCGCAATTGGTGCCAAATCGGGGGTGATCAAGAGGTGCTATTTAGAGTCTATTCAAAATCAGCCATGAATAGCTTCATCCTCACGTCGCATTGACGCTCGTAATGCGAAAAAGCCGCAGCACCTACTCGTTTTTGCCTATTTTTCGGGCAGCGGTTTTTCGGCGGAGATTTTTCATTTGTAGCCGCTTGTCAACAGCGACTGCGGCGTACTTAAGCGAAACGGCGTGCGTAGGCCGACAACCTTCTGGGCTGATCTTCACTCACTTTCGGGGTTCTACCCACAGTTGACAGGACCGAAGATCTTCCCCTTGGCAGATATCCTGAATCTCAGAACGATTTGCGCACTAAACGGGCGGCAGACGGGACTCTCTGGCCTAAAACTGTATCTTCCCTCTGGTTCTTATTCTAAAGGTCTCCCAGACTTCTGGCTTCTTCTTTTATTATTCATCCCTCGAACATTCCTTCCCCAGAAAACCTTTGGCTTGTTTAGACCGAAGATCCAGCTGTTACCGCCAGATTCTGTGTTTGTTCACGTTCCCATCCGTGTCACTTAATCGTGCAGATTTGAACGGGTCTGACCCGGGCGATGGCGCTGCCTATTCATTGCGCCATCGCTCGCCATTGGCTAATTCCTCGGTTCCCGCTCGCTTTCGGGAAGGACGGGAAGAGGGGCGGAGAGGGGAGGGGAGGAGGCCTCCTCTTCCTTGCGCAATCATCCCCACAGGTGCGCTCGGGCAGTTGACCTCACGATGCGAGATGTGATGCAATGCTATCTGTCGAGGAGATCTCTCTTAGCCCCTCAGAGAGTCGGGGCCGATTTCATCATATACAAATAGGGACGAGGGTTCGTCCTCTTCTTCCCACACCAGGAGTAAGGGGACACCACCTGTGTGACTGGTACTGTAGGGGGGATCAGGCGAGGGGATTATGTGAGAGGGACCTGGGCGGATTAGCATATTCAGAGATCAGATGGTGATGAAATTGGCGAGCCAGAGGGGGAAACCCGTCTGTCGCAGTTTAGCGCACCGTGCCCTGACAATGATTACCAGACGTGTGTCTAGTGGGGGAAAATTACCCCTGCCAATCAACCTGATTAGTTGGAGCTATCTGTTGCACTTCAGTGCTGCCTGTCACTCATCTTCCTATCCTGCACGCTACTTCGTCATTCCCCGCTCCATTCCACACGATTTCGTCTCTCTTTTCCTCATAAACTCTCCCGATTCACATCTGGGTCCTCCCCTTCATTCTCAAACTTTCCCTTTTCTTCCTTCAGTCGTCCTTTTCATAGTCCGTCCGGGAACGCGCCTTCTTCCCGGTGGGCGGAGTCTCATATCCAAGTGGATTGAAGAAACAAGCACAAACACTCCTCCGTCCCTCTCTTACTTTAGGCGGAAGCTCCGCCCCCTCCGATAGTCAGTCTTACTCCAAGTCGGCTACTATGAATACCTGCCTTCTTCTGCTACTCTCTACTCTGGCTCTGGCACAGTCCCGATTCCTCTTGGTAAGTATCAACTACCGTATCCATCCCTCACTTCACGTCTTCCCTTGCAGGCCCCTTCCGTGCACAAACATGTCGACCCTGAAGTCAGCGTCGCCGATACTTGTAAGTCGTGGGAACCCCCTGGGGTTAGTGATCTCATTGATCCTTGATCTCCTCAGCACTTCTGGTCGATCCTCCCTCGGTCTCATTCACTGCTCACTCCAATCTCACGTCGACTCGGTTCACCTCCGGAGACGAGCTGAGCTTCTACTGCGAGGCCGTCGGCACTCCCATGATCAACGTCTACTGGTCAGTTCTGCCTCTTCCCACCGTGCCGAGCGGTCGCCTACCGTACCCAATGCCGTAACGTGCGCTTACAGGACGCTGAATGGAAAGATCGTGCAGGGCCACCGAAGACGGTCGAACCTCGAGAGACTGCGCAACGAGGGGAAAGTGGTGAGTTAATCGAGGAATCTGGGATCAGCGATGACGTCACTCTGATTTCAGATGATCGGTCAGAACGTCGTGGGTTCGAAGCTGGAGTTGGAATGCGTCGATGAGCGAATGACCGGAACCCTCAGCTGCGTTGCTGATAACGGCGTCGAAATCGTCAAGTCATCCGTCCAGATCTCAACCAGTGAGTTTGACCCCACATTCCACGTCAGTTCAGCTCTCCCTACTCCTTCGAGGAGCCCAACCAGTTGACCCCTGGCCCTTTAGTCGTTGTGCAATATCTACCAGGTATTTGCGCGGGAATTCATAGAACGGTACCGGGAGCACCTGTGCCACGTGTACATATACGAAGGCATACGTATATCTCTCTCGAGACTGACAAACAATCAATGCCTATATAATTTCCAGCCGGTGCTCACGAATGCGCGCGGATGCGCCCTGCCCGCCCGCAGATTGGAACGTGGACGAAATCAAGAATCGAAGAGATCGGCAACTCGGCCATCTTCCAGTGCAGAAAGGCCTCCGCCGGAGTTTCCATCCGATGGGAAAACGACGAGGGAAAGGAGCTGAAGAAGGAGGACGGATTCGTGGTAAGAGATTGTGTCTGTCTCAGTGATGACTACACGGAATGCACCTCTCCCCGATTTGCATACTCTCTCATCGATCAGACAAGCGAGAGAGTGCGCAAAACGAGGAGAGTCGCGTGCCGATTTGTCATCACTAGTCTGTATCTCTCATTTCGCCGCGCGCTCTCTCGCTTTGTCTGACTGGCGAGAGACAAGTGAACAGACATTGCTCGATTGTGCTGACTTACCGTAACCTAATCCCTTCCAGGTGCTGCCCAACGGCGATCTGCTCATTCCGTCGCTCCAATGGGAGATGATGGGCTCGTACTTGTGCGTTGCGACGAGTGAGGAGGGCGAAGAGAGACAGGAAACCTTCGTCTTCCCTACTGATGAGAATGCGCCCGAACCATCTGGAGATGGAGGACAGGACTATGTAAGTTTTGCCCTCAGCCCTAAGTTGCAACATCTCATCTTCCGAGAGAGATCTTGCGACCGGAAACATGGGGCAAATGCGGATTAGAACGACCGACTTTATCATGATTCCCGAGAAACTCTCCGTGACTTGTCGCATCATCCATTGGTTATTTCAGGAGGAGTACTAGCTCGCGGTCTCGTCGCCTCTCTCACGTCAGATGATGCAGACTTCCACAGTGATTCATCTCTTTTCTTATCCTTGCCGATCGTTCAAAGAAAGCGCTCCCGATACTCACCACCCTATTACAAGATTACCTCAACACGTGGGATCTCACATTCCCAATCTCCCTCCATATACCCATAACCACCCCAGTGAATCGCCCTTTCGGTTGTTTATTGAATTTCTATGAATATGACCTTGATTTGACCAAGATCGTTATGAGTTAACGGCATTATTTAACCCCCGTTACCCTTGCATAACTAACACCTTGTCCATAATAATGCATAATATTTGTTGTGTTTCTTCATCCATATATATATTATCTATATGTTGTTATCATCTATCCCGCCCCTTGCTATCTACCCGAGAGATCATCTACTCCCTTCTGCCCGGTTGTCGACGGTGTGAACGACTGCACCCAGTTCTCGTTCAACTCTCTCGATCAACCCAATCGTCCATTGTATCTTCTTCTGAATCCGAATCTGATAAACAACTATGTGTGTAACAGCTCTTCTTTTCGACCCTACGAAGACAATAAATCTTGAGGTGGAACCGCCTCGCCAAATCCAATGCTATCTAATCGGCCGTTTCTCTCGCTCGATCGCTCTCTCAGGGATTCTCATGACGTTATGCGATCCCTCCCTTCCCCCTTCCCATACCTGATTTATGGGCACCGCCTTGCAGTATCTCTCTCTCCCTCGCTCGCAACTTTTCCCAATCCCCCTCCTCCTTCCCGCTCTTAATATTACTAAACAACAAAAGTACACATTCTTTATCTTAATTAGAGGAAAATAACACGGTTGCATCATCACGCAAGAGATTAGCTGAGGTCGAGAGTACGTGTAGAATAAGATGTGGGGGATAAGTATGTGTATAGTGAATATGGAATATTATGGGTAAATGGATGAAATAGTAAAGTGGTTAAAGTGTCGAGTAAATAATATTCGCAGCCGTCATCCCTGTTGGAAGATCACTGAGCAGCTCCGATCTAAAATATGTATGAGAATTATGGAGTTTGACCTTCCCCCGAACTAAAGTTTGTGTGACGGACCCTATATTTAGAGAGTAGAATCGAGGATTCCAATACGATAAGGCGAAATAAATCTGAAACCTTTTCATGACCACTTTTCCCTGGGGAGTAATGTTGCGGCGACTGCTATTGTCTATCGTTTAATGCTCGTTCTCGTAAAGCAACCGATCTCCGGGGAGATTATCCGCCTCCAGCAACTTATACCGGGAACTGTATCTCTAGAATCATTTACTAGGAACAAAAGCGTTGATTGATGTTGGTCTTCCGAAGAATGAGGAGCAATGAACAGATAAATTGAGCCAGCGACACAGCTCCCATTATTAGTGCCTATTGAACAGCGTCGAAGCGGAAGACGCATGATAATGGAATTATCATGCCCAAACAAACAGCCGAATGTGCGTCACCCAAATTCGCATCGTCATATGGCTATTATAAGATTCTAGAGTCTAGACATCCGGAAAAGTGTTAGAATAGGAAGAATATTAACCTTGGCGAGAAAATCGCTGACGACATTTCGTCCGGTGCGAATGGAAGCAATTTCCTCGTTGTTAATCGACTCCCAATCCGGTTTCTGACCTCCACGAACAATTTCGATATCCTTATTGGTTTTCTGAAATTATATCGGGCTAAACTTAAGTCATAAGCCTTAAGTCCTTAAGTCATTAAGTCAAATCTGTTTGTTCCATCTATTTCAGTCACTTGATGGCTCCTTCCGATTCGCCAGATCTTTTGATAGAACATCACAATGACGAAGACAACAAGGTTTTCTGAGAAGAAATTCCTCTGGGATTGCCCCTCTCGACATGTAAACACGTAATGATACACAGAGCCGCAAACACAATCGTTTATACGATAGGGGTTTAGCACATAAAATATGACTATAAGTGAGCTCCTGAGCTGGGGCGTTGTCGTTGGCGGTGAGGATATGGTAGATCATCGATGGATGTGATCGATGATTGCGTGAGATTACTCGTACTCCTCCTGGGAAAGAACAGAGATGCTAAACAGAAAGGGCAAATAGATGAAAAGTGATGGCTCCATGTTACCGTACCTCGACGTCTTCCTCCTCCTCCTCTTGCCCCTGCAACAAACAGATATTGTTCAGAGATATACTAGCGAACCATATCACATGCTTAAATTATGTAGAGCAACAGCATTAGAAACAGTATGATGTACAACACTTCGTACAGTTTTGCAGTTAAAAACAAGTATGAAGTGCATTTCATACAGTTTTTTTCATGTAAATTCTTTATGTAGTGACATCGTTCTGTTTTGTCATTCTCAATGTACCAGTACTGACATAGTGATACTTGTCCTCTTCCTCGTCATCTCGTGGCTTCAGCTTTCCGATCGTCTTCTCCAGAATCGTCGGAGGACAGGGGACTCCGGGGAAGAGCGGATAGGCTTTGCGCTGAAAGAGGACTGAGACTGGAAGAACATTATGACATCAGATGCAAGACGGAGATAGAGATCATGGATTCGGACAGTTTTGTGTCCCTGCATGACTCAAAATTGTCTAAAAACGAGACAAAGACAAACAGGACAACGGACGTACATGTTCGAACATCATGCGACGCTCGTTGAAATTGCGACGATCGATCTGGCGATCGTACTTGGAGGCAATCTGGACCTTGGCCTGTAATATTCAAGATAAAGAACCTTCTGGAATACGCCCATTCGCTGGGCGAACGAGCGCGAGTCGGTGGAGCGCTCGAATTTGGACGAAACGTGAATTCTCGGCTGTAATAGGGTACTTGTCAGGAAGCTTCTGTCAGTCTCTCGAAGAGGCGCAAAGTTCAAAGAAACGATGCTTCGAGCTTCTTTTTGGGCTGGAAATAGGGTGTGCGTGCGACGCGAGTTTTTGGGGCGGACGACGGGTAATTGGTTTTCAACAACACCCTCTCTCTCTCGCTCTCTCTTCGAAGTGACGTCGGAGTCGTCTAAAATCGCATTGCGAGGGAGGGGCAAAACTTCTACTGCGACGCCTACGCCATCGAAAATCTCCCCCGATGTATTGACGACACGCGAACGGTCTCGCTGATTGCGTGAAATTACAGCTAATTCTATCAGCTGGCCTTACCAGTGGTGCCCACCTAGCGTTGCCTTACGACTGTACAATCGCTTGATGTGGATACACCTTTACCTTTACAGCGAAATTCGCCTTTAACAACGATGTAGTCTCATATGCCCCTTACTCTCTCAATCGTCATAAGTGCTGAAATTCGACATTCAAGAGCACACGAAAATGTGCCGGGGTGCAGTTGCGAGTAAGAGCAGGCTGCGCGTTCTCGAAATAGAAACTAAAGGGGAAGAGCGAGGGCAAATACAACAACGCTAGCCGGCCACTGACCACACTTCCTACGTGATGGGAGAATGGACAAATATCGAATGACCAGTTCGTTTTAGTAGGCGAGTGTGTATCGTGAAGTTTGCAAAAGGAGAGGTGAATGGAGTAGGGGTTCTCGAGAAGTTGTCAGGGATCTCGGGAATGCAAGTAAAACAGGATACAGGCAAGTTAAAACGATCAGATATCCCGTTAATCAAGGGACTTGCGTCTTACGGGAGATCACTGCTTGGTCCCTGATTATTCTCAGGGATATCTGGTGAAAAATCCTCAACCTTAGCGCGTTAATTGAAAAAGGCATATTCGCCAGCCCAGCTTACGGGATGTCTCGAGTTGGAGTCATTGGGATCAAGTCCCTTCTTGAGGGCACTGTTCCTGGCCATCTGACGCTGACGCTCGTTGAGCTCCTTGAGCTGAAATAACGAAGGTTGACGACAGAAATCTCTACAGAGATCCCGAACAGCCAAGGCAGTTTCGCCTGGCTAGACTGGATAACCAGGACGGATTTCCTTGGATAATATCGAAAAGTGCTCGCAATGCGTCAGTGAAAGATCATAGCTGAAGGAAGTGGTTCCGAGATAAGAATTTCGAAGTCAGAGATCATCATTCATATGTGCGAAGTAGTAATGAGTAAAAATTGACTATTTTGATGAATCTTCCCCTCCTCAGAAACAGCAATTAGAAAAGCACCTATTGATCAAAGTAGTCATTTTTTGTTTCTTTTTTCAGAAATTAGAAATGAGTTGAAAATTCCTTACATCGTACTCCTGTCTCTCGTGTCTCTTCTCGAGATCGTACTTTTCCGTCTCCAGCTTGCAGATGCGCTGATGGAGCGCCTTGATCTTCTCCTGAAATTAATTTACGAATTATTATTATTACAATTCATCATTATTCCTATCAAAAGTTTACGAAAAAATGTGTATTCTCCCCTAAATCACAAGGTAAATGTGGTTTGTAATTATAACCAAGGGCGGGCCTTTACCTTTATGTGACTTGTGGAAGAGTACATATTTTTCATAGAACTAGTGGAATATCAAAAATCTACCTTGAGATCGGCGGGAAGAAGTCCCGACGCGTCCATTCCCTTCATAACAGCAGCCATGAAGATCTGTGAGGGCAAAGATTAAAGACCATTCCAAAAGGTTTTACGGCCAAGGATCAAATATTAACAACACATCAATGTGCTCATTGGACCGGAGATGCGTCGTTGCAACTTCTTTTTGCCATACCCGTCGCAATTTTCTCCTATTCATGTCTCACTCGAACTTCGTGTGAATAGGAAACGAGTCAATTACGCCTACGAATACAGAAGTACCACACACCATAGCTGCTAAAAGGACGACTTTTCGCGGCGAGGGATCGCTTGGAACTATTTGGTTAAAATCTAAAGGAGCTTCAAATACAAATCAGTCTATATCGGGCTATTTGTATAGATTACTCAATCTGAATATTTCAATTTTCTAATATTTCCTGTCTGTTGGCGATGGATGTTTGAAAACTGTCTAATCCGCGTTAAGTGGAGCCTGAGAATATATTCGAGACTACCGTACTCTCTTGGCCTCGAGCTGCTGGTCCTTGGTCATGCCCATCTCCTGCTTAGCCTGCACGATGTTGCCGAACTTGTCGCCCCTCAAACATTTTTTTTCAATTTTTAAAGCTCGATCTTAGTTCTCTATCAACAATACAACAACCAATGGCGTGTACTCACTTGTCCTTCTTCTCCGGAATCACGAAGTTTCTTCCTCCAGTGAGACCAGCCATCTGCTGCTGTCTCTTCTCCCTCTCCTCCTCCTTCTTAGCCTTCTCCGCCTCGTAGCGAGCACGACGCTCATCCTGAATTATAACTTCACAATATGCACATTATGATGTGAAGGCACAAATCACTGGTAGGATGCGTTTCTCCGGAACTGAGAAATGTAAAGATTCGTTAAAATATTGTTAAATAGCATCAGGTTATAATAGTTCACCTCCTCAATCTTTCTCTTCTCCTCCTCCTCGGCCTTTCTCGCAGCAAAGGCAAGTTCCTCCTCCTCTCTCTCCTTCTTGCGCAGCTCTTGACGTTCCTTCAGCTTGCGGAGTTCCTCCTCTTCCTGAGAAGACGCAATTAACACAATGCCTAATTTTATTATTGATCAAACACAAAATCATTGGCTACTAACTATAATAGCGTTTATGTAAATTGTGGCTTGATTCAAGTCGAAAATGTTCAGAATGTGCTTGATAACGACGAATCATATTCTAAACCGACATTCTCCTTCTCGAGTCGTCTCTTCTCCATGTACTCCTCGACCTTGGCTGCCTCTTCGTCTTCATGACGCTTCTTTGCAGCCTTAATAACAATTAATTCAAACTAATTTCAGAGAACATAAGGGTGCCAAAGCCTTTTTTTAACATATTCAGTAACACAGAAAAAATCAGTCTTTTGATAGTGTACTCTAACTTATTCATTTCATTCTTCATTCTGACATAATCAATCGATAATACTAACAATCATGGCCTGCTCGGCCTCGGTGAGGTTTGATGCATTGTCGACCTCGTAGGTGGGGCTGAAAATACTATTTTCATTCATGAAAACTTCGAGCATCAAGCTTCAAGCCAGGCACCGTTTTTTTCATTGAGCAGTTCTAGCTATGCGTTGCACTATGCTACGAGGCGCTGGTTCGGTATCAGAATATCCGTTTTTTGATTGTTTTGCTGGTGTTCCGGCAAATTGTTTTGCTTGGTAAGTGATGCTAGATATTCATTCCGGATACCGAGTGAGCACCTGCTGGGAAGTTAGTTAGATATTGCCTTGTTAGAGCGTTAGTGAGCATGTTCGAGCATGTTAGCGAAGAACCGAATAGGGGAAACGAAGAGGGATCGGGGGAGAGAGTGCTCACCGCTTCGCTTGCCTGCAATGATTAGATTGAGATACGGATGCATCTCAGATATTGAACCCTAGGTTGTGGTCTGAGGTCGAGTGACTGAGTTTGATCTTTGATCTTTCAACTTACCGGGAGACCTGCTCAGCCTCTTGCTCGACTTCTTCTTCAACTTCTTCTTCTTCCACCTCTTCTACCTCCTCCTCCTCGTATTCGGAGCTGCAAGGCAAAAGTTTATTAAATTTTACAATATACTCTTATTTTCAAACTATTTTACCAACATCGACTACCATATACCTGAGAAGAAGGATCACGATCGACTGGAGACTGACGAATAATGAAGACAGGGCAAGGAATGGGAGAAGGGAATGGTTGGGGATGGAATGGAGGTTGTGATGGTGACCGCTACTTGCGGGGAGGAGTGCGACGAGTGAGGAAAGCGACCGGAGGAGGAGGAGACTTGTAGTCACGAAGACGATGCTCTGCTCGGTTGCCAGCAGCAGGAGACAGAGGAGTAGGAGTGATTGGACGACGAAGAGCCAGGGGCTTGGGAATGGTGAGTGAGGCACGAAAGGAACGAATCAGGGCCTGATCGACAGCGTCGTATTCAGGAGCGGAGGTTATTATGTCGGGAATGGATGGGGATGAGGTGGTGTGGTGCGCGATTGAGGGGACTTGAGGATGCCCCTGACTCGATGTAGACGTCGCGCGACGAGCTACACTGCTCTCATCGTTTAAATGTCCAGAGAGGGAAGATTCTCCCCCGAGCGAAGAACAGGACACCGTATCCAGATCTCCACCGCGTCGCTTCTTCTTGAAGGCGTTCTGTCTCTTCAGTTTGTTGTCGTCGACCTCCTTCTTGTCCTTTCCAATCAATCTCTCGAGCAGACCAGTCTTCTTCTTCTCGCTGTCTTCCTTCCGCTTCACAGTCTTCGGCTGAATTGCTGAATTCGGCGAGTCCAACCAGTAGATGGGCAGATCCAATCCGGTGAGACAGTCAACAAAGGGAACCTTCTTCAGCCTTTCTCTGGCCGCCTTGAAGTCTTCCTTGGTCTCCGGTTCCTCTTGAGATTGGGTCTTCTCGAGGAACGATTGGGGAATCTGGATGGGTCTGATCGTTCTCTCTTGTTGTCTCACGAATGGAGTCTCAATGGTCATTGCTCGCTCCAACTTTCCAATCGGTCTTCTTTCAGGTGGATGATGGGGATCGATCAACTGAATGGTTCTTCGTCTCTTCAGTGGATGGAGGTTGATGTCCAATCGAGCGACTGCGAGCCTTGCACAAGCGAGAACGATCTTTGCCTTCTCCCTGTTTGGCGCTCTCTCCGTCAGTCTCAGATTGATCCTCACGTTCTTCTCGGGAAGATGACGAGCCTTTGCGATGATCGTCTGAGCAGTTTGAAAGAAGGAGCAGTGTTGAACGGATATCTCAGCTGATGATCTGGAGAGTCGATCTCTCTTGGGTCTGAGACTAGCGAGAATGGTCTTGCACGCATCGAGAGGGTGCAGATGACGTGGAGGCGACGGCTTCTTCTGCTCCGGCACAACATCCAATGATCCAGTGCGCACCTTCCTCAGGAGTGGTCTTGCACCAACTTCTGCCGGCTTCTCAGGAGCCTTGGCCTCCGAGGCGGGTCTTCCTTTACGGAGAAGGACCTTGTTCAGGAGTCCTGAACTAGTAGCAGGTTCCTTCTCTTCTCTCATGATGACTCGCGAGGGCGCACGGAAAGTGCACGACTTGTCGTCCTTCTTCGTTACCACTGCAGAAGGGACGGCGATGGTACAAGATACCGAAGATGTCGTTCTCATGGGGATGGTGAGACTCTTGAGGACGCCCTCTCGATGGATGCGCTTCTTCATCGTCTTCTCCACGTCGACGACGACAGTCTTCAAGGGAACCGGAGCGAGGAAACAAGCAGACACGGTCATCTTCGATCGCTTCGGTTGGATGATTATCTTCCTGGCAATCTCCGCTGCGGGCTTCTTCGAAATGGTCGTGGCTCCTTCAGTCTTCGTCTTTCCAAACTCCTTCGTCCTCATCTCCACTCGCTCCGTTGGACTCTCAGGAAGGACTGCGTCTGCATGGCCTTCATCGAACTCGTCCACTTCCCAGTCCTCATCTGCGTCGATGTTCACGGTGGGGAGCGGTCGCTCCTTGGTCTCATCCGAATCCGTGCTCAGCCCGCTATCGCTCGAGTTGGATCTCCTTCTTGCGTAGTCGTTGTTCCTCACCGCTCTCACAACGGGAATCTCCTCCCACGCTCGAAGGTACTTGTTCTCGTCCTCTGCCGATAGCCCTCTCCTCCTCAGTAGATCGTCCACTTTCTTATGCGCTTCCAGCAGCCGATTTGTGTACTCAATCTGATTCATTTCTCCAGCAAGCCCTCCTGGTCCTCCTCCAACCATCGATGCACACGACATCAATCCTCCTCCAAATCCTCCACCTCCTCCTCCCATCTTCTCTCCGAACCTACTGCCCTCACCAGCGCCGCGACCAGAGAGCAACAAGTCCCTAGGATCCCGACTACTTCCCGGCAGGTCAAAGATCCCTTCCCTTGAGCCCCTTCTGAACCTAACCACGTCTTCTTCTAGAGTTGGTAAGCCGCCCTTCTTTCTCTCGTCTAGAATCGCGGACGATTTTCTCTTAGCTGGTTCTCCTACAGCAGTTGCTGCTCCCCTTCCCCTAACCCCGTACATTTCAAGCAGTGAATCTGTCTCGGTGTTGCGGGTCTGTCTACCATTGGTCTGTTGCTGTACAACTGAACGAACATCGGAAGAGGAGGCCCTACGAGAGGTGAGACGGGATTCGTAAGCAGAAGAGGATGGCACGGGTGAACAACCATAGTCATTAATGGATGAGAGTTTCCTCGTTGGTGGATCGAGTAAGAATGAGGAAGAGACTAGAGGAGAGGGACTACCCGGAGTAATGGACGATGTGGAGAATCGGGAGGATGGGCCACTAACAGAGGATGAGTAGGGAGAGTAGGATGAGGTAGAGGGAGATGAGGTCACTGGGTTCTTATACGAGGAAGAAGAGGTAAGACCAGAAAAGGAATAGAGATTGGATGAGGATGATCTCATTGTGAATTGCGATTACAATCGATAATCGGAAGAAAATTATATAAAACTGGAACTGGGAAACAACAACAGAAACAGTGGTTGGACTTACTACTGTTCCTCAGCGTCGGACATGTTGCGTCTGAAATAAGTGTGAATTGAGTTTGTGGAAGGTAAATATTGGTATCCTACGGTATGGCTCTATGCTCAACCCCTTGTTGCTCTTTGACGCGCGCTAGTTTGGGGCTGAGGACTGAGGAAGGGATGGGAATGGGCCAGGGACTAGGACTGACTCCGGATGGAAGGGTGATCCACTGGCTGCAAATGAGAGAAGGAAGTCTCACTGTCACATGCAAAAAAGAAGCGACACCGCGAGGAAACGTAAAGCGAAATCGGAGATGGGAAAGAATTGATGAGGATTGAGAGAAGAAGGAGAGCAGGTGTCTAGTGTTCAAGAAGACTGATATTTTTTGCTGCTGCGCCCCGTCTCAGACGTCACTAGGTCCGGATCTCTCTCTCTCTCCCTACACCACCCTACCCTGGACCTTTGTGGCCTTAGACCCTAGTAGGGGTGGGTGTACTGTATGGGTGGTCTAAGTGGGAGATATCGGATAAGATAAGTTGGGAAGACACTTACAGTTGAGTGAGTGGGGAGACGCGCGTTGGCAGACGAGTGAACTAACGAGTGAGTGGGAGAGAAGGGAGAAGAAGATGGAGGTGCGCAGCTCCCCTCCTATTCTCTGTTGTAATATCCCATCTATCTCGAGAAGTCTCCTCCAATCGGATTCCGTCTCTCTCTCTCACTCAAAGTTTATCGCGCGCCACTTATCCCATTGAGAAGAAAAGAGGTGAAGAGAACTGGAAGAAGCGATGAGAGTAAGTTACTACTGGGAATGAGTTACACTCTATCTGAAGGTCGAGGGAAGGAATGACTGAGTGGGAAGTGTTGTGGAAGTATCGATTGAGAGGGAGTAGGAGGAGTAAGTTATCGAAAACATGAACTGAGGGAAGGAGAAGATTGAGTGCGGTCGGGACTGCGTAGTAACTCGACATTTGTTCACTCGGATCACTTTCACGAGCCGATTTCCGGGGATTTTACGAAAGTTATGAGAAAGACATCAGTAGAAGACAAGTAGGAAGCAGTTCTCGGGATGGGAACAAGGAGAACAAAGTAACGATGTATGCTTTACACTGAAATTACAAGAGAACAAACAGTTGGATGGTGGAGAATGGGGGAATTCTTAGAACTAGCAGGATATCGAGGAATGCGTTAAAATCGACGTTCTAGCGGAATCTACACAAATTTGAGCAAGTGGTAGGGAATGATAATTTTTTTTCAGATATTGCTTTCATCACTCTGATCAAGCAAGAATCATACTGTGGTAGATCAAAAGTGGGAGCGTCATACACGATTCCATCATCAAAGTAGACTGGATCGAATCGACTGCAGTATTTACTGAATGGCGACGCAATGGATAAGAGATGTGATATCACTCCCGTGGGAGAGATTTGATCAAGTAAGAAGGATCGACAAGCCTAGGACGAGAAGTCACTGAGTCAACGAGGGTTCATCCATCAAGTCGCTTTTTCGTCGACTAAAATGAGGGTGTGTAACGGCTCTCTCGAATCAGGTGATAGCACACCCTCTCGAGACTATCCCACTCTCGGTCTAGCTCTGATTTCCCTCTCGGTTTTCGTTGTCCCTACGGAATTTTCGACGACAAGTGTTCAATCTTCATCGTTTGTTTGTGCTCGTTTTTCGATGGGTTTCTTCGTGGCGCTCATCTAGGGGGATTCGAAGGGGGAGGAGAGATGGTCACTGCCCAAGTTACACTTCCCCCTCTCATCGCTCCTTTCATCCGTCTTCGCCCTCGGGCGACGCGCCTGTCCACAATGAAGATGGAAGGGAGGGACAGCTGTCGATTTAAGAGAGAAGGGAAGAAAGGGATGAGGGCCCAATGAATTGATGAGAAGGACCGGGAATAGGCCAGGTGCACTCATTAAGAGGTGAACGAGAGAGATGATCAGTCAAATAGATCACGTGAAACTTGAAAAAAACCTACTTAGATAACACTTTAAATTCGGAATATGGTTTATTCCCACATAATTTGAGCGACCTTAAACGATGTAATTGAATAATCTTTATAATAAATATTATTCAAGACGATAGGATACGGTAGAGCATTTTCACGTTCCGCGAGTAATTCATATTCCGGTTTTCCCATATATAGGTTTCCCATATTTACCGGCATAGTAGTCGTTGTGGGCCACTAGTGGAACACTTTTATTAATATGGTTCTTGGTCTTTCTCGAATATTTTGCTATTTTTTAATTATATTTTTGGTTTTATTGTCCGAAACATTTCTAATAGAGTCCAGCGAGATCATGCTTCGCATTTTTTAAATAATAGGTTTAGGCTTTTTGTATGGGATGAAGCAATGTAAACAACATTGACTAACCATCGTTTTTTCTCTTCCTTGACCTATTTATCCGTTTGATTGTTAAATATTACAGGGTACAAACTGGCGACCACCACAATCACAATGGACGAGCAGAAACTGGGTTCGTTCATCTCATATTCGTCGATATTTTAAAATCTTTTCTCTAATTGGTCGACTGACTCACTCACTGCGCTCGATAACAACTAGGCTTTTCACATTCAATTAGTATCAGTTCGTATGTCTAAGCAATATTTGTGCGTAAAAATACCAAAATAACCAGTCGCAATAAGCTGTTTACTTACTTATCGGCATTTGTTCGTGTTAGTCACCCATTGACACGAACTTATTTACGTTGTATTCATCTTCGGCCTAGTAATTCCTTCATCTCGTCTATAGTAAGAGTTGTGAGTAAGCACAGAAGGTGACCAAGTCGAGTTGATTAAAGCTTTGTTGTTGAGCGCACATGAGTCACAATTAATATCCTTTCTAATTAATATTTTATATAAAAAATGTGAAAATGATAACTATGAACAAAAATAACTAATTGAATAAAAGGTAAATAATTAATTGCAGTAATATCGTTCGCGTTGTTTCTGCTCGTAATCTGCTTGATTCTCTTCTTCTTTCCCTTCTTCGCCGTTCTCATTCCCATCGTGATCGCCATCATCTACCATGTCAACCAACTGCAACGAGCGGATGGAGCTACGGTAAAGTCACTTTTATAATCTTATTTATATTCACTTATGTTCATACTAGGTTTAGCAATATACTTATATTTGTAACTAGGTTCAATAGTGTGTGTGCTCAATAATGCTAATGTTTCAGCTTATGTACGTAAAAAAATCAAGTATATTGATATTTTTTACCAAAAAATTGAAATAGAGTTTCCCTTTCTCAGGCCACTTCGTTCTTCAATGGGTGGATCTTCGGCGGACATCGTGGATCTCCCTATTCCTTCCCTGAGAACTCCATGTCTGGATTCGCCCAGGTAAATGTTTATCCTATTTTTAGTAAAAAAAATGTCTGGTATATTCAAAGGTTCGTATTCGAGTTGGTCCTAGCGTTGTCTTACGACGGTAAAAAATCTGGTATATTCAAAGGTTCGTATTCGAGTTGGTCCTAGCGTTGTCTTACAACAGTAAACTCGCTTGACGTGGATACAACTTTACATTTATGTACCTTTTTAAAATGTTGCAGGCTCAGAAGGAGGGCGCTGATCTCATCGAGTTCGACCTCGCCATGTCTAAGGACGGAATCGCTGTGATCATGCACGACGATACGCTGGATAGAACCACCGATCTCTCAGGTAGTTCTTATTTTTTTAATTAGATAATAATTATCCCCTTACCTGTGTACCCCCACCAGGCGTGGTTGTCTCATCATGACAACTGTAAAATCGCCTTGATTGTGGAAGCAACTTTAACTATTTAAATTGTTAAGGCCCAGTGAAGGACAAGACACTCGGGGAGCTTCGTGCTGCCAATCTTGCAGCAAAGTTCGCCAGACACAAGTTCGAAATAACAATTTTTTAATTAAAAATGCAAATATATGATTTTTAGTAGGACTATACACATTTTTTGATATATTCACGTTTTTGAACTATTGCTTTTTCAAAAGGGTTGGGTATTTCAAACACTGATAAGAATTTAAAACTTCGAAACCCTGTCGTCCATTTGACCAATTCTCCATAGAAAGTAATAAAATTATTTTTAAATATTTCTATAACGTATCCGGATAGTCAAAAAAATTCACGGGAAAAGAGTGCGTGTCAGAGTTGTAATTTATTTTCCTGATGTTGATACCTTGCAAATTATTCAAAAATAAGGTCAAGGTCTTAGGTCAATCCTAAGGGTACGGTAGGTCATGCTGACCACTCTCTTCTTACCACTTCATCCAATCTCACCCCTCCAAGGTGATGAGAGTATGCCCAGGAGCAGGTCTAGGCCCTTTTCTTCACTCTGTTTGGGATTAGTCGAATCTCAATATATGCCACCGGGTTTCGACGATTAACTAATTATCACGCCTTGGCGACTAACTCTTCGAGTGGTCAAGGTCACAGATCAACATTTTAAAACTAAATAGAAATACAAACTAAAGGGACCACGTTCACAAAATATCATTTTCAATTAGACGGAGTTAAAGTCTCGTCGGGATCTCACGCTGCTCATCAATTAAAATAATTCACATCAGTGATTTAGCTGAAGCTTGCAGACTAAATAAAGGAACATACAATAACAAATAATAATTATTTCAATGATTTAAGCTCGTCTCCCGTCTCCGGTTCCGTCCCGCGTGAGGGAGTTCCTACTCTGGAGGAAGTGATTCAGTTCGCAGTCAAGAACAATATTAGAATGCTATTCGACGTCAAGGACTACTCTGATGAGGTGAGATAATGGAGTAGTGCGAAGCGACTGGGTTACTGTATCAACAACCAGAAGCTTAGTGAATCTTTTGACGAATCTTAATATCGAAGCCATAAGTTTAACTCCATTTAAGTACTAGTCGATCCATAATTCGAAATATTTTTTGTTGTGTATTTTCTCAACCGAGTATTGGTTATTTGGTTTCTTCAATAGCTTTGCAGTATTCATTTTATTGCACTGCATTTTTTAACGAGGCGCTATTTAATTAGAAATTTCTTATTATTTCATGATGACTTTTAATTAACGCTAGAGAAGAGCACTTTACGAGCTAAAAACAAGATCATATTTATATTATATGAAGAAGTTATGAAATATACTAATTCCACATAAGTGAGCGCTACTTATTGTGCCAGAAAACAATTGTAATTCTTGGAGCGATTTATGAAGCATCAAGGATCTATGAATCTTCAGTGATTATAGTAAGTATACAATTCCAGATGGTCGGAATCATTGTCAAGGCATTCGAGGATTATCAACTGTACAACAAGGCAATCGTCTGCTCATTCTATCCTTGGGTCATCTACAAAGTTAAGAGAGCATCTGGAGGAATTCTTACTGGTAAGGGAAGGAAGTACTGTTGCACACCCTATGAACATTTCCGCTCCATCCTCTTCAATCTAGGCAGGATATATAAACAGGGTGACGGGATGACTTTACCTTTACCTATTCATTATCTTTACCTATTCACTATCAATTACTTCCAGGCATAAGAAATTGATTGAGGGAAGTCCCTGAACGCCACATTCCCTTTTTGACTGGATTTGCATGTCGAGATTCATTTCATCATTTCCTCATTCCATAATTCAATCGCAGGTCTCACGTGGCGTCAGCACTTCTTTGCCTTCTCCGATCTCGATGCTCAGGTGAGGAAAAATAGAGAGGAATTGAATTCAATTGCGGAGCCAAATACGAATTGTTTACCTATTCACCTGTTTTTCAATACAATCTATTCACTTCTGCACCCCCCCCCCTGCAAAGAGCCCGAGCGAAAATAGTTATCAACAGGGTGATAAAAGAGAGTAGAGGAGCGATTATAGTGTGTGTAATAGCAAAATGCGATCGATCTTCGGAGTTTGTGGTGAAATATTAGTGATCAATGATTCAATTACGTCTCTATTTTCGATCGTTATCTGCAAAAATTGTAGTTTGCGTTGAAAAAATTGGTTGCGGAAAAAATTGCGTTGAAAAAATTGGTACAATGAAAAACAAAGAGCGAATAATTTCCAGGTCCCTCGCTACTTTGGTCTTTCCCACTATGCTGCCCAATTCGTGGATGCCGTGTATCTCTTCATGCTCAAGACTTGGCTGCCCACTTTCCTAGGCGCTGATATGCTGCTGACGAATGAGAAAGATATCTGCCCGTACGTTTTTAATAGTGTAGATCTGTTGAAAATTGCCATGATTTTTTTTAGCTCTTCTGTCTTTTTGGCGAATATCATTTTTATTCTATTTTTATAGATAGAAACATGTGAGATCAATCGGGAAGTAGATTATTCCTAGACAGTCGCGAAAATATATTTTGCATTGTCAAAGTAGAAAAGCACCGATGGTACGACGCTCCTCTAATCTCTCCATATGCGCATGATCAAACGTATGACCAATAACGAATAATCTTGCCGATTCTGTTTGCGAAAATATTACAATTCCCACGTAAGTGCTGTCTCTTGTCATCAAAATGGAATCATGCTGATGGCAGTAACAAAATCGTTTGATGACCACATAAATATACGTATGTCAGGTGATGGGATATTTATTGGTGTCGAGGAAATGTTGAATAAAAAAGGTAATTGAATTGTAGTGCTTACGTCAATGCAATGCGAGAGAAGGGAATGCGAGTCGCTGTTTGGACTGTGAATGACATTGTTCAGGTAAGCAGAAATATACTAATTCGATCAAATATTGCATTCAATCGTGAAATGCATCTAATTAGCTTTGTTTACAGGCGCAATGGATGATGGGATCACTACAGATTCCCATTCTCACTGACTTCCCTTATCTGTCCAAGCAACTCGGAAATCTGGACAAATTCGTCAAGAACGGTTTCAAATAACTCGTCGACATCTCTATTTATCATCCCCCGACCCTTGCATTTTACAACACACGCAAAGAGACAATGCTTACTCTCCCTCCTCGCTTTTCGAAATAGATTTCGATTCTTTCGCTCGCTATTTTGTTGCGTTGTGAAGGACGGCCTTGTAATATACTCTTCTTCTTTCGCCATACCATTCATTTCATTGTCAATTTATTTTACCCACCAACTCGTCATCAATTTTCACCTCAACTGCGAGTAATCCCCACCGCTATTCTAGTGTCCAATTTTTGGGTTCTTCAGCCATTCCATTCACATTTCTTCGAACCATGCACATATTACCGGATATTATCTAGCGACATGTACGTCACCAGTGTGATTAGCATTCGCAATTGGTTGGTATATGGAATAAATACGATCGCCAGTGGGTATTTTCCTCACTGTTACCAAGTGGCCGCGAAATAAAGTGGAGGAAAACAAAATTTTGAGTATCGGTGATTGGTAGTACCGGCGCTCTCTCCTCCTTCTGCCTCCCTTCCTCCTCCAGCTTGTTGTCCAAACTTTCTATTCGAGGTGTAATATTTCGCGAAAACTAGTAGAGTGAGGCGAACAAAAATATGCAGCGATTTCCCAGCAAAATATGCTCGCATTCCGTGTGTGATTCGATGCGAGTTCACTCTCACTCGTATTTACGACAATTCTTCTCGTTTTGACTCATGATTTCCGGTTCATCAACTATTCACTAGTACCCTTTTCATCTGTAGCTAAGAACGATAGCTTATTCGCTCTTTCTAAGTAGTCAGTCACATTCTGCAAAGTGCTCCTCTGAACTCTCATTGAGCTTCAATTTCTTCCCCATCGTCAAATCTTTTTCTCTCCCTCGATTTCATCTCAAAAACGTGCACAATCAATAAATTGGACGAGGCAATCAAATCGAAATGAAATAGATAACAAATTTTAATGCACGATAACACTCCGCTCTCCTCACTTTTTCTCGTCATTTTCCACTTCTTTCATAACAAAAGTAGTTCATTTCGCCTCTCTCTCTCACTCTCTTTATTTCTCAACTTCGGGTTTGGATGACTCTTTCCCTTCTCCTCGAGGCCATTTAATTGCTCATTTTACATTCTGTAAATCTCTCTTTGTCCACTCCTCTCCCTCCTCCCTCCTCTCACTCTCTCTCACCAACCTTCCCTATCTCTAACTCTTCGCCTCCAGGCACGACCACTCCCTATTCATATTGCATTTTGGAGTGAGATAGAGATGAGAGACCGGGGGCTCAAATCAGATCGAGAAGGAGGGGATACTCTTAGAAAACACAATTTGCAATTGGCATTCAGTGTCCTTCTATCTCCTCACGGATCTACAATTTTGTTTTGCCTCGACCATCCAGAAAGTTCTTTCTTTTCGTGTTTTTTCAAAGGTGTCAATCACATCAAAGCGCATTCACTTAGAGGGCAATTTCATGCGATGACACGCGTTCGAAATCCTCCTTCTAACTCTGCTAAATCATCGGGATTCCCAGCCATTTTGGAGATTCTCAACCTGCGAATTCCCCTGAAATCTGCTCAATTCATAGATGGATTCCATTGCCTCTTCTACCCTCTCCCCTTCCTTCAATTCGATGTTGGTGCTCGTTAGATGGAATATATTATGTGTATCCGAGAGAGAAGAGACACACAATGTGTCATACCCGGGCAACCTCCTGGCTCTTAATCGGTTCTGGAACCCTCTCAATTCAACCCCTCCCTGGTCGGTTAGAGCAGGCGAGACAGTGTGGGAAAATGAGAGAATGCGCCTTCTGTTCTCCCATTTTGAGTGTAGCTCGCCACTTTTCGATGTCTCCAATCTATATATGCAATGGTTCTGTCGTCCCTTCTGTCACATCTGCCGGCTCTATGCACCGTACACGAGGACCTTTCACTTTTTATTCTTCTTCATTCATTCAATTCGCATCTCATTTCGCACTCTTGTACGTATTTTAGTCTGCTAGAGTCTGTACCCCTTTTATTCCTCAGAAATGCAAGAAAACAATATATTTTTCAATTGGAGCGAGCGTTCGATTTATTTTCTGTTTACACTAAAAAACATACGTCGAAAATAGTGAACATGATTATTGAGGTGGAGAGGACGATTGATTGTCTGTTTTTATATTCCACTCCCATTCCTCATTTCCTCTTTTAATCACTTTGGAATGAAAAAATTCCAGATATTTGTCAAAATCAAGCGATGATTCAGAGCGAATCGGCTTGTGTTTCCAATGTGTCAGCAGGCAAACTGAAAGATATATTTTCTATCTCCGAAATAGAGGAAAAGAGAGCTTTTCGCAACCAAAATAAATGGCTCTTCAATTCTGGGAGCTTTTCGAATACTTTTAGTGAAGGCTTTTGAAAGCTTTATGATTTCCAGTCTATCGGGCATGAAATTCTAACAATGAATCGGAGATTGGGGTAATTTGCAATTCGTGTAGCTCCCCCATGAACTGGCACTACTACCCATTTACATTTTCCTCTTCTTCGCTCCTTTTCGCTTAACAACAATCCCTATTTTAGACCCGCGGTTTTGGCAATAGTCACTCCTGCTAGCTCTCAATTTCCTACATTCGACTTCTTCATTCATTATTTGCTACTAGTAGACAGATAGATGTATTCTCTCGGCAACACGAAAATGTATTTCGACATTCTCGAATATGTCTTTTGCCTCACCCCTTCATCCATTTGCCTTCTTTCCTTTTTTTCGCTCATGCTCTCCTCAGTCGTCAATTTTGCTCGTAGTAAACACGTTTCGTAGCCATTTTAGTTAAAAATTCGATATATATCCGACACAATTTGATGCAAGTGAGGGGAAAGAAGAGAGAGAGGGAGCAACTTAGCTTAGTCTGTCTCATCTACATTTTTAGGAGAGATAAAAATGTAGAGATACATGAGGGAGATAGGGGCCTGTTGCTTTCTCCACACATTCTCTCGTCTATTTATTTCTCAGATTTATTTGCGTGTTAGAGAGGGAGAAGGGGCCAATTCCGTGCCGTGTTTCTGAATGGAACGAAAAGAAGGAACAAGACTTTCTCTCTTTTTTTCCAAGAAATCTCTAAAAATGTAGGGACCTGACCCCTATTTTCGATCTCTGCCGTTATTAAATTATGAAATTTGTCGACTGCTGGATAAATAGATGTGATTGTGAGGTTGACTACTCCTTTTCCTCTCTCGATGATTACTGTAGTCAAGAGCTCCTTTTGTGTTCGTTTTCGACTGAACGAGTGAGAGTTCGTATAAATAAGTCGAGTACTCCAATAATCAAGACTCCATCTGTTCAGTTTATCGAGTCCATCTGCATTATTTAATCTCATCTCTTCATTGTGTGTGCTAAAGTGACAATTAGACAACGAGTCGATTATTCAGTTAGACCCCCTCTCCCTTCCCTCTCTTGTTCCTTGGCTGACCTTGTGTTTCATCTTCTCCCTTCTTCCTCATTTTCCTCTCTATTCACATGTCAGTCCAATTTCGCATTTAAACTCGCTTCACCCTCTCAAAGTCGACCCGGCTAATTGTGATAGCTTTCTGAAATTCGTAGCGTAATGCGATAGTTAGAAGGGAGGGGTGGAGAAAGAGTATTTTCAAACGCATTTGTTGCGAAATGGCCGAGTAAAAGAAAAAAGAAGCGGAGAGGTTTGAGAAAGTGTGTAATATTGAAAATAAGACACTATTTTTCTTTCACTTTCCATTTTTCTGAACTCATTCTTTCACAAAATCGTTTCCTCTCAACTACCGTAATCCACTATCATCAAGCTTTTTCGAATGATATCTAGAAGAGCTTTTTCGAAACGTCTTTTTGTGGCGCCTAAACAAATTCTCGATTGAGAATTGGAAATATCCGTCGGAAATAAATACGCCCTTTCTATGCTCCCACTTTCCATTTTTCCTATCTATCTCGACTTCGCTTTTTCCACAATACAATCAATTCTCGTTGAATAGTCTGTTTGCTAATCTCTCAAACACAACCGACGACTTGTCGACCTTTCATTTCTCTCTCTTTCTTCCCCCACCACACGAAATTCGTAATATTTGAGTGGGGGGAAATGGTACTTTCGATAGACGAAGCAACTGCTGATCTAAAGGAAGATAGATTTAAGGAGGCTGTTGGAATAGACGAAGGAAGGCTCCTTTTATCACATTGACATGCACATTGGAACACTCGAACAGCTGTGCTCTATATTCAATACCCATCTACTCTCCCCCTTTCCTTTCTTCCCTGCGCCACCCACTCATTTATGTGAAGCTCAGTTGATCTGAGCGGCGCGGCTTTGACTCATTCGGAGCTCTTCTGATCAATCTAAACCATCCAAATGATATTTATGTAAATAGGGCGGTTGAGTATAGGACCGGAATAGGGTTACGGTAGTCATATTTAATTCGGAGGCTGGCTGAAACCTCATCAAACGCGCCCAATTGACTATGAATTTCTTTCCTCCCATTGGTAGCCCCTTCCACTCTCCTTTTTCACGATTCTGTGCGCATTTCAAATGTATGTGTACCCAATATTATCTGAGCAAGGAGGGGATAGGAGGTTGAAAAGGTTGAGATATAGAGTGGGCGGTATGAAGAGAGCAAGCGGACAGGTATATGAAATAGAAGAAAGAAGGTGGGAATAGGAGAAATCAAGTCAACACACCGGCATGTTTATACTGGAATCACTTTCTGGTTCCGGCCTCTCTCTCTGCATCTCTCTCCTGGTCACAATGAATCATTTCGTCCGGAGGGAAGCGGTTGTCTCTCTCTCTCTCTTTAAGTTGACCAATCTGATTCATTCCATTCTTCTTCCAGACCTTCCTTTCTAATTTGTTTGACTTGTGCTAAGAATTTCGAATCTCCCTTTTCAATCGCTTCCTCACTTTTTACCCTCTATGAGAAAGGTCTTTGTGCACTTATTTCCCTGTTTAATTGTTGAGAGTGAGTTGACATTCTTCCTTGAATGGTACTCCATTTACCGTAAATATCCCCGTCGATCCCTCTCATTTGCATATACTGCCGTTGGTTCTCAAATAGACTAGCACAGTGTAGAAGGGAGAGGAAGAAGAGACTTATTATTATTGTGTGGCGAGAGAGTGGACAGTTGGGAGACGGCGCAGACAGTAAGAGAAAGAGGGAGGAGGGGCAGTTGGGGTCAGTCTTTCCTTCACTTGGACTGCGCTATCTTTACCCTCCAGCTTTTGGATCCATCGATCAACCTCTGACATAGTCCCTTTCTCGTTCCTGACCGTTCACATCCTACATACGCTCTGGCTGTTTAATCATCCTCCCTGGATATCGCACCTTCTACTAGATAGCCATCACAGTTGCTCTCTTGGTACGCCGCTCCTAGCTATCACCAGATGTTATCAGTTGGCAAGCCAACTCTCACGAACATATGGTAGTGAGAGGTCGCTAAAGATCGCTATCATTTATGTCAAGTGAAGGTAACGTAGAAGAAGATTGCCCAATGTCCTTCCTCTCATTAGATCAAGGATGGATCTCGATTGGATACTAATGAGAAGTGTTTACTCCCATGCTTTCGCCTGCTTCTCTGATGCTCAGGTTGAATAGGTGTAAACGAAGTTGATTCAAGCCCAGTGTCCACTTACTTCGCCCTAAGGCTGTAACGGTACTTTCCTCACTTGACCACTACTCACTCCCTCCGCTGAGGCCCATTCTCGATTCTCTTCTTGTATTTGAGCAAACACTAAAACCTCCCATCTCTCTCCCCCTCTCTTTCCCCTTTTGTTCGACCTCCCGTTGACCGACGGCTTGTGACCACCACAGTATTTCATACATTTCTGCTCGCCTTTCGTCGACTTTCATCATCTCATTCGTCATCGTAGTTGAATTTTAGATGCGCGACGACGATCTTCACATCGTTGAGGAGCATTCGAACGAGAAAGAAGACTCCCAAACTCCCACTGATGTGAGTCCCCCTAGATACTGTAGTCATAGACACATCAAATGCAAATGGAGGCAGAGAAGGGAGACACTCGGCTTCAATATCTTATATCGGAGATGATTTATGTAGAGTGCTAAGGAAACTAATTTACCCTCGTGTTTCAGTCAAGTACTCTCTATCTTTCCCCCTACTCTCATTTCATAAATCCTCAACCTCCCGATTTCAATCAATTCCCGCGAGTCTCAGTCTCATGTTTCTTTTATCTTTGCGTGTGACTCATGCCAAAATTTCTAGTTTATATTCGAAACATTTTTCGTGTGTAGATCACTCACCTTATTCCTTCTTCCTCTCTCTCTCTCCTTTCCTATTTCCCCACTACCATTCACCATTGCCCACCAATCTTATATTCACATTGGATACCAAATGAGATAGAAGACAGAGAGGGGTGGGAGAGACTGAATGGGGAGAGGAGGGTCAGATATATCCCCTTGCAACATTCATAATGATTCAGCCAATGAGAATAAGGACGAGAGAGTGGGCGATTGTGAGAGAGCGTAAAGACAGCGTTCGGGTTAGAGAGAGAGAGAGAGACTCGTATTATCTGATAGATCGTCCGAATGGCACAATGACCTCCAATAGAGAGAGAAAGAAAGGGCCATAATAATATCGAATGCAATGATCGAATAGGTAAAGGTCCATTGAGTTAGAGGGATCGATCCAATCGATATTGCATTCCAGAAGGGATCAGTTATGGATGACGATGAGTGTCTTCCCTCCAACTCCAAACTCGCCACAGAAGTCTCTTCCCTTCAGAAGCAGTGCACAATTCTTTCCCATCAGGTAAATCGATTACAATTTCGGAATTCGCTCGCCGCCTCATATACATATCTCCTTTCACCAGTGAGAACGCCCTCTGACCTCAACGGATCCAATTTCGCCCCTTCCTTTTGATGCACCACTCATTTCAATGAACACGAAATGCATTGAAATGAGTGAGAGGACCGGCATAAAATTCGTCGTGTTTGCGCTACTGATTGAGAGAAAGTCGAAGACGATTACACAATTGACAGAGAGTGCTCTCGGGCGCTAACAAAAAAAGAGAGAGGGGCTGACGAGATTGTGTCGAAAAACGAGACGCAACATTCGTTGAGTAGACTTGTTTTCGATGAGCGGGACGCAAATATAAGAAATGGATATTCGCAACGCGCACTTCAAAGGCCGCACCCGCTAGGATCTGAGCAGATTTATAACTGTAAGAGGAGACGATGGAGACATTGAGTCTTTGGGAACTAGACCATTACATTAGAGGCGGGGTAAAACTGTCTTCGGGCCAGATGCTTCGTGACAAATGGCCTATATTGTTATTTAATCCAATTCAATATATATTCCGTTTTGAGTAAGGTAAACTGTTCGACGATAATTAAGGCTGGAAAACTGAAGTCCGCCGATGTGGTCGAATCAATTGGGGGCAGCATTAATTGCACCGATCTCTTGTATTTCAGATGAATCTGATCATGGGCCGTCTGCAGCTACCTCAATGCCCTTGCACCACTTGTCGGGACGTTATCCGGTCACAGCCCCATCCACAGATGCATCCGCTGCACCATCCTCACGTGCGACTCGCTCCACCTCCTAATGGAGCTCCTGCGACCCATCCGACAGTTGGAGCTGCAGCGCAACCTGCAGCAGCTCCGCGCATGATGATGCCCATGCCGATGGACACACCCGTCGCTATTCCCATCGCTAAAGGCATCAAGATTCTGAATCCATCGTTAATTCCGCGAGCTGTGGCCCCAGTGCAGCAAATGGCTGTGCTGCCCACAGAGGCCCCTGAAGGAACTCCGAGCGAGAATGGTTCGACGAGCACTGAGGGGGATGTAAGACTTATTTCTTCATTGTAACTATCATTGAACCAGTCAAAAGCGAAAGAAATACATTGCAAAACGTCTTGCAAACAACTGAATGGGCAATCTGTCATCATTCGAACTATCTTACAATTAGCATCTGAACAATTTTAATGAGTCCCTTACAGATCAAAGAAGTGACGGTCATCAAGTCTCCTCAGACCGATGCGGCAACTAATCAATTACTCACTTCCCTCTTCAACACTCCGGGAGTTCTTCAAACCATCTCCAATGCTAACCCATCTGGAACTCCCAATCCATTCGCAGGTTTGTCTCTTATATCCAAATTATAATGTATGCATGGGTTAAAAATAAGGGATTATTAGTCTCTCATCTGTCGCTCCCTTTCTACTATAAGAGGGGAGGTCAAGCGGATTTGTCTCCTCTTCCTCTATATTTTCCTCCTTTCCTCTCCTCCGATCACTCTCTCTCTCTCTCTCTCTCTCTCTCTCTCTCTCTCTCTCTCTCTTAGCTTCTTACCATCTTCCTCTGCCCGATTCTCTCTTCTACTAACCATAAATACAATTGGAGGAGGGGAGACGAATAGCGTCCATTTGTGTTTGCCTTCAGTGGTAGATTAGATAGCATGGGCAATGGAGAGAGGCAGTAGGGGTCAACTAGGGAGAGAGATGGTTGAATTGAGAATGCACAAATATGACTGTCCGAGTGAGGAGCCTCTTTCCATTATATCGGAAAGATCGTGAGAGGGAAAGTACGGTATGTAATTTGAAAGGCTGCCTCAAATCAAACCGCCCTCGAAAAGGGATTGCAAAAGCGAAAGAAATATATTGCAAAACTTCTTGCAAACAATTTAATGGACAATCTGTATTGTGTGCCTATATCGGAAAACATGTTATTCTGGTGCAGATATAACCAGTTGGAGCGAAAATATATGTGTATTTGGAAAGGCATCTATCTCTATATAAAAATCCATTCTTTCATTATTAAATTATTCCGTCAAAGAAATGCACAAAAGAGGGACAAAAATGTTGACCAGAGACGAACTTTGTCATTTTCAGAGCAGAATCACGGCGGTCGCAAGTCGAAGTATTGCAATTCCGAGCAGAAGAGAATGGTGGCCGAATACGCTTCAATGCACGGCGCAGCTCAAGCAGCGAGGAAGTACAACATCCCTCCTTCCGTTGCCGCCTACTACCAGAGGAAACTGGCCAAGATGAAGCAGAATGAGAAACAGAGTACGGTAGTACTTCTTTAGATTACAGTGGTAGTCCAATGAGGTCATTTTTCATGTGATAGGGCAGTCGAATATTCATCGGCAGATTACGGAAACTAACAATAGTTCATTGCAGCAGCAGCAGTTGCCGTAGCACAAGCGCTCGGCGTACCTCCGAGCCACATCGATCCAGAGTCAATGTGTGCTGAGGATTCACCACTCAAGAGCGTGAGTTCAGAGAATATGAATCAAAGACTAAAGACTAAAGATCAAAGATCAATTTCAGTTGGATTGCACGCCGGGAACTCCTACTACTCCATCATATCTTCGAGGACGTGGCCGTGGAAGACCGAAATTGATCGGAGACGAATTGGATGCGGAATTGATCGAATTCATGACGAAGGTTCGCACTCTTATCTTTTATGGTAATCGAGAGTAAAAACATAAGTGCCTGCACAAAACTGTCACGTGATCATTTATTCGTTCCTCTTTCTCTCTCTCTCTCTCGGTGATTTAATAGCACTCGAGGTTGACCTAGGGACAACTGTCATATATATTGAATGGGATATTCCAATACCCTCTCTCTCTCTATGCCTTCCCTCTCTGATTACAACCTATCGAATATCTCTCTCTTCTTCTAAATCTTTCTGTGACAAGGAGGGGGAAGGAAGCAACTGTCCCAGTAATCTCTCCTTCATCTTATGCTAGGCAGTATATTTGGATCTCCCTTGTGTAATACCTTTTCGCTGTTCGAGTCCCAGTCTCTCAAAGAGTCTCTCAAAGAAAGAGACTCATGTTCCCTTCTGTTTGGGGTTTCGTAAAGAGGCTCTCAGTGGGAGATCGAGTGAGAGAAGAAATAAATATTAGATAGGAGAGAGGGGAAGTGGTCGAATAATCTCTTTTCGTCCACTAGTCACGGGTCACTAGTAATTACGATATTTACGTAGTGGAGGTAGAAGAGGAAGAGAGAGAGATGGACTGATGTGCCCTCTTTTCCTTTCCGTGTGTACTCTATTTGCAAATAGTGGAGAAGACAGTGAGAATGGCGATGGGAAGACATTGAATACTCAAAGATGGAGAGGGAATGGCCACTTAGATTACGGTAGTACTTCTACTCTTCCACTGCTTCCCCGCTTTTTGTTATCGAAATTCGATAGGAAGGCAAAGGCAGCGAGACAAACACGACAATAATCGTTTTCGATATACTGGCCTGATCAAATAAATACAGAGTACGAATGGGGGAAATCGTCTCTTTGTCCCTTTTCCATGCAGTAATAAAATACACGAGTCAATGAGGAGAATACACGAGGGATCTTCCATAATTAAAATGCTTGGAGGGGATGTTGTTACGACTTTCATTAATTATTTCGAATTTCCTTGGGAATGAGGCTACTAAATTTGCGAGAATAGTGCACCACGTGTTTCAAGAATTTTCATATAACCTGCGCCTGGAAACTAATGCAAATATCAACTAAGAAAATTCAAATTATTTTTTTATAAACTATTCTATCTATTTTTTTTTTTAAATATTGCAGATCAAAATGGAGAATCCTCAAATACACTTCAATCCTTCGACTGCTCTCAACATCGCACGCGACTACATCCTCAAGAAGTCACCACAAATACTCAAAGAGAGTGGAGGAAGCGTCGAATTGAAGCTCACTTGGGCAATGAAGGTACTGTTCATATTTAATCTTCTATGATTCACCATGATTCCGGGACAGGAGAACACACACAGATCATGCCATTTGACTTGGAAATAAAAAGAGATTGAATATGAGAGTTCAAAGAACAATTTCAGCTCGTTTCTCGCATCTCTGAGCGCGAGCAGGAGATCAAGCTCGGCCTTCCGGCAGGAGCTTTGAGCAACTACGGTCGCACTGGTCTGCAACAACTGCAGTCGATCAGTGGAAATGGCGCTAATTTATTCAACGATATCACATCAACTCTCTTCTTGCAGCAGCTACAGAAGCTCACTGAAGATCGTCAGTAATTCAAACATTTCAATTAAACATTTCTCCACATTATTACTGAATCTTACATTAAATTTCAAAAATGCCGCTCAGATTCCTAGCCCTCGATTCTTTCAGAGGCTTTCGTCATGCCGGAGATCACTAACGTCAAAGAGCTCAATCTCGCAGATTTCACTTCGATTGGTGATGATGCAATGAGTGATGAAAAAGAAGACGATAAAGATGGATCGACGACTCCCGAAGTGAACGAAGAGACAGAAAAGGCAATGGATACCACCATGAACTGTCAGCCTTCTCTTACCGCTTGCTAAGCCGCTTGCTATATATCATAGATCCACCCTTGAATCTCCATTCTAGATTGTATTTGTCACTTCATTAATTGTATTCGTGATATATATCTTATTATACTCACTAAGGGCAGACCACCGTTCGAGATCAGTTCGAAACTCTAACCGATTTCTCACTACATACCTGTACAGTCTATCATCCCTCCTCATCAAGCTTTAAAGCTTCCCTCCAGCTCTTGCTTTTCGCCTTACTCGAATCTTTACTAGCGTGCTCGCACACAGTTTTTTTCCATTCATCTCATGCCCCTTTCCGTCCACTTACAGCCTTAATGCCACCCTTTCTTCATAGCAATTCTTCCATCCCTGGAGAGACTGACCCTGTTGTGTCATTACACTCGCCCTTTTATCTGTTATTATTACCATCACATGTAAAGCCCTTTCCTCGTTTATTCCTCTCTTGACTTTCTAATCTTCTTTCATATGCATTCAACAGAATCATCATTCATCGTGTTTCCCCCCGCATGCTAAGTATCTCTGGAACTGAAGCCGTTTTTTCCTGTCTGCTCTCGAAAAATGAACCAACTGACTCAATCACTTTAATCAAGACACCTTTCACTCCCTACTTTTTTCTTGAAGATTCTTTGAACTCTCAGTGTTTCCAATCGTTTCTTTTACTTGTCCACCGTATCAATACACTATTATACCACAGAAAATATGGAATAAAAAACAAAGGAATGATGTCAATGTATGAACCTGTGCGAGGGAACGGCAATTGAATGACGAAATTGGGCATTTGTTGCAGAATGGTGATAGGTCAAGTCAGGTGATCAAGTTGAAATTCGGGAAATTCTGTTGTCTAATATCCTGGCGGGCTCAAAGGTATTCGTGCTTGTGCTTGTAGCGAGAGGACTCCTCGCCTCCTTCGTTCCGAATCGGAACATATTGCCCAAGGATGACTTTCTCAATGACATCCTCTTTCCTCCCCATCTCCATGAAAGTGCGAACGGAGATTCCTCTTCTTCCGGTCTGCAATTAGTTGCGAATTTTTAGTTTTTTTTGCGTTCAAAAAATGATCCGACCCATAAATAAATAAAAAAGAGAAGATACAAATCACGTACTTTTCTTTGGCTGCTTCTTCAAGGAATTCTGTTCTCTCCTTCAAATGACCCTCGAGAGCTTGTTTTTGTTCCTGAAACACAAAAATCTTGCGATAGTGGCCACTCCACAAAACAAATTTGCTCAGTATTTTTTTTGTATTCAGAAAAATTAACCGGAAAAAGGAAGACGAAAATTGTTTAACTTTGTCAGTTTGAGGATAATAAAGTGAATTAAATTTTTTAAACGAGCACACCTTCGCTTTCTGCGTACGGTTCCAAATGAAACTGGCCAAGAACATGCATATCATAAAGATGATCAGGCCAATTCCTCCAATGAAGAGAACGGTAGATCGAGCCGGCTTCTACAAAAATGTATGTACTCATTCCATCCCGAACAATTTATCAAAACACATCCAACTTACCAACTACAGTTCTTTCAAATTAATTCCAAACACAAATTCAAAGTATGTATTCACATCTTTGCTTATTGGTGATTGTTTTGTTTAGAGAAAACAATCACCAACATCACCAATATCACCAATTATGTCATGGCTAACACACGTATATTTTGTGCTTCACTATATGCTTCACTATTATATTTTTTTTCACACGTATATTTTGTGCTTAATATGACTTACGGCGTGTTGCACTTTCTTCTTCGGTTCACGTGGAACATGAGGGACAACACGTGGGACGACCTTTTCACACTCAGGATACGGAGAGACGTCGTACGCTTGCTTTCTGAAATTGTGTTAGCTAGCTATAGGTGGTAATGGTAAGGGTCATCCCTGTTAATCAACGCACATGCGTCCTGCGGGAGATCACTGCTAGGTCAGTGATTATTAGGCTAATTCAGTCCGAAGGACGCCTCATCTCTTCCTCGCACCTACTTTACCGCGTGATCTACCAATTCCCATTTCGGGAGCCTGGGTAAGGCGGAGTGAAAAATTTCAACATCGATAAATGATAACAAAATGATTAATTAAGACTGCATAGAGAGATACTCACGAGCACGCATCACAGTACTGTCCAGTGTATCTCTTCGAGCAGATACAGCTCATCGACTTGTTCTTCAGATCTGTATTTCAAAATCATGAAGCAATACGGAATGTAACACTCATTTTAAGACCGTCAAGCTTTGGAAATATCACACCAAATATTACACCATATAGGATTAAAAGGCAATATTACACCATATTGGATTAATAAATGCGATGAAAATTACGTCTTTTTACAATTTCATTGAAAATAGGGGATTCCGGGGATACAAGCACGGACAGATGTTGAATCCTAAACCACCATTTCAGCTATTTCTTTATTGGGTGTATAATATTATGTATAACATTTATTTTTCCCTGTGTAAATGGCAATTGAATGTGAAAGTGGTAGGCATAAGGTGACCTACCAGAAGTTCCGTGATGACAGATGATCCTGTGGCAGTACTCGCCCTCCCAATTCTCATGACAGGCGCATCTCAATTAATCCGATAGTAGATCACGAGTATGTGACTGAGTATTGACAGTTTCAACCAAAATTGATGACAACCGCTTCCCAAAAAGTATTTCAATGATCATGACCTTCTTTTATTTTAGACTCAGAATTCTCGAACCGTTTTACCCAAAAAATATGCAAAAAAACAAATCAAACGCAAACGCATTTGCAAAGATGTCAATTTAGCCTTACCTTCCTCTAACTGACAGTCCGTTGACACACTTGGATACGAATTGACAAGTTGGTCCGAAGTGATATCCAATACACTCGCAGTGTCCATTCTTCCATTCTCCATAACTGTTGCACTGTAATTCATTTGTTATCCCTCTTTTGTCTGTGCTAACAACAGGATTATCTAACGTCTTTTGGATTGAATCATTCGACTTTCAAAGCAACCGCCTCCTCGTAATCCCCTTTCGCAGTTCTTTTCTCTCTCGACATCGCTAATCCTAATCAAGTGAGGACCGCATGACCACTCGATTGTATCACTCGGGTTGTTTAAACCGAAGAAACGAAGAAGAGTTGTTTATCTCAAGGAGTTTCCTTGACAAGAAAAGAGGATATCTTATCACATAGAGAGGAGATGATCGATGGGTTTCGAAAAGATGATAGATTGGGTTCAGTCTACTGACAGATTCCAATTACACACCCGCATTCTTGATTCGACGTTAGATGATTGATCGGAATAATACTGACACATATTCGGAACATTATACTCGCTCACGTAAGAGATCAAACTAAAGGGCAGGGAACTGGCTAACCTTTGCTTTTTCGTGCGTCATTTTTCGGGTATCATGCTCAGATTGATTTTTTTCTTTTGCAAACTAGAGTGATCGCTCACGCTTTACTCGACAGGGGGCACCCGCAATAATAAAGCGATTATTTCATCATTTTCGGTTGTTTACCTTTTCGCTGACATGATACTCGCATAGATCGCCACTCCATCCACGAGTGCAGATGCACGGCTTATTGAAAAGCAGCGATTTCGGTTGGAATCGAAGTCCAATCGACATTCCATGTACTGCAAATGAGTTGCATTCCATTGTGAGAGAGTGCACGACGCTCTGATCTTGATAGGTTGTGACACCAACGAGAGATGATTCACGCCGGCGAAAAAGAGGAGTTCTCGCTGCCCATTTATCAATGGCTCGCTTCCGCAAGTGTTGCCCCACAACTGTCGTCCCTTACTCACAACGAGTGGATCAGTGCCAAGGCTATTCATCTACTCAAGCCGGATGTAGCTGCCGTATGACAGGGTGACTAATCAGGAAATATCGGAGAAAAAAGAACAGACCGCATTGGAAATCGGTGCAGTCTGGACCAGTGTTGGGGAAAACACAATGACATCGACCTCCTAAGTAGACGCCACCGTTTCTGATGATACTAGAGTAAATTTAGCCTTCAAATAAGGTCAAAGTTCATTCAAAATTGACCAAAAGTACCTGCATTCACTCTCCGGGTCATTGCGATCGGCATTTTCAAAAATCTGTTCCATCGGTTCCTTTATCTCTCGACGAACCCTCAAAGATCACAGATCATTCTGATGTTTTCCGTGTGAACTTCCGTATCATCTTAGCGGTCTCAACCGTCATTTACCCTTAGGAGCGATCGTGTGATCGTCTGTAGAGGACACTATTGGTGGTACTCATGATAAGAGTGTTCCGAAGGAGAAAGGGAAGTGACTACTAGTCCATGACCCCTCCTTCAGATCACAAGTGGGCATGGACTCAATTATTGCCCGAGTACTAGAGAGCATCTGGAATCCCGTTTCTTTGGTTCCTCATTTTCTCCCTATTTTCTACACAATTGATGTCATCCAGATGTGCTTGAGCTCGTTCCAGAATAAAAGCTGTGCGCCAATCATAATCGCTGTTCTGTCGCATTAGTTCCCATATGGTGCTCACAATGTCTCCACTCTTCGTTTACACTCTCGTTCATAAACATCCGCCAGAGGATTAGCGCACTCCAGCCAGACCCGTAATTAGAAAGAGCTGTCTCCGATCATTTGATCGAAGATCTTTTCCCACTTTAGATCCTCTTGCTAGATTCTTGGTAGATGATAATCATCTCTTCTTTTATCCCTGTTCTCTCCTCTCTCTCGTATCGCCCCCGTGTTTCTCTCGTATATAAACCCCTGTCTCAAGCAAAGACTGACCTGTGAGACGCAGTTGCGAGTGATATGGACAGGATAAATAGGGAGTACATCACTCTCCCAAGCGGAGATCACTATTGGATGGGGGGAGAGGTGTTGCGTAGATGAAAGGGAATAGAGCAGCAGCAGCAGTGATGCGACAGAGGGAGCAAACGGGAGGCGCGAGAGCTGATAATCGGTCGGTCGAATGGAGGAGGGGCGAGGGACAGGCAAGTGAAGGGGAGAAGGGAGGACGATGAAAAAGGGAAAGAATGAAGAGTAGGAGAGGCTACTCGGATCGCGCAACGCACAGTAATTAACCGTGAATTAATCGGGTGCGGACGGCGGCTTCATCTTTTCTTCTTCTCGACCATTTTGAGCCAAAACTTTTTTTGCCCCCGTAAATTCCTTCAGTGTTAGCAATGTTGTTCGTAAACTGCCGCGAATCGGCAGGGGATCAACACGTTTACGATCGGGTGTAATAAGGAATTCCTCAGTAGGGACACTTGGTGATCTTGTCATATCAGTAGGTTCCTCGTCTCTTCCTACTACTCCGCCTTAACAAGATAACTTTTGATCTTGTTGCATCAATGTTCTAAGTAGAGACCATGCTAAGAAAAGAGAAGGGTTTCTAAAAGTTGTTCCTACTAATCCTGACTAATATCCGTGTACGCACGTGTTCTCTGATTCCCTCCTCTTCCCTTCATACGTGGGTCTTCTCTGCAAACGTTCATATTCTCTTCTCGCCCTCTCCTTGTCACTATCTCGATCACTCATACTCTTCTTCCTCTTAGCTCTTCTTTCACTATGTGCACTCTTCCTTGCAAGAGACTGCGCACTACTAGTCCATCTTCCTTATCATATCACTTAATCTAACTTCCCTGATCACTCTATTATAGCCAATCGTTCCCATATCATCATCATGCAGTGAGAGAGAGAGGGGGGAGTATTTGTCCATAGGAAGCTGCTCTCTTGTCCCTTCTCTCTCCCCTCTCTCTCTCTCTATTCACCCTTCTGGTCACTACTCTGGTCACCCTCTCTCTCATCCCTTCTTCTCTCCATTGATCGTCATCCCTCTCTCCTCTCTTCTCTCTTCTCTCTCTCTGCGCGTCCTTTCCCTTGTGCGGGCTGCTGTGTGTCTGTTGTTGTTTAGCTGTCCTGCCCCCCAGTCTCTTATTACCTTCCTCCTCTTCTATAAGCAAGACTTCCCGGCAGGTGAAGCGCCCACCTTTCAACTATAATCTTCCCCTCTGTCTGGTCTATTCCCTTTCCTTTTTCTTGTGCTAACCTTCTTTTGCGAACGGAAAGCTCATTTTCTCGCTCCCTAATGAGGGGATATTTCGAGGGTTCTTCCTCACTTTTCTTCCTATTTCCATCTATTTCTGTCCCTATTCTAATAAGGTTTTGTTCTTGTTCTTTGCCCTAATGGCTGATTAACTGTCGCCATAGTACAGATCCTCTTATTGTCTCTCGGGCGGCGAATGTTTTCCATTTAGCTAGAATTCCTCTCTTCGATTGATATGAATCTGAGTGTGGCAAAGTGTCCTCCACTTCTCTGCTATCAGTGCACTTTCGTACGATCTGGACAGCATTTAATCGCTCTCTTTTCTTCTTCTTCCTCTGCTTTCTTCATTCCCTTCCTTGCCTCTTATTGCCACTACAACTACGGCTACGAGCCAAAACACGGGCCAAAATAGATTAGAACCTCTCTTCGTTCCTTCGTTCTTTCTTCCTCCATCTCTTATGGTCATCGCACAACAGACTCACGTTGAAAACTGTCGAGTTTTCACGAAGTAGGACCTAACTGCCTTACCAGTGGCCCCCCTAGCGTTGTCTTAAGATCGCTTGACGTTGATATACCTTAACGTTACCTTTAGGTCCTGACTGTAGTCAGCCCCCTTCCTTTCCAGTAACTCCGAGTGTGAGAGGGGGGTTCTCGATCAAACATTGTGCCTAATCCTTCCTTGATTACTTCCTCCCATGCTCATTTCGACAAGTGTCCTCTCCCTCTCTTTCCCTTCCTTCTCTGTCGTCTCTCACTTCTCTATGATCTTTTCCCACTTGGTAATGTTGAAATGCCCTCGTCCTCACAATTTCCTCTCATTACTGGTGGCCTCACACGCGATTCGCAAGTGTTTCCCGCGGTGCGAAGTGGTAATCAAATTGGCGCCCTCTCACGGCAAATCAAATTGAATTGATGAATGATGCAGGAAGTATCCGAACACGCCATTCACTCTGAATTATTGAGTCTCACCTGCCCTGTATCTCTAGTATCTAATCTATGCACCATCTCTGTCCACAAACCACAATTATTCATTACTCAATGAATCATGTGCTAGAGTATAGGATGAACAGAGTTTGGAATGTCTTGACCATTCGCGTCGATCGCGTATGGAAGGCAAATTACCAAGCGAAACTCTGATCACGGTTCCTCTTCCTCTCCCTCAGTGCTTTTCCCATGATCCAGCCTGATCCATTGTGCAGATATATTGTTGTCCTCTCTCTCTCTTTTCTCTCTGGCATGTGAATGAGAGTTTGTGTGTGTAAACTGCCCGATTGATGGATGAATATCGCGATCTTTCGCCCACCCTCTCGAAATCACATGAACTTGTTATTTCCCCCTGGTTTCTATCACACTATTTGCACATTATCTTCTTTCCTCACGGGTTATTGTTCCCGACTCCAATCCTTGTCTAAAACAGCCATTATTCATTGGATCTTGCAGGACAAATTGTTCCGAATCAGTGTGAATTGTACCGTTGAATGATCCTCCTTGGTCAACATAACAAGGCCGCCCATACTGAATTATCTCTCTTCAAACGCTCTCACTTTCTCACCAATCATCTCTTTTTGTCTCGTCTGTCTGTGGGAACCTTGCCTACTACTATCGAGTGGGCTCTAATCAATCCCCTTGTGCACCCTCCCTGATCTCCCTTTGATATAGCTCCTCATCTTCCACTCGCGGTATCTTCCCATCTTTCGCAAAGAAAGAGAGAGAGATTGCACAGTGGCTTCCCTTTAGTCGCCTTAAGAGTGAAAGGAAGGGGAAGAAATTCGCGAGTGCGAGCAGAAAGTGTCGCCAACTTTGGAGCGAGAACAGGTACATTGATTGTGATAAGTGAGCCAGTTAGAGGGGCTGTCTCTGCAGGCACAATGGTTATTCTCAAGAGTGCCATAGAATCGGACGGTATTACTCGAGTTGACTGCCACAGCTAGTACCCCCCTCTTCCATCATCTCCTCCTTTGTCTGAGGGTAATTCTATGCTCATCTTACCTCTCTCTCCCTCCTCTCCCCTCTTCCTTCCTCCCTCATTCCTTCTCCTCGTTCTTCCTTCTCCATTCCACCCCACACCCTCCCCTCCTCAACCACCACCTCCACTACTGCAACACATGTTCTTTTCTTGCGAGATTGACCCCGCCCAAATCGCTCGTTTTCCCTCAGGATTCTCTCCCATTTTATAGTTCCTTCCTCTCTTCCACTCCTTTACGTCCGTGTGGGAGTTGATCACGCAACTAAGCATACACAGCTTCACTTCCACCTGTCGCAGCCCCTTCCCCTCTCCTTTCAGTCCCATTCCTAAATCTTTCTCAGAGCCTCGCCTATCAAGCCTCTATACTTGCAAAAACGAGGATAGATCCGTATCGTCTCATCGGATCATCTATGATCTCTCCCCTTCCTCCTATCGTTCCCCCATTCACACCTATGCCCTCTCTCATCTCTCTCTCTCTCTCTCTCTCTCTCTCTCTCTCTCTCTCTCTCTCTCTCTCTCTCTCATCTCTCTCTCTCTCTCTCTCTCTCTCTCTCTCTCTCTACCAATCCTCTCCCAACTCTCCATTCGAGGCCCCTATTGATTATTGGCATGGGGATATGAATCAGCATGGTCACTTGGATGGCTAAAGAGACACAGTTCCTGGTTAGAGAAAGAGATCAGCGAGGGAGAGAAAGGAATAGTAGAAAGTAGTTTCCCTCTTCTTCTGTACTCCCTACTGATCTTGATCTTCAGTGAAGGTTAAGACAATGTTCTTGTAGATCAGAGAATTAGCGTGTACTTTGCCCCTCAATGCGAGTTCCCTTTGTCACATTCCTCATAAACTCGATCAAATAGTGATAATTGTTCACGTGAAGCCCCTCGATGTTCCATCTCCTCCACATTCCCGCACTCTGATCTCTATTACTCCCTCTCTCTCCCTCGTTTCTCTCATTCTCATTTTCTGTTTTCCTTGCCCACTCACGTTTCCCGGTGTGACCTGTATCACTCTTAACCTTACAGATCAGCTGATTGCTAGTTGATTTCTACAGTTTCCTTCCCATTCCACTATTTCGCGACCGCCCTGTTCCAGATTAATCACGAGGAATGGCATCCCTTACAGAGACAGTGGATTCTCGACCGCCCTCTTCGTGTGTCGGCGGGACGTCGCTGGCCACAGTGGCCGAGAACCTCCCGCTCACTTACAATATGGCCACACGAAATCTCGACACCGCGGAGGGAGGAGGATCCGAGCAGAGTGAGATATTGTTCATCCTTTTGCCCGATATTCATCGTTGTCTTAAGACTGTGAAAACACTTGACCTCACGCGAGTATTAGTTGGTGTTGTTAGCTGCTCTATGATTCATTAGAAAATATCTGGTCTTTTTTGATTACAGTAGAATGAGTGAAGACTGAGTCATTTCCGCACAAGTATTTATTTTCATTTTTTCGATGACATTCAGTAGACCTAATCAGGTCGCTTGCTTTTTGCGGGAAACCAAATACAGAGCGAGTGCTCTGAGTGACATATTCTGATTGGGATCTCGAGTCCTTCATTGCATCTTTCCCTCTCTTCAATCAGAGCACTCGAAACAGATTGACTGTGTGTGAGTGATTCGGGATGTGACAGGTTCACGGCCAATGTCTCCATCGGTTTACTCGCTCGGATTGGTTCGTATTAGTCTCGTGGTTTCGATTGGTCATCTGCCCTATGATTCATTATCCAATCTGTGTTCCTTATTCAGTTCGGGTGTGGCATATATGTCAGCCGATGATTCAGTGGGAAACTGTCGAGATGTGGGGGGAGGGTGTTCAAATTGACTAGACTACATCCAATATCAGGGTACTTTTGCATTTCTTGATAATATCTTCCAAGATTAATTATCCGTGATTCTTCCGTGATTTCTGTACAGATGCTACAAAACAACATCTTGTGACTAATGGGAAGGAAGATGGAGAAGGGGGCAAAGTTAGAGACAGGACGCTTTTCTTGTCACAAGGAGAGAACCTTTCCTAGGGAAGAGACAAACAAGTGGGAGAGATCAACGAAGGGCTTAGGAACTTGGACAAAAAACATTGTCGTTCTTTTCCCGAGAGCATGGCATTAGTACTGAGGAAGTATTTCTCCTTAATTTGGGTCCATCCAAAGCGATTAAAGAGAGATTCAGTAGTCCAGTTGGCCCGGCGGGTGATCCAATTTCAGATTTATTTGCACGCGTCTCTTTTTCTGCTCCCGCGCACTCTCTAGTAGTCGAAAATTGCAGTGGAGGGAAGGTACTGAGCAATGATCTCCGCTTTCACCCTTCATATCCAGTTGCTTAACTGACGAGGGAGCGTTTAGCATGAGGAGAACGCGTTAGAATCACAAATCGAGTGCAAACGTTACACCTTGAGGTGTAGAGTGCACTATCATCTCCTCCTGTCATGTAATCGGCTCTCTCAACCCGTCAAAACTCACTACTATTCGGCTCACGAAACAGCTGCTTGAAAGTTGAGGATGAAAACGAATGAAAAAGAGGCTGCTTCAAGCACTCATCAAATGCTGATAGATGGGAATGGCTTGGCACTCAGGAGAGGATGAACGGAGTTGATTAGGTCGGGGGAAATGGCAAAACAAGAAGACTACGGTGTATTATGAATATCTCATTCAGATACTCCTCGGGCATTCAAGCGAGGTCACATTCGACGATCGTCCTATGAATCAGCTGATATTCAATTGAATTTTCCGAGACGTCACGATCCACGACCGTCCCTCATAAATCGGTTAGTTATATTTTCTTAACTTCTCTCTTTATCTGCTACAGTTTCACGGTAACTGCACCGTCTTAGTATATCACTAAAAAGAATTGCAGCTTATTGTCGCAAACAAAAAAGAAAAAGTTCGGTCGAGAACACTGTTTTTCTCTCTAGTTCAGATCGTTCAAGATAAAGATAGAGAGAGAAGTCTACCGTAATCCAAGGCGGATCTCGAGAGAGAAAGCGATCGTTTTCTTAGAAAAGGAGTAAACGATCCTATCACCCATCTCATCTTCTTTTATGAGCACTTGCAATAGGGCTGAGCTCTCCTCTGTTCCCATTGTCTCTCACTTCGCGGGCACACCAAATTTGTTTTTACTGCAATGACCTCAGTGAAACCGAGAGAGAGAGAGAGAGAGAGAGAGAGAGAGAGAGAGAGATGTCTCCAGTGTTATTTTTATGTGATGCGCGAAGAGGAAGAAGAAGAGAGAGAAGGTTCTTGTGAAGGGACCTCCTGAGGTCATTCGAGAGACGGTTTACGAGAGGCTTGTTTTCGAAAGAAAGAAAGAAAGGAGGAAGAAGATGAAGGAGCTAAGATACAAGGGCAAGGGGATTGAGAGGAGCCAAGGTCGATTATGAGCATAATGAAGCGAAAAGAGATGGGATAAACAAGGAAGCGAGATGCTGATATCATAGGCTAGTAGGGGCTTCGTTTAATCATTTCGAACAGATTGAGTGGCTATTTGGGACACTTCGTCCTCTTGAGAATTGCGTTATCTCCATGCGAGATCTCTCTCGTTTTACAGCTTCTCATTCGGATTTGGGATCTCTGCACTAGTTTCCCTTCTATGGAAATGAGGGACTCTCGCATTCCGTATGTCTCTTCTTCACGAGAGTTCTTCCATCTCTTTTTTTGGATATTGATCTCGCCTCTCACCCTCTCCTTTTTTTAGCGCGCTGGCCGGTTTCTTCTTGATAGAAAGCGCGCGTTCGGCTCGAACTTTCTTCTCTGGACTCTCTCGAATCTCCCTGATCTCTCGTCAAACTCATCAGTGATCGGCTATCGATTGTGTGCTGCGTGTGTTTTCACTTGGCACAACAACCATGGTCACTACTTTCTCCTTTTGCCCCATCCACGAAACTCTTCCTTCTCTCACTTCCTTTCCCTTCTCCCTCAATTGTTTCTCCACTACTGCGATCCAATCAGGCTAATAGACGCACTTTTTGTTACCAGAGAAGAGGAAGGGTGAAAGTAGTCGAAACTGGCGATAGTCCCATATCTCTCTCCTCTTTAGTGTTCCTATCACTCTGTCACTCCATAATCATGGGGCGGTTCAGGGGAACCGGAGCCATCAATTGCTATAGCTGATTGTCTCGTTCGGTGATGTTCTCGAAAGATCTCTCCCTAATGTTCTTTCATCTTCTTGATGAAAAAGATTGAAGCTTTTACATTTTAGTAATTAATTTTCTGGAATCAGAGTATTTTTCACTGATCTTTTTATTTCGAGTATCAAAATAATATTAAATTATTATTTCAGAACTTCCTTTGAGGAGGCCCTCTGCAGTCTCCATCTCGCCGCGAGAGAAGAACGAGAGCGAAAGGTAAGATTCTTCCCAAATCCCACACTATTTTCAGCTTGAAATTGAGAGAGACACGCGAAATTGTCAAGAAGAAAAGCTTATTCATCATTAGATGAGGCGAGAGAGCATGGGAAACGGAGAGAGCGCTCTCAAATCTTTCCGTTGCCCTTGGTGTTTCCATGGAAAATTGAAAAGAGCGGAGGCGAAAAACGAAATCTGAATGGGCAATTTGTTTATCGCAGGAGCGAGAGGAGGCAGAAAAGGCGAAGGAAGAACTGAGGAAGGAGGAAGACTGCGGACTGTCGTGTACGTCAACCGATACGAGACTAACTCCCGATTCGGCCATCGGTGAGATACTGAATTATTCATTATTTGGCGCCTTAGAAGGATATGATTCAGCGCGGGGATAGATCTATTCTTTATTAAGTACAATAATATTTATTTTTTCCTTCTATGTAATGAATTAGTATAGTGATAGACCTGATTCAGTAAAGGTAGTTCGGGATATAGAGGAGTCATTTAGTGTAAGACTAGCCATGAGGGAAAGGTGTTGGTCAGTGAGAATGAATCATAATTAGTGTAATCTTCTCTCAGGCGATTCGGTCGAGTCGAAACGTTCATCTCTCGATAGGAAGAGCGATCTCTCCGTAGGGGACTGGGAAGAGACCGAGGCCGATACTCCTTCCTCTTCAACGAGAACGAGAAGGAGGATCATTCCGTCAATCAACTTCGCTAAGTGAGCGGTAGTCTTGTCCTCTAGAAAAAAACTGCCAAAGACTAGGTGAAAACATAGTGTACTACCATACAACTTCTCACATTAGCAAAGCCGCCGTTGACCCGTTGGATGCTTTCATTGACAATCTCTCTATCTCACAAGGGCGAGTTATGAGCTGCCCGTGTCAATCCGGTTTAGATCTGTGTGCATGAACAGAAATACATGCATACACAGAGTGAAAGGCGCGCCGAAGACATTGTCTCTCCCCTCTCTCTTTCAAGCAGTTGAAAACAATGACAACCATACAGTCTAATGAGAAAGAGTGGGTCGTAGAAAAAGCAGGCGCGAAAGAGAGAAATCGACCGTGTTTTTCCTGTAACTCCCTCGAGGTAATCGCGCGCATTCGAAGTAAAGTGAGAGAGAGAGAGCGGAAAGGTGTTATCAAGCAAAGAGCGAACTCACCCTTATCTCCCTTCCAGTCTTCCAAATATGATGCACACCCAAACGTTGTGAGTTGGAATCGTTTAGTTCCGGTACGAATAATAGTGCGTTGATTGAGTAAGTTCTTTGTTGCAGAGGTCTCTTCTCTCGGAAGGAAGGAAGGACGAGTAGTTGGAATCCCTTCTCAAAGATGAAGGAAGCCAATGGAGTAGTGCACACGACTTCACTCATCCTCGAAGAGAGACCCAGGTACTGTACTCCATCTTCACTATTGTTGTATATAGCAAGAGGTCCATCCTCATGAATTTAAATGAACCCAATTCCACACTCGAATAAACAAGCGAGCATCCCACTTTCGCAGTAGTATTTGTGTGTAGTCACATGAATTCTGCCATCCTCAAATTCTTGTTCAGTCATCTTCCGGCCAAGTCAGCGGAAGAGGCCAATCGACACAAGCAGATGCATCAAGAGGTACCCCATCCCTCATTTCCTCAACTGTCTTTAGTCTTTAAAGTTGAGCTACCATTAGATAACGTTTAGCGTTCATTTGGTTCATAATGTACATAAGTTACATAAGATAAGGTAACGTCCATTATGTCAATGTTTTTGAAGCTTGTGATTAGATGTATGTAAGAAGTAGATGTATGTAGTCGTTCGTTCGAAGAAACATAACGTAGTTGTTACACAATCCTTGATCTCCTTCTCATAACCAGTCAGATGCATCAAGAGGTACTATAATATATCAGCCCTTTTTCACACTGAAAGGTCTGAAATTTGAAGGAAATTGCGATAATGGAGAAAAAACTCAAGTATATCCAATATCGCACATATCTTGGAATCTCAGTCCTTTCCTTGTTGTCTTTTAATTAGTCTTCAAAGATCAGCTATCGTTTGGTATCAATATTTTCGAAACTGGTGATTGGACGATGTAGCCTTCCTTTCAAAGAAACTTATCATTAGTAGTTACACAATCTCTGATCCTCTTCTCATAACTAGTGACTACTCAGAAACCGTTCAGATAATCGTGGCCAATAAACGACGCGAGGCGAAGGCAGAGAAGGAACGAGCGAGACAAATGGAGGAGAAGAATCGATTGGAGGAACAGGCGATGAGTGCTTGTCGAATGTGGAATGATCAGATACTACCGAAGTGGGATGAAATGTGAGACCCATCTCTCCTTTTGTAGATAGCGGATGGGCACCTTCACTGATTCAGTTATTTGTACCACTAATTGTACACACGACTCGTGTATTTCTACGAAATATCTCTGATTATTTTTATAGCAGTTTCTCTATTCTTCTTCTATCCACAACTAGGTTTTTTTGTTTTAATAGCCAAAAAACAAAGAGAAGAAAAAAGGGACATACAGTAATCCTATTACAAATTCAATTCCAGGCGTGCGAGTAAGAGGTGTCGTGAGCTGTGGTGGCAGGGTGTGCCTTCGTCCATTAGGGGAAAGGTGTGGTCACTTGCAGTTGGCAACGGACTCAACATCACTCCAGGTTAGTGCGCACCAGTGATAACACCTTGTCTCTTCTTCTCTCCCTGGAGAGAATATTATGATTCACTAGTCCAATCTCTTCACAATTCAGATTAGGAGATCAATTCAATGTTTATCAGAAACATGCTAGAAGTCACATGCTAATTCTCTCCTGGCGTTGTCTTCCTGGGAATATAACTATGAGATCATTGATTAGGATTTTTTTATTATTTAAGAACTCTACGACTGCTACAGTAAGCGGGCCGAGCAGAAACTGATCGAGTATACGGAAACGAAGGGATTCGACTCATCTGGTGAGATGTATTTTCAAGAGATTATTTTATAGCTGCTTATGACCTAAAGAGTGCTTCTTTCGTAGAAGTACGTGAGACATAATTACCATTAACATCATTTGACCAGGACAGTAGTGTTCTCCCGCGGGACCTACGTACTATATCGTTAAAATATCGTTAATATTTCATCTCTACATTTTCAACTTTCATCATAATTTCAGAACCGTGCGGATCCAATGGAAACCGTGAGAACTCGCTTGCTCAAGTGCATCTGGACGTCTCTCGTACTTTCCCGTCATTGGGAATCTTCCAGAAGGACGGACCATACTATGACAGTCTGCAGAAACTCATCTGTGAGTGATCACTTTAAACCCCAATTCTAATCAATCAAATTAAATAATTCATTATCTGCATATGAGAGGAATGGGCCGGGAATTTAAGATCTTATTCTTCTCATTCACATGCCAGAAATATTAGCGCGAATAAAATTGTTCTCAGTTCTTTATTTTGTTAGTGCGATAAAATATTCGATAATGCTCAGTAAATAGAAAAATAAAGTTTCCGTGTCCCTTCAGGCACGTACGTCTGCTATCGTCCCGACGTCGGTTACGTTCAATCGATGAGTTTCATCGCTGGTCTTCTCCTTCTCCAGATGGAACCATACCCCGCATTCGTCGCCTTCGCCAACATCATGAGCAGACCACTGCAGGTGACTATTTTTCTGGAATTTATGGTTTTTTTTCTGGAATTCCTGGTTTTTGACCTAAATACAGGCTAATGCAAAAATGTTCTGAAATTAATTAATTATATAAATTATATTAAATCCATTGACAACCCATCCCCATTGCAGACTGCCTTCTTCCAACTGCAACAACCCGAGATGACCGAGTATTTCATCGCATTCGATCGATATTTCGCTCAGGAATTGAAGGAATTGCACGCTCACTTCGACGAGATTGACGTTCGTCCGGATCTGTATCTCATTGAATGGTATGTCGATTCCTTTTCATGTATTAGATAAATGCTGATGACCGGGTGTAATGTAAGGGTGTTTGTGTATGCTAATATCTGGGTTACGGTAAGCATTACTGCAGGCTCACTGTAGGAATATCTGTAAGCCGGGTTACGGTAGGGTGACAGTAGGGATAACCACAGTAGTTATTGTGCATATTACACCATCCCGGGTTACTGTAGAGAAATTTTACAGAACAGCTGAGGGCTAAACGCAATAATTGCAGCAGTGTAGTTCAGCTGCGGAAATACTAGTACGTATAATTGACATGTTGGAAATTAATTAGCTGTATTTCCGAGTGTCTTCCTGGTAGCAATTCCACTAATTGCAGGGTGTACACACTCTTCGCCAAGTCGCTTCCACTCGACGTCACGTGTCGAGTATGGGATGTATTCCTCCGAGATGATGAGGAATTTGTATTCAAGACCGCACTTGGTGAGTTTCACTGAAAAAGGCAATCAGGTTTTCATCATGGAAAAATGGGGATTTGTAATGAATATTGAACTGATAATTCACAAATTTAAGTAAAACTATAAATTTGATTCCGTACTGGTGTTATGATTGTGAAGTAATCTTCAGTCATCAGAAATCATGTAAATCATATATTCCATCACAGGAATTCTCCGCATGCACGAGAAGTCTCTACTCTCGGCTGATTTCGAGGGAGTCGTCTCTTTCCTTACTCATCTGCCCGATTCCCTCTCGGGTTCCGAACTCTTCCGTCACATTGAACCATTCATGCGCAGTTATCCAGTTAACTGTGAAACTGCCAGAAGCAAGAAGAGATTCTTCCAAGTGAGAAAACAGTTCGGATTACGCTATTTACCAATAGTAACGAAATCAAAAGAACTTACTGTGGAAATTTACTGGCTTACTGTGGAAAAAATGCTTTTATTATTTACGGTATTACATTACCATTAATTATTTTATTAATTCAGTAATTAATAATATTGATGACGCTATTGCAGATTCTCTCCGAAGTGAAGGAGCAATTCAAACCCGTTCGATCGGAGAGTTCGTCCACTGTCGAATCATCCGTTCAATCGATGAAGATGTCCAAAAGCCTGTCCTCCTTCATAGGCGATCTTCTCAAACCGTCCGATTGAATAACACGAAAAACCATATTTGCACCTAGTGCAGCGATCACACTCGAATATCACAACCATATATCACTTTTTTACTGTTTCGTTAGCAATTATACACCATAGCAGATTTCCTTGACCCAAGAAAGTGCAACTTTCCTTTCCCCTCTCATCGTGCCTTATTTACCATTGCAGATATTGCCATTCGTAAATTCACTTCGCTCAGATTGTCTCGTTTTGGCACGTAGTAAGCAAGATTTACATATATTACATTTACTGTTTTTATGGTATATCATTTGACCCAAAACGCTTTCTTGTTCGATTAGCAAATTAATTGTAATCTCAATTTGACATTTCCGCATTGTGATTATTCACAGATTATGAGTTTGTTCCCATCCAAATCCCGAGAATTCGCACTTCTAGAGCTTAGATTCCCCCTCACGACCTTCTGCCTTTTAGTATTCATCCAGATTCACCGTCTTCTCGCCCTCGCTAGCATATTGCCACATCACTCGCTTTACTTGACATATTCTACACATCCCCAACCGGCTCATGACATATTACCGTAATCCTTACTGAATCCTCTGATTCAATCGCCCCAGCATTTTTCTTGTTGCTATTGTTCACATCCGATGACAAATTTCGCTTTAATGAATCTGCACATAAGTTCAAAACTGATGTTTTCGATAAAGTATCTATGTAATTGCGCAGCAAGTTTGTACACACCTTGGTTTTCAAAATGACAATGACCGGTCAAGGATAATTGCCTCCGTAATCGCGTAATACAGTTAGCACACAGTCAAGAACATTGTTGTGTGAGCTCAGGCAGAAAAGGTCATTTTTATTACAAACCACACAAACACAACAAGGTACGGAACAAATAGTTATTAAAAATAGAGAGCAAGAAACCAAATTAAAAGAGATCAAAGATTAGATAAAATGATAACAAATATAGAATTTGGAGAAGGTTCCTAGAGATAGACGGGACAATTCTGCATAAACACTCACGTTCTTTGCTCTTGAGAAAAAAATGGAATAAAACATTTAGAGATTCCTAATAACAAACATGAGATGAGAGATATTCGGCTAGTAAGCAGAAACAAAACATGGAGATCTGGTTAGAAGGTAACGTGAATGAGAGGGAAAGAGAGATTAGAGTATAGAAAGTGGACGAACGAGGAGAAATGTTATGCTGGGGAAGTAAGGCTCAATAGTCCGGCTTGAAGTGGAACGGATCGACATCCATAGGCACCTGAACATCACGTTTTTATAGTGTTAAAATTCAAAAAAAAAAGTTGTAAATCATAAAATATTTATCTACCGGTTTAGAAGTTGAAGGGCCAGCAGGAACAGCAGTGGAGGTCGACGGAGTGCCGTTTACGTCCTGGAAACGGATGTCATTCTATCGAGCAAGTGCGTGAATTTTGCTTATAGAACGACCTAAGATCCACATACCCCTGGTTTCACTCCGTTCTCATTCATCAAGTCTAGGCCGCCTGACGTGCGGTCCTTGCCATTCTCTTCGAGTTCCTGCAAAATTCATGTATTTCGTGTAGTAGGTGTTTGAGTAATATAACCAAGAACATGCACAAACCTCTGGTTTCTTTCCATTCGCAGCCATCGATAATTGGCCACCCTGAGATTCGTCGTCTTCACCCTTCTTTCCAGAGTTCTGAAAAAATTTCTTTAGGAAGTGTTCCTTGATATCAGTGAGTTATATCTCGAATGATACCTCTTCATTCTTATCCTCCTTCTGCTCCATACTGTCCCCGCCAGACGGTTTGCAATCCTCCTTCTTCTTATCGTTACTCTTCTCCTTGCCCTTCTTGGAGGAATTGATTGCAATAGGATTCTTTTGATCTTCGTTTCCAGCTGGATCACTTCGATGTTCAGTCAGGTTCTCGATTCTCTCTTGCGCGGCAGCTCGTTGTAACTCGGTTCTAATGAGCTGAGCCGCCGTTAACTTATGAGCTTGGAACTTTTCGAAAAACTCGTTGCTAAGGCCTTCTTCCTTTTCAACGTTCACCTTTAGCTCTGCTAGTCTCTGCAAAAAATTGTATTGGTATCATATCTTTGTTGCTATCATTTGCATTGCACAGCAAAACATTGATTACATTATTTTGAATTATCTTATTCCTACCGTTTCTTCCTTCTCGAACTTGGCCACATTGAGTCTCATTTGAACCAACGACGCCGTCAGCTCTATGATCTTGTCTTCTGCTTCCTTCACATTATTCTGCTCTGCTGCTTTGGCCGATTGAACCGCTGAAGGACCATAATAACTCTCATATTTTAACGCATCTCGCGTTTCTCATCGTCGAAAAAACTGACCCTCCAAAAGTCCATCGACTGCTGCAATCGGGTTTCTGCAGAGTTTCTCCATTTTCTTCTCTTCAGCCATTCTCTTTCTCCTTTCCTCGAATCGTTGCTCATTCAATTTATTCTCACTGTCCTTCGTAGCTTCCCCCTTGTTGTCCTTCTTTCTCGACCTTTCCACAGGTTCGACACTAAGGAGTTTCTTGTCTCCTACAATAAATTCCATTATTTAAAATTGACGTATCAAACGCTTTTTCTTTCTTTTTTTACTCAAGTTCAATAAGGTTCTTACCCCTTTGCCCTCTCTTGACTCCCCTGCGATCCTGCACCCCATCGATCAAATTCTGAGCGCTATTCATCCTGCAATAATTGTGATAAGTTTGCATTACAGTAAATTAACGTATATCAAAGGAACATAGAACATACGCAGTCGAACTAGCTCTGGTCATCCTGCGAGTCATCCTGCCATCTGCGATTCCGTCAACTGAACAGCACATCAACATGCTTAATGAGAGCATTTTGAATGTATTTCACTTCAACACCACAATCTTCCTATCTGTTAAGAGGGGAGATCGGAACGATATTCATCTACTATCAAATAATTCGACCGCGTTTTTGAATCTTTCAGGTTAATTCATTGCTTCTTCTTCTTTATTCTTTTCATCGTCCCTAATATCTGATCTCTTCTTCGTGTACTCACCTCCCTCGTCAACCTCCTCGTCCCCCTCTCTTCCATCTTCCATTTCGTCATCTTCTGCATCACCCACTTCCTCCTCTTCTTCTTCTTCCTCGTCGTCATCGGAAGCTGCAATTCCACTAGTGATGTCCATTTTCATTTTCCTCACTACTCTTAGCTGCCTCAATCATATTTTGAAGATAGTTATTGCGCAATTAATAGCAATTGATCTATTGATGGCAGGAGTCACGTGTGGTGAAAGGAAGGAATCACTCGAAGGGTTCAACACCCGCCGAGGCCAACCGAGCCTTCTATCCCCCGGGCGTTGGAATATTCTTAGTGACTTCGGTTGCGAAAGGTAACCCTAGAAGCTTTGGACCGCAAGGTATTGTAGTCTGTCTAACTGTTGGCCGTACCGGCGAGTCCCACCTAGCGTTGTCTTATGACTGAAAAATCGCTTGAAGTTGATTCACCTTTTTACCTATTTATTGCGCAATTAAAAAAGAAATTTTGAACAATTTTACTCTATGTTACAAATGCAATCAGTATAATACCTGCCAGTTCTCCCTGCATGGTTTCGTGTTACAAGCTTACTGACAACTGGCTCATAAAAAATGTAGTGAACACTATCAGAAGCAACAATTGCAATTGTTTATGGTCATTCCCAGATTCCGACTATGAAACGACTCACCTTCACTATGTTCTGGTGACCCGTCGTTGGTTCTCCGTTCTCCATGTCTCTCTTCCTCCTCTTCCTCCCCATCGTCTCTACCTGCAACCTCGTTACTTTTAGAGAAATGATTGCCGATCCGTCGTACTCACCTGCACCTCTATCGATAAATCTCCGCTTCTTCGCGGATGTTGCATCCAGTTCATTCGAGGCACTGAAAACAAATGTATCATCCAGGAATCTCAAACTCATAATAGGCGCCGTGATAGGATTGCATACCCTGCTAGTTCTTGTCTCTCCTGTTTCTTCTCCAATCTCGCTTTCTCCTTGTTGGCGATAGCAGAATATTCAGCCTACAATGTAAAACCTTGTTTTTGATCTAACAATTTTCAATGCATAGCTTCATAATGTTCAGTGTTTTCTTGCTCAGTGAATCTAATACGTGACTCGACTCACCGAATTGAGCATGCAATGGTTTTTTACACGCCACAAATACGTTAGAAAAGAGATATGACTTTGTAAATGTATGCTCATAACTCATCTAACACATTCTTCCTCGCTTCACTCACCAACGTTAGATTAGGATTGGCAAGTAGAGTCTTGATCGGCATACACAAATCCACTAGAGCTTCTTTCAAAAATTGTGCTCTCTGAAGTGAATGCAGTGATCAAATATAGCATGAGAGATTGTCTTACACCCTCGTCTCCAATGTATAAACATCGAACAGTATATGTTCTCGGATCTCCTTCATACCGTACAAACGGACTTTTTTGCTCCAAGATGCAGAAAAATGCACTTTTTCTGCATAAAAGTGCGTAAGTCTGTCATTTCGTTCATTTTTCACCAATCCGGCTGAAATTTGGAAGTTAAGGGTTTCTGACGATTGCCCACAGGGCACAATATAAGAGAAGTTTAGAAAATTTTCGGAAACTACCGTAATCGATAATGCACCCGTAATCGATGGTGGTGCAAATTTTCGTCGTGTGATACGGTAGTTTGGTTTTTTTTGCATTGTGATTTTTTAAAATTGCCTTCGCGCTTCACGCTTGGTGCTTCGCGCTTCGCGCTTAGTGCTTCGCGTTTTCGCGCGCTTTTGGTTTTACGCAATGATTCCCATTTTCCTTCCCATTCAATCGATGCTGTTCGTTCTTTCCGTTATTCCATCGTTATTTCTGTTCATTTCTCCGTTGTTTCATCGATATTACTTTTCATTTTCCTATTTCAGTGGGTACGTATGGCGGTCGGCGGACTCACTGCCACGTGGAATCGACTAGAAGCAGTCAGATGAGTCATTTGACCTATTTTCTCTTTTATTGTTCTTGTGAACAGCCTTGCTTGTGGGTACATTTCAGGAGCAGGGACGAGCCATGCTCGTCTTATTTATATTATTCCTATTTCTCGCCAGTAGAAAGATCATAGGTTGGTATTTCTCTTTTTCTTCTTATTTATTTCCTCGTCTTTCTGACTCTGTCAGTAATTTCTCTTTGATTGTAAGTGGATTATTTGCCCTAAACTGTCCTAAATATCGTATTTTTCGAGGTTTCGCTCACTCTGGAAGTCGTCTGCTCTCCCTTCCCCCTCCTCCCGTCTCTTCTCATTTGGATTGAAGCTGATTAGGTAAACATTTCTACGACTTGGGCGGGGCGGGAATTGAAAGAACAGGCTGGCTTGTGGATTATTTAAGGAAACTCTGCGGGCTCGGCCCGCTTCGTTCTCTATTATTCTGACTTCTTCTGGCAGTTTGTTTGCTGTTTATGGTGCGGAACGGTAAGTGCAGTTGTTTACACTATTCAAGTATTGATTTTTCGAGGTGTTCCACCCTCATCCTTCGTGAACAATTTATTCTATTCTTCGCTTAATTTATAATGCACAAGTGAGTAAATCATTTTCTATTGGTTTTTATATCTTTATTACTATGATCGGGAAAAGAAATGCAGAATTTTGTGAACTAGAACAAGAGACATAAAGAAAAAACGATGTGTTTCTGAACGGAAAAATATGTTTCGATCGATAATTCTTACGAAACAAAAAAGGATGAAATAATTAGTCAGGGCACGGTCGTCCTTTGTTAGCCTTGACCTGTCTCATTTTTGTCTGTATTCTCTCAATTAATCGAGTGCAAAGTTCTACAGTGCAGTGGTTGTTCCACCAATACCGAATGCCTTCTTCCAGGTGGTCTATGGAGGTGGGCTTCCACTCGCTTTCTACCCATCGCTTCATTATAGCCCACACAGTTTCGATGGGCATGAGATCGGGCGACTCTGGCGGCCACTCCTCGACCTAAGTAGGCATTTTATATGTTGAAAAACACACAGAACTTATTTTGACCGATATATTTTGCAAATAATTTACCGATATCTCCGATCGCTCCAAGTAGTACTTTGTACTCTTACTCGAGTGACACGGAGCCGCGTCTTGCACGAGTTTTCCGATTGGACCAAACGTCATCCTTAATAAGTTCTGAGTGCTTTAAATCTTTTTTCGTTATTCTACATTGTACGGTTGATTAGAGAGAGTGTATTTACGTTGGTCTCTCACCCCACATAATTTGTATCGTTCTGGTTGATTGTATATATAATTATAAAGTATGTAATTTCTTACCGGTTCCGCTCCAGGAAGCTTTCATGGAGAATGCTCTGGTATTTGAGAGAGTTAACAATGCAGTCCTTCCCTCTTAGAATGGTTATGGGCGTCGGACCACGAACGCTGATCCCAGCCCAGATGAGCAGCTGCGATAATTCGTTCTCATTAGTTAGCTAATAGTGTGCGCATACTTTGGGCACGTGCTTGGGTGCAGCCTTCACAGCATCAGCTCGATTTTTCACGAAGCATGTTCGAGCATTCTTTCCTAGCTGCACGTAGCTCTCGTCCGTGAAAGTATGGACGAGAAATTGTTCTCCTTTCTCGAGCATTTTCTCGCAGTAGATTAGTCTTATTAGTTGGTTCACAACTCGCACTGCATGTCCATATCTCACACGGAATTGTCTGAGACCTAACTCCTCTCGAATACACGCAACCACATCTTTTTTAATCTGAATGGATTGTTGGTAGCATGAGTTATGAATCTTCGCAACTAACGTCTATTCCCATTCTCTCCTTCACCAAGTCGATGATTTGCTTAGTGGTTCTTGTATTCTCTACAGCATATAGCTCGTCCACGAGTGCCTTCACTGTAGGATGAAGAAAGCGAGGTACGCTTCTAGGACTGTACGGCTTCCTAGGTTTCTTCAAGCCCCTTCTTAGAAGAATTCGACGAACAGTCGTATGGTGAAGATTGTCTCCTTAGAATAATGTTTTGCTCGTTATTGTTACTTTGATACTCTTTAATTCTCGATTAGTATCTCACTTCTCTTTCTCATCTCCCGTGCAATCTCTCGGTACGTCATTCCGCTTTCTCGTAATGCTTTCATATCGTCTCTAACAACCTTCATGCTGTTGATGCTTCGGTTTCGTTGGAGGTATTTCGTCGTCTGAACATCGTAACTCGAGTTATCCAACGAATGAGGTTTAATCAACTCACGTGAGGTTTGCGACCCATCTTCAGACGATCGGTTAAGAGTTCAATGATAAAGCAATAACAGATCGAGAAAAAGATCAAAGATTAAACAGTTCTGTAACTATTGCACAGATTGTAATGATCAAAGATCATCGTACTAATTTATTCGAAGATCAAAGATTAATTTACGTTTTTTCATCGTTTTTCATTATTTTTTTCTGTATTTTCATTGTTTTCTGTTCTTCAGAATGTTGTTTTGCCTCGTGCGTGTGCCCACCGGACTTTACGTCGTCCCGGAGTGGGGAGCTGGGGGTCTGAAGACTGGACCCGGTGCCGTCGGAGGGGATGTTTCTATCGACGATGAGATGGGGATTAGAAGAAGAGGAGTAGTTATTGCGAACGGAACTAAGAAGGATATGCAGAGAGACAAAGCAGGAATGGAAGGACGTGATACGGCAGATGATTTTGATGATGCTGATGACGATGCTGGTACTAGTACTCGTAGGATTCGTGTGACGGTGAGTTCGCTTTTGCATTGGATCACTGAAGATCAAAGATCTTTTGGATTATATATCTAGACCGAATTTGCAGCGCTCCATGAGTAACAGCAGCAGTGCACTCGGTTCTCCCTCCCCTCGTAGAGCAAGAAGAGCCTCTCCCTGTGCTGCTACTCGTAGGCCAGATACTCCACGTACCACTAAGGCAACCTCTTCACGAGGCTCGAACGGAAGAGGAAGAGGAAGGGGATCTGCTTCGAGAGTCAATGCAGGCCCTCGTCCTGTTATCCCTCCCACTCCCATCACTCCGATGCAGCCTATATCAGTTCTTCCATCTGGGTCATCTACTTCCATCTCATCGGGATCCTTCTCTACTTCCCCCCTCTCGATGGCACCTCCTCCAGGAATCTCTCTCATTCCATCTCTTCCCCCTGCTCATCCAGTCTCATCATCAGGTGTGCAAGCCAGCAATCACGATAGTGTAAATCTCATTCAGATCCTGTTGTAAGTCATCTACTCACAGAAGTGAGCAGGCTATCGCAGACTGTAAGCACTATGATGAATATGCTCAATAATATGTTCATTTGTTGGAATCCACTTATTCTCCAAGCTGCTAATAAAGCAACAGCAGTACAATCAGAGGTGAACCTTTTCGAAAAAAAGAGTAGGAACTAATTCAAAACACCCATTAACAGTTACTAATGTTCAGATACATGGGACGAAAGACAAGTTAGACGATGTGGCCAAGTCTCTTGAGAAAGTAGAGATAGAAGTGAATAAGTTAGCGGCGAACACAGCCTCGAGACCCAGTTAGTCACAATTGGTTCAGACTACATAACAAAATACTACTTACAGAGTTCCAGTACGCTCCATACAGTACGAAAGAGAGCATTGATGAGATGGGTGGAGGACAGGTTAGCAGGGGACATTTGAGCAGCAGTGGAAAGGGGACAGTTGAGCAATGGAGAGTAGAGCATTAGACAGATGAGCATCGTACATTTCAGCAATGGACGTTTGAGCAATCAGAGAGAGGAGGTTGGACATTTGAGCAGCGGGCCAGGGGGGCCTTTCCACAGAGTGGACATTTGAGCAGCGGGCCAGGGGGGCCTTTCCACAGAGTGGACATTTGAGCAGCGGCTAGGGGGGCCTTTCCACAGAGTGGACATTTGAGCAGCGGCTAGGGGGGCCTTTCCACAGAGTGGACACTTGAGCAGCGGGCCAGGGGGGCCTTTCCACAGAGTGGACACTTGAGCAGCGGGACAGGGGACCTTTCCACAGAGTGGACATTTGAGCAGCGGGCCAGGGGGGGGGGGCTTTCCACAGAGTGGACATTTGAGCAGCGGCTAGGGGGGCCTTTCCACAGAGTGGACATTTGAGCAGCGGCTAGGGGGGCCTTTCCACAGAGTGGACATTTGAGCAGCGGCTAGGGGGGCCTTTCCACAGAGTGGACACTTGAGCAGCGGGCCAGGGGGGCCTTTCCACAGAGTGGACATTTGAGCAGCGGCTAGGGGGGCCTTTCCACAGAGTGGACACTTGAGCAGCGGGCCAGGGGGGGGGGGGGGCTTTCCACAGAGTGGACACTTGAGCAGCGGGCCAGGGGGGGGGGCTTTCCACAGAGTGGACATTTGAGCAGCGGCTAGGGGGGCCTTTCCACAGAGTGGACATTTGAGCAGCGGCTAGGGGGGCCTTTCCACAGAGTGGACATTTGAGCAGCGGCTAGGGGGGCCTTTCCACAGAGTGGACATTTGAGCAGCGGCTAGGGGGGCCTTTCCACAGAGTGGACACTTGAGCAGCGGGCCAGGGGGACCTTTCCACAGAGTGGACACTTGAGCAGCGGCTAGGGGGGCCTTTCCACAGAGTGGACACTTGTGCAGCGGGCCAGGGGGGCCTTCCCACAGAGTGGACACTTGAGCAGCGGGCCAGGGGGACCTTTCCACAGAGTGGACACTTGAGCAGCGGCTAGGGGGGCCTTTCCACAGAGTGGACACTTGAGCAGCGGCTAGGGGGGCCTTTCCACAGAGTGGACACTTGAGCAGCGGCTAGGGGGGCCTTTCCACAGAGTGGACATTTGAGCAGCGGCTAGGGGGGCCTTTCCACAGAGTGGACACTTGAGCAGCGGGCCAGGGGGACCTTTCCACAGAGTGGACACTTGAGCAGCGGCTAGGGGGGCCTTTCCACAGAGTGGACACTTGAGCAGCGGGCCAGGGGGGCCTTCCCACAGAGTGGACATTTGAGCAGCGGCTAGGGGGGCCTTTCCACAGAGTGGACACTTGAGCAGCGGGACAGGGGACCTTTCCACAGAGTGGACATTTGAGCAGCGGGCCAGGGGGGGGGGGGGCTTTCCACAGAGTGGACATTTGAGCAGCGGCTAGGGAGGCCTTTCCACAGAGTGGACATTTGAGCAGCGGCTAGGGGGGCCTTTCCACAGAGTGGACACTTGAGCAGCGGCCAGTAGGAGTTTCCCAGAGTGCGGACACTTGAGCAAATTTAAAAAATTAGATTTTTAAAAATTCTGAAAAAACCGAAAGTAATATCACGAGCTTGTTGAAGTGAACACATTTTGTGAAAACCTGCAAAACGCGTCTCACAAAAACATTCATAACTCTCTTTAAAATTGAGATATCAATATTTTCAAAGCAGAAAATTATCCGCACGACATTCCTCTAAAACTGAATAGTTGACGTCATCATTCCTAGTCGCCATCCTGGAGCAAGGCGGTCGATTTTGTGAAAAAACATCAAAATCGCCGAAATTTTTTGGGTAAAGTTCTGCATAAAATTTAAAGCTTGCCACAAAAACACAACAAAAAAATTTTTATATAAAGAATTTTTTATTTTTTTTCACAAAATCGACCGCCTTGCTCCAGCATGGCGACTAGGAATGATGACGTCAACTATTAAGTTTTAGAAGAATGTCGTACGGATATTTTTCTGCTTTGAAAATATTGATATCTCCATTTTGAAGAGAGTTATGAATGTTTTTGTGAGACGCGTTTTGCAGGTTTTCACAAAATGTGTTCACTTCAACAAGCTACGTGATATTACTTTCGGTTTTTTCAGAATTTTTAAAAATCTAATTTTACAAATTTGCTCAAGTGTCCGCACTCTGGGAAACCCCTACTGGCCGCTGCTCAAACGTCCATGGCCGTAGGAACCTTCCCCCTAGCCGCTGCTCAAGTGTCCACTCTGTGGGAAGCACGCCCTAGCCGCTGCTCAAGTGTCCACTCTGTGGAAAGGTCCCCCTGGCCCGCTGCTCAAGTGTCCACTCTGTGGAAAGGCCCCCCTAGCCGCTGCTCAAATGTCCACTCTGTGGAAAGGCCCCCCTAGCCGCTGCTCAAATGTCCACTCTGTGGAAAGGCCCCCCTAGCCGCTGCTCAAATGTCCACTCTGTGGAAAGGTCCCCCTGGCCCGCTGCTCAAGTGTCCACTCTGTGGAAAGGCCCCCTGGCCCGCTGCTCAAGTGTCCACTCTGTGGAAAGGCCCCCTAGCCGCTGCTCAAATGTCCACTCTGTGGGAAGGCCCCCCTGTCCCGCTGCTCAAGTGTCCACCCTGTGGAAAGGCCCCCTGGCCCGCTGCTCAAGTGTCCACACTCTGGTCATACCCTCTGGCTGCTCAACTATCCATTGCTCATCTGTCCATTGCTCTTATCTCTAATGCTCAAGTCAGGCCCGCTGCTCAAATGTCCCCTGCTATCCTGTCCTCCACCCGATGAGATCGATATAGCTCAATCTATTACAAAATTCACATCAAAAGTGGAAAGAGTTGTATACAACAAAAACGATCGGGAGGACTTTAATGATTTGTATAAGAATTACAAAGACAAAGCGAATAAGGGAAAGGCTAAATGGATGGTTGAGGTGAGTTAAATCGTTTATGTTTAGAGTAGAAAAGATGAAGAACTCGCCTCTTCGTTCCTTGTAATATCCCTCTCTCAAAGGTTACAATGACGAAGGAATATACGGAAAGAAGAGACGAATTGTTCATACAAAAGCTCTCCATCACACCTCACAAATCAATTGCTTTTTCAGTGCATTCTCAACCGAAGGATGGTCAGCGGTGGGTGTGATGTAGAAGGCACTAAGAGTACAATAGTACGACAATTGAATGAGAATGCAGGCAGAAGAAGAAGGGAATTGGAAACTACTGTCAAGAAGAATGAAAAGTCGCTACACATCAAATCTAAAAGGGCCTATGATCGAGGAGTGGGACAAGTAATGGATGGGAGAATGGAATTGAGCGAGGACGACGAGGGAAGGGGAGATGAGATGAACCATCGTGAATCTGACGATGAAATCGACATAGAACATTGAACAATTGTTTTCCATAGTTAATATCAAAACAATTAATATTTGGTTTAGAACATTCAATATTATCCATTCGAAATATTTCTCATATGTTAAAGTAAACCCATTTTGTGAAGTTATTTGTTAGCGAAACGTAACGAAATCGTCTGTTTTCATAATGTTCTAATTGCCAAAACGTCTATTTCTTTAATTCCCAATGGTCAGAATAAAGAAAGAAAACCCAACGAAATAGATTTCACTTACCGTTCCGCACCATAAACAGCAAACAAACTGCCAGAAGAAGTCAGAATAATAGAGAACGAAGCGGGCCGAGCCCGCAGAGTTTCCTTAAATAATCAACAAGCCAGCCTGTTCTTTCAATTCCCGCCCCGCCCAAGTCGTAGAAATGTTTACCTAATCAGCTTCAATCCAAATGAGAAGAGACGGGAGGAGGGGGAAGGGAGAGCAGACGACTTCCAGAGTGAGCGAAACCTCGAAAAATACGATATTTAGGACAGTTTAGGGCAAATAATCCACTTACAATCAAAGAGAAATTACTGACAGAGTCAGAAAGACGAGGAAATAAATAAGAAGAAAAAGAGAAATACCAACCTATGATCTTTCTACTGGCGAGAAATAGGAATAATATAAATAAGACGAGCATGGCTCGTCCCTGCTCCTGAAATGTACCCACAAGCAAGGCTGTTCACAAGAACAATAAAAGAGAAAATAGGTCAAATGACTCATCTGACTGCTTCTAGTCGATTCCACGTGGCAGTGAGTCCGCCGACCGCCATACGTACCCACTGAAATAGGAAAATGAAAAGTAATATCGATGAAACAACGGAGAAATGAACAGAAATAACGATGGAATAACGGAAAGAACGAACAGCATCGACTGAATGGGAAGGAAAATGGGAATCATTGCGTAAAACCAAAAGCGCGCGAAAACGCGAAGCACTAAGCGCGAAGCGCGAAGCACCAAGCGTGAAGCGCGAAGGCAATTTTAAAAAATCACAATGCAAAAAAAACCAAACTACCGTATCACACGACGAAAATTTGCACCACCATCGATTACGGGTGCATTATCGATTACGGTAGTTTCCGAAAATTTTCTAAACTTCTCTTATATTGTGCCCTGTGGGCAATCGTCAGAAACCCTTAACTTCCAAATTTCAGCCGGATTGGTGAAAAATGAACGAAATGACAGACTTACGCACTTTTATGCAGAAAAAGTGCATTTTTCTGCATCTTGGAGCAAAAAAGTCCGTTTGTACGGTATTTAACGTTTGTTCTTACTCCGCCTAATTTTATTCCACGAGTCGTCAATTCAATCTTTCAAATTCAAATATTGCAGTTTCATATAATTTGAATCATTTACCGGTAGGTCTTCCTTCTTACAATAACCATACGATATATCCTTTGTTGTACGATCTTGATATTTCAAGACAAACCATTTTTCTTCTGACAGGGACATCCTGAAACATTAACTAATTATAACAATCTATTTTGAGCTCAAAAAGATTTATATGTAAGAGAACAGTTTGTAAATTGATACATCATTGTTGGAGCGAATGGCTACCTCTCAATTTAATAAACATATATAGGGCTCGAACGCTGTTTTCCTCGCTAGCTAGACATGTAAAGTCACTGGGTCTGTAATCACTCTCTTCTCTCTCGGCCATTCTTTCGTCCTATCTCTGGCGATGAGATAATGTCTATTCAGGCTTGACAGATACGACTGACCTAAGAAGCAAAGCCGTGGTTCAAAGGAAGGATTTAGCTAACATGGGGGAATACTACACAACTCCGGAGAAGGGAATCGCAAAATGGGTAAGTCAGAAATTCGTAGGCGAGCAAAGTGGAGAAGAAAATGTGGAAGAGTGACAATCAGAATGAGATCCGATTGTTTCATCTACGCAAGTCATGCTGATCCTATTAGATTCTCATGGTAACAGAGAGGCTGAACCGCTTTTCCTTCAGCTTCATGCATCCATATTTCTCTTTCCACCTCCATTCCGCCCAGCTTCTCTTTTCGCCCCTCTCTCGTCTTCCTATGATCCAATCTCTCTCCCCGCCCGTTCTCCCTCTTGGGGAAATACTAAAATAGGCGGGTGGAGTGGATTGGGGGAAGATGTTCGAATTGATAACAGCGAGAGATTAGCCTACAACTTACTACACGAGAGGAAGAGACAAGAGTCGAGATACGACTCACGTAGGAATCACCAAGCGATATTTTGGGTGGGATGAGAGTGAGAAATTGCAACGGTTATCTTTAAAATAAAATTTAAAAAATAAAATAAAATACCTGCATCTAACAACTCTCGATCGACGAAGAATTAGGTGAGAGCACCGAAACTCTGAAAGGAAATGACACTACAAGAAAAATGTTAAATTCGAGAGAAAACCAAGCGAGCGGAAAATAAAACAGAATGCGAGAGACAATTTGGAAAGTGCACGATTCCCCGCACTACGCACTCTCGCTAGACTATGGTAGTAATGAGCTTCTCGCTCTTTCTCTCAATTCACGCGCGTTTGTATCCTCTCCCTTTTCTAGTGTAGATTTCTCGTGCACACAGTCGCCCATCTTTCGATGACAATCCCGACACTACTCAATGATAGATAAATGACCTCTCTCTCTCTCCTCTTTCTTCTCTATCTCTTCCATAGAATATACTCGGTCTTGTGTAAACGGTCGGAAGAGAAGGAAGAAAAAGAACGAGAAGGAAGATGGGTTCAGAAGAGTGATTGAGAGAGAGGGAGGGGATGAGGGGTCTTATGTGAGCCAAAATCATTCACACTACGTGTTAAATATCGAAAATGAATTTGGGACACTAGATTCAAAAATGCAGCAGCACAGTAAATAGGCAGCATGCTGGAATCTACTTCGTTATCACACGGGGAAGAGAATAAATGATGGATTCGATAGGGGAAAGAAAGAAGTGATGTCCGTGGTGAGGTGAGAGTATCGAGTGTGGAGAGACGAAAGGCGAGAAAGGGAGAGAAAGAATGAGAGAGAGGAAGAGAAAGAAAAGAAAGAGAGAGGACTGGCCTAAAATTCAAGTGGAAATTCGCAATTCCTTGAAGCTTGGCGGGTTTTAATTCTCGATATTGGTCGGGTAGAAATACAGTTGTATGTTGCTTGGAATTAAGTTCAACTCCAAGCGAGAAAAAAAAAGCAGCAAAAAACGAGATATTGACTTGAAGAAATAGCACGAAAGTACAAGAAATTGGAATGTGCACAACACCCCCAACATCTGCTACACCCCTCACGCCGCACGCCTCGCTCGCTTTCTTTCAATTCACATCAGAAATCTCTGATCTCTGTCCTTCCTTCTTTCTTCTTGTGTTCAATCATCAAAGGGCAGGCAATGTATTCAATCCTCCCTCCTTTCTCCCTTAAACTATTCCTCTCCCTTTTCTGGCTACAAGCAGAAAGCGCCACGAGTCCGCACAACACCCCCCTTCCATTAGAGAAGGGGTTAGGTCCCAACGAAGGAGAGCGTCTTAGTTGATTATTGAAGCACTTTCTCTCACTGACATGTCCGTTTATCGCAATCAGTGCCCGATACTGCAGCAAAGATTGAACAGAGAGACGAGAGATGAGTGATGGTGACGGCCGTTTTCCACTCTCTTCAGATCTCAATCAGAACGGTATGTGGAGAGCAGAGTGGTCCTTACAGTTCTTCTATTATTTCTGATGCACGAACATTTATTGATAAGACTACCCATTAATAAAACTGCAGGACTAGTAAACACTGAGCATCCAAACTTATTTTACATTTAGACTCTTCGTTGGAAGTCTTCTAGAGAGTAATGTTCGACCCGTTTTCATACGCCAGTGTGTTCTCGTACGGAGAGGAAGAAGGGAAGAATGAGAGTATCATTACGAGTGTGGGAGTGAGTGGTTACCAAAAGATTAAGTACCAAAAGACGCGAATCGAATTGGGAATTTTCACATAAACCTCACTTCAACAACTCTTCGCACGAAGCGCAGTTCACTCCATTTTCGTGTCATTTCAAATGATCTTCCCTTCAAAAATTGTTTGAGTTGTTTATGAGAGTGACCTAAATCTTCTCTCTCTCTCATTATCTCTTTCGCATCTCTCTCCTTCACACCTCTTGATCATCTGATTGGGAAGAGGGGCTTTGATGAGAGGAGAAAGAGGAGAGTGGGAACACAACCCTGAATATTATAGGTGTGTATTGTCAAACGGGCAATAAAGGGCGGAACAAATAGAGGTTTCATCGGGGTCATAAGGGGCATATATATCGGAGTCACTGCGCTGATTTGTTCTCACTCTTAAGTTTTTCCAATATGACGATGAGCTCAACTTCTCCTTCGTAGTAGACAGCACTACTGAAGAGGGTGGAGCCGTTCTATCACAAGACGAAGCCCGTTACCAAGCATTGCTGGTGGAGTGCGGAGCAATTAGGGTAAAGAAAAAGATGAAAGTGAGTATCCACGTTAGGTTGAGATTAGTCGTTCATTAGCGGAAAAGCGACAAAGATCAGGCGAAAAGTTGATAAAACATGAACAATTCGCTGAATAAAACTGATATCAATAAAGTGTTTGTTAAATATTTGAAAAAAAACAAGGAGATTCGAGTGAGAATGTTAATGAGGGTTGAAAGTGGAACACATGAGGGCGAATGAGAATGGGTGATTGGAGTAGGGACAGAAAGTATTTGACAGGTGATTTGAAGATGACGGTAAGATGCAATTGAAATTTTTAGGGGATGGAAACTGTGTACATAGTCAAGCACCAACAGACTAACAAAACAATTGTTACTAGAAAAAACAAAAGTATTTGAAATGATGGACAGAAAGGGGACGATATAAGTGAAGGAGTGTGGAGAGGGATGTGATATGGTGGGGAAGCAGAGAGGGAGGAGACAGTGAAGATGTGTGGACGGTGGCTCAGGAAGCAGAAGATTAGCATGGGCCGGTTGACGAAGTGGATGGGCTCTGAAGTGATTCAATTAATCGCTGCAACAAGGCTAAACTACTGTTTTTCCAGTCATTCCTAGGCGAGAACAAGGGTTCGTATAGCGTGAATACGAAACACATGGGACTTGCCGTTCTCGGGTCGTTTGTCTTCACTGGAGGGTTGTATGCAGAATGATGGACAAAGAACTGAAATGTAAGATGATTGTGATTTCCTTGCTATATTGAGGATCGGTGAACAGGAAACAGAGCAGGAACGAACCGGAATATCCGAGAGTTCATCGGATGGAGAGGTCACGAATGGACCCGATGGGGTGGATGGAGTACCGATTCCATTGACCTGTAAAACACCGTACATCCCGTTCTCGGTCTTCCGAGGATATACACTAAGGCGGTTCAAAAATTCAACGGCGAGAGAACATGTGAGGAGAGTTGCATTATTGAGCAGCCTTGATAGACACATACCTCAACCGTATCCTCCTGCCCCTCCTCCGATTCATCCCCTCCAGCTGATTCTTCGTCATCGTTCTCCCTCGAGTCCTGAAATACCGTTTGTCAAGCTGGATCGTTTGTACAATTATCTGGAAATTATTTCCCATTGCAAACGTAGTTCACCTATGATAACTGAGAATAGATAGGGGCCACAACGTAGATAGCAGAATTCGAGCAATGCGGTCACAAATGTTTTAAAACTACTCCTATGGGTCCCAACAACGTCATACTTTTGGCCGTTTGTCGATATCTTGTCTTTGAGGCGCGCTAGAGCCCGAGAAGTACGCGCGCAACCCTCTAGGAGAGAGGAGGGAAAGGCGAGACGAGAGAGAACGGGGCGGAGCCTAATTAGCGTGTGTCTCTCTCCCTCCCCCCGCCCTCTCGCATGCCTCTCCCCGCCCAAAAGTCACAAGCCGGGGAAGCATGCTAAAAATTTGAAAAAAATTCTAAAATCCCTTAAATATTCGAATTAGTAAAATAAGTTTGGTCCGAGAAGGATCGTTCAGTTGGAACATGCCAAAACGACCTATTCCTTTCGCTTAAATGCGAATTTGATCTACTTACTGATAGTATGCATATCTGGGACCAAGCTCAAATGAAAGAGGAATATCATAGCTATCCATTGCGCTGTCGAACGTCCGATTTGGTTTAGAACGAACCTTGTGACTTTATTTTCTCGCTATTGCACGAAATCGTGTCCACACAAAGTGGGCGGAGCTTGTGGGCCCTAAGAATAGGGAGGAGGGAGGTAGAGGCCGAGAGGAGAAAATTGATCTACCTGCGTCTCCTCTTCCTCCCCCTTCCTCTCTCTCAGACAATCGATTGATTGCTAACCAGCACATTGAGTTTGCATTTGAAACGCACGATACTGGTGAACTGGATTTGAATAGCTAGACACATACCTTCTCTTGATCTTCCTCCTCATCGCCCGTTGTTTCTTTGGCTCCATTTCCCTTCCCAACTTGATCCTTCGGAACGATGCTCCTGCCCTTCTTCTCTTCTCTCTCGCCTTCTTCATTCGGAGCATCAACTTGATGAACTGCAGCGGGGAGGATGGAGGAAGAAGATGGAGGATGAGGGGAAGTGAGAAGCGACTGAGGAGGGGCCACAGCAGCAGCTGCCTGCTTCTTGGCCGCCTTCGCCATAGCCTTCCTTGCCTTCTTCTCTCGCTCTCTTTCGTACTCAGCCACTTTCTTCTTTATCGCTTCATTGCTTGCTTCTTCTATGGCTACCACCGCTTCCCATCTTCGATTTCCTCTCTGTAAACAATATTTACATCATATTATTTATTTTAGTGCAATGGACGTCTAGTGATGAATCGCTACCAAGCAATCGTGTAATGAAAAGGGTGTCCCAGAGATCATGCTCTTAACGTTTGAACCGTTCGAACTTCCCGAACACTGTCCCACCCTTAGTATTAAAAAGAAACATGGTTCTGGAAATGAAATGGAATCGAGTCCCTAAGGAAGACTATGGAAATGTTGTAACTGTATACCTCGAGAGTCTTCTCCGCCCTCTCAAGTTCATCCATGATCGTCGTTTCCAGTGATATAAAAGCTGCTTTCACAGCTGCCAAGTGAATCCTCTTACGTTCAACGGCGTGGGTAGCATCTGCAATAGTCGTTGCGTATTTCTAGATCAACTCAAGGAATCATTGCGAGACTGACCTTCCCGCTCCTTCTTCATCCTTTCGAATTGAGAGAGCTCCTGGCCGTGAACTGAAAAAAAAGTTGATGAAGTCAAAGCCACTGATTCTCTCGCAGCTGCATTCATATTACAATGCTGACAATGTCTATTGACTTTGGAAAAAAAACGATTCTCCTGGCCCTCAGTGACATCCAATGGCAGAACCTATCTTGACTAATTGTAAAAATAATCGTAGTGGTTCCAACATTTCATATTTTCCTTTGTATAAGACCTCTTTGTGAGTCATGAGAAACTGATCCAAAACCTCTTTCTAATGGGATTTCCCAAGCTCACGGTGAAGTGGATAGGTGAATACTTGTCAAAAAGAGTATTCAAAGTCCGAGTGAACCAGACGCTTTCTGATTTTAGATTAGTGGAGTGCCTCAAGGATCTGTTCTTGGTCCTCTTTTGTTCAACCTTTTCACGGCAGATTTGCCGAGTGTAATTGAAGCAGAAGGTTGTAAAGGATTTACTTTTGCCGACGACCTTAAAATTTTCATTGGTTTTCAAAAGAATGAGTTGAGTGCGCCCAAGAGACTCCAACAATTTATAAACGCCATTTTAAAGTGGAGTGACACATGGCAACTGAGCATTGCTAGTGAAAAGTGCAATGTCCTTCACATTGGCAAAGGAAATCCAAAAGCTGATTACTTTTTGAACACTTCAAAAATTGAGCCTAAGTCTTCCATTAGGGACCTTGGAATTCAAATCGACGATGAGCTCTCATTCAAAGACCACTTTGACATAGTCACCCAAAAAGCTGCGACCCGTGCTAACATTATCTTTCGTGGTCTTACTACGAATAATGCTAAAGTAATGGTGAATGCATACACCACCTACGTTAGACCTATGGTAGAATTTTGCCCGAGTGTCGCCTTTCCAGTTCATGAAAAAGAAGCTGGAAAACTGGAGAAACTGCAGAACAAAGTAACTAGATTGATTAGTTATAAGTGTTTTGGATATAATTTTGAAAATCGGCCACGACCAGAGGAACGTAACGAAATGCTCAATTTGAAATCGTTGACTTATCGACGAAAGATAAATGACTTCAAACATGCATATGAACTGTTGTTTGGAAACTCGCGCCTGTCTCGCAACCAAGCTCACTTTCTTACTCTGAGCAAGTCGAATCTCAGAGGAGCTGGATATAAAGTGTGCAAAGATCCGTTCAAAACGAAGGTGCGAGAGAAAAGTTTTGCAAACCGTATAAGTAATGTGCATTATGATGTACTTCGTAAGGGAAAGATTCCAACGAAGTACTCAGAGTTTATGAGCGTGATGAGCAAGGAGGTTAGATGATCTACTCGGTTGTGCATATCATTCGCATTACTCATCTTTTTCTCATTCCCCTATCACTCCCACCCCCCCCCCCCCACAATCATAACATCGTGCGGACAAATAAATAAATTATGTGTGCGAGGGAACTGACCAGCCAGAAGAGCATCGATGGTTCCGTTCGGGGCATTCCTCTGTCTCTTCTCCTCTTCTGCTCGCTCCACCGCCAATCTCTGTTCTTCCAACTGCGCTGCTCTCGGTCTCTTTTCTTCCTCTGCTTTCTCCTTAGCCAATCTCTGCCCCTCCTCTTCCTTCTTCTTCGTCTCCTTCTTCACACTGGCGTTATCTTGCCCATTTCTTCGAGAGCCGGGAAGGTCACCTGCAATAAATATATTGATATATTTGCAAAAAAATGGGTTGCTTCTCACTCTTTCGTGCCCGTTTGAGTGTCGCTTCATCAACGAAGTTACGAACGATCCTCTTCCTGCAATTATCGAAATAAATATATTAATTGCGAAAATACGATTTAATTTTAATTCATTAAAATAGTATATAGTAATTGCGTACCGATTGTTGGGCTTCGCACCGATCGACTGCCGGCGAACCGTCTGCGCGTCCACTGAACATGTAAGGTAAAGGTAAAAGTTGTTTCCACGACAAGCGATTTTACTTCGTAAGACAACGCTATGGCTAGCCGTTAGACGGACTACATATCCAACTGTCCACTGCTTTCTTGGGTATTTTTCGCAACTGAAGTCACTCCCATCACATCATTAAATCATGTTCCCCCCGCTTCGTTAGCAATGAAACTAAGACCCCCTAGTGAATCATCGTGAATGACCCGTACCATCAATTCCACTCGACGTTCTTTCATGGAGATTTTGCAACGAAATCTACCCAGATGAAATTCAGCTGGAAACTAACCGAGCGGAGTTTGAGCGATCTCATTTTCTATATTCTCGGGTCTCTTCTCCTCGTCTTCAAGCTCGATTACTGCCTCTTCTGTCTCCTCGTTCTCGCGATCCTCTCCATCATCTCCTCTCTCCATACCGTTGTCCTCCAGATCCATGTTCTCATCGTCTTCCGTCACGTCCGAGACGTCTTCTATAATTACATCACTGTTATCTCTACGTTCCATTTCGTTCAACTGTCAGCTCATTAATGCTTTATCTGAACAAGGGCAGTGCAAAAACTTTTAAGGGTCTGTCATTTCGCAATATTCTCTCGAAATTTCTAACCGACGAGAGAGCATTGTGAATTGAGAGATCGGTAATTTTTGTATAGCCGTGATCTGAAGAGCTTACCGAATGGTTCCTCTTCAGGCGCAGGCAGCTGCGCGATCTTAGCGAGCACGGCTCTTCTCTTTCTCTGAAAAGTCTTGTCTTGTTTACCAATTTTCGAATTTCGAAAACTAATTTTAGCAACATCTAACACTTATTTCTTTCATAAATCATTATTACAGCAGTGATTTCTATGTTGCAACTTTAAAAAAAATATTCCCAGAAATCGAAAGAAATCGTAGAGAAGCAAAACTTAATCTTCGGTTCATGATAACTACAGTTTTACTGTTGAACAAAAAAATTATACTCACCGTTGCTTTGCTCTGCTTCACCTCCTTTCTTTTAACAGATTCCTTGGGGGTCATTTCTCTCGCCTCCAACTGAGCTCGTCGATCTAGCGCATCCTGTGTTGAGAAGTTCAAAAATGTAATCTAAACACATGCAATTACCTCAAGGTTGCCAATGAAGCATATTCTCATGGTATAATACTGTTGTTCTTCCATCCAAAAGACGTGCCCGTCGTAATCTCCCAGCAGGAAAGACTGCCCCGTGTTCTTCTGAAATAGTCGTAAATGTTTGAGTAGATAATAGGGTTGTAAGATCGAGATCAATACTCTCGCACCAGTGCGATAGTCTCGCAAGTGTTCATTATTATCTACTAGGGTTGCAAGTTCGAGACAGTGATCGAGAGTCTCGCACTTGCGAGACTGATTGAACGTGGACTCCCTCTGCCCCCTCTCCTTTCACACTCAAGCTCCCCTTTTCCCCGATCACATCTGACCCCATGGATGGAACAGAGAGAGAGTATTGGAATGAGGGAGAGGAGAGAGAGAGAGAACAGCATGGAGTGTTGCGTAAGGTCATTTACATAAAGGGATAGTCTCGCAAGTGCGAGACTCTCGATCACGGTATCGAACTTGCAACCATAGTAGATAATAATGAACTAACTCTGATCTCGTCGTCGGTATAATGGCCGTATTGACGACCGTCTTTTCCGACAAATTCGACAACGGAGTACACAGTGGTGTCGCACATCTCAACACATTTTGTTATGATTTCAAAATATGATTACTTCTCGCGGAAATATATGAGTAAGCGTAACCTAGTAAACATAAAAGGTGGATAAGGTAAATGAGTGGAAGAGGAGCATGCAATTAAGGGCAAAGGGGCAATGTCGCGCGCTTAGAAGCGTTAATGAGTGAATTATTGGTGATTGAACGTGGACTCCCTCTGCCCCCTCTCCTTTCCCTCCCCTTTTCCCCGATCACATCTGACCCCATGGATGGAACAGAGAGAGAGAGAGAGAGAGAGAGAGAGAGAGAGAGAGAGAGAGAGAGACTCGTATTATCTGATAGAGTATTGGAATGAGGGAGAGGAGAGAGAGAGAACAGCATGGAGTGCTGCGTAAGGTCATTTACATAAAGGGCAACAACACCTATTATCTATTGACAAGATTATTGGGAGACAATCAGGCGCCTGCCAATAACCATTCGAAACACATTGCATCTTGAGTAATCTCAATCACATTCTAGGAGAAAAGAATATAAAAATTGTGTTAAATGCTACTTGAAAGGAGCGAATCAAGGGAGAGTGAAAGGAAGAGAGGAATGGCTTGAAATAGAGGAACAATAGTCTTACTGAACACTAAACTAATTAAAATACAATAAACTGATGGAAAAAAATGATTGATCGGAGGAGGATCGAAAGACGCGCAAGAAGAGTCAAGTTGGAGGGACAGAGTGAGGAGTTGAGAGTGACCCCCTCCCCTCTCCTCGCGATCGTTTCCCGCGCGATTTTGGTCAGTAGGGAGAGGGGAGACGGGAAGGAGGGAGGGGAGGAGACAGTATGCCATTTGGCTGACGTATCACCAATTGATCTTTTGACCTCGATCGATTGAGCAGTGCAATTGGTATGATTGCGCATCGATAAGATTGTAATGGAGAACAAGGATTGTTAATCATAATGAACAAATATATATATATTTCTAAAATATATATATATATATATATATAAACTTAATTATCAATAAAAATTTATTTCAGGTTATATAGATAGATATTTATATGTTTATCCTGATTCAAGGCATTGTGCCTGCAGGGGGAAACATCATAGTGGAGGTGAAATATTTGGCAAAAAAATTGTCTTCGCTCCTATTGTACACTTCAACGATGCTTGAAAATATTTCGAGATGCTCAGATCAATTATACTTGTATTGGAAATGAAGATACATGGGTGTATTGCAAACGACTGAAAAGACTGGATGAAAGACATCGAGACTGAAAGAGAGTGGAGGAGGGGAGAAACGAGTACAGTCAATTGATGAAGGAGATTTTTATGATAGAAGTCGAGATGGGATGGAGTGATGAGTGACTTCGAATGGTCTACGACTGAGAGAGAGAGGGGGGGGGGGGGGCGAGGGTCGAGAGGAGAAACGGTAACATCTAAAAGAAGAAGTAGGAAGGTAGGAATCGATAGGGAAGTCGGAATGGACGTGAAACAACGAAAAGAAGGAGTCGAAATGAAGGTAGGAATCGAGGGGGAATGGGAAGATGAGTGAACATCGAGAAGACTCCTTTGGGAGAGATCAATTGCCGGCCGAGCCCTAGGGAGTATCTGAAGAGATTCAATTAAATTAATCAAATTAAGAGTCAAATAAATTTTTGATTTAATTAATTTCACTTTATAATTTAAATTAATATAAATTAGTTAAATTTACGATATCTCTTTATTTACCATTCTTTCTCATCTCCGCTTTCGTCTTCATCATCGCTGTTATCACTGTAGATTGAACAATCTGAAAAGATCATTTTTTTCAGAAAATAATAAAAATAAATAAATACCAATCTTAAAAGATGAGCTTAAAAATTCGAAAATTCAACTCATTGATTATTAATGTATAAATGATTTCTTTCTGGAAGCTAGTTTCGAATCGCAGTCAAACTCACCGAGGTTATTTTGCTGCTCGCGAAGTTCCCTCTCTTCTTCCTCCAATTTCTCATCTGCTTCTCTCTGCTTCTCATCCTCGATCCTTCTTTTCTCGATCTCCTCTTCTCTCTTCTTCTTCCTTTCACTCTTCTGCCTCAGGATATCCTCCAATTTCTTCATTGTCTCCAATTCAAGTTGATTTTTCTTGAGTATGTTCTCAATATTTAGCAGTTTCTTTTCTTTCTTCACTCTCGTATTTTCAATGTCCATCTCATCTCTCTTCCATTCGTCTTCTTTCTCCTTCCTCTTTCTCTCTGCATCATCATCTCTTCTCTTTGTCTCCTCATCTTCAATTCGTCTTTCTTCGTCCTCTCTTCTTCTTCGTTCATTGATTTCCATCTTTCTTCTAACTCTATCCATCTTATCTTCGTCAATCTCCTTCTTTTCGGCAGTCTTCTTATCGGCATGACGAGACTTCAGAATACTTATCTCCTCGCAAGTCTCCATCTCTGTAGTCGCGTAGATCATCACCAAATGCTGGATGTTGGACTCGCATTCTTCCATGGAAGTTGGAGCGGTAATTGTTGAATTGGCAACTGAATTATGAATACTGATCATCATAACATGAATATCTTTCTCCCGAAGAATATAGAAGTCCCACTTACCATTCAGCATCGTCCTCTTCATTTCGACCTTTGATAGTTGCTCCAGCTGCTCCTTCGTCTCTGGAATGCTTTTTATTAAACCATTTATTTCCTCTTTCGTTCTCTAGTCAAGATATAAGATAGTCAAGATAATTGAACATTCGACTGTGGCTATGAAGAAACAGACTTGTTTAAAGGTAAAGGTCACCCCGTACTCTAGGCACACGAAGTCCTGCGGGAGCCCACTGCTAGGCCAGTGACTATTTTATAAGGCCAATTCAGTCCGTAGGGCCCAATCTATTCTTCGGACCTACTTTACCGCGTGATCTTGTCACTCCCAATTCCCCTTTCGGGCGCCTTGGTGGGGCGAAGAGCGGTGTCACGGCCGGGAATCGAACCCGAGTAGAATGGAATGGGAGGGCGCCATAGACCACTACACCACTTCGCTCTCACAACTTGGGGGCGACTTTTTTAAAGCTTTAAAAAATCTCAGAATAAAAAATAAAATCCCATAAAATACATTTAAAATACCAACTACATTATTTTTTCTCCTCCTTGGTATCCTCCAATGGGAGAAACACTCTCACGTTTGAATGTGTTTTTAATTGTAAAATATTCGCAGCCGACCCTTATTTTTCTACGCACAAGAGAACATGATCCTCCCAAGTGTCAAATTGGTAACTGACCAGTCAGAAGTGCATCATGCATACTGTCCTGTTCGTCCTCTTCCATTTCTTGTACGACCTCGTCCTTCTCTTTTCCTTCTTCTTCCGCTCTCTCTACTTTCTCTCCTTTTTTTATCGTCTTTGCCTCCGGAATCTCTTGCTCAATTAGTTCCGGAACCTCTGCTGCAATAGAATTCATGAGTTTAATAAATTGAGCTAAATGCCAACAATGAAATGGTGCCTCACCCAGTTTACTTCTCTTCACTTTTGTCCCTTCCCCGCGAGTAAGCTCCGCATCGAGCGAATTTCGCGTGTGTCTCTTCCTAAAATTATTATGTTAAGTATTCGCGTAGAATATCTTGAAAACTATTATTACTAATTGCATACGAGCTAGTGGAGTTCAATGCAACGGTCAAAGGGAGGCGAGTGAGCTGACCGGCATCTATAACGCATAATTTTAATTAATTTAATATGTTGAAAAACATTACGCATTTCACCTCTATAAATGGCGAGTGGCCCGGATCGAAAAATAGATACAAAAAATGAAGGTCCTACAAAATATGACTACTGATTACGAGATATGAGCGGGATTATGTTCATAAATTTAATTTTAATGGTTTTTAAACAATGGTAATCGTAAACTATCTGAAAGACCCGGTTGAGAGCTACCAGATTCGAGAACGTTTTGGGTGATGAAGAGAAAGACGAGGGAAAACAACGGCTAACGGTGGATGTCGGAACGTGGATGTCGGTGAATGTGTTTGAAGAAAAGAGCTCGAAAAAAACCCGAAAAAACAGTTACAACATTTACACATATTTTCCCACATTTTTCGAGTTTTCCGAAGATTTTCCTTCTCCTGACAGTGCATCTTGTTCATATCTCGTAATCAATGGCTAGAATTTGTATTCTAATTGAAAAAAAGGTGCGCACTTCGTAGGACCATTCGATCACTCTCCCTTTAGTCTATAAGTCTATAAATATCTATAAGTGATCTATAGGTCCTACCTTTGGCGATCGTCTTCCGTCTCATTGGTCCTCCTCCTTTCTTTGACTTGGTTCTTTTTTGTCACCGGTTCCATGTCCAGTATTGGACGGCGTTTGCTTCTAAATCCATCCACGTCAAGCGATTTTACAGTCGCTAGGTGGGGCCCACTGATAAGGCCAGCTTCTACGAAACTACTGTTTAAAAATGAGCCCGCCACTGGTTCTTTTTAGGTTGAAATAATAGTGATTTTAATTTATAATCCGACAATGAACGTTCAGGAGTGTCAAAACGTTGTCTTACCAGATCACGTTTAATCCAGACAATGAACCAGCATTTCAAATCTCTCCGTCCTTCGAGCACCTCTTTCAGCCTCTCCAATTTTTCTAAATGCAGCGATTACAATTTTATCGAATTCATGATTATAGTTCCGTCTTTCCCGAGGTAACTATTTGGATCAACTTATTTTTACGATACAAAATTCCTCACCGGATCTCTGTTGAATTGAATCATCATCGCCGCTCTCCAATTGTTCCCTGTAATTATTATTATTATTTTAATTTTAAAGTTATTGATAAAATTAATATTACTGCTACGGTTTTTTTAACGTTCCCATATCTCTTTAATCTTTAGCCCCATTCCGATTGCGATATCATTGCTACACTCTAGCTACTACACATGCAAGACTTATTGACCCTTCACTTCCAATCGTGTTTTCATCCCACCACACCTGATGCTCTCGAGATATGGATGCTTGCGCAGAATCTCCATTCTCTTCTCGTAGACAGCCTGCTCCTCATCAGTGCGCACTTCAGTCGGAGGCGCTCCCGGTCCCATGGCCAGTCCATCGTCGCCTACAACATAAATAATTCTTCCGGAGCGTGGTAGAATGCTATTGATAAGATATGAGAAGAACTAGACAGAGATGCCTAAGGGAACCGAGAAACCGCGAATCGCTAACCTACCGAGTGAACACAGTTCATGATTAAGTGGGGATACTGTGAGTTTCTCGACATCTAGCACATGAGTATCGCACACTATTATTTATAACTGAAGAACTATAGCTGCCGAATTCATATGAAGTGATTGGATTGAACCAGTTACCCCTCATAGTAAGTTCTCTTTCTCTCTCTTACTTATTTCCCCCTGTCTGGTGATTCAAGACGAAGAGGAATGGAACTAACTTCCAGAGGCTCCATCGAGAATCAGTCGAGAAACCTTCGCAGGCGAGCCATCTACCACATTTCCATTGCCATCGATGCCTTCGGACGAGCTGTATTCATTGTTTAAGATGTATAAATTATAAAAATATTAAACAATTACATATTCCCGAATACTAACCCATTAGAGAGGTGCTTGTCTTTCTTATGTCCTCCATTCTTCTTCTTCTCCTGTTGTTTCTTCTGTCCCTCCTCCATCTGCTTGGCGGTTTGGTGCTTTACGACCGCTTCGTTCTGATATGACTTGTTTAATGATGCGAAGTATCAGTTTTTATCCATTTTATAGACTTATTCGGTTTGTTAATATAAACTGTTGCCATATATGCACAAACGGAAAATGAATTAAAACAACTCACATGTTCCTTACAGAGCCGATTGGCTACCTCGATCGATTCCTGAATTTTTTGATTTTTTTTACAATTTTCATATAAACAAAAATACCTTTTGTGATCCAATATAGAGGCACCGAATGTACCACTCCTCTCTCTCCCACGTCGTTTCTATTTCATCTCCAACAATATGAAAAGCGACGCCTTCCTCCTGTAATTAATAGTTCTTTAAGAAACTAAACAAAGAGAACTTACCTCAAGCTTGCTTTCCGAGTAGGGCTCGAAATATACTACTTTATCTCCACCATTCATTCTTTCAAAATACAGCACATAGTGCAGAGTTTCCTCAGCGTTGTTCTCGAGATTCATCTAAGTTGGTAAATTACACATGAATAGGAACAGAAAGTCACGAGTGAAAAACGATCTCATAATGCGCTTTGGCAGAAAAAAAGGCAAAAAATGCAAGAGGTCATAATTATATATGTAAAAGAAATAATGGTTATTGTCCAGAGAAGGGCTAAAAAAATCGATGACATCTGACCCAATGGATGGAACAGACTGAAAGGAGGAGAAAGAGAAAGAGAGGAGAAGAATGAGAGAGTAACATAGAGAGTTCCAAAAGAACCCATTGTAAATCGGGATTGTATGGAGAACAGTGATTTATAGATTATATGAAGATATTTATTGTGAAGAGATGATTAATGACAGAAAATTAGACCCAAAAATATATTCTATAGGACAATAATGATTACAGTGCGAATGAAGTTATGGAAAAAACGAGAGACTCGCGCGCAATGAGATATGTTGTGAGGTAGAGTGAGGGGTTGAGCTTGACCGATCCCTTCTCCCACGGTTTACTCCCGCGCGATTTCGGTGAGTAGGGAGAGGCAAGTTGAGAGAGAGAGGTTAGGTCATCTAGAGAGAGATTAGGTCATCTCAAGAGTCAACAGGTGTTAAGGCTCTCGATTGAGCATATCAAATGGATGTATCGCGTATCACAGAATACCGTTGTATATGGATAAGATTGTAAGATTGTTAAGAAGAAAACTCAAGAACTACCAGGAGTAAACTAGACTGAAGAGTAAACAAGACCATATGAGCAATTTCATAATTGCCTCTGCCAATTGGCCAGTCAAACAAGGCTGTTTTTATGCGCGAAGCGTCGTGGAGAGTAAGCCTGAAACGACGATAACAGTTGTTAGATGAAATTGAAATTAGGAAAAAAAATGAAAAATTGATTAGGTAGATGAAATATTGACAGCAACATTACAACTTGTGAAAATCAAGAACGGATTTTTGAAGGCCGAGTTGGAAGCAAAGATCAAAGATCAACTTTCGCGTTAATTTTAGTTACCTTATCGACGAGGAACGTAGTCGCGGAATATAACTGAAAATATATTTTAAATACAACACCCACTTTTTTATTTCAATTTCTCTATAGAATTTCCTGACAAACATATGATGCGGTTCAAAGGTGAGTAATCGTGTCGGCTTGTGTACTCTCTTCATGGACTTTTCTTTCTTAGAGAAGGGTTCGCGTGTTAGATGAATCTAAGGCTCGGAATAATGTTTTTTCCTCGTCGATTTGTAATAGCAAGTTGCGAAAAGGTGAGAGTGTTGACGGCGCCCTCCACAATTAGGGCGTCTTGTTGGTAGACTCATTCCCCAATCAGTACTCGATTTGTGTACTCGTGAGAGTTTCTTCTTCTTTAGCCTCGCTTTGGCCCCTCACGAGCCGCTTCTCACACCTCCTCCTTCTTCTTTCTCTTCCTCCATCCTTCCCCCTCGAACAAGTCTCATAATCAGGCAAGGTGGGAATACCGTACCATTCCCCTCAAACCGTCTTCTTCTCTCTTTCACTCGTAATTTTCTCCTCGCTTCGTCTCCCTCCATCGACTTTTTACCCACACACCGAAAGAGAGATAGGCAAGGCGCAAAAATACCGAAGGTGTAAAGAAAGCGAGTGATACCTACACCTGATTGCGGGTATGGGAATGGAGGCGAAAGAGAGAGAAGCTACCGGAGGGGACGAGTCCACTATCGCCTAGGGTACCTCCAATTTCAGGTCCTCTAATACGTGCCTTTATCTCGCAGGGCGGTCTACAAAATGGGCTTTGGTCTAGTAGATAATGGGAGGTTTGCCTGAAACAATTCGACCAATGTGTCTGGGCTTTGCTCCTTCTCTTCAAAAGTACAATGTCATCACTTCTAAGGGATTTATCGAAAAGATTGTGTCCACTGTCGTGGAGACATTGGGGGGAATCCTCATGCACTTATGAATAGGTTCTGGCTGCACTCTGACGAGCTTCTGCCCAAATTCTAGGGTTGTTATTGGATAGGTCGTTTGAGGCTATGGCGATGATAGGATCGGTTCTCCCTTCATTCTCAGCCTACCTGTCGTATCTGCCTTCTCTTCTCTTCCTCCGCCCCTCTCACAGTCCCTATACAACGACGAACGATATAATGATGACTAGTCCAGTCGAAGAGAAAACGAGACCGACGCCGATGTCCCTCTAACAGTCATCAAGTCTCATCAAGTCCCCAGAATCTCCTTTTCTCCGATGTCTTCCGCACTTCCCGACTGTTCGAGGGAATGTCGCAATCGTCGTCGAGAAATTCGTCTCCAACTGTCCAAATGGTCACACAAAGCCATACTCGCTGCAGGTATCCCCATCTCCTAATCCCACCTTCTCTGTCTCAATCGCTCACAACTTCCCGAATGCCATGAATCAGCGTCGTTACTGTGTATTTCCTTCTTCTTCCTCGCTCCTTTCTCTCTCCACACACCGTTAATCAGATATCTCATTACGAATTGGATAGGTGGTCGTTGTTGTGGGGAGTGTTCAAGAGAGATACGATAGTTACCTGCCAGCCTACTCCCGAGACACTTCCCCCCCAAGCTCCCTTTCCCCCTTATCGTGAGAATTGCGTGTAATCGAAAAGCGCCGGTCGTCGCAACAGGCGGCGGGCGGCGAAAATAATTAAACGGTATTAGTCCTCTCGTCTCCTTTTCGAGGCCCCTCTCTCATTCATTGGCCGCTTATGATAGATTCCCATCGAATGTGCGCCCTCCTTGCGGATCGCGGGAATTTGGGCCAAGATTCGGGGATGAGAAAGGGGAGAGAAGGACGAAGAAGAAGAAGAAAGGGAGGAGCACGGCCATTAATACGCCTGAATAAAAGATGGCAATCGGCGACGGAAGAAGAAAAGAAGAAGAGGGCGAAGTTGATGAAGGACTACTTACTTCATTTCATAAGGGAGACACTCAGATGGGTCATACGCTCCATGATCTACTCCTCTTCTCCCATTCTGCATCTCTGTATCAACATTTCTCATCTCCTCGGTTATGTTTCCACCGTATGAATCAGCTCATTCTTTATACCCCAGACATCCGCATAATCACATAATTGCCCATCATCATCCGTAGTTTACTCTCCGAGATCGTTCATGAGTTCTTATCTGCACACTCGTATTGTATTCGGTTGTTCGTAGCTGTACTCCTACAGTATCTTGTGCGACAACAAATCCGATCGTACTTTCATTTGATTTGTATGAATTCGTGTGCACAATACAATGGGAACTTGGACATTTCACTCGCAGCATCTTTCCCAATTAGTCGGCCCTTCGTGAGATTGCCTTCATTCCAATTCGACACCCTCTCCTTCCCCCCCCTCTCCTTTCTTCTCCTTTGTGCGTATGTTGCTGTCACTGCCAGAGTACGCGATCACAATCCGTTGCACTTCCTTCCTCTTATTCGTCCCTTCTCTTCTCACCTTTCCCCCGTCCACTCTCCGAGATGAATTTCAACACGGCCTCTGCATAGCCGTGCCACTGATTGAGTGAGCTCCCCCAAATTGCGGGCTCCGCTAAATTCTCATTACCCTTTCCCGTATCTCCTCCGTCTCACCTGGCCCAACCCCCTCTTCCCTCCTTCTCCCATATCTCTTCCCTCCAGCCCAAGAAGAGAATCTGAGCCGGCCCGCCCCTCTACCTACCGTATCACACAAGAGGGGAGAGCGGGAGAAGCATACAGGCCTCGACGAGGCCACAAATTACCTGGACCCGAATAACAAGTCTCTGCCGTCTCCCCCCCCCCCCCCTTCGTCTTCTTGCTTCGTCGTTCACTTCTTCAGCTACGAAGAGGCCGCCGCCCTGTTTTCACCTCCTCGTAGGCTAGAAGAATGGAGAAATTGGCACCTCTCTATCACTCCTCTCCCCTCCTCTCCCCTCTCTCTCATTATTTTCGTGATACCGTGTTCGCCTTTCGCCTTCGTAGCCTTGTACGATACAATCTGCTTCTGCTGCAATTTCACTTCAAATCGCGTGATTTTGAAGCGTCCATAGATCCGCCGCGTCTGGAGTGTCTGTGCGATAGTCCTAGGTTGACGAGCGGATGAAACATTTCCGAGTTTCGAATTGTGTTCGTCCCCCGCTCTCATTCCCCCCCCCCCCCCCCCCCCCCACTATGCACGACGTTGTGTTGCAAGTGTTGCAAAAGGGGAGTAGCTTCGTAGAGGCGAAGTCATCATCCTCCGTTTTCGACGGCGCCCTCTCATCCCCCATTTGCATTTCCGCCCCTTCTCGAGTTGGATACTCTCGGAGGATTCCGGATGCGACCAGGAAATTTCGTGTTGCACATCTCACCTATCCTCCTTTCGCCCTTCTCTTGAATCTCTCCATTGCACTTACTACTGTACCTCTATTTGGGACGTCTCCGATGGTCTCGAATTCATTGTGTTCTCTCTGTCGCTGTGGACCCTTTTGATGAATGAGCCGAAGGGCATGGCAATTAGCCTCCTCGTCTCGCTTCTCGCTCTCTCCCTCCTATCTAATCTGACTACCTCTAACCTCTCCTCTCCCTTACTACTCCTCTGCTTCTTTCGCCGGTTCGACCCCCCCCCCTTCTCTAATCCCTTTAGGAAGGGGTCCTGCTTGTAGGGGCAGGCACAGCGAATAAGACAACGCCCAATTAAAATTAATGAGAGAGGCGCACAGGGGGGAGCAGAGGAGTGTCTAAGATGAGTCCCCGTAGGCAGTGGTTATTAGAAGTGAGAACCGCGAGGGCTCCTATTGCACTTGAACAAGTTGATGACAAGTACACGCAACAGTGAAAATTAGACTCTAGGAGAAGGCATATGATATCCATCCCCCGACATATTAGACCGGAGCAGTAAAGCGTGAACTTATGTCAATTGTGCTATTCAAGTGACATCATCGATACTTTGCAGGTTTAGAAGAAATCTCCGTTCGGTTTTCTTCTCACTTCAATCGTGGACCTCCCCTCTCTAAAGAGAAGAGAAGCAAAGGTCAGTTATGAATCAGAACCTCGATAGGGTGCATCAATGTATCCGTTCCCACTCTCTCACACTCACAATAACCATGGGAAGGAATGATATGGATGCCCTGTTCCTCCCCCTCCAGATCATTGACCTTCCTTATCAATACATGTAACAGGGCCTCAGTATCAATTGGTATACACTATCACTCTAACACGTTCTCTAGAACAATGTGATTCGAGAGAGAACACAAGAAAACGAGAGAACTTTGTTAAAAGTGAGTGATCATATCACAGTCCATCCTTTTTCTGTGGTAGTCACTGGTCAGCCTCTCATAACAAGCAGTCATTTGAGCCCATCTAATGGCCGGCATTCAGCTCTCATATTTTCGCCCGGACCGTTTGCTTATCACTACAGCCCCCAGTGGCATAGCTCGTAACTTTCCCCCAGTCTTTCCTTTCTCCCGATTCCAATCTATGCGACCATTTCACATTTCAATCTCGAGTGGTGGGGAAAGCCTGAATCTCATTCTCTGGAGAGGGCTCAGGTTGGGAAAGGGGAGAGAGAGGTAAATCATATCGCCTTTCCCCAGTCTCATTCCACCTCTACGAGGTAATGTGCTTCTCCTTCTTTTGCATGCGTGTTCTCCCTCCTTCTCCTTATTCATATTCCTTTCGTCGTATCCTCATCTGGTAGGCCCTCTAATCGCATCCTCTTTTCATCCAAGGTATCCCCTTTTCCGGTAATTTCTTCCGATTAGTTTCATTCTCCCTCAGAGGGGGAGATACGGTCCCTTCGCCTTCTTTTGTTGTTTGCCGTATTTTTCTTGGCTCTCTCTCTCTTCCCCTTTCTTCCCATTCGTCAGAATATACTTGACGGAGAGGAGAGTTTGTTTGGGGAGGGGCAAGAGAGGGGACCAGAAGAGGCGGAGATACGGTAGTAGTGACTAAGATGTGGTGAGAGGAAGGCTCTCTTTCACCATATGCTCGTGTACAATACTCCTTCATTTTGTCTCGCTTATCTCATTTCGCCGTTTGTCGCAGAACGAGCCGGTTTGACGGTGATTGGCCGCCTTTCAGAAGACAGTCTACCCAACGACTGGACGCATTCCTCCGTCTGTGTCATGTGCGAAGTCGGACAAAGTACGGCAACAGTTGAGAAGGTGATCTTTGATCTTTTATCTCTCCGTCTGATTTGGTATCTTGATTGCAGACTGAGACCGCGGGACCGTCGAAGCTTCCTCCCTCATCCTCATCCAAGTCCAATGGAGTTCCGCATCTCAATGGGGATCTCATGACCGGGATGCATCTTCTCAACTGTGAGTATATTATTCGAATTGTGATGTTTTCTACCCTTCTCGGTGCTAAATGACGAGCTATACGTCGGATACTTCCATTCTATGTATTACGTAGGGTTGGGTTACGGTAGGCCGAAAGGCACAATAATCTTGGTCTTTTCCTTCGTGGTTGCTGCCTTCGTGAGAGAGAGATAACGCAGATTGTTTTCGGTTGTCGTCTGTTCGACGCCTTGGAACAAACCTGCCTTTTAGCTGCTAGGAGACATACACAGCCTATACAGGCAGCCTACTCGGGATCGAAAATCATATATGCCTCAATCAAAGACCCTTCTCATCCTCTCACTCGAATTACATGTGTATGGCGGGGCTCTTCCGGAGTGTGTAGCAAGGCAATAGAATCGTAGTCGAAATTCGGTCGGCCGCGGCTCCCTAATTTGTGCGACTCGCGATTATTCGGCTTCTTGCTTGCCTCAGGAAGTGAGTGAAGAAGGAGGAGGAGGAGGAGGAGGAAGGAGGGGCAGTGCTCATTTCTCCCTTCCCCCTTCTCACTCCCGAATATCCGTGAGAAGTCATGAGGCGCTGAAGTCATTGCGAATTCAAATCAAATTGGGCTAGTAGATGGAGAGCGGGGCCGTTTGGCGGGCAACCATCAAATGGGGCGCACACACCTTGGCAACTTGCGGGACGTAGCGAGGGAGAAGGGGAGATAGGGACAAGCTCGGCAGTACTGTTGTTGATAGGATAGGCAGATCTTGTGGTGGGAGAGATATCAGCGTCTTGTTTACGCAGGGGCCTAAATGGCGGGGATGGCGAATGAACTGTGTGAATCGTAGCCGGTCTAAGTATCATCTTGTCCGCTCGCATTTCTTCGATCGTAGGACAACCACAAACGAATTGTGGTCGCCTTTGACGAAATTGTGAGGGAGAGAAGCGACATCCGAGTACAGAATAATAACAACGACAGAACGGATACAAAAAGTTTTGTCGCAAAGAACGCAGGCAAAAACTACGGCAATCAGCCAACCAAGTTTTAGTCATTTCGAGAGAGAGATATCTCATTCTCCTTTCCAGACGAGATGTGGGCCCACGCCTACATGAGCAATATTATGGCTCCGTTCAATGGAATGCACGCGGGAATGATGCAACCGGACTTTGCTGCACTACTGAATATGGCTACAAGTGAGTCGTTGATCACTTTTTAACATTTTCCTGATTTCATTATCGTTAACGCTCAAGAATTCATCATTGTTGCCAACTTCTATGCGAATTCAATCAAATCCATTCAGTGATGAGCAAGCAACAATCCGGAAGTAAGAACGCCTTCCCTCCCATGCTTCCCTTCGGTCCTCATCCTCAGATGTTCCATCCTCAATTACATGCTCTACCTATGCCCCGGCAAAAGGGAGATAAACCCAATGCGCTCGATCTCAGTCGGAAATCAGTAAGTAATCAGTCGCTTATTGACAGTTCTTCTACCGTAGTTAGGCAAGTATTCGGATGGATGAGCCTCGTTACAGGGTCTTCAGACTACCGTGGCTGTTGATAGGAAAGGAGGAGGAGGAACGGTAAAAGGAACGAAGAGAAAAGTGGATGCAGCTGGGTAAATGACGTCAATAGGATCTGATCTTCACCCTCTCCATTGGTCTCCTCTGCCATTGTCTCTTAGAGACGTATTGAATCGAAAAGAGAATAAGATATTGCTATGGAACGATATGAGAAATATCAGAGATTGTTAAGCGCTGTTGACACACCGGAAGAACCGGCCAAGCCCACGTCAGGACCAGGAATGAAGAGGAACTACACTCAAGCCGATCTTGACAGGGCCGTAACTGATATTAGGTGAGCAGACGCTCTCTTATGCATCAGCAGACTCCACAGATAATTTTTCCATATAAGTAAAACGTTTTCTATCATTTTCGCAGAGTTTTCAATGAGAATCGAATACATGACATCAAGTTTTTTTCTGCTTCTGCCATAATTTCCTAGGCAACAAAAAAACAACAAATCCGTCATTAGCCTATCCAAAAACATATTCTTTCTTTGCCTTTTCAGATTTCCGTTTGTCAACATTTTCACTATTTAGCAAACAATATGAAAAAGACTGCCGAATTATCCTGCATGATGTCATTACTAAAATAACATCGTGTTATTACAAATCTTCATTTTTTGTGCTCTGTAATCTCTATTAATATGCATCTTTTGAGATGCGGTCGTCTCGGTACTCGTCGTGCCTCGGTCGTGTACGGCATTCCCCGGTCCACTCTTCGCAACAAGATCTACAAGTTGGAGGCGGCCGATGAGCAGGCGGGCATCGCCCCTATCTACAAGAGACGGAAGGTGGGAGGAGGCGAGAGAGGCAATGGAAGAGGACAACAACGACTTCAGGCCGGAGGACAGAGCAGTGCGGAGAAGATGCTTGCGGATGTCGTCGAACTGACGGCACGATCGGCTATTGTCGTCAAGTGAGTTGGAGAGGAGGAGTGGACTGTAGTTGGAGTCCTTGCCCAGCGGTGATCTCCCGCAGGACGCAAGTGCCTTGATTAACGGGATGACCTTTACCTTTTTACCTGGACTGTATGTTATGAATGAAAAAGAAAAATGAAAAATGAAATCTATGGATGAAAAGCATGTATAAGTATGAAAAGTCCTAATAAATTCCGAATTATATATATATAATGAGGATCTTTTTTCGGCCGGAAACATTTATTCGCAAAAAAATCCCGAACAAGGAAATGATGTAGATACTTACAATTAGATAATTGATAATCTAAGAATCTCATACGTAATGAAGATCACGATCGTTTAGAATATTACGACTTTATGCCAAATAAGATTCTCAGGAAAGAGGAGTCTCCCGATTCGTCACCCGTTGAGTCAGCACCGCCTAGCAAGTCGGCCTCTCCCACAGAGATAATTGACCAAACTGAAGCTGTGGAAGAAATTGAACTGAAGGTGGACTCCCCAGTAATCAATGATGATATCACCGATGATATCACTGAAGAGATCAAGGAGGAAGTCAATGGGATGGAGGAGGGAGAGGTAAGGACAGAGGAAGGGAAGGTGCATAATGAGATATTCTGCAGATTGAAGAGGAGGACGAAACGGATCTCGTCCAGGCGTCGCTGAGAACTCTCGCTGAGATGGCCGGAACTGTTCCGGTATGTTCTTACAGGAACGTCCCCGAGTCGAGATCTAATTGTTGATCTTGATGTGATAATTCATCTCCAATTTGCTCATAATAAATTCTCATTTACATGAAAGTTCAGGTAGAATATAAATCATAATATAATTGATGCAGGCGAAAGAAGCTGCTCGCTCAACCTCTCCTGATCTCAACTTACTCCAAACTCCCGCTGCAGCTGATATTCTCAATCAGATGATCAGAAACTGTCTTCCGCTGGTTAGATTTGTTTCTCAAGCAAAAATCAAATATCAAACTTAGGACTTTCTCGCCAACAATCTGATGATGCCGGCTGATCCGGTGGACAAGATTCTGATGAATGGATCGTCGATGGTTGATGATCAGATGGCCGTTTCTCCTTCTGGAGATTGGAAGAAGCAGAGACCGAAGAGGGGGCAGTACAGGTAAGATCTCAAAATGGAAGTTCCCGAGTTTATCTGTGATATCCCGCAGGACTCAAGTGCCTTTATTAACGGGATGACCTTTACCCCGAGTTTGAGTATTTGCACGAGCCACAAGTCAATCGGGATATCTCGACTGATGAGTAAAGCCCATTAATATTTGGAGAGCGCAGTTTCACTCGTAGATCTCTTTCAAATCCTTTTCGAGTTCTAGTCCAGAGCAGTAAACTTGGTTGAGGCTCTTTCATCTCGCTCAGTTTCAATTCAATTTGATGAGGAAGTGCTTTGCGTACTCACCCGAGAGGGAATTATAATTGCGCGCGAGAGTGAAAGGCAGTTATTCGGACGGTCCGAAACTAGAGTCAACTCATCCTTAGACTTTTTTCTTTTATTGCTCAAACTGGACGGATTTCTTCAGAAAGTACGACAAAGAGGCGCTTGACGAGGCGGTTCAATCAGTTCGAAGGGGTGAAATGAGTGTGCATCGAGCGGGCAGCTACTATGGAGTGCCCCACTCAACTCTCGAGTACAAGGTAGTCCTGGATCCAGCCCTCTAGTTGGTGCACCTGTACCTGACTTGGGATGGCTTGTCAAGGAATGACTATAATCATTTGATCACTTCCTATCTTTCCTGTCTAATCGATAGTGAGAGTGGTCGAAATACGGAGTGCATTTCTTGCCAAGCCATCCCTACTTCATCCATTGATTGATTGAGTGTAGGCTCTTCACAGGTGAAGGAACGCAATCTATCCAAGCCGCCCAAACCTCACGAAGGATCTCAGAATCCATCAGAAGAGTGCGACTCTTCTCCTTCTCCTCCTCACGAGAACAATAATACCAATGAACCAAATCTCTTCACACAGCAACAGTTTACCACCGTTGTTTGATTGTTCATATATTTCATATTTTCCCACATAATATTTGTGCCCGTTAGAATCTCCATAATCCTCATCCTAAAATACCTCATGCTTTAGCGCCTTTTCTCACAGAATAGACGATTAGATCTCCTTCTTGTTCATCTCTCTTCAATTTTATTCCCTCTTCACATACCTTACCAAAAAGGCTATTTCTTCCTATCGATACTCTATTCTGTGATCTTCGAAACTCTTCGTTCATATGTCCCGTGATACTCTCGAATACCCGTTGTCCCTCATACAACACTCACCATTTTTCGTCTGCTTTCCTTAGTTCCGTCTAGTGCCCTTCTCTGTCCACTACGATTTGTGTAGATCTCACTTGAACCCCAAAGATTAGCCAAACACACAAGAAACCCTTGCGGCGTTGACTTGAAATTGACTACTTCTTCTTCTTTTCCGAAACGTAGATCCCCTCCTAATCTCTTGATGATCTCTCGTCTCCTTTCCATTGTATAAAGCTGCTTAGCTCGAGAAAACGCAAGCAAACGAAGCACAATGGTATAGAAAGTGCTCGGGGAATTGCGCACAAAATGAACAGCTGTGTATGTTCTGTTGAGCTGCTTGGTGGTTGATTATGTGAGGCGAGACCAAAGATCGCAGGGTGGTTCTTCTACTCAAACACGGCTTCCAGGTGATATTACTTTCCTCTGGTGATCAGAAGGGAGATTTACGATCACCTACTGCAATTACGACACTAACAATAGTAAGAGTGAGATAAGCTTGAAATGCAATCCATGCAATGATTTTTCTCAATCGCCCACGCCTCATTGCGCGTTCCGTTATCACATCCAGTTCTCTCACTTTCATTCACATGCCTCATCTCCCTTTCTTATGCAGTCAAGTTGAGAGTAAGAGGAAGAAGAACTAGCCACCACATGAATGACCATACCAAAATGACTGCTTGAGATCGGCCGAGAGGGGGAGGAGAAGAGACCAACGGCTCGGGCTGACCCAAATCTCATCCTGAGCAATAGCTAGGAGGCTCTCCCTCGAACCGTAATCTACCCTCTCGCTCTCTCTCTCACTCTCGCGAGCATTCCGCCACTTTTCCTCTCATTTCCAATAGCCGACCAATTTTCCCTCTCTCTTGGATCTTCCATCTCAATTTACCGACTCCCGAGAGCACTGGGACCGCACTCTCGGAATTCCGGAACGAAGAGTGGGTGAGAATGGAGGAAAGAGGCTCCCTGGAGGGTTATGGTTGTATACTGCAAAGAGTCACGTATAGGCTAGTAAGTCAGTCCTGGCACTGATCCATTTTCTTATCCTTGTCACTGCCATTCTCCCATTCTCCCATTGTCTCCGTTCTCATTCTTTCTCGAACCTGCTCCAATCTCCCTTGTCAACTATCAACTCTCCCTTCATTCTTCTGACTCATTCCGCTTTATCTCGATCTGCTCGAACAGGATTTATTCTCTTCTTCTTTCCTCCTGCCGAACCGCACCCTCCTCGACTCTCTTTTTGCGCCTCTTTTCCATGCAATCCCGGGTCCATTTCCATGTTCATGCTTGATCGCCCAGTATTTGTTGCATCACTGAACGGTTCTCCGCTGTACCGTGTTAGTCCATCGCATACTCGTTCAAGTGCGGGCTTGACAAGCACTGAACCACATACCGATAGTCTCTGTTATCCAGACTTCTGTTACTTGAACGCATCCTGCGGAAGACCACTGGCCTAGCAGTGATCTCCCACAGGGCGCAAGTGCCTAGATTAACGGGACAACTTTATCGTTACCTTTTACCTTCACTTCATTGAATATTTGCTCACTACATCGCGCAGTGTTTTGGTTCTGTTTTAATTGTGATATTCTTCAGGGAGTCCACGTGAGTCAGTCCGGAGATGCTTCTCCGACTGCTCATTCTGCCCTTTCTGGGCGCTGCACAACTCTTCGGAGGACCACCCGCACAGGTATGCTCAAACACTTCGTGGCATGACACAATCTAGGAACTACAGTAAATGATACTCGATAATTCTCGGCATAACGAAGAATCCTGAGAAGTCTTCTTAGTGGAGCATGTGTGAGCGCGAAACGTATCGCCGATGATAAAGTCAACGGCATTAACACTCGCTTCCTAACTCGCTCAAGCATGGTCCACTAAGAAGAAACACTTCAAATTCGCTAGCTATGAACTAGTGTACAATTCATAATGCAACATGGATCACGTAATAATAAATATGTTCAGGATAATTATGATACATTCGGTATGCGGCAATCGTTGGGCAAATGGACTGAGGCACTGAAGAAGATCGCCCATCAGAAGCTTTATGATCCGTGAGTAAAATTATCTAGACTTTATTTAATATTATGTATCATCATATATTTTGAGACCTAAAGATAAAGGTAGAGGTTCACCCCGTATTCAAGATCCTTCGGGAGACCACCATTTTGAACACTATTGACTTCTAATTCTATTTCAGTACCACTCCCGGTCCCCATGACGTCGTTCGACCCTCGCTGTTCAATGGGAAAGCATCAATAGATGAAGCCAAGCATACGGTAAGAGTGAAACTCTCTCTGTATTTACTCTGCTCAGTTCGAGAACCGTAAATGCAACCCTCTTTCTCAGGACGAAAAACCGACCCAGCGTCGTAAAGGCAAGGGTGATTCCATCATCAATGCGCAGCTTCTCAACCTCATTCTTCCCAGGTACTCGAACAGTTTTCTCCCTCGAAGAAGTAATTAATCCCGTTTGATAACGATCTCGGGAGCGTGATGTGCCCGAAAGATGGGATGGAAAGTGAATTGAGGTTGCGAAAAGCTGCTAGTGAGGGAAAGAAAGTGAGAACGAGAGAACAGCGAAAAGGGGAAGATGAGCGGAGATTTCACTCTCGTTCGAGATCGAGAAACTTAATGGAACCAAACAAACAACTAAAAAAATTGCAGGTACAAGTCCGAAGACGACTTGAAGAAGAAGAAGTTGGAAATTGAGCAGCAAAAGGTGATTTGGTGATTTGGTCATTCTCTTCTACATAGGAAGCTACGTCCCCTTTATCTTCTTCAACGCACCACGTTTCATCTATAAATTTCTCGAAAGCATTAGAAATTTAACGATGTAATTTAACGGTGTTGTTTGTAGAAGGAGGACGAAGAAGAATACGAAGATGATGAGGAGTATGAGGATGAGGATGAAGAGGAAACGACCACTCAGAAGCCCACCACAACGACGAGAAAGGTGACCACGACCACCAGAAAGCCGACTACTACAACGACCAAGGCTACTACGACCACTCAGGAACCGACCACTACCACGGAGAAGGTAGTCTAAATTGTCTAGGGAGCAAGTGTTATTCCATATTCTTCAAACATAATTACTTGTGATCTCCCGCACCTTGATTAACGAAATATCACGTTTGAGGTGACAACAACTGTGAAGCCCACGACTACTACTACGATTGAATCACCCACGACGACGGTGGAAGTCACCACAACGACTACCACTAAGAAGACGACGACTGCTGCTCCAACGACGACGACGGAGGAGGCCACTTACGAGGTGAAGATGAAACAATGAAAAACGATAACCCGGATTCAACTCCCGGTCTGTGCTTATCATCCTTTGTTATCTCTAATAAAGTTTGTACCTTGAGCCTACTCGGCAATGACGAGAGTAATGGCTCAGATCAAAACTATTCAGATGAAACAGTTGAATATAAGAACGTTGTTGTTCGAAATGCAAAATAATAAAGATGCTTGTTTCAGGTCACCTCAAAGAATGAGAAGAAAACGACGACTGCACAAACGACGACTACTGAAAAGATCCCGACTACGCCGGAGGACAACACCACTTATGAGGTGATTGGGCAGCTACTGACAAATTACAGTATGATCAACGAGAACGAAAGATCATAGTTAACGGGTCTTCATTACTTTTCACAAAAGAGGATCACAATTGAATATCACACCTGTTCCGAAAGCCAAAAAGATAAAAATGATTGACTTGTTTCAGGTCAACTCACTCAATGACACTGCGCTCAAGGTACGCATCCGATCCGCGGCAGAGAAGGAAGAAGAAGAAAAGAAGAAGAGCGACGAGAAAGTGAAGAAGGAGAATGAGAAGAAGAAGGAAGTGGAGAAAGTGGAGAAAACTACCGCTGCGCCATCGACCACTGTCCCCGTTAGTACTTATTAAATGTTCAAACTCTAGAATGAATACTGATAGTCAATTATGGAAGAATATTTAATTGCAGGTAAAGATCAACACGAACATCGTTATGGATGGTTCTAATTGGGATGATTTCACTGAGGAAGAGAAGGAAGAGAGGAAGCGATGGAAGGTTGAAGCTGAGAAGTTGAGCAAGTGAGTTCTAGACTATTTCATTTTAGAAATAATATAATCGTTTCAGACAATTCGACGCTATGAAGGAATGGACTGAGAAGAGGAAGAGGGAGAACTTTGAAGAGGAGAAACTTCTCGTGGAAGGAAGTGGACTAGAGGGATCGGGAGAAGTAGCTGAGGCTGCCGATGAAGTGATTACTACTACCTCGTCAACAACTACGACTACGACTACCACGACCACTCAGGCTCCCACCACAACTGTAGGCTCAAAAGGAATCACACAAAAAGCAAATAATAATCTAGGTTGATGAGAAGACTCGACTCGAGGAGAATAAGAAGAAAGCCGAGGATAGACTGAGAAAGTTGTTGGAAGAAAAGGAGAAGAGATTGCAGGAGATCAAGGTATATTAAACAACTTGAATACTATTTGATGTTTGATGATAACCTGTTTGGATGGACTTACCAGTGGGTCCCACCTTGCGTTGTCTTACGACTGCAAAATCGCATTACGTGAATGCATCATTACCTCTACCATCAACCTGTTTCAGGCCCGTCAAGAAGCTCTCCAGAAGCAGAGATTGGAAGAGGAGAAGAGGGAGAGGGATAGTACGAGTACTACCTCAACGACTACGACGACTACCACAACTACGACAGAAGCACCAACGACTACGTTGACTGAGAAGCCCACGACGACCACCACAAAGAAGCCGAAGAAGGTAATGATTAGAGTTGTTTCCCGTATTCGGATCAACAATCGGCATGCTTAGAACAATCGTTACTGGACGATTTAATTCAGCATAGAATATCACCTTATCTTTTAGTCGAGTATATTTTTTTCCTCTTATAGAATGTGATGCTATGTGTTACTTGTAGAAGCCAACAACAACAACAACTACTGAGGCACCTGAAGACGTGTCCGAGGAGGAGAAGAAGCCAGTGGAGAAGGAAGATCCGAGAGGAAAGCTGATCAGAGTGTGGGAGGAGTCGGATGAGGAGGAGACAACAACGACGACGAAGAAGCCGAAGAGGGTTAGTATTTTTTATACTCGGACATCTTTTTCACCTAAAAAAAGCTTTTAATATTACATTTTCTCAATGCTTCCCTAGTCTGTCGCAAAATTCTTTTTTAACTTCTCGGGAGAACAATAGCATCGATGATTGTTCACTGATCAAGTAGCACGGAATATGTATTTGCAGGTAAAGAAGCCAGAGGACGACTTCAAGAATCTGAAGGTGATCAATGAGGATGATGGAACTGAAGACGTCAGAGGAGAGAAGGAATCGGAAGAAAAGAAACCTAAGAAGAAGCAGTCAAGAAAGAAAGAGAGCAAGAAGAAGGAGAATAGTGCAGTAGATGAAGAAGATGAAGAGACCTCGACCACCGAGGAAGCTGAACTAAAAGCCATTCCGGAGGCTGAGGTATGTGATCTGAGTGTAGTTCTCTATAACAGGACTGTTTCTGCGCTACTAGGTGAGATCTAATTCTGATATGCAAAAGAGCTGGAAAAATCATTGGATAGGATGTCATCCAGATGATCTTCGGACTAGTGCCTCTTATTCAAAATAATAATAATTTGATATTGATTCTTTAGTACGACGATGAAGACAATCAAATCACTGACGATCTTCCCATCGAAGAATACAAGAAAATCGATGAGAAGAGGAAGGAACTCGAAGAACAGAAGAAGAAAGCTGAAGCTGAAGAGGAGGCGAGACTGAAGGAATTGGCTGAGTTGACGAAGAAGGCAAGAGAGGCTGAGAAGAAGAGGAAAGGTCAGCAAAATTTACCTTTGTTTCTATGATTTAACTCAATTTTTGTAGAGCATAGACGTCGTCAGCAGCAGAGGGAAGAGGCCGAGGAAGAGGAGGAAGAGGGCGCTCCGGGAATCGTCCAGGAGTCGAAGGGATTCGTGAGTTGTTACGCTATTGATTGTTATTCGTTTCGTTGCATTGCTGAAGGTAATACATAGTTGGCGTCTGTGTCAGCAGAATTTATTTAACTGGGTGGTCCGGAATCAAATGGATTCACTTGCAGATCCAAGAGGACGACGTGGTGGCTACTACAGACAGCACATTCGCAGCTTCGCCCTCTCCTTCAACCGTATACAATCTGAATGTGTGCTCACTGTTTTGCTTGATGGATTCATTTGTTGATATGTGTCCCGGAGGGCTCCTTGTCAATTATTTTGCCGGGTTACATGGTGACTTCTTCTGGTGGTATTTTCATTCTGAGATTAGATAATATGAAAGTATATATATATTTTAGGAGAGTATATATATTTTAGGCCAACGCCAACTCCAAAGCCGACCCTCAAATCTCCAATGTAGTCGCTCCAATCGCTGGAATCGTCGATTCCATCTCTCCTCTGCTTCTTCCTCTCATTGGAGGACAGGCGGCAGCAGCACGAGCAAGAGGAGCGCCTACCTACAATCAGGCGGAAGTGCCTAGTGGTAAGGTTTTCGTGTATATTCTAGCCTTAAATAACCAAAACTTCTAAGGGTAACTGATGCTCACAAGAAAAAATATTTAAAAAAAACATGTTCTTTAACTCAACTGGGATTCACGAGATAAAATTTCGAATTCCAGGTATGGTCCAGCAGCCTCTTTCCGAGCAATCTCTAGTCGGATTCGGATCTCAGATCGCCCGAGAGATTCTGAATCCCGGCTCGTATCAACGAGAACAGGAAGCATCTACGAACACTTTCATGGCGAGAGTCGCCGAGGCGAAAGCACAGGCGAAAGCTGCAGAGACTGCGAAACAGCAGGTAAACACGTCATATTTATTTCCGCTCCATCCCAAAGCCGATTACGCTTGCTATTCATTAGGAATTAATAGTAATAATGAATGTGAGACGTGAACGTGACATAAATCTTTGGCATAAAATGGGCTGACTTGTTCCGTGAAAAAATACCATACGCTTCTCAGGAAGCTGCAGTCGAAGAAAATCGTCGTCGTCTTGCGGAGACTTTGATGAAGCAGCAGCAAGTTGATGTGAATGGAAACACACTCCCTGCTTTCACACAAGAGGTAAAATACTCACATGAAAACTTGATGATCAAAATATATTCAGGCTGTCCCAACACCTGCCCTTACCGCACTGGTAGCGCCGCCTCCACCTCCTCCCCCTCCTCCTCCCCCGCCTCCCCCTCCTCCTCCAAGGAGCTACAGGGTAGGTGATCTTGATGATAACAGAAGACCAGTGAGCAAATATTCATTACAGGGCCGTGTCCCCGTTCCTCCCAAGGCGCCTCCTCCTCCACCCATTCCCGAGGCCCTCCTGAGACAGTTTGCAGCCAAGTACGCTCCACGAGTACTGCCACCCATCTATACAGGTAAGAATAATCGATTAAAATTCCATGAAAAAATCACACAGCGAAAAGGTACGTAGCGTAAGTAGCGATACGAATGACAAGCTTCGAGTAGCAAAGCATTATTCCAGGCAAGAACGGCGTGGCCAATCTGCCTCTTCTGCTTGATCAGAATGGCCATCCCGTTCCCATGGTAGTCGATGGATTCCACGAACAGGCCAAGGTGCAGCCTACCACTGTTGCACCGGATGAGGCTGGTGAGATCGTTTGTTGTATTGAATATTGTTATTCTGTTATATCTAAATCATCAAGCTAGAGTAGTGTGCGGGCTAACGTATCAGGTATTGGAGCTAGAATATCAAACAATCACTAAAATTTCTCGAAAACATAGTGAACACGTGCCAAAAGCATCGAAACAATTGCGATCGAGTAGCTCTGATTATATAATAATCAATTATCGTCAGGATTCGTGCCCATCTCCAACGATCGTCGTCCTTCCTTCGGCGAGGATTCCGGAGTGACCGCCAACCAAGCCTTCCCTCCCGGATTCAATCCCAGCGGAAACGGATTCGTTCTCGTACAATCTGAAGGCGGAGGAGATGACTCGGGTCTCACGCGAACCCGCCCGTCCGGTCCCACTCCTGGCTCGCGACTATTCGGCGGAGCACCGCCCGGCTTCGACAGTGGAGATTCGGGACTGACTCGAACGAAGCCTTCCGGTCCCAATCCATTCGGAGGTGGAGGAGAATCGCAGTCGGCTTTTGATGGAGATAGTGGACTGGGAGGAGGAGGGGATGATTCGGGTATGGTAAGAACGAGACCGGATGGACCACCGCCCGAATCGAGACTATTCGGAGCCGCACCGCCTGGGTGAGAATGCATGTCATAATCAGAATAAAACTAATTTTAACTTGATCCAACTCACCAATGACTAGTGTAACCGCTTCGAAAATAGTTTATGCAAAATGTCTCTCATACCATGCAATTTTGTATGACAGTAATTGGACGAGAAAGTATATCCATTTTCGAAGATTTTATCTCAACTGAGTATATTATTGCAGATTCAACACGAATGGTGAAGGAACGCGCTCGATGAGCGAAGAGAAGAAAGCGTTCAAGAAGAAGATGAAGGAATTCGATGGTACGGCCGGAAATTTGAATCTGTGATCTAAAGTAAATTATTCAGGAAAGGATACTGGATACGAGAAGGGACGACATGGAGTTTCTTCCGCTTTCGAAGGGGACAGTGGTAAGTGAGAGTTCTTGCCGAAAGGGAAGATGAGAACAAAGGGAAACTCGATGAGTATCAAGTTTGAGAGGGTGCACAAATTTGAAAACTATCAAGAGATGTATCTTATTGATCTATGTTTAGCTTATTTGACTAACTATAGGTATGATGATGGGAGGAGAAGCGCCTCCTCCACATATCGATATGAGCTCGTTCGGAAAGAGTGGAACCGGATTCGGACTGAGTGAAGCACCGGCACCAAAGAATGAAGAGAAGAAAGCGGAGAACTCCGAGGCATGTTACAGTTATCCACAACTAACGTCTGTAGGAGTTCATACTGATTGTATATTATGGAAACTCACGCTTAATCATTCCAGGTAGAAGTGGAGAAGCCCAAGAAGAAGATAAGAAAGAACAAGAAGAAGTCGAAGAAAGCTAAGGAGAACTCTGCAGTTATTGAACCGGCTGTACTAGAGTTCACGCGTCCACCGCAGGAAATTGGTGGTGGTAGCTTTGGAGGAGGATTCGGAGGAGGAGGTAAAGTATTCCCTCTTGCCACATCCTAGGACTTAAGTATTCAAAACAAATATTATATATTTAGAGAGACCATATTACGACTATAATACTAGGATATGCTGAAATTGCCAATTGCAGGGGGTGGATTCGGTGGAGGAAGAGGACCTTCCGTTGACTTCAGTGAGGTCGAGAAAAACACTGAAGAAGCGAGTCTTAGCTTCTTCGGATAATAAATCGACAGATAGATGATTACTTCTACTAGCTAGTCCCTCTAGCGCCTGCTCATTTCTAGTTGTTTCAAGTTCTCGCTTATCACCGCTTCTAATAATCTAATAAGCATTTATCTAATCATAATCTCTCGCCACGATACGAGTTCAGTATTGATTATCCGCTCTGATTGTCATATTACTCGATAAATGAAGTGCAATTCTTCCTTGATTTGTATGAACACGAAACAGCGATGAGTAGGTCGTTCGGTGAATTGGATCCAACATTAGATACAGAAATTAGGTGTTCGAATGAGTCAGCCATAAGCGGAAGTCCTTATTAAGTGGGCAGTAGCTTAAGGGGAGAGATCGATTGATCAACGCTTGACGAGTTTCCTCGCCTTATAAGCCGAACATCGAATGTTGACCGAGCTCATTTCACTTTCTCTCATCTTTCTCTCAAATCGTTTCGCAGTTCGCGCAGTGAGGCGATTGATTGTGACCGCACTGATCATTACTTCCTCTTACTTTTGTCTCATTTTTCAGTCATTTTTTTTTGTTATAAATTACTCTTTAATTTTATTAAATTCAATTTGAGGATGCGATCCACGACGATCCTCTTGCTGGCAGTGCTGGGAATCGCACTAGCGCAGTGGGGTGGAGGTATGCAATTGATCACTGGCTCTAAGTCATCACAGGAATCTCTTCTCATCTCGTCTAATTTCATCTAATGTTTTCAGGAGGAAACTGGTGGAATGGCCCGGGCAGTGGGTCACGATGGTGGGAAGGAGGAGGCCGAGGTGGATGGGGACGACACCATCACAGGGTCAGTTGTATTTAAAATAGGCATCATTATCTTGCTAGGCACGATTTCCATGTATAATGATGGGTCACTGCTACCCGCGCTCATTCACTTTCTCTCATCTTTCTCCTCGTTCGCGATCGAAATTGTGGAAAAAGTGTAAAATGTCGATCTCATTTCAGCACAATCCTTGGGGTCGTGATGACAGTCACGAAAGTGGAGGCGGAAGAGGAGGAAACGGTGGAGGATTTGGCGGGAACAATGGAGGATTCGGAGGCAATAATGGAGGAGGTGGACGCGGAGGATTCGGTGAAAACGGCGGAGGAAATGGAGGAGGATGGGGTTCCGATAACGGTGGTGGATTCGGCGGCAATGGCGGAGGACAGGGAGGCTTTGGAGGATCTGGAGGTCAGGGTGGTGGAAGAGGTGGAGGAAGAGGAGGCTCTGGATCGGGAGGATTTGGAGGAAACGGAGGAAATCAGAATGGAGGAGGATGGGGATCGGACAACCAGAATGGAGGAGGATTCGGCGGTAACCAGGGAGGCAACGGTGGTTTCGGAGGCTCCAATGGTGGGCAGGGAGGCTTCGGAGGTCAGGGAGGCAGCGGAGGCGGAAGAGGAGGAGGAAGAGGTGGAGCTGGATCGGGTGGATTCGGAGGTGCACCTGGTGGTCAGGGAGGATGGGGCAGTGATGGTGGATCTCAAGGAGGTTTCGGTGGCTCGTCGGGCGGTCAGGGAGGCTTCGGCGGATCGGGCAGTGGTCAGGGAGGATGGGGATCGGGCAGTGGTCAGGGAGGATGGGGATCGGAGCAGGGAGGATCCGGAGGGTTCGGAGCCTCTGGAGGATTCGGAGGTCAGGGTGGAGCTGGAGCTCCCGGAGGCAGAGGAGGAGGAGGAAGAGGAGGTGGACGAGGAGGTGCTGGTGCACCCGCCTTTGGAGATGCGGGAGGATTCGGCAGTCGATAAGCGGTTCGTTATCACTCTCTAGTTGCTTCTTCTCTCATTCGTTAGATCTCTCAGCAAAAGATCAAGTTTGGGCCAACCCAACTCCCTCGCATTGCAGGTTCCTTCTTCATCTTTTCTCTCTAACTATCATCGCTCTTCCATCTCTACTACAGGTCACTCGTATCAACCAAGAAGAGACAGAGACACTCAGTGTTTGTACATTCTTATCATCGTAATAAAGTTCGATTTGATACGTGTCGAGTGCATGCAAAAAGTATAGTGGAGTGACTAAATAAACAACTTCCGCAGAGACTATTGGATCAGACGATAAGAGATGATTCATAATAGCTAATTTCTGACCAGTTACATTGCATTTATCCTGATTCAAGGCATAGTGCCTGCAAGGGGAAACATCATTATGGAGGGGATGGGATTGGGTTCTTCGTACTTAGTGACAAAGGGTCAAGGGATGGTTTCTTCTTAGCTTCTAGTTGTCGATGTTCCGTCGCGTTCAAATAAATAAACAAAAACTATGCATTATGACTGTAGCACAGACGTCTGCAGAGTGAAGAGAAATTCTTAATCCATGCTGACACCTGTCGAGTAATTTCGGAGTCATTAGCGATAGTGTCAGAGGCGCGCATATACTAGTCTCAGAGAGCACTCATCAGTTGCCCGGTTAGCTCAGTCGGTAGAGCACCAGACTCTTAATCTGGCTGTCGCGGGTTCGAGCCCCGCATCGGGCTGGCACACTTTTGCTGTTTTTGTAGATGTCGTTCTGAAGAGAATCTTTTGAAAATCGGTGAAGCGCATGAAAAATGTCACTGAAATCTTTAAAGGAATAAAGTGAATAAAGGAATAAAGTGAATTTGCTATTCAAGGAGTGTTGATTCTGAATTTGCTATTCAAGGAGAACTACCAAGACCGAGCTCAAGAACGGATATGCACTCAAGATTAGTTCCACAAAAAGATCTACTGTTGTGCGAGATTACGTGAGTCGATCGTTCTTACGTAAGTTTTGTACCTGAACTTGCGTCTTCTCTCTAGCTCGCACCTTTCAAGATCCGCTAAAATGGTCGAAAATCGGACACCGCCTAGTATAAAGCACAGAGAAAATCCAAAAGATGGCATGGCTTTGTGCATCATCTTGATCTTACGCTCTCAGCTGGGTTAATCTCATTCTCGTTTATTTCCACTTTCAGAATGCGCCTTCTCATTCTTCTCATCGCTTTTATCGCACTTGCCAGTGCTCTTCATCACTGCAAGGACGGTAATACTGACTGCAGAGTGAAGGTAAATTCAGTCCCACCATTACTATTAACACCTGTCCAGTACTTTCTGAGTCACTATAACCTAGTGCGAGACTGGCAGAGGCGCTTCTGTCTGTACTAGTCTGCGAGAGCACACGCCGGTTGCCCGGTTAGCTCAGTCGGTAGAGCACCAGACTCTTAATCTGGCTGTCGCGGGTTCGAGCCCCGCATCGGGCTGGCACACTTTTGCTGTTTTTTTAAAAATTTGACACTATATTAAATAACTTTTCACAATTGCAGAGAAGCAGCAGCTCCGATTCAGAAAGTTCAGAGGAGAAAAAGAAGCACAAGCACCATAGAGGACACGGAAAACATGGCAGAAAACACCACAGAAAGGTAACTTTCGCTCCTTTTTTCATCATTTTCAGTTATGTATCTGTTTTTCTTGTAGCACAAACATGACGACGATGACGATGAAGAGAAGGAAGACGAGGATAACAAGAAGGATCGCAATGAGAACAAGGATAGAGACAACGACTCGAAGAAGGACAGAAATGATCGAAGAAAGGTAATTATAATCTGAAATTTATCGATCTTGATTTTGAATTTCTACAGAATCATGATAGTGATGAGAAGAAGGACAGTGAAGAAAAGAAAGATTCTGATAGGATCAAGAATAATAGAGACGACTCCAATGGAAGAAACAACAATGACGACAGGAAGAATCGTGATAAGTCCAATAACGAAGATTCCAAGGAAGTGCACATTCCTCGCGGTTGAACGCATGACTTCTTTTGATCACTCGAGATTCATAATTGCTCCAATTTTCGAAAAGAGTTAATGAAAACACCTGATTCCATGTTAAAGTACCATAATTCCCTTCCTCGAGTATCCTCGAGTTTCCTCGAGTAATGCATTTGTTTCACTTCCTTTGCTGACCACTCCAAGTTTCATTGCCCTTGGACTATAAAGTACAGTATGATTCAAAGAACAAATATTTATGGTTCATCGCCGTAAGGGTGGACTGAAAACTGTGAGATCAGTGCATACGAACGATTATCAGGTCGAATGGTACGTGAAATACTGGGGGAATTGCGGGGGTTGACACAATCATAATGGACTACATTGGCACAGAATGAACCGTGTGACATTAACAGCTGCGTTCCTTACGTTTTCGAACGAAATGAATCAGGAAAATGGAGGAATGCTTTCTCCAATTCACGTGCTTTCTGGGCGGTTAGAGAAGGTGAGAGAGCAGTGGAATGGAGAGAGTTAGACAATCGTCATCTGGATGTCTCACCGAAGGAATGGAGGGTAAAAGGAGATGCGGAAACTGTGCATGTGATCTAACCGAAGAAATTATGTGAAGAAATGCACGCGAGCCCTTCTAAAACTAAGTTTTTGTGGCGACTTTGTCGCGATAAATAGAATAAATAGGTGAGATGGACGGAATCTCAATAGTCAAGGCCGGCCTCTTCAAGGAGGATCTTCTCAATCTCAGTGGGTTCATAGTGGGCCTCTTCTCCATCGGACCATGACTCATTCTCGAAGTCGTCCTCGTCGTCGGTCGTCACATCGAATACGACGCCCATCTTCCTCGCTCTCTTTGGCCGATGACGATGACCGTCGATCTGACGACGATTCTCACGGCCATACTGAACATATTTGATCGTTACTAACCGACCCCGAATCGACCTTGTTTCGGTCGGATAACGATACTGAACGAGACAAAAATAATCATTTTTTATAGTTTTACAATATCTCGTATATCCTTTAATGATACAAAATTATCAATATCTTCTTATTTTCAGTCGTTTAACCATACTAGACATGTTTCCTTCGTTTCCTCCTGATTCGGAACACCTTTTTCCTACCCCAATATCATATTGTAGCGCGCGGGCGCACGTGGAGCCAACGCAATATTCGCAAAAAGAAGAAAAGGAAGCTCTCGCTTCTCCCCCCAGAATACGCAATCTCGCGAATCACGAGAGAGACAGCACAATGGCAGTGCACTCGATCCCGATTGATGTGTTGAATTATGGAGTGGCCAACCTCTTTCTCAGAATCGTGCCCCTCTCATATTGCATCGAGTCTTTGTTTGATCAAAGACTCAAAGATTCTACAGCATACCGGATGAAGAATCTTCTCGAATCCATGGATACGGTAATGGTAGTGGATCATGACATCGTCGACACTGGGTGACCTTCAACGACATGATTATGGAGTTAACTATCCCATCCACTTACTCCGTAGTGCATCCTTCATGAACCATCTCGTCATTCACTCGGCGCGGTTGAGTCTGAAGTGGGCAAAGGATTCTCTACTCTTCCAAGGATTTTGAGAACCTCTCGGCATAAGCGATGTCCACAGACTTACCATGACTACAAGTCTTCTGCACCGAGAGCACATCTTGATGGGGAAGGCTCGAGTCGATTGGGGATCGAGCTCAGACATTCCCCTCCAGGCTAGAGTGAATCCCGAACTGTTCTGCAATATTATGAATTAGTTCTATATCAAGTTCGACTCTCTTTCGGTGCCCTAATCTTCGCGGTCGTTAATGAAATATTGTCAGCTTTTTTTCTATAGTCCATTCCCTGCCAAAAGAGTGGAGGTCAATGGTCCAAGAATAGTTGTAATCTCTCAGAAATTCAGTAGTTGTCTTCCTCGCCTTCAGAATGGACATCACCAATGGGTTCTTCCGTGCAGCAGACCTCCCCTACTATCTACTATGCATGCGCAAGACGACTCCTTTCCCACTATCCACCATCGTCTTCCTTCCTCTTCGTTGTAGGTCATAGTCTACACTGTTTGCGTTCAGAACTCAACACATACTCATAACCTCGCAGTTTTTTTTGCGAACCTCATTTTCCCGGAATTGCTCATAGGATGATGGATCGCACGGGGTAAATTGCTGTCTGCGACGACGAGTGGTGGGCAGATGGGCCTCATGATTGCATAATGAGACGTTCTTACTTTCGGAACTGAACGACCCCACGAGAGGAGGGCCCCAACATCTCCATCCATACGCTCTATCATTTTCTCAGGCCTCTCGAGAGCATGTTGGGTAAGGACCCAGCATCTAAGGCCTCCGTTATGATGGGCAATAAGCAGAAGAAGTGCATTGTTATGCGGAATGGACTGGGGTGGCCTCCGATTACGGCTCTATCTCAGATATACGGGGTTTTAACGGAATGTTCACACATCCAATAGAGGTAGTCGAAAAAAATTGGTGCCCAACTAATATATATTCATTGGGATGTTTTAATCCGTCCTCGACCTTTCGATTACCTTCACAAAGTATTCGTTGCAGCACAGGAACGATAGAATTTCACAGGTTCTGGCTGGAGTGAGACGGAAGGATTCAGCTATTGATAGAGCATCCGTAACGTTGAGATGGACATTGTGCTGGCTGTTCCACATGTCATGAACCCACTGGAAGATGACTCCCAACTCGACCTCACTGAAAAGATCAAAGATCAGGGGGATGATGGAGAGATCAAAGATCAAAGCTCATACTTGAGTTGCCATCCGGTCTTGAGTCTGTTCGTTCTCATCATCTGAGTGCAGACAGCGATCATTTCTTTGCCGTCGACGTCCCGAACCAATCGGAGAACTTCCAGATCCATCTGCATAAAAAATCAGTATTGACATATCCATCTGATTCTACACATCATCCATCTGATTCACTCCTTTCAATGCAACAGTCCTTAATTGGGAAATGTTTCCTACCCCGGTCTATTCATAGCCTAATGAGTATCTCTTTCAGTGACACACTTCGCTCTCCTCTTCTTGCACCTCTCTTCCTTTTCCTCCTTCTTCTTTCTTCCCTAAGGGGAGGCGATCGCCCACTGTCATTCGACCCGTCAGTCCCGCTCACATTCCTCGCCCATCCGCAGGGCCTTCCAGAGTTGCTCAAAAATTACCCGTCTCCCATTTCGCAATGCTCCCTCGCCGGTTAGAAGCACTGATAGAACATTGCGAGATGAGAGTTCCGGTAAATTTTTGCACAGCCTTGATGTCTTCCTTTCCCCGTGTGCACTTCCTGCCTTCAGTTGCTCTCTCTCACTCATTAGTTGTAGCAATCTGAGCTCAATTACGCGAAGGCAGCCTCGAGGTGTTTGTGCTCGTGGAGTAAAGGGAGAAGTGCTCATTACTTGAGGCGGCTCGTAATTGGCAGGCTCCTCTCTCCACTACTACTACTACTTGGAATGAATGCACTTTTTGCCGTCTTCCAATCCCACCGATCATTATGACGCACACTGCATGACTCCAACAAATTCTACGGTATCCTAGGCATCCCGAGAATCATTAAAGGTCTACGGGGCGTACCATTCACTCTCGAGCCTACCTTATTCCCGGGTTTCATGGTTCTACCTACCTGGCTGATCTTTGCATGGACCGATTCCATGAGGACTTCGACGAGCTCAACGATGGATGATTTGGAGATGCCCACGAATTTGTACTTGGCGAGGTCATCGTACGAGATGATGGTACGATCATCATCTGAATGATGCGATCAACGACCTAATCCCTAGAGATCGCAACGGATAACCGTCTCTCCATTTCACACGCTCTCTCGCCTCTTTGACCGGTGAGAGAGTGCGTGAAATGAAGAGACGATTACCCTTATTTCGAACTCTACTAATCTCCAATGAGGGAATGTGGAAGAAAAACAATAGAGCGTTATCAGAATAGTATCTGATAGTGATAACGAGGTAATGAGAAAAAGAAGAATAATAAGAAAATGTTCTTCAATTAATTTGAATATTCTGGGGATGACTCCCAATTGTTAATGAAAAGATCACTGACTCGTTTCCTCGTTGTTATGAGATAGGAGAATCCGAATGAATGCGATGCAGAACTGCTTTTCCTGAGAGGAAGAAGACCTTTTCAATTATTCACTACTGCTCTCTTCCGCCTTCCAACCCCGAAATCTTCGATATCGAGCAAATTAGAGCAAATTAATAAGAAAAAAACGAAAGTGCATATTTCAGATAGTATGGAAGGAATTCTAGTTGGATCGTAAACAAACTACTATCAATATGTGATAGTCCTCATGAACTGACCGATATCAGTGGATTGCGGAAGAGAAAATGGACGAATTCGATGAGAATGATCGGTTGATCCGTAGATTTGGCAGCCTCGATGATCTTCCTGACAGGGATCTCGGCCCTTGAAGAGTACGAGCCGAGACGGAAACCACTCATCCTAAGACCCATACAGATGAAGGGAGTGCACTGAGCGAAGAAGGGGGCGGGGCGAGAAAGATCTGAGCCCGCGCGCGCCCAGAATATTTGTGATCGCAAAAAAATGAAGGAAGGAAATGCAAATGAACACATGGGGATGGAGGGAGGAAGGAAAGGGTATGAATGGAATGAAATAGGGAGAGGTGAGAGGGTGCAACAGAGATAGTGAGTGTGAACGCGGTATGATGAGTCAAAGAAAGATTGCAAGAGAGAAGGGGAGGGGAGGAGGAGTGTGACATACTGAGACATATGAAGAAGAACAAACGAGATGGGAGGGCAGACACTTCTTTCAATCTCTAGATACTTTCAGACAGAATATATAGGGTGTAGAGTTCGGGTAATTGTCTCTTCATTTCACACACTCTCTCGCCTCTCTGACCGGTGAGAGAGTATGCGGAATGATGAGACGACCCGTATGTCGAACTCTAGTAGAGTGTCGAGGGATGAGAACGAAGAGCAGAACGGAAAGCGTCGAGGAAGGGGAGAAGTAAGGACAGACCTCCCGAAGGCATGAATATTCACGGACAAAAGGAGGAAGGAGGAGAGGAGGCTCTAGAAACGGAGCCAACAAGACAAAGGAACCAATGAGTGTCACACACTTGCCTAACTTTGCTATTCACGGGAAATTAGGGCTTAAACGAAAAACTTTGAAAAAATATCGATCAAAGATCAAAGATGTTTCAGAATGGACGCAGATAATCCGCAAGTAGCAAGAAAGTACTAAATTCCGACTCGTTTCTATTGACGATCGGTGCTCTAATCTGTCCGACAGAGTTCTCGTTAAAAAGGCGCTCGGGAATGCGGAAAGAGAAGAGACGAAGTGAGAGGAGGCTCTGATAACAGAGCGTGTGAGCTCAATGTTCGTCGTCTCTCACTGGCTCACTTTATTTCAGTTTTATTGCCATCGTCGGCCCACAGAATGACAATAGAGAGTCATAAGGGGGGGACGAATTGTCTACTTTCCCTCCTCTCCCCTCTCGCTGGTTCTCTTTCTCCGTAACTGCTTAATCAGAGTTGGGATGGTTGATGGTTGCCATCACAGTCACAATAGGCGACGTTCTTCCATCCTTTGCCATTCTTCTCCCGGAAACTCTTCTGCAAACTCCATTTTTCATCTGTTTCACCACTAGTCGTTGTGAATTTCATGCAGCGCACGGTAAATAATATAGGATATATGTTCCTAGCCAAACGCTGCTCCAAGAGTGCTCATTATACCTTATTTTACCATTCCGTTGTCATATTTCGATGCAGGACTACTGTGCACTGCTTCAACACGTCTTTGTTTGATTTCTCTTTCCCCGCCCAGATAATCGTTCGAATAATTCAGGTGAAAGACTACTCAAATATGAATAGGGAAACGGTGATCTATAAGTTCCAATTTGTCCAATTCGTATCTTATCTTATCTTATCCTATTCGTATCCTATTCGTGCAATATTGAAGTAGAGCAATGATGCAAAGTTATCGAATCTCACTCAGTATTTTCCCCTGTTCATTTTTCGGCTTCTTCTCTGACTCTGCTTGTGACAGCGAATGTGTTCTTGTCGAGAGACTACAAATTAGCAAGAAAAAGAAAACGACAACGCATATATTTCAGATAGTATGGACGGAATTCTAGCGAGAGTTCGATCGTTGAGAAACTACTATCGATATGTCATAGTCGTCGTGACCTTTATAATGCTCGGATCTTTGATGATTGGACCGGATGTATTCACGTACACTATGGTATACATGGAGAACAATAGTACGGTAAGCTTTTTTTCAAAGAAATGAGTAAGATCAAAGCGGAAATGTTGATGATTCGAACTTTTTTATCAAGAGTGCCCTTAGCTTTTAACGAAATGAAGAACTGAAAAGGTAGACAACAGATTGCTTATCGGTTATTTATTGTTCATCAATCTCTGTTGGCTCTGGTTTCAGTTTGCTCCGAATTATTCGTGTCCCTCACTGTGTCTGGGACGGAAATGAGTGAGAGAAGAGAGAGAAGGGAGATCGCAACAATCGACGGATTATTTCCTGTCTCTCTTACAGGAAATTGAAGGGAAAGTGTGTGAATGCGAGGCTGAAAATGCCCTTGCAACTCTCCAGAATTCCCAACTCGAAATAAACTCTAGTATTATTATTACACAGAAAATGATGAAGTTCCGGAGAAGGGCACTAATTATAGTTACGAATTTAGATTTATAATTATTTGCGTTTCATAGGATGGAAATTCGTCATTCCGCATCTACAATGACGTCGACAAGAATTGGCTGATAACATCGATGGCAGTCGGAACACTGATTGGAATGTACCCATTTAATTGGCTGTTCTCGCGATACGGAGCTCAATTCACGATTATTGGTGCAGGTAAGGGTTCAACGTTGTTGATCGCATGTGCAACAACTGCCGTCGTCACTTAACGTCTGTTGCAAGGCTGTTCAACGTACTCCTCAGTTCACATGCACTCTCGCAGATTGAGAAATCGAGGAGTGCGTTAAATATGTGGACAGATCTGGTCTGTAGAACAGCCGATTGTGAAAGCAACATTATCTTATTTATACCTTTTAATGTCCACTCATTGATTGAGGACTACTGTGCACTGCTTCGACCTGTTTGGTGCCTCTCTCTCTCGATTTCTCTTTCCCCGCCGCGATAATCGTCCGAATAATTCAGGTGAAAGTCCACTCAATTCAGACTAGGGTGGCGGTGATCTATCAGTTACCGAAAACTGTAATAGGCTTACGATGTCGGTGCTAGACGTTTCGTACACTAGACGTTACATCGAGAGTGGAGTTTAGTCGCTGTGCATCGATCATGCGATAGACAGAGATTTGTCTGGTATCGCGACAGATTTGTGGTCGTAAAACAGCGACACAAATATTTTATGTTCCCGGAAGAGTGAGAATCTCAGACAATGCTTGATCATGCACTCACTGGACACTGATTCAGGGCGAAGACATCGCATATTTCAGGGAATTTCGTACTCCGCAGACTTCGGCCTGGTCGGATTAGTCGTGTCTAATTGGTCTCCAATCGGTGAAACTGCCATCATTCTGGCGCTTCTGTCCTCCTTCACCTTTTTAAAGGCGTCCGTGCAACTACCGTTGGCCGCTTATGTAAGATCTTGGAACATATAATTATCACGAACGTGATCTTGGAACATATAATTATCACGAAAGTTTTTCTTACTAAGATCATGGAATCAAGATAACAAGATCTTTTATGATCTTCCCATGATCAGCTCCGATGAGGTCACCTCGGAAGTTCATCATTCCAGATGTTAGGAGCATATGGCTGGCGGTCGATCTACTATGCGATCGGAGGGATAATCGCGGGATCAACGGCTCTCTGGGCGATCGTCTATAGGGATGACCCGAGAACCAGTCCAGCAACGGCCATTGAAGTAGTGCACATCCAGAGGGGAAAGGAGAAGAAAGAGGGACGAGTGTCGGTGCCGTATCGGGTGAGGGAAGATCCAATATATATGAACATTTATTTATATGTATACTGTTGATCTCAAGGCACAAGTGAATCACTGTGAATTCAACGCGTGTTATCACATTTTTAAAATGATACGATTGTAATTGCACACCTATTAAACTATTCCGCGCGGCAAACGCGTTAGCTCCGCCCACTTTCAGTTCGTTTTACGCGTTTTCAGCCTATTTTCACTATCTTTTCTTAGTTTTTAATGATAAAACACGATTTCTGGGATGGTTTAGCGTTCATTAAGCACAAATTATATAATTAATGCTTAAGTTTAAACGCGACCATAGCTTAGTAGCAATTTTGTTACGCGCGGAACAAGAAACAACTTTGCGTCAAAATGTGATAACGAGTTTTTCAACCTGTGAACAACATTCTCGATTTTTGATCATTAGATGTTCGTTTGATGAAGAATGTAGTTAGACAATAGAAGTAAGAAGTTTTCTTGCAGAGAATCCTGAGTGACTACCGTATCTATGCTCTCTGGGCGGCTGCTCTGGTTGACACTGCAGCATCGATCATGCTCATGACCTACTCGTCCAAATTCTTCGCCAAACTGGGATTTGATTCGAGTTAGTGACACTTCAGTTGATCAGGTGTCTTTGCAATCAATCTTGTTTATCACATCGAGGAATCACAATAACAAAAGTGGCTCATCTGTTTCGGCGATCCTGCTCTTTGCAATTAGAATCGGCGTCAACGCAACATTCCAGCGGGAACAGCTCTCGCAACGAGTCTCCCCGGTTACGCATTCATTGTCGGCAAAATTCTCACCGGAATCCTCAGTGATGCTATCAAGTATTGTGATATTTCATTAATATTATTAATTTTTTTGCATTCCAGAATCGTTTCTGAAACTACAAAAATTCGAATCTGCACTTTTATTTCGCTTCAGCTTTCTGCATTTGTGCTTCTTGCGATAGCATTGACGATCGAGGGAGATAAGTCAATACAGGTAGAACTAATTAATCGCATACTGAAATGATTTAATTAGTTTACTACTCATTAGAAATTTACTTGAATATTTTGCAGGTAGCATTCCAAGTTATATTCCAATTTCTAATCGGCGCTAATGTCGGTGCTTTTTACAAGGGAGGTGTTCTTATGAGCGGGTGATTTTTTTGATCATCTCGAATTTTCTTCATTTTATCTGTTATATCTGATAGAAGCTGTTCATGTTATGCTAGAGACTAAGTACAACGATGACAGAGACGTTTCTTCTCTGTAGTCTCTGTTGCTATAGTCGATATTTTCTATGAACTCCTTCCTTGTACCTGATCTAAGAATCATGACGTCTCATCTCGTGATCATTGCAGTCCCTACGCTTTCTTCGTCATTGGCAACGTTCAACTCTTCAAATCTCTCTCATCCCTCATCGAACCACTTCTCTTCGGATGGATCGTATCGAATAATGAACTGTCCGAGTGGCAGACCTTCTACTACATTCACGTTGGCGTGCTCACTCTGGTGAGCTTCATGAAATTTACACTAAACGGGGCTATGATCTTCTCACACGAGAATGCGTTATGGAAGGTCTTTAAAAGATCAGTAACAAATAAGTATTTCCTTCACGAAGTTGTTATGGAAATCAAAATAGACCTTTCATCTCAACACTAAACCCGGGATCAAAGTCGCACTCTATAGATAGACTATTTCAGGGCACAATAATCTACATTCCCTTCGTGACGACTAAGAATCGATACATGGACGACGATAAACAACAGGGAAGTGACGATTCTGAGGAAGCATCTGAACATTACAAGTTATGAACAGTACCTGCCATATATATTATGATGTTTATCTGTATCGGTAGTGTGAGCAATATTTTTACTGAGAGGCTTCGACTGAAAGCTTTTTTTTAAATATGCTTCTATTCTGAGATATTGCTCACGCCACATTCTTCGATAGCTTTTTTTGCAACGTTAGTGATACACAAGTGATCATCATAAATTTCGAAGTCTGCAGCTCGAGTGATACACAAGTGATCATCATAAATTTCGAAGTCTGCAACTAGCTGCCATATTTCTTTATTATTATTATTATTTTTGTATCATTTTGAGCTGTTAATTTAAACCCTGTACGAGTTAGGAGAGGAATAGGAAAGGATGCGAATCGAATAAAGGTCGTTTGATCTTCTTTGAACTCATATAACCACAAATTTGAGCTCTAAACTCGAATTCACCACAATGATGCCGTCTACGAGATATCACATGCCAAAATAGCTCTTACGTTATCTTGATTGTAAGCTCTGCAAGGAGGCTGTAGACAAATATGTATATTTAATGATCTTTTCGTCAGCATGACAATACATATTGGAATAACCCAGAAAAATAGTGTACATGTTCAAGAAATCAACCAGAACGTAACTAGAATCGAATGGTATCTTGAGTCTTGGAGAACGGATTGACAGTTATGCTCTTCTTACGACCGAAGCATGGACGAGTATACCACGACCAGAGCAGCCTGCGGAGTTTGCTCGAGATTAGCAGCATCATAATCGGAGAGGTGAAGACAGCAAGCTCATTGATGTACGGGTACTGCAATGATCATCATTACTCCTTAATAAAGGAGAGATGTCTGTTTGTTCGCTTCACTTAGGCGTGCCAGGGGGTAGGGAGAGAGTGCCAGAGAAACTCTCTGGGGGCAGAGACGCAGATGAAACAAGAGTAAACAATACGGGCGCCCCGACCTCAAGTGCCGTATCCCTCACTACCGTATACCTACCGTAACCCTGACTATCGTACACATCCCGTAACCCCGACTACCGTACACCTACAGTAATCTTGACTACCGTTTATCGAATATTTAACCCGGATACGCGCGAAGCACTCGCAGAACACTATCACAACCCGGCGACATTGCAGCCGCAGGCTGCCTGCCACCCGCAGGGTCTAGCCGGGCTACGTTCAAAATAACGGGGACAGGATCAGCGGCTTCTAGAAAGTTTGAAATGACAGGGACAGGTTCAGAAGATTACAGAAGGTTGAAAATGACGGGCATAGCAGGTCAAAGAATCACGCAACCCAGCTAAATACATAACCCGGCGTCATCAAGCCGGGGAGCACGCCGTATGCGCGCGGTCCCGGATGGTTCATAATATACCAGATGATGAAAACATGCCTATTCTCTTTTAGGCAGTGAAATCGACTAGATGGGTCGATCTAATCTAAGACTTGTGATACTGTTCTCAGTATATAGATATGGATTCTATACCAGCATCAAGGAAGTTGCTTGAACTTCAGGAACATTTGCCATTGCAATGAAGAGTATCTGTTGAATGCACTTGAGTGAATGGGATATGAAAAGAACGATAGAGTAAAATAGTATGAGAATCTCTTGTCGTACTGCCATTGTCTTGTTTTTCTCCTGAGATTTCTAATTTTGGTATGAGTCGTTCTCTATTGATCAAATAACTTACACTCGCCGAATGCATGAGGCTCCTCAGATGTTTTGCTGACATTGCTGTCAGAATGGAACCTACGATGACGTATGATCCATAGATGACGGCAGAGAGCGATTGAACAATCTGTGGATATTATTTGGTTATTTATAGGAGTACTCTTGTATCTTTTTTTTCGAATGTCTGTAGAGTACGTTGAGTGAATGGGATTAAACGAGAACGACCTTTTAGAATTGAAAATGCTCACTGTCAGCAAATACGATGGTCCCCAACCGATTCCATTCGCGTTCGGTTGTGCGAATGCGAGCGGTATCACAACAAGGATCGGAATGACAAACTGAGCAACGAGCATCAGAACAACCGTACTGCGATTCCAGTTCTGAAATAAGATATATCACTTTCAAGCAGAAAATAATAGTTCTCATTGTCAGTGACCATAAAGTATACATCTCAGTATGCATCAATATACTACAGTAGAAACTAACGTCGGAGAGGTTGTAGTGGCGAATGGCAAAGTACCGATTGAGACACACGAAGTACTTGGCAATTGTGTGTCCAATTGCCGTGATTGAACTCAATGCCTGTAAAATGGAAGTAGCCAACTCACTATATTTGCTCGCTCACCCTCTGAATTACACTAGTTGGCAGATCCCAGTTCCATTTGAAATCGTATCCGAGAATGCACAAGATACCGTACACGCCTGAATGAATTCGTATCTACAAATACAAGTGAAGAGCTACTGTAATCAGATCACTTTGAGTTGTAAATGTATTAATGTAATACAAATATATCGAACCTCCACCGATGAAGAAGGTCCAGAACGGAGTCCGAAATGACTTATCCCGTGTGAACACAATTGGAAGGAGAATCAGCCCATATATCACACAGCCAACGACGTTGTAATACACATTGAGCATTTTCGGAGAGCTGTCGCTCATAAATAAGAAGCCAATCGAGATAATCCCCAGCCAAAATTGACCTTCCCACAAGTACAACTAGATACGATATGTTGTAAGTGAGGCGTAAAATGGATATTTCCTGCTTGGAGATTAAGGGAGTAAGGGTGAGAGAGAGAGCACGAGGTGAAATCACAATGGATAAGACTCTGAATGAGAGCCTCGGACTCTGTTAGGGGAGAATGTTATTCACGACACGCGATGTCTCAATGAGATGTCGCTGATCGTACAATCAGACCAAAATCTAGTTATTATAGTAATTATTGTTGCTGTAACATTCCGAACTTTTATAAAACCTTTACCTTGTCTACAGTGTTGTATGTATAGGACATTGATAACTAATAGTCAGCGAAGAAAACAAATAATTACTGGTTACAAAAAATCACAAGCGCCGTCGCGATAATCACAGTATTAGCAATCACAGGCTAACTAACATGGAAGAATCGTCTGATTATCATAGTGAAGTTTGTCCGAGTGGAATCATTTCCTCCACAGTTCGAGCATCGTCTTGATTCGGCCGAGGTCTCTGTGGATCCGACGAATAGAAAACCCGCATGCACCATTGCGTAATGGCCCCTGCAAATAGACGAGACAATTCAATTCAACAGAGAGCTTCGAAAGTCTCCTCGGCGATGGAAGAAAATTGCCCATAATTTCATCGCCCGAATGCTTCTCGGTATTGAACCCACTCTCAATGGTCTCTACACTTCCTCAAAGATGATACGTCGCTATTGTTGTCTAGCGAAGAAGATATTGTAAACAATAGAGTAGTCAACGTCATGATCTATTCTTTCACACCCTGATGTCTAGTTTCTATTTTGAGAAAGTTGCATGCACATGCCCGGGAACTCCGGTGTAGCCATTATATTTCGATTAAAATCGGAAAACTACAAAAATATATACACACAACTCACACTGACTTGCAGACATTAATCTTTGCCCTTATTACGAACGTGTTACATATCGAATTATCCTACCGGATGCAGCGAGAAGCGTCACGGGCTGATTCTCCCTTCTGACCAGAGCGAAGTAGAAGATAAGAGCGACGATTAGAAGACCACCTCCGACGAGAGCCAACTGAGACAAGAGACCTCTCCAGAACAAGTGAGAGTGCTCATCTACCTTAGGGTCCATCATTGGAATGAGAAGAGGAGAAGGGAGGATGTCAGCCCAGTCGAAGAAGAGGAGACATCAACGGGGCGATTCGAACGAAAAGAGCTCAACTGGAGGAAATTAGCAGTCACTTCTTCCTACTTGGCTTGAAAAGAGAGTGAAAGGGTGTGAATAGTGAAAGGGAAGGAAATGAACCTTACGTCGAGTGAGAGAAAGAGGGCATCAGAGCTCTCGTCGACCCTCACTCAGATGTAATTGGATGCGCCAGGCATTAGTAGCATACTTCCCTCCCCCTCTCCGGATGGATACATTCTAGGAATCTGCCCAGAGGAACTTCATATTTGACATTTACACGCAATCCTCAGACAATTACGTCAGTCAGTAAGATAAAATACGAGTCGTTATTCTCCCCACTGTCTTCAGATGTATATCGTGTGTCTGCAAATGCCTTATGAAAAATAACTGCAGTCTTAATGCTCTACTAAAACGACATAATGAATCCTATACGCATAGGGTAGGTACAACTTGACTAATACTGTGATAAGGTAGGAGTACTGTAGCGATACGGAAATTATCCGTGCACCTTCATTGATATAATAGGGAAACTGAAAATTAGTTGCGCTAGTATAGTATACTGTGGGTACCCGTACTACCACATCGACAGAGTTGACAGGATGTGTCTCGATTACAGTACATCATGGTTGGTGCAACTGTATGGATAGAGAAAGGATACTGTAACTATCCCTCCGACTTCATGGATGGACTACACGTGGACTATGCATACCGTAGCTTGGTTACTGTAGGTTGCTGTAGGACATGCTATCTATCCGTGCATTGGTGCGGGGTGAATACGGTAGGGATTATACATCTGGGTAACATAAGGGGTACGGTAGTAATACTACAACTAAGCCTCTTGAGAGATACGGAAGGTTTACTGTAGCTACATTTTATTTATATTATAGTTGCATTGTCTCATAGTAGCAAGTCAAATTGGAAATACTCCTCATTTATTGCTCCTTTTGAAACAATTCCTTTTCTCAACTATAACACTACAATCTTTCACTCTGCCACCGATTAATTCGCGCAATTTACATGTTAGAATCGAAGGATACCATCGTGGAGGGAAATATATTTAAAAATTGTGATATTTTATTTAATTATATAAGTATAAATGAAGTATTTTTTGAGAAATAAAACACTTCACGTTTCAGAACCGTCGAATCTCTTTTCCACAGCCGTGGTTTGGGATGGTGTTGTGGCGAGAATTGTCAATGGCATTTCCTCTCTCCCTTCCTATCTCTATCTTCCAATTCCAATGGCTCTTGTTTTCTCCGTTTTCGCTCCATTTTATTCTATCTCCGCTCACCTAGCAAGACAACGTGGCTGGATGTTCATTTCTAGTGTGTTCTGTGCAATATGATCGATAGTTTCCTCAAGTCACTCTAAATTTTCTTTGGTGTCTGGTCATTAGCATTTCCTCTCTTAGTTCCGCACGTGATTTCGTCTCTCTCGTGTGGTGTTGTGCACACTCCAAGAGGAACACAAAAGAAAAAGAGAGAAAGCGTCCCGTAGGGGGAAATTTATGATTGGACAAGCCACCAAACCCATCAAGTAAGACACTAATGTCACTGCGCCTGCTCGCCATTAGAAGTCTACTTTCCCACTCTCGAATCTTACTTTCATTCTTGATTTTCTACCTCGAATTCGTCGCGATTTGGCTGCTGTGTGGGACATGATTCATGTACTGCTGCTAGAGGTTGATAGTAGGAGATAGGGGGGGGGGGGAGAGACAATGTTTTCGCCCATGGCATTCGGATGGGAGGAGGGGGAATTCTTACACCAGCAAATTGGCGGCCTTCCCGTTCGTCGCTCATTCTCATCTGGGGTGTTCAAAGTTTTTTTCAATTTCTCATTTCACTATGCTCTTTCGCCTTCCCTGACCGGCGAGAGAGTGCGTGAGATGAAGAGACCATTTCTTGCCAAGTCATCTCATCCTCATGCATTTGTGCACAGCATCCGCGACAACATTCGACTCGTTTCCATCTGTTGGCTCTCTTTGAGTAGTCTTCTCGTCTCATCATCTCTCGCTCGTCAGACAGACGAGAGAATATTGAGAAATGAGAGACACAAGCCATCCATTCTCTTTTAGTGTTCATTTCCAGGCAATCGCTCTTCTTCACTCTGCTCTTGAATTTTCTTGAAGAATGGACACCAACAATCGAAAGAGGAGATTGGACCAGGTACCCTCTGACCTACCAATCGAATATTGATTGCCCTATTGCAGGCCGACGGACCCTTCTTCGTAAGTCTTTCCTTCCTCTTCCTTCTCTTTATTGGTTTGTTTTGTGGGCGGAAGGGTACCGAACGCGCGCGCGGAAACAGCCACATTTGAGAAGAAATGTCACGTCTCTCTCGCTTTTGCGTGCTCTCTAAACGATTACGAGAGAGAAGAACGGGAATATTCCTCTACTCATTTGGAGTCTCTCTATCCTGCCAGGCAAAATGAGAGAGTGAAAGAAAGTAAGAGTGGTAAAGAGCCATTCGATGCTCTTTCTCTGCGTGATCTTTGATCTCTACGTTCTGGAAAGAATTTTTAGATGAAAGCTGAGATATTGAGCGTAAGTAGGAGTGAATCGTTGTTTTTGATGGTTAGAGAAGGGGGCTAAGGTATACTGTTTCAGAGGTGCACAGTATGCCCATACGCCACTCATGACAGTTTCGACTTCTATCAGCACACGTATACCATTCACGGCGCCATCTCCAACAAGTAAGCAACATCTACTTCATTACGAAGTAAACCATCAAGTCGAACAATTAAATTCATTCCCATGTACCCATGAAGGATTAACCAGTTTTGTAAAATGACTCTTCAAGGTACCCTTGGTTCGGTTGCCCCATGAATGGATGCTTCTATACTGTATCCAATCTCAATCTCTTCTCCGACCATCGATCAGTGAGTAATTAGGCCATTTTTGAGTGTTATAATGATCTAAAACACACTTTCTGAGTTCGGAAATAGGTAATTTTTTCGGATTGATCGATTCTGTCATTGCTCCCGGTGTTGTGCGGAAGAGAGCAGTGATCTCCCCCAAGACAGAGGTGCCTAGATTAACGCGATGACAAGCAGAATTAACTTGTAAAGTGAGGAAAATACTATTCCTCTTCAGCACGCTCATCCCGAGATCAAGGATGGCTACTGGGGCATAACCTCTCGTTTCAATGTGAAGGAAGGTGCGCATCGCTCTTACAACAAGTGGAATGAATCTTTAACATTACGAAGTGCTCTCAAAAGTGGATGCTTCTTGAAAGGGGCCATTCTTGAGCGTAGTTCACTAGAGACGTCGTGGGTGCTCCATTTGATGCAACGAACACTGAATGTCTTTTTTCAGTGATCTACTGTCCGCGCTGCCGATGTGCTCCCTTCACTAACGCGTATCTCTTCTACGCGCACGTTCGCGAGTCGCATTGGACCGAGTACAAATGGGATTTCGTACGTTAACCTTTTTTTGAAAATATAATATTAAGGCCATTTGTTATATTTCAGAAGTACGGCTGCACTAACTGCGCCGGTATCGTCACCGAGTCGTTCACTAACCTCATCTCTCACTTTTAGAAGGTAATTATCAATCAATTTTATAAAAATTTCAGATAATTTTGATTCTAATTTAGCTAGAAATATCATTGCAGACTCCTACATGCACCGGTACGTGCACTCTCAATTGGACTAGAAGAGTACCTGCCCAGAATCATTTCACGATTCCCAATCTCGGAATATTCCTCAGAAACAACAATGGTACTCAAGCTATGAATGATATCGATATGGACTGATGTGAACCATAGATCTCTTATGTGGTGTTAGTTTTTTCGGAAAAAGACTTGGAAAAGGCACCAGATTTGAATTCCCGCATTTTCCGTTTTTGCGTAATATCTCGGTTCCTGATGATTCAATCGATACAAAAACTTGGCTCCGCATGTATTACCCATCTGGGAATCTAAATTTCAATTTTTGTGATGATTGCTTAGTTGGTAGCCGAGATATTGATCAAAAACGGAAAATGCGGGAATTCAAATCCGGTGCTTTTTCCAAGTCTTTTTCCGAAAAACTAACACAGTATTACTTTCTCAACTTACCATGCCAACCCTTAACCATTCAATCCTCTGGTATTCCCAACCCCGAAGAAATGCTGGTTTCGATACGTTTCTTGCTTCCACATCCCAACCCTTTGACACTCTCTCCTTCACAACGGTTCATGACACCCTGATTTGTGTTTAGAACGATTTATTGTGCCGATCGATGTAATCGATTGCTTCAAGTTATCTGTACGCTAATTGACGATAAAAGTGAATAAAATATTTGATGAGATCCTCGATTGTATGCGATAATTCGCCCCTTACAGAGCCATGAGGAGCGGAATGATCGCTATGATCATAGCCATTGTTGGGTAATGGCTGGAGATGCGATGAGCCCCGCTCTGAAATTGTTTTCAGTAATTGTTAAATAATCAACAGTGAGAAGTGTTTTACTTGAATAACATCTAGTTCCAGGTACTTGTAGCCTTCACTGTCCTTCACATTCTTCTCCACACACTGTTCATCGAAAAAGATGAGTTCCTCTGAATCCAAACATTAGATATTGCTATTGCTATCGCATGTACGTACTCTTTATCCTATTATGCGATCCAATAGTGGCAAAAATCTTTTCGCCATCAGTTTCATTCTCAGGGCACTTATAGACGAGGACTGGTGTCAATGGTTTGTCCTTTGAGAAGGCCGTCTTATGCTGCTCGATTGGATTCGCCGTCAACCTGAATTATAGTATTGGACGCAGCTTAGCTGATCAATGAATTACGTAAATGAGTAAGCGGGTTTGCGGTTCATTTAGAGTGAGCTATTCTAACGAAGATATTGTATATCCATATAGTAGACAAAATAGCAATACATACATGAATCCAGGTTCGATCTGAAGCAATGGAGAAATAAGATTGGCTGCTCTGACCTGAAATTGCTTTATATAATTAACTTATTCTCTCAAGATCTCACTATTCCATCATGCAGATTCCCTTCATCATATTTGTGCGTTCCATCACTCATATCTCTGAAAGATATAGATTACCATTTTATGCCTTAAAATGCTTCACCTTCTTGCAATATACGTTTCCTTGCCTTCTTCGGCGAGAATCTTGAAGAGATCTCGCATAGGGACCTTGTATCGATCGCATATTTTGGGCAGTCTGTCTAGTACTTCTTGGAAGATCACTGGTGATCGGCCCTCGTATGGTCCGTAGTAATACTAAATTGGACGCTTATTAACTGATCAATGAGTCACACCATTGAATCGGCGAGATTACTGTAGACATGGATTGAATTTCTCTAAATAAGATATGAAATATTAACAATACCGGATCGGATGCGAGTGATCGATCTGCTAGGAGAACCAGAGCTGACATGAAAGGGATCATCATCGTGATACGGCACGTAGTAGAGTGTCGCATCTTTCCATTCCCCATCCCTATTCTGATTCATCCTTCCCCTCGGAGACATCACTCCAAAAACAATGCAGAAACAATATACACAACCGGTATTACCTAAGATGTATGCTTCAGATGCTTGCATGATTAATACTTTTTCATTGATTTTTGCTCAAAGTTAACGCTTTGAGGATTGTCCCGGAACTAAAAAAATGATTGTTTACCAATCCAGGGATCAATCGAGCGATGAGAGAGGGGAGAGTTAGTACAGCGATGTTCACTCCATTCCTCCACTCTTGACATCAATTCTCCTTTCGCATGCCTTCTCGATACTCTCTTGTTCTAATCATCTCCGTTTCTTGCTCTGGATCGTGAATTGAGTGAATAGAGGAAGAGAGAAAGAGAGAGGAGAGGGAGTGATGGAAGGGCAAAACCCTGTTTGCATCTCGTCTCTCTGCCCTCAACACGCTCCTTTCGTCTCTCATTTCGCACCGCTCAGCCTCTTTTTGGTGTCCCTTCTTCTCCCCGGGTCGAATTCAATACTCCCAAGCAGGGTTAAGCGGCTCCTCTCTCCCCCTATCCCAATGACACTTCTCTATTACGAAACGGCCGCTAGCTTTCTTTCTTTGATCATATCGCTAGTGATTTCGATTAGATTGTTCAGTGTTGTCAATCGATTTGATGTTCCCTCGTTTTCGTGGATTTTTCCAAGTGAACTACTCGTTTTCGCTCTTTGATCTCACTCTTTCACCCCATTCTATGCTACTTACTCTCACGCCTATCCAATTACCCTTTATGGCCAGTCATCGCACTTCATACTCGAACCATACCCGCAATTGTCAAGCCATTCTGACCAGTTTGCGAGCGCGCTCGACCTAGTTTGGTTCAGACCTTGCTGACGGTGGCTCTAGTTCACTCTCGAGTAGTTATGCCTTGCGAGATTGTACTTGTCCAACTTTTCGAAGCAACATTTATTCCAGATACAACATTTAGTCCCTCCACTCATGGGAATTCCGCCAGAACGAGCCAACGATGATCGATGGAAAGATTTGGTCAGTGGTCCCGAAGAGGACAAAGAACAGGAGGGTAACAGATAGCTGTCCCCCATTCTTCCTCTTTCTTTCTCTTTTCACCGTCCCGATAGGCGAGAGTGTATTTCTGGCGAGCGCACACATGTGCAGCGGTGTCCGAGTGGTTAAGGAGTTTGACTCGAAATCAAATGGGCTCTGCCCGCGTAGGTTCGAATCCTGCCCGCTGCGAATCTTTTGCCACTTTTTTGGCATGCTAGTTTTCAATATCGGTGCTCTAGGTGCATTCGCCCATGCTCTAGTTTTCTTATGTTAGAGAAAACGGTCACGGAAAGCAATAGTGATTTCATTTTTCAGCATGCTCATTTCGTATCCGAGGCTCGCGACAAGGAAGCCGATGTGCTAATCATCGGAGATGATCATGTCGCATTACTCGAGCAATCCAATGTGAGTTCAATGTGCGCTTCTAACGATATCATATACTATGGTATTCGATGCATCTCTGTTCAGTTTGTCGATGTACGCAAAGACAACTCGCAGAATTAATTTCAGTTAAATAGTTGGATGGTGCTCAGCAAACATATAATTTACATTAAGTGAAATGTTCAGATATATCGCGATCGTCTCGCAGCCCTGCACTGTTTGGTGTTCGGTGTGATGGGAGACACGGTGAAAGCAGCGGATTGGAGGGTGACGAACGGGGAGATGGAGAGAATTCCCGCCAAGGTGTGTCCGATACCTCGTACGAATTCCTCCCGCTTCCCCCGCTTCCGCACTATCACTGAAATAGGAGAAAAATTAAAAAGTAAAAACACGCAATATCACTAACACATGAACACAGTATGACAATACACTGCAAATGAAAGAGGTGAATCCCGATTTCGTGCCCGATTCTAGTTTCCTCCGCACTATCACTGGAAAAGGATGAAAAAATTCTTCGATGATCATGAAAATACGATGCACGTGCAAGTGTTGAATCATGTGGTAGACTCAACAGATATTGCTAGAACATCTCAAAGAATGCGACATAACAAAAATGGAATCCTCAACCGTAATCATCCAAAAGTCTCCCATATTCTAGATACAAGTAGTATTTTTCCACTCGGGAATCAATACGAACAGCATCTTGGCGTAGAGAAATCATTTTTATGGAAACATTTACAGGTAGTCCTTCTCTCCATCGGTCACAACGACGCTCTCCTCTCTTCCCCAGACGAGTTCCTCACTCATCTCTGTTCCCTCGTCGACAATGTCTATTCTCGCCTTCCCCAGGCATCGATCTTCGTTATGGTACGCATTCCACCACTTATCTCGTCGCATTTCGTCGTCACACTTCCGGTGAATACACGAAACTGACAGCTAATCGTTCGTTGATTGCATCTTCCTCCGTTCCAGAAATTAATTCCATCGGGGCGACGAGCTGATTCGCCGGCGCGTCACTGGATTGGCAAAGTGAACGAAGAGATGGAGACGAGATTACGGTCGAAAGCATCAGTTATCGATATCGACACTTCCATTATAAGTGAGATGCTTCGATGATTCTTACTTATTGTTAGTACAGGCATCAAGGCAGAAATGTCATACTCTTGAATGCTAAATATACAAGAACCTTGCTATTTAAGACAGTGAAGGTCTGATCGATCGTCATCTTCTCTTCGATTTCTTCCATCTGACTCAGGAAGGATACTCCCTCGTCTTCGATAATGTCCATTTGGCCCTCCACGAAGCTCTCAATCAATGACTAAGATGAGGAAGCATTCCCCTCTCCCTTTCCACCTCATCCACGTCTCCTCCTCCTACAACCAATGAAATATGCTATCCCCCCTCTCTTCATCCACCCAGACCGCCCGCATTTTGTCGCTATGTTATCGTTACTAGATACTGTATTACTATTCCAATATGCACCATGTTGGAGGAAGACATCCGCAATATCACCTACTGGATGAGAGCTTATCGTTCGCTATAGTGTATGATACCTAATAAATTCTACAACGCTAATAGCTTGCTCATCCAGTAGGTTACTATGCGGAAGTTCTCATCCGATCTAGGTCCCCTCGTAGTATAGCCAAGTGCGTCATCGATCTCTCGTATTCCTTCTCACAGTCTCTCGTCGTCGCTTCCTCAATAAACTCCGGCTTACCAATAGAGTGAGTGCCCCCTCTCACTCCTCGCATCTCAGGGTCTTCCTTCCTCTTGCCTACCTTTCTCTCTCTCTCTCATCTAAATTCGCCCCTCCTCCTTTCTCTCTTCATCAGACTCCTTATTCCTTCTCGATTGTCGACGTCCATTGGGTCTTCCTCATCAGTCTCAGTACTTTTAGTACAGCCCTTCATTTCGAGAGAAGCCACTCCCTTCGTTGATCTCGTTCGAGAAAAAAACTTGAATGACGATTTGATTATTCGTATTACTCGTTGTTTTCACATATTTCCTACATGATTCAGTAATCATACAGTAATGGCCGCTTCACGAGCTTCGATTCTTCCTCCCCGAATAGACTTCATTCACCAGGATAACTCGCCTGTTGTCAAGGGAGTCAAGATGAACAAGGGGTTCGTTGCCACTCAAGTATATACTGTAGCTACAGTGTCTTACAGTGTCGCTTACTCGTACACGAACGGGCGCTCGACGAACAACAACATTGAGAAGGGCGGTGATGTGGTGCAACTTCCCTTCCTCTACCAGGCCCCTTCCGTCAGGTTAGTCGTTCCATTCAATATTTATAAGGTAAATCGGTCGAATTTGGACAGCAATGATCTCAGTTCGTTCCACCAGCCCACTATAAGATAATTTTTGGGTAGGAGTAAGTGAATAGGTAGTTCATTCGGACCTAATTTCCGTTCGATCTCTGCTCACTTATTTCGTGATTCTCGCACCTACCATGAAGTACGCGGGTAGTGAAAATAGCTGACTGCCAGCTGTCATGCGACTATTTCCAGCGACCGCACGAGCGTTTGCGTACTGCGTCAGCATGGTTAATGATGGCGACCATAGCCAATATATGGTGAAATAGCGGCGAGTTAAGCACTTGTCCGCACGGTGAATGATGCAACACACTTCCTCGCTCATTTCTGACCACTAATATCGGAAATTGACTTCCCCCTACTCATAGTACGGATGTGGCTATTCTCGGCTACTTTGATAAGATTGAGGAGGACATGTTAGCTCCGTCTTAGCTACGATATGAAAGTGCCCGTGCGTCAAAGAGCGACTCGCCTTGAATAGGGTGCTATTTCGGTGAAATGGAAAAGCCACAGACCTCGAACCTTATAAACACTCATGAGCACTTGAGCGTGATTACTCATGTCTTCATCATGTTGATTCCTAATTATAATCCTTTACTCTTTCAGGCAGGGAATCTCAACGGCCTCGATCGCTCATCTGAAGGGAAATAGTGAGCATTCTAAATGATTTCGAGCTTCGGTTGGGTCGCGAAAACGAGAGAAATTTGGAGAATTTCGTGGAATAGCTAAGCGACCCGGCCGACAGAAAGATGCGGGTCGGTCTCGCGATCTTCCGTCATTATCTCGCGTGTGAGAAGACCCACAATGCATTCATCAATCTAGATACGAATCATCGACGAAAGAGCAGTCGGAAGGGAAAGAAGGAAGTCCACCTTCCTCAGTTGCCCAATCTTCCACGTCCCGCACCTCCCTTCGACAGTAGCGACATATCGCAGCTCATCCTACGAGGATCAAGCAAACGTCAGTCGTTTTTCCTGACAGTAATCCGAACGCTTTCTCTTTAATGGTTTCGTTCATGGGCGAACGGGGCTTAGCGACAAGAGAGTATGGGAAATGTAGAGAGTCGTTCTTCAGCTCTAAATCCGAAAGCGTCGACGTCCTCGTCGGAAGCCGTCTCGACGACGCGAAACCATCAACGACCCGCCCCAATTCACGATAATGACAACTCGATAAGAGCAGGAGCAACGGAAGGTTAATATGCACTTCCCATTGAGGGCATTTACGCACTAATGCGATAATTCATCGAATCACGGCATATGAGATATGCCATATGGCCATATGCATTTCCGAATTTTCGATTTCTCATTTTATGTCGTGTTTGATCGAATTGAGTGAGGCATTAGCGAGCTCTGCCCACGTGATTCTCGACAACTTCCTGATTGCAAGCGCATTAGAACTTGAGAATGCGTCACATCATGAGAAACATTTAGCATAGGGGCTTCACGGAAATACAACATTTTTGGCGAACAAACAGTTCTAGCAATTTTCTTTCTCGAAACCGTAGCGAAATTGTATCTTACACTTATCCACAGAGAAACGGTCGTCTCCGTACTCGGGTCTCCGCCAGAACGGAATAATCGTGAATGCATCGGATTCGAACACCCTTCCACTCCTCTCCGTGTCGTTACCTCAACGCGCCAAGTCAGCAAACGACGTCAGAGAGGAATCACCGGTAAGCAGACACATTAGCACACCACCACATTTTCGAAAACATTACTATTTCGAGGGTCGCCCCCGGTAAACAATCTTTGCGTATATTGCATAGCTAGACAGCAATGATTGCTTAAACTCATAACACATCAATCATTCATAATCCAGTCGTCTCGGCTGCTTGCAGAGGGATATATGAACTATCAGCAAATGCAATCAGTTTTCCTTTGGAATCTATTAAGAAATTTTTGCACTTCAAACTACTGGGAAGTAATTAGAGTAAGTCAGAGAATCGACCATGTACTAATGTTCTTTAGTTTAATCACTTTAATGACCTTTAATCACTAGAATAGCAGCAATCCCCCGCAAGGACCTTTACCTTTACTTACGTACTATTTCAGTCCCGATCGAGTGTTCATCATCTTCATGCTCCAGTCGTTCAATCACTTTCCTCTCAAAGTCTGCGCGAGACTGCAGAAAGAGCAACACAAACTGTGGTGAGGGAAACTCGTCAATGGAGAGTTGATGAAGCATGCACATTGAAACTTATTTAGTGAAGCCCTGCTCGAGCAGTTTCCAGATGATAACATCTGTTATTCATAACGATCCTTGATCGATATGTGCATCAACGTGAGGTGTACGGTAGTTGATGGTGATTAGAGGGTTCGATAGGTTCCCTATTCAAGTCAGGTAAAAGATCTCTGAACCCGGGCGAACTAGACACCATCCAATGATCCAGTCCGAAGCGAGCGACGGGTATTAATGATACATGCGAAGAGAGATGGGACCTCAATTCCTGCAATGGAGTTGGAAGAGAGAGAGAGCTAAGACGACTCGATCACGTGACACTAAGCAGTAGTGGCCAACCATTTCTCTTCCCCGTCCATTCTGAGTATTCCTTCCACCTTGCAGATGTATCAGGCAGTTGCGAGTGTCGAGTATCTGGACAAGGGACAGATCGTCAAAGCGACGCCCTACCACTTCAGAAGAAAGTCAGAAATGGCACCGGCGAGCGACGAAGTGGTTAGTTTTGTGATTTTTTTGACAAGCCCAACATGAATAGTCACGATTGATGGCATGATCGCATTGCAGGAAATCGAGAAGGAAGTGCTAATGGGAGTGATTGAAGACGCTCTAGGAGAGACGTTTGATCGCTATTCCCGACAGAGAACGAGCCAATTGATAGCGAGGAACGCCCGGAAACAGGTACGGTATTACCTTATTCTGTGGTTTTAGTTAAAAATTACTGTTTCAGGCCGAGATTTGGAGGGACGCAAAGGACTTCATCATGGGTTCGCTCATTCCTCAAAGTATCAACGTCGCGAACAAGAGTAGACGGAGACAGCAAACAGCAGCTGAGATCGTAGGCAATATCAAGATGTATCCCTGAGTATCCCTAGTCCCCGAGTCATTCCTCCCCATTCGTGTAGTGTCATGCAGTTGCTCAGAACCGTTGTATACATCGCTCTGCTTTCACCCGCAATCTTGTGTGAATTTCTCAATCTTTTATTCATCAGTTCTATATAAGAAAACTTCTCGTGATCTCTTTCTCTGTTCAAACACAAGAAACGAAATAATTAAGTTTGACAATAGAAAATGTTTCACAACCAGAGCGGAAGAGCCAAGACACTACTGGGAATTTGAGAATGTTTTGCGTTTACTCGAAAAGGTCGAAAATACGCTCACACACATCGAACAACTTTCTGATCCAAGGCGATATTTTTGATAGATAGAATCTGAGCTGGAGAGAAAGAATAGAGGTATGCTACTGGTTTCCAACGGAAGAAAAGTGAAATGGGGAAGAAAGAAGGCGGTTAATTTGAGGAACAAATAGATATTTCTACGACCTGTAAGAGGCTTCACGAAGGCAATTCACGAATCGATGAAAACACAATCTAGCCAATGATACGAATGAATTAGGGCAACATCGAAAGTGAAGGGTCTTTGTGATACAACACCACATCTGAGAACGGAGAAGGCGGGAGGAGGGTACAGTTGAAAGATAGAGGGAGATTCACCAACAATCAAAATAACGTAAAATGTGCAGAGGACATGCATCGTAATGACCTAAATGGAGGGGGGGCAGACCGATATGTGCTAACCGCGATGTTTCGTGTGAATAGATAGGATATATGATGGATACTGGATGGGAATGGGCAATGAAAGACTTGCAAATTCAACCTATATGAGTGTGAGGGGTATCTGATTGTGTGAATCCACGGTTATCTGATTGCTTGCACGAAACGAAACGCATATGGATATTGAAATGAGAGAGCCCGGGGTCTGAACGACAAGTACCGATATAAGAAGAAGGAGGAAGGATAGTAGACAGGGACGGGTATATGAGGACGAATTATGACATCACAGCGATAGAGGTCGTCGAGTTATAGGGATATAGGGAACATTTGGGGGAGTCGATACTGCATAAGGGGTATGTACAGCAAGCACCGATTGATTCTGAAGGGGAAAGGTCACTTGACGGAGATTTGATATGCAATTATCGTCGGACAGAGGGAGGAGGGATCATGATACCGGGATATGAAAGGGACGGGATCAGTCCAGTCAAATCGATCCGGACTATCTGAAAGCAAATTCAATTATGTCTATCATGAATACTTCACCCAGTAAACACTAATAATCTCAATTCTACACGGTTGTTAAAAAAATCGCTGCTACATCAAAAACTAGGTTACTGCTAGAACCTCATCATCATCATCAGCATCATTTCTCCAGTGCGAACCAGGTACAATGGGGGTCGTATAAAACAGATGAATCCAAAGCACTCACCTCCTCCGTGGGTGTTCTCGGCAGTATCTTCACTGTGCCAGTGGCGCACCCAGTAGAGGCTGCGGCACTGTCTGCGGTCCCGTCGGTCGCTTTGTCCGGCAACTGCAATGATTGATCTTTGATCTTTGCTATATCAACTGGCACCACGACTAACGATCACGCTCAAGCTCACGTACATTGTCACTCCACTTCACGGATAAGCACGCATGGAATTCTCATTCAAAAAATAAAAAAAAATGTTTCCCACAGCTTCAGAAATTATCGAAAAACCTGATAAACTTTTGTCATTATCATTTTGAAATGTCATCTAATTGACACAATGCCACAGCGTCATGACCATTATAATGACAATAAACTGTGTTCTGAGTGATTATTCTAGTCATTGCCGAGTAGGCTCAAGATACAATGTCATTAAAGATGGCAGAGATAATTCCAATTCCATCCGTGCTTTCACTACTCTACACCATGCCAAACTCGCCCATCGTCGTTATAGATTCTCACAACAAACTTTAGCAAGTTCCAGTCGAAGATGTAGTCGTAGACGTATCCCTGTCGTTGGAAGAGCATCCGGAAGAGATTGCGAAGATGCGAGTAATCGGGCGCCTCCTCGAAACCCATCCCCCGACAGTACTTGAGGTACTCGCAGAACGCGTCTGAAACTTAAATTGCATTCGAATCTTGCGAATGTTTTTTCGCGTAAATTCAGCCATATCAAATGTTGTCTATCTTTCTTTTGAAAGACAATAACTCTGTAACAACGCCGGGAAAAAGATGTGAGGATGGTAGGCAAAAACGATCAATGATGATAAAATGATTAAAATCCATGATGAAATCTATGATGATGAAATAAGAAAAAATGAACCTCCTCCGGGGAATCCATTGCACAATTCTTCGACGGAAGTGGAGATCTTCTTTTCGGAGATCTTATCGTATTTCTGTCTTTTTGTCGCTGCCTTCAATCCCTGCCATGGAAGTGTCCCTCGATTGAAGTACATGAGAACGTATCCGAGAGATTCGATGTCATCTCGACGCGATTGCTCTGAAATTATTAATATTTTAGGATTTGTTCCTTTATTGATTATAGTATATTTCATACTATTAGACAATGTAGTTATATTGGATTGGTATTTTTATTCCTCATATAATTCAGGTATGATAATTTAATTTTTTCGATCAACTACTCTATCCCCTATTTCATAGCCAACCATGAATTGATCCCTCAATCCAGTAGTGAATGCCTTCTCTTCATGACGCAATTCGGGGGCCGGCTCAGCCCCTATTCCCCCTCTGTTCTCTTCGAAACAAGATTGCGCTCGCATGACTCAACTCACACGCTCACAGCGCACGCTTTAGCCCCCCCCCAGGGCTAATTGTGAGTAGGGGAGGAAGGGAGAGGGGGAGGAAAAGCCCGTATGGAGGAGGGGTGTAAATGGGTGGGCTAGAAGGAGGACCGGTGTCACATGAAGAATACTCGCGCAATTTCAGTGGGAACGCGGGGAGAAAAAGAGAACGACCAGGCTGATCTACTCATTAAGCGGCAAGACAAAGAGAAAGTGTACGCTGTCATAAAGATGCCTATCAACTCTAGCTTTCAGGATAGATCAAACACTCAAGAAGAGGATCGCTCAATTATCGTTAAGTTAACGGCACCTACCAAGCACTGGCATTAAAAAATATGACAAAAATATACTCCAATTCTAATTATTCAAAAGTCATAATTTTTAAATATATTTTCTGTTCAATTATAAATGTGTTTTTATCAGAGGTGGTTGGAACAAAGGGTAGATAATACTAATTTCCAAGCTTTTGTAAAAAAATGTATTTCTTAATTGTACAATTCACTCATCAACTCCTCGATGCGTCTTCACGGATTGTATAGAAACCAATATTTTCAAAGTAGGATACTGGGGGTTTACATTCAATTAAATTAAAAATGTAAAAGTCTCTCACCAACTCCTCGATGTGTGTTCACGGACGCATATCTCGCTGTGCCCGTCAGATTCTTATTCTCCCTGTACGGAATGTGCGCGTGCGAATTCTGATCCCGAAACCGCTTCGCCAATCCGAAATCGATGATCTGCAATTATGCAATTGTTATATAGGATTTTCTATCACTTCCCTCATCATGCTTCTCTGTACACCGATATAATTAACTGAGTTCAATGCATCATCCTAGGATTCCTTCATTTATAAATTCAACACGTGTAAAGGTGCAAGTGTATCTATATTTCTATCTATAGTTATGCAATTCAAATAACGGTGAGAGAACATTCTCGACAAGTGCTAATCCAGGTTATCATGAGAGGTGTGATAAGCCGATCTGGGATTACACGCACATTCAAAAATTCGAGAATTATTTTGCGTGACATCATACTAAGTTGCAAAGACTCCGCTCAGGCATGTAGTTGTCACAAAAGTACTGTGGGCAATTTTTATACGATATATTTTCTTCTGATTACTGAGTGTGGCCAGAGGATGATTGCGCGAAGGGTAGATGATTCTCCACACTCAGTAATCAGAAGTTCATCACCATCAGGCCGAAGATTACGCAGTATTCGACGATTATACGATATACATGTTACATATATGCGCGATGGATATGATAAGAAGAGTTTTTTGAGAGAATTAAATTATGAAATAATGTACTCACGTAAACAAGATTTCCCTTCTTGCCGAGTCCCATCAGGAAGTTATCGGGTTTTATATCACGATGGATGTAGTGGTGCATGTGAATGTACTCTATCCGAGACAACTGAAATCAACATTTTTTTCTTGAATATCAAGGAAATCGTCTTCATTACATTTGTCAGCAAACTAATTTAGATATGATTCCGCATTTAGTGAAAATATGACTTACCATTTGATCCGCAAGGAGAAGGACGGTTTTGAGGGAAAATCGTCGCTGGCAGAAGTTGAACAGATCCTCGAGTGAGGGACCCAATAATTCCATGACCATCACGTTGTACTCCCCTTCGTATCCGCACCATTTTACCTGAAAAAAAATGAATAAATTTTGTTATTGATTTTTATCTGAGAAATTGCGTGCTTATTTCCATTTTCATTTTTTTGTTTAATTTGTTTTTTTATTATAGTTTCTCGATTGTATCTCACCTTAACACATTCTTATGCAATTAGATCAGCCTTCTATGCGATTTTTACAATCATGTTTACCCTCTAGATTAGTGATCTACCTCGCTGGGGGCTCTTTGCCCTCTAGCTGATTCGATTGGATGTGATAGATAATCCCCATCGGGGACCAATCAACCATTCATCTTCTCTTATCGAAGGAGGGAAGGGGTAGATCATCTCCAATCGAATCGTCCTTCCCCCTATCCTTTGTTTGGCTTTGTTTGAGAGAGGGAGGAGGGGAGACGATCGTATGCACTTGTCTAGTACTAAACCTTGCCTGAGGGACAGGCGAGTGAAATCGTGTCTCTCTCTCTCTTCCTTTTCCATTCCACTCTCTCTCTTTCTCTCCGAACCGGAGCCATAAATGAGCGAGCGCGTGCGAAGAAGAGAAGAATAAGAAGAGAGATCAAGGTGACGAAGGTGGAACACATCAATTGGAACGGGACCATTTCAGCATTGTACTGTGAATATAAATGTAAAGTTGCTTCCACAATCAAAGCGATTGTCATGGGACAAGCACGCCTGGCGGTGTACACAGGTAAGGTCTTACGTATTCTCGCAGGTGAGATGATGCATTGTACTGTACAGCATATGAGATACAGCGAACGGCTGTTAGTCACGCTATCGCTCCGTTTTACAGCAAACGAGGATTCACTTGCCAAAAACCTACTAATAAAGATACACATCCACGAGAATTACGTAGAGAATGATTTTGCCCAATCATAGAATTATGAAAACGAGCTCACCTGCGGAATTCCGATGCCTCCATTCATGATCTTGTACAGTCGCACTTCGATGTGCAATTGCGGATGCTTCGTCTTGAAGCATTCCAATTTCACCGCAACCTCTTCATTGTTGTGAATATTTTGACCTGAAATTGACGTATCGTTGCATAGGCGGGGATAGGCGGTATCATCATATCACAACCTTATTTTATCATGATTCTCGTCCATCCAGTTATAGTATTTGATTTAGCTAGTTATTTCACAAAGAGCAGGCAAGTACACATTGCTACGTCGGGAGACTCGAGTTTCGTCACGACGGATTTATTTTCGAAACGAAACAAGACGGGGGCTGCTGCCCTTTCGTCCCTTCCTCTCTCTCTCTCTCTCTTCAAGGTGTTGGATTACCCTGAGAGAGACGAATGCGTCTTCCTCAGCAAATACTGCTCCCTCCCCCAGTATACGAATTTGCCATGGTTGTTGAGGTAGGTACATTTCGAAAAGAAAAGAACTCGCCTAGATATATGTCGCCGAATGATCCGGAGCCGATTTTTCTGCCAAGTCGATATTTTTGGCCAACCCGTAGCTCCATCTCAGCTGCAATGAAAAAGATCAGAATTTGTCAGGAAATAAAACTAAATTTCAGAGGATAATTTAGTTTCTAGGATGATGTCCTATTGAAAGTGAGAGGATGAGTGCAGTGCATGGAAAGTATGCATTGAATTGGATTGAAAGGGAGGGTCAGTTCAGCAAATACGGATATAATCCCCCTTTCCCACTCTGAATCGAGGCCAAGAACGACCGAAACTGTCGAGACTCGCTAATAGCAAAGGGGGCGAAAGAAGAGAGGGTGGTGGGAATGAAGAGTCGCGTCATATAATACAATTGTTTCTTGTTGCGTGGATCTCTCTCTCACTTCTTCCTTTCCCTCTCAAGGGAAGAACTAGCTTGACTTGCTCTGTCGCAATCGATCGATACATTGCTGCATGTAAGGAGGCGGGGGGGGGGGGGGGGGGGGGGGGGGGGAGGAAAGAGAACCGAACTGTGATAGACTGGGGACGAAAGAGTGGGAAGGAGTGTGAATCACGATCTAGTCTCGTCTTATCAGTGATCGGTGACTATTGCGGCGACTGCGGAAGCGGAGTCTAGATGCATGCAAATATGTGCACCACTAAGATCATCATTCCGGAAAAATATTCCTTATAAACCATACAGGAACGAGTCAAAAGCTATGGGATTCGGACACGAGAATATCTAGGAATACGTTCGAGGCAAGATCATCAGTCTTTGACCAATAAATTGGTGATATTTTCAAGTCAGAACGAATCATGAATTCGAACACGATTAGAGAAAGGAAGGAACGGATCGAGTGAACGGTTTCAATGCCTTGATCGGTGGCAGTCTTTCCCTTCTCTCCCTTTCGCCATCGTCCCTCTCCTTCGTACAGTTCAAACAGAGGGAGTGACCACCTCCTCCACTTCCTGGATGGAAAAAGCTCCCCTCTCTCTCTCAAAGACACAACACAAACAGCATACACAAAAAGAGCCCTGAACGATGCTCCTTTTTCCGCCTTTCAAGTGCGCAGAAGATTTTTCGTAAAGATCGTTTCCATTTCTGAGGGCGGACAAGCATCGCAACAAGGCTTCACTCTCTCCATTTCCCACACTCTTTCGCCCTTTTTTCCCTCTGCCTCTGTCAGTCTCGAGGGGGCGCCGGGAGGTGCCAAGTACACCCGACCTCTTCTTGCTCCCTTCTTCTTCCCTCGGAATTCCCTCCCCTCCCCTAGACCCATCCTGGCACGTCTCTCTCTCTCTTCCTCTCGGTGTAACCCTCCCCTAGGGGTAGATCAGAGGAGGGGAGGAAGACTAGATCGGCCTTTCCCCTAGTATGATCGGATCCCCCCCTTTCTCTCTCTCTAATCGGGTCTAGACTGGGACTGGGGCGGAGGCTATAGAAGTTGTCCCTTCTAGAGTGCAATTTGGCGCGGCGGACTCTTGGCCCTCTCTTGTCCAATCCAAGATGGATTGAGGGATGGAGGAGACGGAGGGGGCTGAAACCCTCAGTCTACTTGGTGTGGTCAAATAGAGATTGTGTGTTCGTGCCCTGAGGGAGGAAGGAGGGGGGGGGTAGAGGGGAGGGGAGGGGGGTGGACGGTATGCCCTCGGGCGACTATCGTTCCTTCCTCATTGCAGTCATGGCAAGGCCATCGATGATGAAGGCCGCGCCGTTCCCTCTCTCTCTCACACTTCTTCGCTCTTTGCTCTCTTATGCAAGGAAGAGAGAGGAGGAGCCGGTTTGGAGGATGGATAGAGAGAGAGATGAGACTGTGCAGATAGGTGTGCGAGGGAGGGGGAAGAAGAGACCCTGAGGGAAAGGGAAGGAGTAAGGATGCAAAGTGCATCACAGACCTGTCGAGTTCTCAGAAAAAGAGAGAGCATGAGAGAGGGACTGTATAAAAACTCGCCTAGGGGAGGAGGAGAGGAAAGAGATAAGGATGGAGAGACAATGGAACACAATGGAGAGAGATTACGTGGAGTGATTTTGAACGAGAGCAATCGATGAATTCGATCGATTGATGGAAATCTCTTGAATAGCGCGGGGCACAATTCGCAAGGTCGACGAGTGGGAGGAAAGTGTGAGAGATCGAAATGGGGAATGGAAGGGAAAGGTAGGACGAATTGAGATAAGATTAGAGGAAAGACATGGAAAGACGATAGATGATCAGTAACTAAGAGTCCACGAACTCTATATTTTCAACCATAAGTAACGAATTAAAAGAAAGTATTGAATAGTACGAATGATGATTGAGAAAGATTAACCATGAGTGCACAAGCCATGTGAATTGAGTTGTACTTACCAGCTTTCCGGTGTACTTGGGGCAATTCCGATAGAAGATAGTGTTGAATGGCCAGTGAGTCCAACAGATCAGGTCGGTGCTGTGCCATAAGGATGATCGTGGCATCATCCAGAGCATTCAATCCCACCGGCAGCGCCATTTCTGCTCTTCTTCCTCTGCAGTCTCTACGATGGACAAGGACTGGAGTGACTGACTGCAGGAAGGGAAGAAGGGGAAGAGGAGAGCGCGCAATGGAGGATCTATTCACGAGGGGGAGGAGAGAGAGAGGAGGCAGCGCGCCCCTAGGGGTGGGGGATAGAGAGAGAGAGAGAGAGAGTGCAGACAGGACAGACACACTCAATGCAAGGACACTCTCCTCCATTCTCATACTCTCTCATCCTCTCTCTCTTCCCATCTCTCGAACTCCGCTCAAACAGAGTCTCCATCTATTCCATTCCAGAAGAGAGAGAGAGAGAGATGGCAGGTGGGAGGAGCTCCTCCGATCAGTCTCCTAGACACTGAAACTTCCGCTTCGAAATGAATGGGAAGAGAGGGGGAGACTAGATCAATGGGAGCGCTCGCGCAATTGAGAAGATCAAGAATCTTCCATTGTGGTGTCTCGCGAACTTGAGCCACTACCGCAGCTCATTGCGAGACCAGATCAATCGATTGATCTCTCCCTTCTCTCTTTATCACCCCATCATCCGCTCTTCCTGCTCTCAACAGCAGAAACGTGTATCGAGGAGGGAAAGGATGGAGGATGATTGATTGGCCGAGTGTGATTTAGGATCATCACTTGGAATATGGAAGGGGAAGTTGTGAGGGGGGGGGGGAGATCATCTCACCTCTATTGGGTGAACACAAAGGAGAAAGAGAGACAAAGGCCGATGAAGATTCGCATTGATTCGAATCTTTTCGCATTTATCCATACAAGGAATACTGGTACCAACTGTTAAAGTGATACCCAGATGGCCATGATATACTGATTCTAACCTGCCTTTCCGCCTTTTTAGGCCGCTCTCGGAACCCAGATGCCACCAAGTTCGTGTCTACTTCGGAAAGTACAGATAGTGCGCCTTATTATGCCGACTGGATGGGGATTATAGTGCAAGAGTGAGGGGGAAGGGACGAAATGACCACAGAGGAAAGAGGAAGAAGGACGAATTTCCCCGACATTGTGAACAATCGAGATTTCATTGTTGATTTATTGACTTGAATAGGGAAATGAGGACGGAGATTAAGGTAGTCTTGAAAAAAAGATAGATTCATAGCGTGAAGGACACAAGGGAAGTGCCTTGCGGGCTAATCTAGCGGTTCCGTCCAAACAAGAGGTGCGATCGAAGAAGGAAGAAAAAGAGTCGAGAAAGAGAAACGCGATCCAGCTATGAAGAGGAAGGAGGCGGATTAACGATAAACGGGTCTGATCGATCCATATTATCCAACAATGATAATGAGCTACCGTAAATGGTAGTTGATATTGAACAACGGCGGAGGATACTGTTGCGTAATAGGACAAGATTGCGTAACAAGTTTAGATGTGCACCTGGGTGCACTTTCAGCGATTAGTACCGCCAGCTGAAATAACAGTACTAGCGTAGGGCTAGATAAGATAAGTCCATTCAAGGAAAGCCATTACTGAAAGCGGAAAATTGATTCTGAGAAAAGAAGATAAAGATCTAGCCGTTAGCTAATATATACAAAAAGTTCAATGAGGTAAGCGAGAAGGTCATTCGTAATTGATGAAGTAGTGAATTCTGTCGAATAGTGTATTATAAACATCAGTGCGGAAACTATAGGGCACATTTCAAATAATGATGACTAGTAACTATCATGAGCCTTGAATAACTAATAGCTTTTCAAGTTTGTTTCATTCTTCCAAAACAATTACATCAAACGAATTGTGATTATATCAACATTCTTCATTTTTTCTTCGATCATGAAAAATTGTGAAATCATCTTTAGTGATTCAAGGAATGATTGAAGACGAAAGAAAAGATTATGAGAAAAGAAGATAACGATCGAATGTTAATTAATTTAAGAGAGCGGATCGGTAATTTTCGACCATTTTCAGTTATGGCCACTTTGCCCTTGGAATGAAGAGCACAGTCCCATATTCCATACATGAGTACCCCTTGACCGTATATGGTGCATGGTATAATTGGAATCCAAATTCATGCTTTCCATAGAGGATTATTAAGGCTCAAATTTGAAAAATTGCAAAATCGTAACTTTTGAGTGAGACAAGCTAGATTCAAAATCTTTTTTGCATTGTACTAGGCATGGGTAGAAACCAAAAATAAGCCATCGTGATTGAATTCAATCTTCCTGGAAACTTGGTTTCACGATTAACTTTTTCATATTTTCGGCCAAAATCATTTAATAGAGCAATAACGCACGCTCTCACACGGCCTTAAAGTTACCCAGAGGGATCCCTCGAATAATCCTCGTATCGAGAAGGATCTAATTTTATTCCATTTTGCCTTCCCAGACGCTCAAATAAGCCAAAAAAGGGTCATTGGAGCGCGTTTTCTAGCCTATTCCATGCACTATCTGCGTGATCCTTCGGTCAAATTCGTTCAAAGAGTATCACCAGCTCTTATTACGAATATTTATCACCTTTGGAATTGATTCCGCCACCATCATTTTTTTCGACCCAAGACCCGGGGTTCATGCTTCAAAAGTGATCCGAGACCATGAACCCCCCCGGATCATGGTCCAAAATTGACCCAAAATTTCATGATCGAGAAACTTCAAGTACTATACGTGAACACATACTACAGTACCCCAACAATATACCGTAACCCGTAATGCAACGTGGCCAAGGGGTGGCCCAAAATTACCGATCCGCTCTCTTAACAATTTTTTATGATCGATGAAAAGATGAAGATCAGAGTTTTAGATGAACAGCGTTGTGGTATTGGAAAGTGAAACGTTTTTCAAAGTGAGAGAAAAAAATAAAGTGCAGACCAAAGTATTTAAAAAAAAAGAATAAAAGTAATAATATTGATTTCGATTCCGAAAATATTGCTCAAACATAGAACCACAACTCAGACCTCAGGCACAACTCTTTGAAATACATTACCAACAAATGGCACAGTATGCGTGTTGGTTCACAGACTGTGTCTTACAGTAAATGACGAACCCAACTGTGCGCGATCTCAGTATTATTAATTTGTGTAAGAAGAAACAAGGAAGAATGACCGATAGTTAGCGAACCAATTTGGGTCGGCTGTCGGAAAAAAGTTGATTGAGAGAGAAGAATGAAGTGGAGTAAATTTCTCGGTATCTTCCGATCTACGAAGAAAAGAATGAGGGGAAGACGACCCGGAGAGAGAGAGTGTGTACCCAGGGTCAAGAGAGTGAAGAAGGAGGGAAATCGACGATCACAACCTAGTACTATACAATCACGACTACTTCATTTTACGACGTACTCAACTCAGAATTGTAAGTTATTCACACAATACACCTAATGTGTTTCAGAATTCGCTCAAGTGATCACATCAATATCATAAAATCACATGGACCCTACTCTTCTGCTCGAGAACAGGAATATAATAAGATTCATTATCAGAAATTCTGTGAATCTAGTGGCTCTGCTATCTGACCTGTCAATCTATTGATCGTTTCTACCTAATTTCTACTTCTTTAGATGCTCAGTAGTCTCTATTGGATGGTTCACTACAGTCTTGTATAGACTACTGCTCACTCAAATGTTCATGAAATCGTGTTGAAAAGATATACTTACTGGGAATCTCAATCCTGTGACGCGGAATGGTTGCGGAGGTGGAAGGGCTCTCGAGCCCCTTCACGGGGGTGAGATGACCCTGTAATTAAAACCGATAATAAGAAACAGGAAACATAAGAAACATAAGAACTGCATTTGAAACGCTAGAAATCATGGCAATGAATCGTATGAAATGCCGAGAAGTATACGGCGATAATCAAACAATAATGAGAGGAAGGCGGAGGAGAAGGAGGGGAGAGTACAGTTTGGCAACGCGCTCATTGTTGATTCAGAGGAGAGTCTGAGTCAGACGCGCAATAATGAATCAGAAACAGTATAGCTGGTTGGGTACACTGATAAAAGGAATGCGGAGGTGCGGTGCGGTGCTTATCTTATCATGAACATGTTTCGGAAACGCCGACGAACTGAAATCAACTAAACCTGTTGAGAAGGGCGTCATTCCAGGAGATAATTTAATGAGGAGACAGTTCAGACCAGATTTTATTACGCCCAGACAGGATCTATTTAGTAAACATAAACGATTTGAGGGCGGCAGCAGTGGAAAGCAGTGGAAAGAGTGCACGTGGCAAAGCAGCAGGGTAAAGGAATGGTTATGCTACTCTGTCGCAACTTGCCACCTACAGAGCAGACAAAGTAGCTATCATTAGCGCGGTGCACGGAAACTGGATAGCGAAGGTAGATCACAATACACTGCGAGCATACTACAGCTGAGAGTGTATTCATTGGAAAGAGTGCGGAGTGAGGATATCGGATCAGAGGGTAAGACGGTGCGGTAGGGATGGGGAGGGGGAGGATAGTAGAAGGAGGGAAGGGTAGATAGTTACCCCGGTACGCGAGATGGTACGAGAGAGAGAGAGAAAACAGCGCGCCGAATACAGAGCACACACAACGAAAGTGGAGCAGTACCATCTGTTTATTAACCGTAGTCGAGTGGAGGAGAAGGGAAATCGTGGTGGGAGCCAAGGGAGGAAAGGGAGAAGAGAGCAGAAAGCGACGAGTCGTAAACGTCGCTCAACGTACAATTCCTTTAATTTTCATTTTTAATATAGTTTTAATGCCAAAAGTGGAAGTGTTTTACCAGAGCAGAAGGGACTTGTTGTTATTCGAGTCATTTTGACAAAATATTGCAACTGAAAGCTGCATGAAGCATGAAGATTAGCTCTACACTTTATTTTGTTGAGTACGAGATTACTTACAAGATGATATGAGGTTGTGGAATGTATAAAAAATATTCTGAGCGATGTTCTAATAATTATTCATATACACTGTTTACATAAATTAATAATTTTTAGTGAGAGCTGCTTCACACTATCGTGAATAATGAACTTCTGCCTAATCCTCGTTTTTTCACACTCTGATGGAACAAAAGAAAAAAAAGGATAGATTGCGGTTATCACTGCTCTAGGGGAGTAAAGCATTGAAAGACAGTGAAAAAAAACAGAATTGTCAATAATCCCAACGTAATTACGGCCAACAGTAGTGCAAAAGTGGTGCAATGGATAGAGGAGGACAGTAGTGCTGAAGAGTAGTTGGTAGTGGATGGAACGGAATGGGAGAAAGGGCGATCTACCCCATATATGGGCAAAGAAAATGAGCGGAGCGGAGGAGGAGGGTGACCCCAGTTGTGTCCGAGAGTGCGAGGAGAGGAGTGGGGAGACAAGGACAGGAGGAGAGGGAGAGGGAGAGAGAGATCTCTCTACGGGATCTACCCTTAATAACATCCCATTATGGCCATCGGTCAGGTCATTCTTTCATTTGGACAACAGCGGCAGAGGAGGAAAGAGAAGAATTACGATCGAGATGGAAAATTAAAGGATATTCGATATCCGTTAGACCCGAGAAGTACGATAAAGAGACTGATCAACCTCGGTTAACAAAAATTAGTTGTTTTGGAAACGGGAAAAATAACTCAAAATGCAGTATATTCCACGTTTCCTATTGGTCCTCCTTCATTTCTCTCAGAATCATCATCTCATCTCTATTAAAGATTTTACGAGCAACGGTCAGCGCATTAGATGCAGAGTAGATTAGAACTACGTTCAATCCGGGAAGAGAGAGAGAGAGAGCGTGTTCAATATATAGATAATGTTCTGGAGGCACTAGGTCGGATTAGAACATTCAGATGAGAACCTACTGGATAAGGACCAAAATTGTTCGTTATTTGTTGCTCATGGGATTGTGAACCAATATACTACAAAAAAATTAGTTCTCATCTAGTAGGTTATCATCCGAATTTTCTCATCCGATCTTGTGCAGTATTGGATATGAGTGATATTTTCAGAAAATATCTCCATTATTTCTAATTTTTTTTCCTATATTTTTACTCGACTTCTTCATTTCCCACGTTGGTCCACTTGTCTTAATGATGTTCTACTGTTCGTCAAACATTTCTATGAGGAACTCATGTGGAAGAATCTGATGATTCAGACATTGAAAATGACCTCGTGCGACAAAACCTTGAGCACAGTTTGTAGTCACTTAGAACTGTATGCACTACTTAAAGATCAAAAGAGCATAGAAACAACTTTGACTGTGTCTAGAATATCGCTAATTTCATTCGACTTGACAAGACTATTCAATTTTTCTTTCAAATCATTCTTTTAAAAACTTCTAAAAAGAAGTTATTCTGTGGCTCTCATATGTCTTAGATGAGTTGCAGATATATATAGATAAAAATGATATAGATAAAAAATCGAAATTCGAGACAGTTTAGTTGTCACATACCGTACCAGTCCGATCACCTGTTGTGATCATCAAAACAGTAATTTCGAACCCATCAAACTCCTTTAAGGCAATTCCGAATAATGACCACTCGAGTGAACACTGCAAAACACAAAAGTAACAAGACGACAAAAAAGTGGTGGAAGTGGCTTGCGATAGTCAGTAATGAGAGGAGGTTCGATGGCCACCCATAAACAAGTTCCAACTCTCAATCACAAGCACTAGGCGCTTTTATTATACGAGAATAACTACAACGGACAAAGAAAGAATCTAAAATATCCTCGATAATGCTGCATTGGGTCTACAACTTCTGTGGATCACAAGTTGGATCACACCTGTTAACACACTTCTTTGACAGCATCTTGCCACTTAGTGACGCTCTCGAACATGATTATTTTTTCGCATTGATAAACGGAATGTTATGAAAACTAGGAAAATTTCGGAACTAAATTCGATTTACTAATTTCAGCTTCTGAATATGGTTTGTAATTTATGTGATTAATAGGCTAAATTATCAATCATCCTTTTCCAACCTTATTATTTTGATATCCACTATATTTTCTCCTGTATCACAGTGCCCAAGTCGAGTTCATAGTTCCTCGATCCGCTAACCTTCATACTAATGGCATGACGTGTCACCCAGGAAGGAAGCAGTAATTTGCCCCTGTCATGCCTTGCAAAGTCCGCGCGCGAGCGCACTCCGAGATGAGAAAGGAGGATGATTACTGAGCATAAGGAACAAGCTCGGCAAGGTCGTGTCAATCAGGACACTCTCTAAGCCCACAAAGAAGAAGTTCAAGGTATCTCCAGCCTAATTTTCGTCGTGTCTAGAGAGTAAGCCTTACGGAGAGAGATGGGCTTTTCACTCGCTAAAAAGGCTCCACCTCTCGAGAAGGGTGAAGAGGTCATGGCACTAATAGCGAGTAGGAGGAGCCATGTCTATACAGTCTCGAGTCATTCCTTCCTACTCTTCTACTCTCGATCACTCCCCTTTTTTTCTGATGCTGATGTAGATCACTAAGAAGTCCGATGATAGCTCTTTTTCTGCGAACTGCCTAAACCGCGGTACATAAGGTGTTTACCAGTTGGCCGAACGCCCAAATCGTTCAGAGATGGGAATCTTGCTCTGTCCCTTCCCTCATCATCTCAAGTGTGTCTATCCATTGTGATCTATTCCTCTCTCTTCCTCTAATAGCTTCCTCTCTGCCTGTCACATACTAATACTTACCTCGTGGATTGAGAGAGAGAGAGAATGAGGTGGGAAGAGAAGGGAAAGAGGCCCGGATACCGGTCCGGCGACGGGTTTTTGTCCGGGGGGAAGATCCAATGGCAGGAGGGCCATGCCACTTGCAGGTCCTTCCCCTGTGATTAGTAGAGTCTACTTACTGTTGGGTTCTTTCTGGCATAGAGAGTAGCTAGGGAATATTGTCTCTGATCTATGAACAGATGAACGGATGTTGGGCAAAGCACAATTTCATCCTGGAGCCACTTGAGTTCCAAGGCCAGAATTGCTTCCATTCGCGTACTCTTCCGTTATGCCAATTCCTGCCCAGAGTGCTCGCTTCACTTTTATGTACTCTAATGTACGTTTTTCGATTCATTTCAGATTTTGCAGATATTCAGAATGAGGATTGCATTACTTGCCTCGATCTTGATAGGAGCATCGGCGCAGATCGATAAGGTTCGACAACTTTGTGAATCTTGTCGAATGCATTGTTCATCCACTTGAATTCCACTCTACAACTTTAGAGATGCGGCCTTCCGCCTAATCACGCGTCCCTTCCGGAATTTGCCAAGGAGGAACTACAGGCGATATGGTTAGATATTAGGAGAATTTAAAGAACGAACTAAGTAGAACACTTAATAAAACAGGCACAAAATTGAAATGACTCTGTTCGCTGAAATTCTAGAGATATAACATTATGTTTTATGCGCTTAATGTATACCTTTCTTGTAGGAAGGACTACGTTCCCGGTGCACCCTGCAAGAAGGAGATCGAGCTCACTGACGAGATTCTCAAGGTTCTCGATGAGTTCGGAAGTGATTTCGAAACGGATACTGCAGTAAGCCGAAGATATCTTCTGGATTACAAATTGCGCATAACCTACAGCACTTCTCGTACCTACATAAATTACAGTACCAAATTTCCAGACTTCCTCCTCAGCTGTCGTTTCTGGAAACGATTCCAGCGGAAGTGCATCGATCACTGACGTCGAGACGACAACTGAGGAAGTGACTACACCTGAGCCGCCCATCGAACGACAACATTTCGTGCCTCCAGCGACACTGAAGCCGAGAAGAACGAAGACCTCGACGTGGGCACCGAGGTATTTTTAGTGATTTTTTAGATGCCCTTGTACACATTCTGAGACCTGAATGATTAAACAAATATGCTACAGAACTGATGTAGGAAGACAATTCCCAAATGTTAAAATTTTGAGAATCGATGGTGCCTCCACTCCAAACTACCGCAGAATAGCATCGAGCACAGTTAAGCACAATGATGATTACTATGACTATCACGATCCAGCTCCAACTCAGGGAAAGGTAAGAATTCAGTTGAATTTTTTTATGTGCAATTACCATAATTCGTTGCAGGTGGCAAAATCACTGCAGAAAATCGGCAGTCCTGCCTTCAAAGACTACGGAGATGTCGTACGCTATTTCACTTATTATTTAGCTTTTTAAATTCTTTGTTATGGCCTTTCATTTTTCATGTTCATGATGTAGTATCCAGGAACTCCTTCGCGATCGCAAGAGAAAGAATCTCGACGATAACATCGGAAACTTCTTCCGAACGACGACGAGGAAACCTGTTGAGTATCACTCGAGAAAAGGTACAGTTTATTTTTGGTGTTTCTGATTAGCGATAGCTTAATTCCAGCCACAACCGGAGCCGGAGCTCCCCGACAGTTCCACGATTACGACTTCAAGTTGGTAAGTATTGCATAGTATAAGTTTTATTTTGTAAGTACCGTGAGAAGTCATATTCAATAGTGTTAAAGTTGTTGAGTACTCGAGAGTTCGAAAAGCTGAGTAAATTGTATTATCGTAACATTCAAATGCTCAGCGGAGACGCTACGGTGTTTAGCGCATAATACGGAACGTTTTATTCGCTCGCGCATTTCTGATTAATGCTAAAATTCTCATTTTCTCAGTATGAGCTTCTAGTGCCTCTAGGAGATGATTAGGAACAACAGCTAGGACCTGAGACCCTCTAATCAAAATGTGAAATGAACGATAGGAATCGGAATACGCGGAACGTTTTATTATTTTACGATACCTTCCAATTAATTTTCATCAATCAGTGAACTGGACGAATGTTTGATCCCTAGTATATTCCTTACATCATCCTTTTGCACATTTGCTCGTCACTTTTTCTCGAAATTCCACCTCTTATCAGAATATTCCTGACTTTTCGTTTTCGCTCATGCGCCGCCAGCTTTACAACAGAGGAAAATCGCCGCTATCAGCTCCAAATGTTGCGAGAGTCGACAATTAAGTGCCCATGATAAGACAGATTGTTGCCTGCAAGCATCACACACAATAGGACACTTCAAATTGCCTTATTCTCATAATCATTTTATCAATTATTGCTGATTGGTCGTAAAGGAGTGAATACCAACCATTAATTAGAACAAGAAAGCACCACATTTCCGATGTTTCAGAATGATTACTCGGACGACTTCAACGTTCACTTCGATACACCCGACGCTCCATTCCTCAAGAATGTTCCTCCCAAAGTGAGGGAAGAGTTCGAGAGACTATGGAACAATGACGATATTCCATCGGAGTCACTAAGAGCAGAAAAGGTTTGAACTTGCACTAATTGGATTGTTTTGAATGGGAGTTTCAAACTCACTCTACGTTACTGTGAGCCAGTAAGAGTGCAATTAAATCGGTTACTGCCTGGCACGAAAATTGGCAATACTTACTGTGGGTGAGTCATGAGGAACTTTCCGACCGAAGGAACACTCAGCATCCATATTAGTAGTTGGCCCATCTTGTAGTCTGATACAAAGTTCTGCTTTGCTCAATACCCACCACCCTATAAAGAGAACTTTCTCAAATCTCATGAGCTGCATTACCAATCAGTTGCTGCGGGTTTGTCAAATAGATCTCACACGTGGGGAAAATAATTATTCTTGATTGACACAATGCAGTAGGCTATCATTGAAGGGACAAAAAGAAATCTTGATTGATCATTCCGGAAATTGAAACATTTGTCATCAAATGATGGTGTGATTGCATTGAAACGGATCTTGGCAGGTGCATCCGTTTTCTAATGGGTCGGCAAATTGCAAGAATACAGATACAGATTTATCAGTAGTCGCAAAGTTGCGCCGATCAAGATGGGGTATCAGAAGGCCGTTTTTTATAGATCCTTTTTTTGAGGGATTTAGGGCCAGTGGATTGGCCTTCTTTCTTGTCACCCTTGTATGAATACTGAAAGGATACTTGCCCTAGTATTCCAGCTAGATTTACGTGCGCCTCGCCGTTCCCTTTCCGGTGAGCCTAACGAAGCGTGATTTTCGGTTGACGAATCTAGAAAGTTCTAGAAGCCAATTTCTTCTCTTTTTCCAGGTACACCTTCTCGCAGTCTCTCTTCTCAATGGAGAACAACTCGAGATCTACAACAACTGGGCAACGAACAGAAAGAAGGCACTCAAGGTAATTAAATTGCAGGTTGAAGATCACCAGAATCATTTGAAATCTTCTTAATTTGAAATAATTCAAATGGTTGAAGCTGTGTTAAGAAACCAACGATAAAAACAGAAAGAAATGTAGTCGGTATCAACATTTTGCTCCTACACCTACACCATTTTTTTAAATACATGAACACATTTTCTAATTTTCCGCGATTTTTTCTGCTCCTTTCATCAATGTGGAAAGACGCCTGTTGCGATCTCGTCGGTTTACACACGAGTTCTACGGGGGCAGAGGAGACTCCCCTCTCCCCTTCCTCTCCCCCCCCCCCTCCCAGAGTGCATTCCCTCTCCCTCTTCTCTCCTCCCTTCCTCCCGGACGAAAGAGCCTGGTGGAAGTCCCCACTCAGATCAAGAGAGATAGCGAAGTGATGAATGATTCTAGAGCGAGAGTCCCCCGAAATTCTCCCGAATCACGGATAATAGAGATTTGATAAAATCTCGATGGAATTGAGAATATTTAATTATGTTATAAAGCGGAGAGTAAAGTGCTGTTTACCTCTTGCAAGATTTTGACGTCGATTTCGAGTAAACACGTAGGACTAATGCCCTTGAGCACATTGTATGACATATCACACAATTCAGCTCTCCAGAAAACTCCATTGTACTCAACATAACCATATTTTAAACTCAATATGTTCGAATGGATGAGTTCAAATTTTTTAATGAAATGAAACAAGATTGTAGGGTCCCCGACACCAATCATCTGTCCCTAGAATAAAAAAGTGACCATTTTGAAAGAAGAACGGCCCCTTCTGTAAATTCTGTAAATTCTGTAAATTCCGTAAATTCTATAAATTCTATAAATTCTACAAAATCTGTAGGCTCGCGAGGATGAGATGCAGAATCTGACTCCGAAAGCGCGCGCGGCTCTTCGTCGAATCGCTCGAGATGACGGACAGGATCAGATGAGATTGGCCCCTTCGATCAAGAGAGAACTCATCGGATTTGCCCGGAGATTGGAGACGAGACGACTGAGAAGATCCAGAGCTAGAAGAAGCTAGATGAAGTGTATCTGATATCATCACCACTATCCTCCCTTCTATCACTCTTGTGTCTACATTACTAGAAGCCTGTTTCATTGATACTATCTGTGGTAATAATCGTTCCCTTTATACACATGGTCCATTATGAGACGCATATCCCCAATCTTTATTTTCACTCAAATCGTTTAGTTGCAGTAGTTTTACATGTACATATCTTTCTCATTTCATTTTTTCGTTTCAACAAAAGTTAATCTTTGATCTCCAACCACATTAGATCTTCACAGTTCTATCATTCTCATCATCATTATTTTTTTCTGTAATGTCATCTTGTTTTCGTTCTCTTGTCATGTCCGCAGCCTTTCTTGATAAACTTGCCACAAATTACCCATCTCTCTAATCACCCCTCTGGTAGAGTAACAACAGACGGAACGTGGGTGAGAAATGTCCGAGGGGGTAATTTGGTTAGGGGAGAAGTAACGTATCCTTTGTCTCCCCCAAATCACCCCCTTGAAATGGGCTACAGTGAGCGAGTTACCAATCCTAATTTCCCGCCCAATCTTTGTTTCGAATGGGTCGAGGTGACAGGAAGAAAGAAGGTGAAAGGGTAAGAAGGAGATACATTTACCAACCCTGAATGGAAGGGAGCTGCCAGAGGATGACATTATGTGGGATAGTCATCAGACGGAGAAAAGAGATGGGAGATGATGAAGAATAGGTAGGGAACATTTGAATAGAGAGGTCATCCCATCATAGATGCCTCCATTCTGAGAGTGCATTAGTAGGAGAGTAAGTGCAGTGATATTAGTTCAAACCGCTGAGTCAATAAGGAGTACGGATCACTCAGCCTCGGCTTTTGCTGTACATTCAAGGACGAGGTTGTGAGAAGATCAAGCAATGAGATAGGAAAGAGTTTGCCGATCCTGCACGTACCCTCTGGCTGTCATATAGATCCATTAACAAGGTGATACCCTGAGAACCATTACTCATAAAGCTTGTAGACAAGGATGATCTAATTGCCAAGTTTGACGCCTTGTTCCAAGGTCAATCCCAAATAAGTTCATCGAATTAAGGCCATGAAAACACCTCGCCATTCCTGATCCCTCAATGTCTTGGTTATCTTTCGCAATCGGATCATTTCTCTCCTTCCTTCCTTCCTTCTTTGCCTCTCCTCTCAAGGACTCTCCTTGAATACGCAACACCTTCACTCTCTCTAATCCGTACACTCTCTCCCTTGCCAATCGCAATCCCCGTAATACCCTTTCTCTTTCCCAAGAACCATCTATGCACTGACCCCTACAGAAGCCCCCCTGCTGTCACCCTTCTTGGTTCATTTATGATTTTCGGGTGGTGATCATTTATCGAGGAGAGTTGATCTCTCTGCCTCTCAGTTTCCGCCCGTGTCTCTTTGTTGCGAAAGTTCGGGAAGCAAAAAAAGTCGAGAGATCAGGCAAAGTGAGGAGAGTGCAGACAGAGAGACGATAAGAAGGACAACTCTCACCTCTCTCTCTCTACTCTTGATGTTGCGAAGGGGAAAGAGGAGAGAGAGGAAAAGATAGGGGAGCATCTAGAAGAGAGATCAACGAGATTGTCTAGAGGATTAAGGAAGTATCCTAATTAAGTAAGTATTTAAGGTCAGGAAAGAATATTGGAAACCCCGCCTGGACAGTTCGCCCAGGTGTCATAGTTCGCTCATTAGTATCGACCATGCCACCAGGGAACCGTTCAGGATCGGATGGGTCTCTCAGGGGGGGGGGGGAAGGAGGGAGTAGGACAATCGATTGAGAGACTACTCATGGAATGGTAAACGATAGTGATGAGAACTCAGGATTGATCGATGATAAAGGATGGAGAGAGAGAGAATAGGGTGGAGGGAAGGAAGGGAGTTGTGTGTCGACTGTTGAGTATAACCTATCGATCGACTCCGTCCTCTCCTCCACACTCGCAACATTTGACTAGCTGTTCTTTCTCACTCTCTGCCCTCCCTCTTCCTCCTCCCCTCGCCGTACCATCTCGCTTCAGTGTCATAGTTCTCTTCAAGTAGACAATGACAACCAAAGCCGAGAAGGGACGGCTAAGGGGGGATTAGAGGGGAGAGAGAGGAGGAGAAGGGAGGAGGATGGGGAGATTGATAGGACTGAGAGGACGACTGATATGTTGGAGAGGCTGAGCCCCCTTTTATGCGACCAGACCATGTGGGCGGGGCGAATGACGGGAGAGGGAGGCGGAGTGGAGAGCAGAGAGGGGAAGAGAGAGGGAGATGGACGAGAGGGAGGGGAGGGGAGAAGGGGAGAGAGAGAGGTGAAGAGGGGATAATGAATGAACCGAGAGCGAATCTCAAGGATCAAAGGGGATGATCTAATGTGCTACGAACCATTTGGTTGGACATTGTGCAATCAATGTTTGGGCATCTTACTATGATGATTGACCACGATTAAAAAAAAATGTTTCTGTTGGATGTAGAGGGAATTGTTGACAGAGTGCAACAACTTTTTTCTCTCTGTTTTGACTGGCAGACAAGGAATGAGACAACTATCCCCCTTCTCTTCTCATCGATTTGTTCTCTTTTCCTTCCGAATCTGAGAGATCGATATTGTTATCATTGGAAGTGCGCATAACACGGGTAGTGGTACAAGTTTTATCAGTTCTGCACAGCACCGATGGCACACAAACACATTGTGGAATAATGAGAGGAAAGGGAAGGGGAGAAGTTGAAGCAAGAAGATGGATGGAATCCGTTGATTCGGCGTTCCTTTTACACACACACTGGAATAGAAGTACACCGTCGCTACCGGTTCCACTCTTATCTATTAGCATATAGTAGCAAGAGTAATAGGGGGGAGAAGGGATGATATCAATGCTGTGTACTTTTGTCGATCGATTCAAGAAGGGCACAGTAAATGACACTGGCTTAGCGGGGGTTTCGTTACAGCGGGACATTTCCGAGCAAGGTAAGCGAGCATCTCCGATCGTACCCGTTTGCCGTTCTTTTTCTCACTAGACATTTCGCCCTTGGGGGATGGTGCTAAAGCTGACTTGTTCGGGCTCTCCAATTATTACAGCCACTTAGCACTTGGGTGAGGGGGTTTGATAGGGAGAACGGAGGTGAATCACGGAGAAGAAGAGAGACAATTGGCACCATGGTGAGAGAGACACGAGTAAACACTCACTCTTAACGGGTGAGAAGTGATAGGGACTGTGAATGTGAGAGAGAACACAGAGTGAAAACCCGAGAGAGAGAGAGAAGAAGAAGGGAAAGATTGGGAAGTGAATCACGGTCGGGATCGTCTTCGTGCTTCAAGTGCGGACTTCGGACACAGAATCTTCTTGAATGCACGTCGGAACTCGAGATTCAGAATTCCGTAAAGGAAGGGGTTAAGAGAAGAGTTGATGTAGCCGAGCCATGTGAACGCTTGTAGCACCTGAAAAATTTGATGTATAATAATGAGAACAGAATTCGATTGTTTTCATTGTTCCTCCTTCCCAAACTATCTATTTCAAAATTTAAATGTTTTGAGAATGACTAACTTTTCTTCAAATTTTCAAACCGATTCACAATGCGAAAACAACTGTGTTATGATAGTAATCTTTACTCATAATCATCATAAACTTTGCTCGTACCATTACCCTAACCTTCGCTCTATACGTGATTTATTAGAGTACTGAGGAACTAGCTGTAATCTCTGATTGTATGTAGTAGGTCATGATTAGATTCGTAGTCCTCTTTATAGATAATTTTATTTATAAGCTAACATGGATTATCATAGCGAATTCTTACGGGACGAATTCATTCTAATTGACTAATTCTGGCAGCTATAACTGTTGCCGTTTGCCTGAGCAACACACAATAAATTTCTGTTCTTGTAATATTCATCTTCATTTATTATTCTGGGGGTATATTCACCTTAGGATGCAACGTGCAACTCTCGCAGAATGGCATGATGACGTAAGCGCAGAAGAATGGCAGCCAACAGAATGAGAAAACGAAGATAATGACTGCGATCGTCTTCGCCGCTCGCTTTTCCTGGAAGAGCGAACGATGATTACAATGCTAATTTGGGGATAATTTGAGGGATAAAATGGGTCAAATGAGGTTCCAAATGAGGAAAATGAAGTACCTTCGCTACAGAGATCTTCTCACGCTTTCGGAGAACGTTTGCGGGATTCTGAAAATTGAAAAATTGAAATTCGCACTTCCAGTAAAGAAGAAAAGTGATAACTTAGAGACAGAATGGATCGTACCTCCTCATCTTTATCTTTGTCCAACTTCTTCACAGTGACAGAGTGAGCATACTTCATATCTTTCGTGATCGTATCCTCTGAGTGAGTCTTCCCACTCGAATCTTCGTCCACGAGTTTGGAGGACTTAATGTATGATTTATAAACATTCAATTACATCACTATGCTCTTTATCCATAGATAATTATTATAGGATGAAATCGTTGAAATCTTTTTTAATTATTGAATTTGATTCTCGAGAGCTTGTTTTGGGATATTTCCGATTTTCACCAGTTTACGATTTCAGTGACCAATCTATTTCACTAGACCAACGAAATTGAAAGATCATGACTCTTCTCTTTTCTGTGTCACGAAATCACTGTTATGGAAAATTTATTGCTTCGATAATCGCTACAACCCCCAAAATGTTTTCTGTCTTCATTTTTCTGCTTTGAGTCGTCATTTCGTTGGTCGGCTGTGGCGAAGTTTTAATCCGACCCAGATTAATATGTCAGAGTGCGTCGGGGGAAAACGGCAGTCCCCCACTCTCCCCACTTCCCACGCCTTTCTAAAGCAACTGGTACATTGTCTGTGACTCTCTCGCTTTCGCCCCCGATCTCTCGTCGTCTCTAGCCGGGAGATACCGTACCTCCTGTCTGAGGGGCTGAGCGGACGCCGTATCCGCCTCAACGAGAGGCTGTCGCTCGCATTTCCGTCCGAGTGATCCGTTCTTTGTGGAGAGCGGCTCAGAAGCACGCTTGGCTACCTGCAAATACCCCTTTGTCTTTCCAGGAAGACGAAGTTCCTTGTTAAAACTACGAAATTATGCAGCTTTTTGCAAATCCTTTTTCCAGTTATCTGCACATGACGTAATCTGGTAGTCCATCAAAAGCTCTAAGTTGTGCCACGAGGTAGTCCATCAATCATCTGACAGTACCTTACGGGAGACCTCTGGCCCGTCTCTCACTTCAGGTGGCGGATGATTGATGCGCATGAGGGCAGATCGACCTGTATTACGATGATCAGATAAGGGAAGATGAAGAAGATGTCGTAATCCCCGATCAGATGTTATCATGCACTGTGTTGTTTACTGTCAGTGACGATGAGATATACTAATCTCCTTGGTATCTCCCTTTCATCAACGAGATTAGGGACTGGCGAACTGCCACCGGTCACTTTCCCTCTGGATAGATCACTAGTCCTGTGAGTAGGTGACTGGATTACTGCCACTGGACACTTCCCACTGGCATGGGTCCAGTGAGTGGGAAATGTCTCGGATTACTGTATTGACCTCGGTTTGTTCTTATTCGTTGCCGAGCAGAAATGAAGATCTTGACGTAAACAACGACCATAACGAGTAGAGGAACGAAGAAGGAACCGGAGGCGGAATAGAGAACGAACAACTGCAAATTATTTTTATCTTTTTTTGTTTTCTCTTATCTCTTTTTTTTGCAAATGTTCAAAAGGCTAAAGGCGCCAGAGTCCTTTCCCACTCCCCCCCCCCCCCACAACAGTGCGGATAAATATTACTATTATTATTATTATTATTATTATTATTATTATTATTAACATGTCAAAACACAGTGAATAACAAAAGAAGTCTACTATCTTCTACTTTGTGAAGATTGTTTAAACTAACTTGACTTCATTATGAAAATGACATTAAAATGCAATATTAAAAACAGTGTGTGTACCTTTTCTGAACTAAGCTCGCATGTTTCTACAAGTTTCTTCGCTGTCCAATCGTTCCATCCAATGATCGGAGGAACTGAGATCATGATAGATAGCACCCATACCTGAAAGAATACTGTTTATTAACCATTAATAATTACAAATGAATATTTCAATATGTTTTCCATTAAAATAAGTGCTGCTTTTTTTGTTGCGAATTATTCTTCCCCCATTCATTATGTCAAAACGTTTTTATCGGCGTTTTAAATTTAGGCACATGCATGCCTAATACTCTACACCCCCATAAAATTCATCGAGACATGTGACAAATTATTCACACTTTTTGCTGCACTGTTCGTGGTGTCTGCAACTAATTTAGCACATGACTTTATTAGCTTTCCAGATCACTGCCCCATTTCTTATTCCACGTCACTGATCATATGCGAAACAACATGACAAATGACGTCTTCGTATATTCATTCGTCTCGAGACAGTTCACTCTAGTCCCTCCTGTAGCTAACTGCGCTGCTCATTGATTCGTTCTTCGTTGGCTAACTCTCTTCTAACTCGGTTAGCACAGAGTTTTCTCCATGGCTCGAGAGGCACTAATTGCGCAGTCGTCGCTGGTTGTCTAATGTGACCAAGAGAAGGGAAAGAAGAAGGGAGAGGTCCCGGAAACGTCCGAACGAGTAGTCGAAATTGTCAAGTCGTCCATGTTGACTTGACCCTTCCATCCACCCACTCAGCTACCCTTTCGCAATAATAGGTTTAGCACGAATTCCTCTTCCAACTTGTGTATGGATGTGCGTGCGCTTTCAATGACAACAAGTTCTGGACTGGTCCTTCTTTACATTATTTCTCAAGAGTACGAATCTCGAAAAAAGGGAAAACAGCTTGGGTATCGTATATCCTCGTTTCCGGAGTAGTCAGCCCCGAAAAGTTTGCCCGCCCGCCGATCTTTCTGGTCTACGCCGGAAATTGGTGCTTGTTCTTTCTCGGCGAGATTGAGTAGAGTCTATCAATCAGGGCAAGGGAGCTATTCCATTGCCATATAAGCTGGAGGAACAATACAATTCATAAAATGATTACTGAGCAGATCGAAAACAAAAATTCCCGGTCACAGAGGAAGTATTCAATGAAGTATTTCATTGAAAATACCCAAATTACAATGATCGGAAGTGGACCACTCACAATGACGATGACTCCGCATACGAATTTCGGCGTTCTCTTCTGTGCATAATTCAGCGGATCGTGAATGGCCCAGTACCTGAATATTATTAGATTTTTATATTGATTCAAAGAGATGTGCCTTCATCACATGGTTGAGAAGAAATTGAATGAAAGCTTTCGATTTTTTAAAGATTCTTCTGATGACAAAATACGAACCTATCGATAGCAATCGCACACAGATTGAGGATCGAAGATGTGCATAGAAGAATATCGGAAGTCGTGAAGAACTGACAGACCCATATGCCCAATAGCCACTTGCCATCTGAAATTAGCACCTTTGACATTTCCAAGGTTTCTTCCTGGTCCTTCTTCAGTCTGTCTGGACTCCTCCTGTCACTATTCATCAAGCCCTTCACGCTGAATCCCCATGATTTTCTCCTCCTGAGATCCTTGGACTAGTCTCGTCTTCCGATTGAGTGCGTATCCACAAACCCTTCTTTATTGGATCCCATCCGCTTTTCTCACCCTTCGCATGCATGCCCACTCATTTTCAAGATTGGAGAGGAGAAGATTCAGCCATTCAGTTTTACGCACCCACAAGACCCCTCCAACTCTCATCATTCCGTTTCTTTTTATTTCGTCCTATTCCGAAGGACTCGTTGGGCGAAGAAAAGACGGGGAGGAGAAAGTAGAAGAAGAATAAAGAAAAGCAAGCGGATTATGTGAACATCGTCGTGGTTTTCTCCCACGACCCACAAGTATACACCATATGTTGCCTCCCGCCCTCAGTTTACTTAGCCGGTTCTTATATTAGGCTGCGCTGCATCTTTGATCATCTGATTGACGAGTGGAAAACACTCGTGGATAATTCGAATGAGTCAGTCCCTTGATGCAATCGCTCTCTACCACCCATCCACCTCCCCCACTAAAAGCATCTGGAGAAACAACTGAGATACATTTACGGGCCACATTTAGCTAAGAGCATCTCTCTGGTTGCTAACCTGCGAGAAACTTGACTACGTGTAGCGGCATGACAAAGATGGCAACGGCAAGATCGGATGCTGCCAGAGAGACGAGCAGATAATTTTGGACCTGAAAATGATTTTTGATCTTTGATCTCTGACCTCCTGTACCTTCTTGAGTGGTCGATATGAGAAGACGGCAACAACGACGAGGGTATTGCCCACGACGGTCATCGCAATGATCACCTAAATTGATGCATTATTGCGTTATGTCGTCAGCAAAAACTCATATAATTCGTTGTGTAAACACATGTTGTCATACGCGTTGTCTCTTGTGCTTCAATTGCACAAGAGTGGGAGTGGGCCCCACTGATCTCGAATATCAATCCCCCTCCGTAGTCTACGTGCGGTATGAACCAGAGGAGGGGATTACTTAGTATCCCGGAGGGTGCTTGTGTGTGTTTTACTCAACTCGTCTCCTCCTTTTTGCTTGTTTTGGCCCTTCGTCCACTTTCTGAGTAGAATGAGTTCAGTGGAAGGTGTTGAGTCCCTCAGACGACCCATGTGAGTGACGTGCCCTCACATCCCATTTAGGAATAGTTCAGACCAAGATTATTTTTTCGTCCCTATCGATATGACAGATCCAGATACAGACTGCTTGAGAACCAAAAGAGACACTTCTTCAATTCGCGAAACAATGGATGGAATAAGAGGGTCGAAGATGGAAATAACAATCTTCTTATCCACTGAGTGGCCACTCTTCTCACCCCCTTCTCCTCAATGCTCTTTGTTCGTCCAGTAGTTGTCTATTTATGCGCTTCTTCCTCTCTCGGACTCGTCTATGACGGAATGTGGAGGGGTCTTCCGAATGAGACACTGAGTGACATTCCTACTGAAGGGAAGAAGGAGAAGAAGAACTCCTTCTGACAGACAACTCGGCCCCAAATAGACGCACCACTCACCCAGTCTTTCTCACTAATTCCTCACAAAAAACCTGGACGAAAAGACGGTGTGCCTAATGGCGACGAAAGCACTTTGGGGATTCGGAGATCTGTGAGGGAGAGGATTACCTTCGTCACCACCGTCTACAAAGTCGCCCAGAAAATTTTCGTTGAAAATTGGATTTTCGGCATTGAAGTAGTATCAGAAGAGTTATATAGATAGTATAACTGACCAGATATGTGATAGTGCCCAACACGAGTTCCACGATAGGAATGATGGAGGGCGGTGGCGGGATTGGCGTGACATCGATGGCCGTCGTCGAATTGGCGATCGATGCTGTGATGGAGAAGAGCTGCGATAACACCATCGGATCCTGAATGGAAAGGAGTGAATAACAAGCTGGTGGAGGCGAAGTGATCAATCGAATTTGATAATGGATATGGATGTGCCCTACAATGGAAAAGGGGATGCGATTCAGAGAAGTGGAATCAGATATTTTGAGATATTCATGACGTGAAACATGAAGAGATTAACAGTGCACTGTAAATCAAGCGGCAGCCCACTCGCAGTTATGCGTGGCAAGCGGAATAATAAGCACGTTCGTCGGCATTCTCCCAGGCACAATGTGTTCTTTCCACGAATTGCGTCGTCGTATGGGTGTGAGAATAGAGAGAGGATACAATGATCAACTGAGGCATTAAAGAGGTATACGGAAGCAGAAGAAGAAGACAGTTTGGAAGAGAACAACATGGTGTAGTTTCCCCTTCTCCTTTTCCAATCTCTCTCTCTCTTTTTTCGATAGATCGCGTGCAAGTGGACAGATTTCATCGTCGTCCCGTATACACTCCCCATCCCACTCTTTCTATTCAACTAGTAGACAGCACCACAACTGTATACCGGATGAAGAATCGAAGCTCGCCGACCACAATAGGATGAAATCAAATAATGTGCGGTGATAACCTAATGCACTGATGTATCCCACAATGTTGGAAAATAGTATATGGGATGATTTTTTAAAGATGCATTGACTACTCCCTCCCTCACGGTTTCCCTCACGCCTTTCCCTATCTTCTTCTATCCATCTACACATTTGAGCGTCGATTTGGCCAATCATCCTCATGCCACATCGCCTTCATTAGACCAATAAGCGATGCGTCTTAGCCAAAGCAATCTCCCCCATGCCATCCATATATCTTGTTCAGAGCATGATCAGACAATGCACTAAAGGGCATTGCAAATTGGCTTTTCATCCATGTTTCTAATACCTAGAATGATCAGAAAATAACATAAAAACGCAATCAGCCCATGCCATCCATCTTGTTCATAGCAAGATCAGACAACAAGGGCATTTCAATTTTCCTGTTTCATCCATATATCTTGCGTTTCGCATGATCAGACAAAAGCCTAAATAGGGATTGAGAGGACAAATATTTCTTTGTGTCCTTTTCCTCGGACGATCGAATGAACAATCCATTAAGTTCCTCAGTGAGGCACATAGGGCAAGAAGTCTCTAAGAATTCATTTGGCCCTCCCTTCGGATGTGTTGCTGCTCTCTTCCCCTTCTCCCTTCTGAAACTAGGAGCCGACACTAATTCCCTTCTCTCTTCTCTCTCTCGGAAAGATGCCCAACAGTTATTGTCGCAGCGCAGTGTGTGTGGATTCCTCATCCCGCATGCACCATTCAGATTGCAGGAAGGGAGGAGGAATGAAAGAGGAGAGGAGGGGAGGGGGGAGGAGGAGAGAGGAGGGGAGGGCTAAAGTCGTCCTCGTCCCTAAAACTTGCATGACCACGTGCGAAAGTATGCAGAAATTGAGTGAGAGAGAGGATATCGTGAGAATCAGAATGGAAGTCGAAGATGAGGAAGAGAGGAAGAGAGAGTTTCTCACTTGCAAGACGGACGACGACGGAAATCCTTTCTCCCATTCACACCTCACAACCAATGCTAAGGAAAGAGAAACATCGTCACTTCACCCCCTCTCTGATCCCTTCTTATCAACTCATCCTACTCCGTTCATATGCAAATTTTCTACTATGGATATGTGATGGATGTGCTAGTTGCGCTTAAGGAATCCATTTAATCGTAATTCTATTTGAATATCCAGCTTCTACATGATTCAAGGTCAACATCATCTGCAACCCAATCTGCAATGAGGCTACAGCGTATCTCCCATCCCTCTCTCTTCCTCTCGTTTTTTTCCTCCTCCCACTCATTCCCTTCTCTCATCACCGTAACGACGGGAAATCAGCTCAATTATTATGGGCGCGGAGTAGCATCCGGAGGATGGAAGAGAGACTGGAGGAGACGGAGAGAGAGAGAGAGGAGAAGATGGGAGATGATCGGGGGATGGGATAACGAAGGAAGTACAAGGAAAAGAAGAAGAAAGAAAAGAAGAAGAAGACACACAACTCTTCTCTTTCCGGTATACTCTCTCGATAGAAAGGGAGATCTCGACTACTCGCTCATTTCCGGAGAGAAGAATCGAGATCTTCTTCCCCCCTTCTTTGTCAGTCAGAATGATAGACGAGCCTTCGACGATCAGCAATTACGGGATAGATTGCCTTGCCTCGTCCCTTCATTCGTGATGATTCGAAAATTGGGAGTGCGCTGAGCGCTCGAGAGGAAATTCAGAGCGAGCGAATCCGAACAAAGACTGCGAGGAGGAAATGGATATAGGAGGATTGGAACGTCGTGGGAGTCAGAAGGGACTAAGATTGATCGGAGGGAAGGGAAGAAGGGGGGAGGAGGGAAGAGTGGGACTGAACGTAGCTTCCTCCGGGAAAGGTAGACAATGGAAGACATGAAAAAGCAGAGAGGAAAGGAACCTAATGGATAATAAGAAGTGGAGCGAGAGAGGAAGAATGTGTCACATGCAGGGAAAAGAGCAGCAGCAGGAGGAGTTGGGGAAGAAGAGGAAGGCAATGATGCCAATAACACACTGAATTGTTGTCCCTCCATCTGCAACTGTGATCTAAGGGTTAGAAGTTGCAGATGCAGATAAGGTGAAATCCACGTTACGTGATAATATTAACGGGATAATTTCGCCTTTATTCTTTACCATCTGCAATTTCCGTCCCTTAGATCACTCTTGCATCCGCAGTTTCATTCAATATTCCGTGCGCGTTCGGTCTCTCACAATCGAAGATTCGCGCTGAATCTCATTGTCTTTCCCGATTTGCTCCCATGTTTCTTCCAGAATTGAATAGTGCAGCAATGACAATGCAGGCTCAACTACAAAACGAAGCCCCACAGACATAAACAGCGCACTAATGGAGCAATTGCAAGACAGCGGGAGAAGTGGTAAGAAACAGAGGGTAAGACGTTGTCTGTATAATGGATGAGAACACGAATAAAGAGGGGGAGAAGAGAATGAAGAATGAGGAAGAAAGGAGGGAAAAGGTGGCTATCCTCCCACGGATATCCATCCCTAATCATCGGTCTCTCGTCGAAACTGTATTCTTCCCCGACCTATTTCTGAGTCCCTTCTCGACGTGTGGATTTCTCCAAAGGATCTTGACGGGAATAGGCAACAGCTATGAGAGTAGGGAAATAGAACTACACAAGGGGAATGGAATGATATCAACGAAGAAGGACACTGATGGACTGTGACAGATGATCCTTCCTTCCCCAAGTTAGAGGGAGAAAGAGGAGGGAAAATGAAGAGAAGAAGAAAGAAACGAAGGGATAGGAGAAGAGGACTGAGAGCAACGGAGAAAGTTGAGACGAGACCTGGGTCATTTGAGTATATGCTAGTAATCCGATGAATCTGATACGCACCAAGAGTTGAAGAAGTCGAGAGAACAAGGCTCGGAGAACAAGTTCAGTTGTCCTACCGTAGGGGAAGGGCTGACTCACTTGGGTTGGTGGCTGCGCGCCGGATGATGCTGGTGCAGCAGACATGACTGCTGCAGGTGTCGGACGGGTCGGATGGGTCGGAAGGATCGGACTGAACCGGAGGAGGGCGGATTCCCTTTTTGGTGTGTGCTCCTCCTCGACGCCTTTCGTGAGGAGAGCCGAGGGGTCTAATGAGGAAAGCTCCGCCCTCTTCTCTCACCACCACTGAGAGAAGGAGAGAGGAAGACGGGGGAAGAGAGCAGAAGAGGATAGGCGACGAGTTGAGAGTGGAACAGTGCCCAAAATCGTCGCTGGTCCATGGTTCATCCATCACTGGAAGACAATGGGTGAGGGAGACAATGAGATGGTCTGGGACTAGAGGCTAGAGGATAAGACTAGAGGTGTGGAGGGAGACAGTCAAAGATGATCTCTCCGTCCATTGTCATATTTTCGTGTTTGCAACGAGAGTTCCTGATGGATTCCCTTCGTTCATCCATCGTCTTCATCATTTTCTGGAAGTCTATTGTCGCGTGCGGCAAGAAATCAGCCACAGAAAGGTAATGGCGGGTCTCTTTTGACTGTCGGGGGGCACTTATCGTCGTCGTTCTGAATGATATTTACCGTAAAGCGACGGTCGTTCGTTCGTTCTCGACTCAAAGCCCTTGCCTCCCTCCAAGTTGTGGTGTCTCTTGTCATCATCAGATGATGGAGGGACAGCGCCGGAAGGGGAAGAAGAGAGGGGAACTACTGCCATTGAGAGAGGGAAAGGACTCGATCCGAACGGGCTGTCGTCTCTTTGAGAACCGAGAACCTAATTAGAACTCGTCGAAGAAGACACTTCGAAGAGGGACGAAGATAATCCTTCGCTATACAAAACTTTGTTTTTCTTCGTCGTTCTGCGGTCTAGTCAGAACCCCACAGAATGCGATATCTCAGACGCCTACATATTTCATGCGTTGTGTTCTCCCTTGCTGGTCGCACGTACTTGGATACGCACGATGACGACGATGATAGGTGCGCGACGAATGGGAAAGGGCGCCCGCGCTCGCACACACCACACACTCTCGCACACAACAACAAGGTTGAGTAGGACAGGCTCGGCGCGAGAGTTTAATAATGCGGAGGGGTGAGATGGGAACGCGGAATGAGTAAAGACGGGAAAAATGGGTGAAGTGGAGGGATGAATAGAGGCCAGATGAGACCGATTCCAATGAAAAGGCGAATGCGAGAGCGACCAGCCCAAAGTTTATACGTCAACCGAATGGGACGAGGACGGAGATGAGTAATATAGTGAGGATCGTGATCGCATTAGTCCAATCCCCTTTCCGGTCTGGAGACGAACGGAAAGAAATTTGAAAATTTGTGCAGGAACGATTAGACATGAACACAACACATCCGATGATTCCATCGACATCTGAACAAGATCTCAAGATAACATTCATATCAGAATTTGAAATTGATTAGATGATCGAAAAAACCGAAAATATATGGAATAATTCTCTATTCTGGACAGAATCTCGAACACATCATTCCAATCAGAAATTAATCAGCGCATTCAAGGTGCACTGCTTTTCTGACCTCTTGAAACTGCAGAGTAACCCTACAAAGACGTCGGCCCCAAATGCAATCTGCATAAATCGGTCCAGGCCGACCGGAGATGCTCCCTTTTTGCACGCCAACTTTTCGTGCAATTCGGCCCTTTAGCGAGTACTTCTTCCGTCTTTTCTCCCATATGGAGAAGACCACCTTGAGAATAGCAAGTACTTTTACATGGAGCAGCAAGGAAGGAATACGAAATATGAGAAGAAGGATGAACTTTCATTGCGGGTGCAGAGGACTTTAGTGAGAGGGAGAAGTACCTGATTTCCAGAGAAGAGGGAGGGGGTCACTCATGGAGACTTGACTCAATCACGTCTCTTCTTCTCTTTGCAACTTATGTTTCTCTCTGAGAGGAACGTGATCTGTGTGAGTGACATCAGAGACCGCTCACTTCAACTTTCCATTACACCCTTAGTTCCTGTCGTGGCTTCCGAGAAAAGACGCGCGAGTTGCAAAAAAAGAGAGGCATCAATCAGCTAGTCTACGCAATAATGCATCAGTAGCCTCCTCTTCCTCCTCTTCGATACCCCTCTACTGTCATGACAAATGCCTTCTGCAACACACACTAGGAATGGCTTGCCAAGAAATTACTCTCTTCTTTTCTCTGGCTTTCTCGAAACTCTGACTGGTGAGATCGTATGGGCGGAGAAGAGACACTTCTCTACTAGCTGACGCTCACTTTGCATGGCCGAGTTGTGCCCCTTCCCGAAATAGCGTCATCACCCCCGGACTCCTCTCCCACTTTGTCTCTCTCTCGTTATCCTACCACCACAGAATCCATGAGGCGAGAACGGGGAAATGAGTTTGGGGTGTAGAAGAACAGGACGGATATGCGAATGTGATTAGAGAGTGTTGCAATGCGAGGGCGGTCGACGTGATACGAGGCAAGAAAGAGGACGAAGAAGAGAAAGAAGACATGGGGAGATCTCATCTGAATGAGTGACTGATTATAGATGCATTCAACATCTCCCGTCTATCTATAGTGAGCACAAGATAAGCAGGCGGACGTCCCCCTCTCGAGAGAGATGGTTCTAAGATGATCGAGAAATGGAACTCATGGGTGAAAAAGGTTAAGTTGCTTGCACAATCAAATGCGATTTTACAGTTGCCATGAGACAACCATAGCCTGATGGTGTAAAACAGGTAAGACCAGGTACGATACCTTCTCGAGAGATGGGAAGTCTGCGCAAAATTGATACTGTGCACGGCTGATCAACTAATAGATGCTCAGAAGAAGTCTGTGAATGCCTAACTGAATGGGTCTGTGAGAATGGTCTAAGCAGTGGTTATCCCCATCTCTTGAGATCTCAGACAATCGGGCATAATTCATAGAGAAACTGTTGATGGATAAATGAGATGCTGAAAGGAGGGAAAGAGTGAATGTCTAACTGAATGAGTCTGGGGGATAAGTAGTGGTTCTCATCCCGTTTCTCGGAGATCGACGATGTTTCTCACGATGTATGAGAAGCAATGCGAGGGGCGATGAATAGACAGGCGCTGTCGGAAACGGAGTTGAGCCGAGTCAGAGGGAGCAAATGGGTCGGAATGATGAAAGGAAGAGAGAAGGAGATTGACCGATCTAGGATGTGGATGATGTGACCCGGTGTTCTACTTGACAAGATGATGAATAGGTCGGAAGGACAGCAGACATGAGTACACAATTTATGATTGAAGGCTGCCGAAGGCTGCTTGGTCGATTCAAAGGATAGAACCGGTAACGCTTGTACGGTGAACACGAGTCCATTTGGATAGTCCAGGTGGTGAAAAAAATATCGGGGAAAGAGAACTTGTGACAGAAAAGCGCAGTGCAGTGCCATTTCATCGCTCGCATTTTTCTCGAATGAATCGGACGTCGCTTTGTAATGCATTTCCTGTGTGCAAGAGCAGATTCGATAAGTTATTAAATGAGAGGAGTACCTAATCGGAATCTCTGCGCTTGACGAGATAATTATAGAGAGACGAACCAACAAGAAGGATGAACATGCGAAGGAATGGCGAGGAGGAAGACGAAACGCGAAAAACAAGGAAGAACAGATCCGAGACAGTACTAACGAAGTCAATCTGGTCACGACAATGCGCAATAGAAAGTTGAGAAATGGAATAAGGCGACATATATATGATCAAGAAGCGTTCTTAAACAGTAAACGATGGTATTCGAAATAATGTGATTGGCCTTATATATGGGTGCATACTTAGATATTGAGAAAACATGATTTTGTGCAAGCAATGAAAATATATTTTATCTTCGCCCGACGCGAGACGATATTAGCGGTAACAGGTGGAATGTAACTGGAGGTCGGGTGACCTCCTGTATTAGGGGAGTTTGGAAATGTCGGTAATATTGGGGCGTGTGGAAAATCTACGCTTAAAAAATCGACTTTTGGGGATGCGGATATAGCGAATGAGGGAAGAAAGAGAAGAAAGAATGGTGAAAAAAGTAAAAAAAAATGTAAGAAGAACAGTGAGAAAACCCGCAGCCGTTGTACATGATGGATGAGAGATGAGAGTAAGTTACGACATGTTAATCGACACGAGAATACACTGGGCGTTGTCTAACAATAGGGAACGGCGTTGAGCAGTTTCCACTCTCTCGACGCAGTGAAATAAGTGATCAAATGTCCACAAAGAAATACGACCCTTTTGCAATAACATTCTTCACGGAGCAGTCTTTTCTTTGCAAATACCTACTAACTGCGGATATACATACAAGCAAATTGCAAATCGTAGTAGCTAGTAATTTCATCGACATGCATAGGCAAACAGAAGGTTTCGGTGACCGACGAACACAAATCGGAAACCATCATTTTTCAGTGCACTTCCGAGATTGGCATCGATAATCCGTTCTATTCAATCTGAGGTAAAAAGATAAAAAAAAGTAAAGATCATCCCGTTAATCTAGGCACTTGCGTCCTGCGGGAGATCACTGCTAGGCCAGTGATTATAATGAATGAATGAATGAATTTATCAGTGTCGCTTTCTGGGCGCTGATCAAGATGGGGTGTCAGAAGGCCGTTCTTCTTTCAAGATAGTCATTTTGAGGGGTCTCGGGCCAGTGGATTGGTCTTCTTTCCTTGTCACAGTCGCAATGGCTGGAGAAAGAATCCTGCTCCCTTGGTTTCCGATAGGACTGTTGACGGAGTTGCACGTAGATTGCGTCCCACTGTAGGTCGAATACGAAGCCTGGCGTGTGCTGGAGTCTTCTTTGTGCTCGAGTCCTCCAAACTCGAATTTCCATCTTTGAGCGAGAGATACGAGCCTGGATTCTGAGGGACCAAACATCTAGGGGGTCATACCCATCACACGGCGACCAGTCCGGCTGGGATGGGGATTCCGATCTTGTTGAGTCGTTGGCAGAGAGACGAGGGGATTAGGAGAAACCGCAATTCATCAGAGAGAATGAAGAGGGAACCGCTCGCGACGACTAACAGAAATGGGAATGTAATGTAGAAAAAAAAGAATGTAGAATGAAATGGAAATGGGAGTGATTATAGACCGACTGTAAATGAAACGTAAATTTTAAGTGAAACGCATAAGTAGGTTTTCTTTCAAAATAGCAACAGATTGCATAGACACTTTAGACAATTTTGATCACTGCGAAATTGCATGGGATCTATCTCATGATTATCACGAAAGAGAAATGTCGATGAATCAATATCGAGACCTTAGAGATAGAAATCATCATGACGTCTCATTCTTCCACATCCAATGAACTTCGCTGTATCAACGTGTTGAATACCGAGCTCGAAAATCGTATTGCGGGCTCGTTCCTATTCTGTGTAAATATATATTCCCACAACCATCGTTTCATTCCTCAATTATACTGCACTGCTTAATAAATCACAATTGATAATGCCGTGCATGATCCCCCGTGCATGCATGACTTCCAAACTCCAAACTGATTTCGCAGTGATGCATATTAAATAGAATACGTGAAACAAACTTCGTTTGTCTATCAATATATACTAATATACATAATAACGCAGCTAATATCTCGTGAATTACCGATTTATCTTTTAAAAATTGTGCTAGGAGATCATGAGATCGCTAGGTTCGGAGTTATCTCATATTCTATTGTAATGATCCTCATTCGATCTACTCCTTCGATGTATTCGCATTCAGTTCTCTGCTCTTTGGTTGAGTGTAGTTATCAGTTCATGTTCCCATTCTATGCAGCTCTTGATCTTGTTAGTGGCTCAATGTTTTCGGAATTTCGGCTGTTGGACCGAGCAACCTTATCTTACTGCGAGAAGTCACAACTACGTGCAATGGCTTCAAAACGTGTTAGGGGCTCACGTGTAATCAGGTTTGATTTAACTTTCATAATTTCATTGGAAGATGTGCAACTACTCACACCTCTTCACTTCTATTCAATTCCAGTTAAATGTAATCAAACACGTTATATTCTTTTACGATTATTCATAGTCGTATTTAGACAACATTCGTGAAACTCTTTTATTAATATGAGATTCCACGGGATCAAACGCTCATAGAGCCCATGGGATCAAACATTTTCTCTTGTTTTCACGTGTAACAGATTAGTGACGATGTTATTTTCAGAAAAGAGATAATGTGCAGAAAAGTCATCCTCATTATGTTAATATCCATTTTCCATTCTATATTTATTCATGGTCTCGCATTCGCATCAATAGGCAAAAATACAGTCAGGGGAGAAGTCGGAGGTTCTTTGATCTGAGATTATATCAAAATTTACATTGTGGAGTACCTGTCGCAATGGGAAGAATCAAGCTGGTGTGCGGTGAGTATAGCACCCGAATGTGATGGCAGGTGTGACTATAATGTTTACTGATCACTGAGCTCACTGAGCTTAGTTTCTGTTTCGGCATTTTCACCACCGATAAATGGATTCGATTCAATCTTGTTACCTTCGGTTCATGCAAAGTGCATTGCGGAGAGGCTGCTATGAATTTAGAGCAGTTTTTCCTCATCAGCAACACTGATTCAGCCCATGGTGAAGGCCAGGTCCTCGAGTTCACTGACTGACATCGATTATCACGCATCTAACAACGGAATCAATCATACGTAGAAAATTTGATCAACTATTTTGCATAATTCATCCCCTGACTAATAAAGTGTGATATATACGGAAGATAACATCTCATGCGCATGATGGACTCTGAGCACAACAAAAGTCTTCGCCCTAACACGCACTCTATTCTTCTCTTCTCCCTCATCCTTCCTCGGGAAGAGGAGGACAATCGATGGTCGTATAGCTGCTTATATTTCCACTTCCTCTGTCATATACTGAGAAGAGGCCGTGTTGTGCTATCACCTCTCTCATCTCTCACAATCTCCTCACGCCGTTCAGCATTGTCGCAAACTCTACGACGACAGTCCGGGATGGAATTCTTATCCGAAACTCCGGTTACACATGTCGACAATAAAATAGCTGCTGGAGTCCTGCTAGTTGTTCGTTAACAAATCCGTTCCAAAAAATATTCCTATTTCAGATTTGTATCTTTGGATTCTTCTGCAATCTCTTTATCATTCTCTTCGTTCGATCAGCTCCATCCATGAATAATTCATTCGGAGTGCTCGCTTTCAGTCAAGCGATCGCAGATTGCGGACATCAAGCGATATTCACGTTCTACGTTGTGCCACTAATGACGTTGTGAGCATGTACCTTCTCGAATCTGTTAAAGGAGAAGATTAGCGTGGCGAAGGCTCCTCTGTCGATAATATGGTTAAAATCCATCGACTGTGCGCAGAATATTAATAATCGAATATTTGTAATATATACAATGAACTGTATTGCAGGAATTTGAACATCTTCAAGGATCCCATGGTGATGAGTCGTCTCGGGCATGCTATCGTCATTTTCTATCAGGTTTCTGTTATTGCATATAAAAATTGAGAGAAATCACACTTTAAATGTCACACTCTTCTCTGTTCAGGTGTGTGGCTACTCACATGTCTGCACATCATTCAATCGATTTTCCTCTGTCTACCTTCCGACATGGTTTTCGAAAACATTCAAGTACTTCAATCATTAATTTATTTTTTTTAATTTTTTGTTATTTTCAGTCGAAGAAACACTGTCTTTCTTTGTATGTTCATCTGGGCTCTCGCTGTTGTCCCTACTAGCCTGTTATTGCTTCTTCCTTACTGTACGCATCTATGAATCACTTATTGATTGCCGACGATTCCAGTTGACTGTCACATGATATTCGATGTGCAGGCATGGGCGTGGAATTACGCAGCGACAGGAAGCTGCGTGTGGATTGCTTTGTGAGTATACGAAGATTATACATCACACCAATTCGTACGAATAATATATCATACCAGCGGTTTTAGACCAATCACTGATTTGTAGTTGAATTTTCATTTTTTTACTCCATATTTAGCAACATCCACTTCCCAACGTATATCACAATCGCCACAACCTTCTCCATTCTCGACATCTTCACACTCTGGCGCGTCTATCGATACTCAAAGATCGGCGTCTCTACTCAGGTCTTATTTTGTAGTTCTAAAACAAGTTTTGATGATCTATTGCAGGCAGCTCCCGAAATGGGCGGTAAAGCGCGGAAGAGAAAGCTGGAAACGATATTCTTCTGGCAGGTGAAACAAATAGAAATCGAGTGCTTTTAGGATGTACGGAAACTGCACAGAAACAACTGAACATCAGAGTTGCAGCCACAAATACCAATAAATTTGATATTTTTTTGAATTTGTATGTGCCTTTCCTTGGGAACGTCATTGCATATAACATATATAAGAAAAATGGATATAACTATGATAGTTATATTGAGGTGTGCCTTCAAGGCGTTCTTTACGTCACCGAGCTCATTACTTACTTCTATTTGGCGACCCTGACGACGGACAAATGGGCGAGATTCTTCCTCACTGACGTCATTTGGTGCCTATGTCATGCGGGCGATGGGTGAGTTGAAGAGGTCTGGTGAGAGCTAAAAATAAATCAAGATCGTAGTATTTTGCTAGTTTTGTATTTTGTTAGTAGCATACGAGAAAGTTGTGGTTCTCATCCGAATTTTCTCAACCTAATGCTTCATCTCCCTTTATCTCGTTTTCCGATACCAAGCCGGCTGGTCACCGTGGTATCGTATGACCATATCATGGCATGTCTTCTACTGGCAACTCTAAACTGCCTAACGCTTTGCCAAGACTCAAGAATTGTGGAACTCGAGGAGGCGCTCATCAAGATCAAATGCCACGTCATCGGTTTGGCAGAAGTGAGAAGGCCCAACGAAGCTTCGATGGATCTCGCCAAATCTGGATCAGTGCTGTACCACACGCAACGACTACAAAATCGCATGGCCGGAGTGGGGTTTATCGTGAGTGGGGATGTGAAGCGGAAAGTTGTAAGATTTGGTGGCTTAACTCCTAGAGTCTGTTTTCTTGATATAGAGGTATCGAACAACTCCCTCTTACGTATATTCCAGGTGTACGCGCCAGCCAGTTCGCGCGATGACTCTGAGTACAGTGAATTCGTGGACCAGCTCGAAGAAGCATACCATGCGCCTGTGTCTGGAAGCCACCGATATCGGTTCGTGCACAAAATAGTGATGGGGGATTTCAATGGGAAGATAGGATGCAGGCAATTAGGGGAAGGATCTGTGGGGGCATTTGGATATGGGGATAGAAACATTAAGGGACAACTAATTGTGGATTTTTGTGAAAGGCTAAAACTAAAAGTAGGAAATTCTTTCTTTCGGAAGCGGCCATCACGAAAGTACACATGGGTAGCGCCTAATGGTCGGACGGCTAACGAGATAGACTTCATTCTTTGCCCGAAGGGAGTTGAGCTGAGGGATGTAGGGGTGGTCAATCAATTCGATTTCACTACTGACCATAGGCTCGTAAGAGCATCCATTTCATTCACATGCCGCTTCCCTAGGAGATTGAATGGATTGGGATTTGGGGATTCGCACCTGGATAGAAACCTCTTTAAAATCGGGCTGGGTGTTGAAATTAAGAAAATTGGGGGCAATCTGGAATATGGGAAATTGGTTGAGGCAATAAATGGGGCGAGTAAAATAGCAACCATAGTCACTCCAAGGAAGGGCTGCATTTCCCAAGCAACTAAAGACCTCATAGCGCGCAAAAGGGACCTCAAAATGCATTCGGCCGGCTTATCCCGATTACAATGGCTCCTTCTCAATAGATCAATCCGACTCTCATTCAAAAACGACAGAGAAAGATTGTATCTCGATTACGTCAACAAAGCCATTGAAAATGGGAAAAGTTACAAAAAGGCTGCTGCAAAAGTGGCGGTTGGGAAAGGCAGAATTCATAAGATTAGGAACGAGGAGGGAGGTTGGGAATGCACGCAGGCTGGGATTTCAAGGGCTTTCAAAACCTTCTACAATGACTTATATGCGGGAGATGGGGGGAGTAGTTACAGATCGGAAAAGGAGAGGGACCCATTCATACCATTGTGTATTGCTGAAGTGGAACACGCACTTCGACATTTCAAGTCAGGCAAAGCACCGGGAAGGGATGGCGTAACGGGGGAAATGTTAAGGGCTGGGACTGACTTATTAGCACCTATGCTAACAGGGGTGTTTAATAACATACTCACGGGCGGTATTCCAGAAGGTTTCGGCGATTCGCGCACCATTCTATTACCCAAATCAGGTGATCTGTCTCTAATAAAAAATTATCGGCCCATCAGTCTGCTGCCTGCTCTGCAAAAAGCCCTCACCGGTCTTATAAATAAGAGACTTGCACCTGTTTTGGATAATAGAAGGAGTTGGGAACAAATGGGGTTCAGAGAGGGACATTCCACGGTAGACGCTATTCACACTCTCAAAACGGTAGTAGCTAACTGCGCGGACCATCACTTGCCCATCTATCTGCTTTTTGTAGATATTTCTAAGGCATTTGATTCGGTGTTAGGAGAAGCAGTCTTCAAGGCTCTGGAAAGGGATGGTGTCCCATCGGAAATAGTTACCTTCCTTGCTTCATTATCCCGGGATAGCAAAAGCGCAATCGTTGTTAACGGGGAAGAGGTGGAGATTACGGTGGGAAGAGGGGTTAGGCAAGGAGATTGTCTGTCCCCCAGGCTGTTTACAGCGGTTCTGGATATGGCATTTAGTCGACTTCAGTGGGATAAAAAGGGTATTAACATAAATGGTAGATTTCTCTCTCATATTCTATTCGCCGACGACGCTGTACTAATATCTCATGATGAGCGACAAATCCAATCTATGGCTATAGAATTGGAGAGAGAATTGGGGAAAGTTGGGTTAAAGCTTAACGGGGATAAAACACTAGGAATGACTTCAAAGGGTAACGCAAGGGAGGTACGGGTCGCAGGGAAAGTGGTGGGGTTAAAAAATGAGGTTATCTATCTTGGTTGCGGAATTTCTATTGACGGAAAGGATGGGATGGAAATTGGTCGGCGTATTCAAGCTGCGTATGGGGCATTCCACAAGCATCGATCATTCCTAATTAATCGATCGATTCCAATGGTCCATAAGCGGCGGCTATTCAATGGGTGTATACTTCCTGCATTTCTATATGGGTGTGAAACATGGGCACTAACTGAAGCACAAAAGGAAAGATTATCGGTGGCACAAAGACGCATGGAGCGATGGATGGTCGGTTGCACTGTCTTAGATCATTTATCGAACGAAAGGCTGCGCGGACTCACAAAGGTAGAGGATGTTGTTCGTGCCTCATTGAAAAGAAAATGGCTCTGGGTGCACAAAGTTGCTAATGATTATGACTTGAAGTGGAGCAGAGCCATGATCGAATGGACTCCACGAGGTCCCAAGCGCAGACGTGGACGGCCTTACGAAAGATGGAAAGATCTCTTCATGCGAACAGTCGGACCCACTTTTCTGAGGCAAGCAAGAAGTCATGAATGGCCTGCCATGCACATTAGAGCATACTCTTGATAAATGTGTTAAAAAAAAAAAAAAAAATGCTTCGAATCTTATCGACGACTTCTCTGGCTCATCTCAGATTCCTAATCATCTCTCTGAATCGCGAACTCCGAGAAGCTATGAAGTCAGCCATCCGGTGCGATCTCAACATGTATGTTGGTAAGTGAAATCGAGCAACAACGAGAAAGAGATACGATAATTCCAGTGCCCGAACCGTCGTACTACTTCGGAGCGGATTCGGACTCTCCTGGAATTTTAAGACCTCATTCCGTCTCCTCTGATCTTCCCCGTCAGATGGACGGATCGTTGGCTGCTCTCCCTTCATCTCAACAGACCGCCTCTCCATCGGTAGAGGCTCACCCATCGAGCGAACATTCCGGATCACAGCAACCCTTGGTCATTCTGGTTTCGTCCGATCATTCAGCGGCTTCCAGTGCTCAGGTCGCGCCCAATGATCCCTCTGGACATCAACCCGTAGTTGAGCCTGAACCACAAGATGTACCACCTATAGCACAATCACCTGAAGAATCATTTTATGTTTGAAAAGCGTCATCGGCACTGAAATCTACTGTTCCAAAAAGTGTAAAAAAATGATAGTTTTCTATCGTATACTGGCCTGTCCAAATTAATGTCTCTATTTGAATGTTAAAACATCTCTCTATCCTAAACTGTTACTATATCCGCATAACAATCTGCCTATAACGCTTATCATTCTATTCTATAGTCGAATGACACACTGTCTCATAATATGAACTGAATTCCGCCGAACTGAATGTTTTTGCAAAGTCCATCGTAGATTTATGTACACACAGAATTCAAATGTATAAAGGAAATAACCTACCTAATAACTTTGAATTGAAATCCACCGCCGAATCCGTTTCACAATTGAAATTGCTCGACCCGAATAAATTGTTCCTAGAATATCTGGATGGCAGCAGTGCAAACAGTTGAAAGATCTCTCTCAAACTGGAGGGCGTTGCCTACCACTTCCCCCGTTCGAAATGATGCATGCTCCAAGAAGGACTATTTACACAGCGATTGAGTGCGACTCATCGGAGTTCGATTACAGGGTTTAAATAGACGATGCAACACAGGAGAATCACTTGAATACTTTGGAATGGCCGCTGTCCTCCTTGTGCTGTCTGCATCGATCGCATCGGTGGCCGCACAGTGCGGATCCACGAATATGGCCAGGTATTCATCACTTGATTTCACTATCGAGATCACATCTTAATTAGCTGTTCACAATAATAACATTGACTTTTGCTGAATTGACGTGCAAATTTTGATGCAAACAACCAATTCTTATGAACTCACCAAATTCGAGCGTTTTCCAGATGCTCAATCTGGGTCGGCAATGGTTTCTGCACGAATGCAAACTACAACATCCTCGTGAGACAAGCCTCCTGTCCGACCATGTGCAAGGTACGGTAGCTATTCTATTACCAGTACTTCGATTGTGGGCTACTTTACTAGTTCACTAGGAAATTTGAAGAAAATAATGCAAAAAAAAACAAAGACTGTTCAATTGTCATCTTTCTCAGGTTGGTTGCCCCAACACGCCCTCGACTGCCGTGGATGCATGCGTCGGTGACGGAAACGCCAAGTGAGTGGACGATCGGCCTGAGTCCTTCCAATCTACCTAATTTGCAGTTGCGCCGCATGGAACGCCAAAGCGGACAACCCGTTCTGTCTTTCCACAACGATGGCCGCATCCTCCAAGTTCATCTACTGCTGTCGTACTTGCGCAGCGGAAATTGTGAGCATTAATTATGGAACAATAGCTGGTAGAGATTATGGTCGTATGCACCTCTAACATTAGAACAAATTAAGTACTTGCGCTGCTGAGTTGAGCAGAGCAAAACCTAATGATCTCTCATTTTCAATGCAGTCGTTCTGATCGACCAAACATCACGGTGAAGTGAAAGATCGTTGAATATTTGTGAGATTGTGAGCTATTTCTGCCTGACAATAGGCTATATCCCGTGACTAGTCCGACTGATCTTCTCACTCCTTGAATCGAATTCGAAGAAGAGGACGTGCGCAATGTCTGCTCTTAACAATGCCTTTTCGATTTCGAAATCCATTGTGAAATGAATTTCGATTCCTCGTTAGCCGAAGAGATCAGGTTGACTTGTTATGCATGTGACGTCAGCTGTTATAGGGCACGGATTAGTTCGTAATAGTTGCAAAAGTGAAAATTACAGACCCCTCAAGGCGACTGCTCTATCTACAACAATGCACGCACTCGAGTGTCGATGCTCACCACAAATGCGGCCATCCAGACGATTCCAGCTGGAAATACGGTAGGGAGTCGCTGATCTACTGATCAAAACACATCAACATGAATCACAATCTGTGAGAAGACCATGAGTGAGAACATAACACAACAATTCACATCAATTCAGCTGTTCCGTGCTTTCGTCCGCACTGGTTGCTCGCTTAAACTGTTCGCCGAGTCAACAGCAGTCCCTGCAACCGCCACGGCACTCCAAACGTGAGTTTCCATGGTCTCTTCCTCTATCGTACTATTTTATACAAATCTTTCCCGAGGCTCTGTGTCTGTTGTTGTGATCACTTACACAGGTGGCTCGGATGATGAATGGATGATGAACATCAATTCTTTAAAAAAAAATCACATCAATTATATTCCATAGTATACAATTATATTTCGTAGAGCTGAAATCACTGGATCACTGACTATAAAGATCCCATTGCAGTGATCCTGTTTGATATCAGGAAAATTAAGTAGCACTGTATCTGTGACGCAATTTCATTCAGTCTGACTGGGTCGACAATGTGGCAAGCGGTGACAACAGCAGCCGCGACTGCCCTCGGAGTAACGTGCACCTGCCCTTGAAGATGTGTCACATTCCTCCCATTTCCGTGTCATATCATGATCAGTAAACCGTTGTAGTGCTCATTCACATACTGACTTTTTTAACAGTGTCGATAACGACGGAAGCTTTATCGAGTGCGAAATGACATTCACAATTCGGAGTCCTTCTAAATGCGAAAGTCTTCTCTAGATGGCATTGATCAATCACGGGACAACAGTATGAATGATCGGGGAGAAAGCATCGTGTGAGAAGGGATACAGCTTCGATGGGGGCAATCGATGCCTATGGGAGACGGGAGAATGAAAGGCGAATGGAGACAGGGAGAGACGATCGTAGAAAAGTCTATAGCTCTCAGGGGCTGGAATGCAATCAGTGGATGCCGTTCCTCTATGTGGGAAGAAAATGGGAGATCGATCTCAATTATCGAGGGAAGCCAGTTAGGCTGGGAGTAGGAAAATCGGCACAATTGGGGCTGTGACAACACTAAACGAACAACGAAATCGGCACCTAGTCAACAGGACAAGGGTACCTAAGGGTTCGTCACTCGGAAGTTGGAGACGCTGCCCTAATAAAATGCATGCCAGAAAGGGAACAAATATAATGACAATAAAAAAAATATAATGAATATAATGATATAATGCTCTTTTTGGGTTTCAGGGATTTTGTATTTTTTTTGGTGTTTTGTGATTTTCTTCTAAACTACACAAGAAAAACCTGTGGAGACAAAAAGGAGGCGAAGAGCATTCCAGTACTTGCTGGAATTAGGGAGAATGTACAAATGGGGTCAGGAAACGCTAAGTGATGGTTCGTTGTACTCGCTACTGCAAGGGAAGACTATCCGAAAGGTGAAGGAGATGGGGAGTGAATTACACGATAGAAGTGAGAAGAGACCAGGGAAGAAACCTCCGAGGGATTGGTGGGTGGAACCAGAGTTGATGATAGGAAAGGAGGAGAAGACCGGAAGGAATATAAAAAGATGGGGTAATGAAAATCGGCATCTATGTAATTAACGGACTATCGACAAATATGAATGATTGACTAGGTTGAAAAACAACTAACAAATAATCATATCGAGCAATGTACCTCTCGGACATTTCGGGCAAACTAATTGGGGTCTAAGAAATTGTATCCAATAGAACATATGTCGGGAGACCTGCTCCGGGAGTAGGTAGTGTGATGACTAGCGGATTCGGAATTGGGCTACTACTCTGGTAACTAAAGATTGTGCACTAGCGGGGAGATTAGGATGTAGGGGAGAACAAATATATATGGAATGGAGTCGTAATGACTCGAGGTATTGAGTCGAGGTGATTGTAATGGTGGAGATGGTTGACACAAGGGACATCAAAGATCAAAGATCAGATCGAAATTCTGGTTCAGAGAAGCTCAGAATTCCTGGATTGGTCGTAGAGTACGCAATGGGATTCCATTATCATTACTTCTCTGGGCTCTTCTTCCTCCTCGGTTCTTTCGAATAGCGGGACGTTTGTTGATGAGCTTACAGTCAACTGAAATAAATTCATTCATTACATTTTTACATTGACTTCACAATATCATGCGTTCACTATAAGCATGCCAAGCTGTTACGAAATTCGGGCGAAGGGTATATTGAATACATTGCATAAGCATGCACATCAAGCATCGTATCATGCAGAGGATAGAATAGGAGCTTTCCCTAAACGATGCATCACAATTGGCTTCATTCACATCACACACTCCGTTGGATACCTTCGACTGGCGACTACGGTTCATTATCTATCCCGATTGACTATTTAACGGTGAAAAAGACACTCAAAAAATGGTAAGATTCTTGCTCCAAAATGATTGACACTGTGTGAATATTGACACAATGACACTCATAAAGTTGTCATTCTTGCTCCAAAAAGTTCCTCTTTCTACAGTAAATTACCCGTCGGCAGAGCTCGCTCGACTTTGTGCATGGCATGGAGAACCGTCGTCGCCAATCGATGGAATCGGAAGAACGACGTCGGAAATAGCGAGGCAATTGGAATATCCATCGCATACAGAGCGCATCGGCCAGCTCATCCTTGAAGGCTGAGCTCATTCCGAAGTAGATCATGAAGTTGAAAGGATAGGAGATGATGATGCAGAAGTTCCTGAAGTGCATTATTCCTTTCGTGAGGCGGTTGAAAATCTACCATATCGACCTACAGTAACGATTTATCTTCATCCCGTTTATTACAAGCAGAATTTTCCTATCCTCATCCATGTTTATTAATAATTCCTACCAAATATTTTATTGAACTAAATTGCAAATTTAGTCGCATAAAAGAAATTGCTGATTATTCGATTTTAATATTTCATAATTTCTTCATCTCTGATTTCAATGAATCTACATTTGCAGGCATTTTTTTCTCACGATAAGAAAGAAGGAATCACGAGTTGGAGTGTGGGAGAGACATGGATGGGTAGCGAAAAAAAGAATGGGGATGACCATGGGAATAATTAGTATAGTCAGTCCTTTTGGCAAGAGAATGATAAATTTGCAGTCATTTATTATTCTCACTATACTAAGTATGAATCACGAGTTGAAGTGTGGGAAAGACATGGATTGGTAGCAAAAGTGAATGGGATGACCGTGGGAACAACTACTATAGTTGGTCCTTTGATGTTGAGGAGCCGTCATAATTTTCTTCTACCGTAATCCACTCATATTTCAAACGTCCCTAGTTTGTATCCAACTCGTCATGTACCAAATCTTAGACTAGAGAATGATCAATAAGAAAAAGGGCAGAATAATAAGGAAGAATACCACGGGTACATAGCCACAATTTCTCTACCGTACTCTCTAAGGTGATGTAATGAGGAAGTACGCGAATAACGTCCCTTGATGTTGTCCATTTCCTTTTTTCCATCATCTTCCCTTCTAATCTCCCTAATGGATAATGAGCCTATTAAGATCCCGTGCTTTGCTCATTCTTTTCATTTCCTCTGTAGGCATCTCTACGTAAGTTGAGTAGAGAGAACTCTCAATGAAATGGGACATCCCTCACTTAAATGAACTTTATTTTACTTCATTTTTGAAAGTGCGCAATACAGTTAAGGGTCTTTTTCTGAAACTACAAATTATGAAAGTGAGACATAAAAACGAGAACTCTGATTGAATGCCACCAGAACCTACATCATTTAGTGTACGGTCGTAACTGGATAATGCCCAGCAGAGATTTTCTCGTTAGAAGTTGGTCAACCCGCACAGTGGAGTTTTCTCTCCTTTTCCGGAAGGAATGTACGTCTAATGCAGCAACGAACTTATTTCGCGAACAACGAAAGTGGAGGGCTTTCCGGCCTAATGCTATCCACACTTCCCAAATTGAATTCGACCCCACTTTCTTCGTTCGAAAGATGCACTTTCTAGAAACTGCTCAGTATGAGACATCGAGAAAAATCTGATATGATATGACGAATTTCGAGCTCATAATGCAAACCCCGTCACAACTCTTACTTTGAGAGCATACGTTCTCAGTTGCACTATTCTCAGGTCATGCCCAGTTGAAGCGCAGAAGTGGGTAAGGCGACGACGCGGTAAGCGTTACTAACCGACTCACTGTCTTACTTTACTTTACTTTATTTTATTTACATACCTAACCACCATGAAGACGTTCGTGAACTCTGCTGCGAATACCGTGCCGATGATATCGAAACCGTAGAGCTCATAGTAGAATCGGCCAACGAGCACGACCGACACCTGAATGAGATCGATGAACAGTTAAATCCGAACTTGGTCGGTTGAGATCATTCGGATGATAACGTACTGGACAAGAACCAATATTATTATTGAATGGCGTAGTATGTCGCTAGGGTGTTCTAAATATCACAAACAAAGAAATAAATGTGTAGGTTCTCATCCAGTAGGATATCATACGAATCAACCCAGTTCCGTTAAATCACTCCATAAATCACCGGAAGTTCGACAAGCAGATGAATAATGACGATGATGAAAAGGAATTTGCTAGAGCCAGCATACGATTTGAGCGGAGGCCTCTCTCCGGGTTCAGTCGCATTAGCACCATTTGGACTAGGTGTGGAGCCACGCGATCGCGATCTCTGAAATGAACCCATGTTGTATTCCATTTTCATGTAAAACCATACCATGTATTTTGCCCAGTCATCATTCGCAGGTTTCGCAGGTTTCTGTTCTCCTTCAACCTTCGCCACTACTTTCACAATGATTTCTTCCACGACAATCTCAATCTCTTGCTCCACAGTTCGCTCTGCTGCAGGGACAACCATATCTTCCGATCCTAGCAGTTCGATGGCGTCATCATCAACAACCATTGGAGGAGTGACTACGATTATAGGAGGATGTACCACAGTCGACTGCACAACTTCTTCCTTCACTATCTCGATCTCTTCCTTCACTTCCTGAACACCTTCAATGGCCTCTTCATGAGTTCTTTGGATGGGTCTATCCTTGTATTCATTGGAGTGATGGATTTCATGGACCTCGGGGATTCCAAGCACCTCTTCATCAATGACCTCATGGATCACAGGTGGGACCACCTCGACAAGTCCATCAAGGAAACTCTTCTTCCTCTCCACTCCCTCCTCCACATTCTCGATGTTGATCAGTACTTCGTATTCTCCCAATTCGACTCCCTCATCGATGAATTGAATTGAATCGAGGGCCGTGACGTCTCCATTCGTTGCCGATCTCATCACTTCCACTGCCGTGAGTTCCCTTGTCTCCTGCACCACAGACACATTCTCGGAAGTGCTCGTGGTTGCAGTGTCCTCTTTCTTCTTCTTATCCATTTCGTCGTCGTCATCGGGATGGAGTAGTTTGGCCCTCTTGCTGTCTTGCCATCTCAGTTTGCAGAACAGAGCGATCGTAAAGAGCGTGAGAAGGAAACAGGGGATAACATGGACGAATATGAGCTTGTACAAGTACGTCCACGAGATGTATCGATTGTAACCAATCTGAAATGTTATTGTTTTTCTGTAACGTTGATTAGCAAAACTACTTAAATCATTTTAGGAATATTTTGGGCAACACCGATGAAGTTGAGTAAGAAAGGTTCTTGAACTTATAGCATTGTGGTGAAACTTCACGTTAACAATACAAATTTTAAATGCGTTTTTTTCAGTTTAGCGCCAAAATAATGTTTCGAAATATGTTTCATAGGGATTATGCAACAAATAATGAAACTTACGTATTCCTCGACGAACCAATCATGGCTCTGCAGACAGTACTGTCTTCCCGATCGTCCAGGATAGTTAGTCAGGTTCTTGAGGTAGATCTTTGGTGCCTCGGAGATTATCGCCCATAGAAAGATTACTGGAAGAAGAAATGAATTTCGTAACTTGCTTTTATGATTCACTTTTCCCGAAGCCCCATCCCTAAGCCACCAAAACGACGGACTCTCCCTCTACTCACCGTAATTGCTAACAAATTGAAAGGGAAACTGATTTTCCTCACCAAAAATAATTAGGATATTTGTCCTATGGGAGAATAACATCATTCCGATAGGGCAGAAGACGTATAGGAAGCGTTGAATTGCAAGATAGCAAGTGAGCCAGATCGAGATTGTGTGGAACCTAAACAATATTGGATTACAAAATTGGTTCTTTTTGCATTCTCTGATCTCGACATTAGATGTCGACATTAGATGATCACTCTACTTTAAATTTCATTATGCATGGTCCTCTTGTACACTCGTGAGAACATCGAAGTTGTCTATTTCAGTTTTCTCATTTTGTCGGATAGACAAACTTGTGTAAAAAGGGACATGCTGAGAAAACAACGCTCACGTTTGCTCAAATTGCATTTTTAGCAGTATTTTTTTCACAAATTTGCAATCAATTAGGTGAGAAATTGTTCGCCAAACTAACATAGAGGGGAGATGCAGGGCGAAAAATTGATGCATAGAGCACCAAAAGTTGGACATTTCCATATCAGAAGTTATATCTCTGAACAAGTAGTAGATACTCCAAGGGATGGACGAGATTCCTGCAAGAGCAATATTTTGTCAGAGTGTTCTAAACACCACGAACGGAGAAATTTTTTTTGTCTTTTCTCATCCAGTCGGTTCTCATTCGGCGGATCTCATCCGACCTTTAGAAATAACTACACTTCATTTTTTGTCAATAATAATTCTACATATACAATTGATCTTAAGAAAACGCAGGTCATCAATTCACCTATAGACCGGAGATTTGCTCATTTGCATACAATTAGGCATTCGGAAAGAGCGTCAAGAAGGATTGGCCCCTCCGGAAGTTTGAGAATTAATCTCACACTTTCTTCTCTATTCCGCATTCTTCATTCTCGTAAGAGAAACGGAGAGAGAAGGGAAGGAAGGGAGATCTGGCACTACTCCTAAAAAAACTCCTCTTCTCTTCTCTCCTTCGACTTCCATTCTAATACGGATTACTGCAGGAGATAGACTGCGTATGGCGTCATAGGAAGAAGTAGAAAGTAGGAAAGTAGCTGGTAGTACATATCTCAGTATTATAATATTGTCGGGTCCTTCAGAAACGACTATTGCATGTAAAAGGTATAGATAAAGGGCATCCCGTTAATCAAGGCACTTGCGACCTGCGGGAGATCACTGCTGGCCAGTGAAAATGCATGTGCAGATAGGCAAAGAGAACGCGCCAATGAAAAAGGCTAAGTTTGAGTTTTAATAGCTATCTATTCTCAAATAAGAAATAATATATAAACACACCAGTAGCCAGTTCCGAAATGGCCATCGTACAGAGGACAACGTTGGTGGGCGTTCGCAATCCGAGTTGGTTCATAACGAAGAAGACTAGGCTATTCGTGACCATTGCAACGAGAAGAATGGCAGGAACGACGATAGCATACAGCTGAGAAGATAGAAATGAGTCTGACGATTCTCCGTATTAAATGTGTTATTGTGTATTTTTTACATTTTTAATTGTATTTATGTGTAAACATCTACTCTAGATTACTTCAATTGTATCTTCTGCGGGAGAGGGAAACATAGGGGAAACCAATAACGATACTTTATTGTTCTCTGTTTGGCTATAGCGACTTGCAGCACCCTCCTGTTTTAATTCCTCTGCGGGGGTACAGAAAGGCCATCTACCCCTTCGCTGCCCGCCTATGCACAATACTTCCCTACTTCTGGGCTCCTTTTCTTCCCCACCTTTTCGAGAGCGCCAAAAATGAATGAAATTTTCCAATACTTGTGATAGAGGAAGATTTCAAGGCAAATATGAAAAGGGAAAATACTCCGATGTGGAGTGGGAAAATAAATGGCCACGTGATGGTGGAATAAATAGAAGGAATTCAGTAGCAACAACACGTTCATATCTTATCGTGAAGGTAAGCAAAAGAAAGGTGTTTCCGTCAAGTAATTTTACAGTCGTAAGATATCGCTTGGTGGGATCCACCGATGGGAGTGAAATATACCGTTAAATGCATTATATAAGCAGTAGACTTACAGGCTTCGTTACATACGGCGGCTGGATCATCGATATGTTAATCAGCTGCAAAAATCATATTACTGTAATACAGTACCCATGACTCACCACTGCATACTTCTGGTGGAAGGGCGGATCCTGCATCTCTACCTCCCATCTCCACTCGGGATCCCACATACTCATAGGGTACGTTTTGGTAGGAACCGAGGTGAGGGTAGAGTTGGACAGAGAGAGATTAAACATGGCCGTTGCCACACCCGCAAGCTCCTCTTCCTCCATCTAAAGATGTCAGAGGTAAAGAAGAGAAAAGTGTGCGGCATCGAACATCATAAACTCGGAACACATAGTTACAGTAGTTTCGTGTAGGAATCGGGAGAGCGGCTGGGGAGTAGATAGTAGATGCAGTGAAGATATTGATGTGCAAAAGAACAAAACACCGCCAATTTTATCCAAGTGAGGAAGGCATGGTGAAGGGAAAGATTTTAGAACGAAGGACAAAGAAGATTGAAGACGATGTCGCCAATAAAATGATGTGCGAACAAGCAAGTCATTACCTTTCATGCCAGTTGAGGATGAGGAAGGATTTGAGAGAAAAGGGATACGGTAGTATGGATGAAAAGGTTTCAAAGCGGCTTGAGAGTTTCCCATTAGAGGAAATTAGAGAAGAAAGATGAAGAAGGAGAACTACGGTAGAGCGGCAATTTGAAAAGTGTATTATTTGAATCTAAAAATAGCGCAGTCAGTTCTCAGGAGGGAGGGAAACACCATGAAGAGAATCTAAATTGCGCTGAGGTACGGAAGTGCGAGAATGTTTACTCTTTCTACGTCCTAACTTATTGCTGCGTAATTTATCTCCTTTACGGCTTTAGAGAAAATAAAGCGAGGATGATACTGTAAAGCGCGAAAATTTCATTCTGATCATGAAAAGGATGCTGTTGCTACTAGTAGAAATGTTGCAGCAAAATAACACTCAAGATACTTGCGATAACACAACTTTGCTACTGCACACAACTGTAGGTCACTTCCCACGTCGAAGACGTAGGAGGGGAACACCAAGTTATTCTACCCTTAGATCGCAATAGAGAAACAATACACGATTTGTAGTGGTAAATACGAAGAGGGAGATAACTTGTAGCAAGATGAGCGAAAGAGGAAAACAGATCCTTGCATCGAACAGCTCGAATAATTAGGATAGAAGAGAAATTCGGGAACATTTAGGGAGAGGAGCGAGAGAAGCGCAAAGGAGTAGTCTAAAAGCAGAGAGAGCAATTCATAAAACATGAGAATCCCCCGACTGTCAATCAACTTCGTAGAGTTCGAGATGAGAGTAACGAAAAGAGAAAGAGACATAGGACAACGTATTAGAGGTCAGGGCAGCTCCTTTTCAACACCATCGAGCTGAAGAATACTAAAAGTGGGAGGGGCCAGAGAAAGGAGGCGGAGTCGCGGGAACAAGAGAAACGTGAAGAAATGAGAAGAATAGGAGAAGGATAGCTGCAACTACTGATGAATAATAGGATTAATCAGGCTAATTCCTCTTTGAAAAGAATTATAAATACCGTAAGCGGAAAGCTGGTCACAAGATACGAAAAGAACAATGGAAAAGTGTTGCTGCAATGATACAATTTCGCACTACTACTTTGGGAATAGGAACAATCGATATTTTGAGGATGAACCTAGAAACATGATGAGTTCTACCGAAAAAGCTCATCAAAGGTCAATTTCGCCTTTAAATTTGACTCTTCCTCGAATAATGGCTATTTAAATTCAATCAAGAACGAAATTTCTACCCGGAGACCAAAGAATAGAGTATGGGGAGGGGATGACTCAGCGGAGGATCGAAACTATATACAGAAATCTGGACTGCACACGTTTTGCAATAACCTCAATAATTATGAATTAGGCCACAATTTACAATTACAGCTACTTCTGAAGTGATGAGTGAGTAAAAGCCAAAGAGTCGTATAACAGAAACGAAGTAGATCTTTTTTTTGATTCTGCACACCACTCTTTCGGTATGAAATATAACCTTTACTTCTTAGATCATAACGGGCGAGCCCTCCTAGAATCCATTAGGAAACTTTCAAGGGCAATGAGAGGGTAAGATGGATTCAGAGGAGGAGAGGGGGATATGGGAGGGAAGAAAGGAGAGCAGTGCCCGTGACTTCCCATTCCGAGATTTATGTACGATCCAAATGGAAGAAGGAGATGGGTTTCCAAGGGCGACAATGGCCTTGTGATGCAGTGCCACGAATAGATCTCGAATGACGAGAGGGAGACGTGGATTGACGGGCAATGATATGTGATATCTCGAAAATCCCTAGGAAACAATGAGCCAAGAGAATGTTGTCGGCATTATCCAATTAGTTTCGGTGAAGGGATGGAAGATGGGATTAACTGAGACAGAAGGTAAGCCACTGTAGCTAATGCGCATTGTGCCAGGGCTTCGAGAGCAAGCTGCAGGTTCACTCGGAATAGACCATCTTGTTTACTGTTCGAGTCAACTCCCACGACGGTTCTCTCATGTTTTCCACTTTTTTGTTTCCTGTCTAGTGGCTTCTCTCATAACATACAGAAGCCATGCGACCAAGTCTACAGACTGGGCCCTTGACGTATACGTATCTTTTTGAGACTGCTTATATATACCCCTAGACTGCTCTGTTCGTAGGTACGGTAAGTCTCCGAATTTTTGTTTCCACAGAAGCGGGAGGGATTTATCAATAAGAACATTGGAAAGGGGGACTGAAACGAATGCAAAACACAGACACGAGATATACGGTGGGAGAAGCCAAAAACAGTTGTCCCTTGGCACTTTCCAAGAATGAAAAAGAAGAGACCGGTGGTCGCTCACTAGGAAACGAATCGGATACAGAGAAGGAAGGAGATTTGGGTGATGAACAAGAAAGAGCGAAGTGTGTGTCAATCGATAATACTTGCCTCACAGGAAGTATGGTAGGACTACAAAGGTGTGATACTCATTGAAACGTGATCATTGGCTGGGAGATATTAAACAACAAGCGATAATTGGAGCAAAAATGAATGCTTAGGCACGTTTGAAGGTCAAAAAAGCGTTCGAGACCTCTTGAGAGTCAATTTTTGAGCAATTCCTCATTAGGGAAGCGAAGGGAAACGGGCCACATCACGAAGCTTAGCGGCTTAGAATTGATACATATGAAGAGTGAGCGAAGTGTCCGTAAAGGGATTATATTACCAGAAAAGCGAAAAGAGATATATAATAGAAGACAGGTGAAGACACTACTCACTCAGGATATAACACTGGTTGCTATCATACACAAAATTGTCATTATAACTGAATAAAGCGGCGAGAGTACAAGAGTGGATTAGAATGTTTACTGGGAAATTTTGGAGAGGCCAATGAGGGATGGGGTTCTAGGAAGCATCGATAGCTGTGAGAACGAAAAAAATGGAACGAGAAGAGAGAGACAGAGTAGGGGATAATGAGGGAAATGGGAGAACGAGAATGTGGACCTCTATGGCTGATAAAGCGAGAGAGATTCAAAACTGTAACTGGACAACTTTTCTATAGGAAATCGTCATGTTGCAGGAAAAGCAGAATCTCGAGAGATGGGAATAATGGAAGAATGGGAGGGGCGGAGGGAGGGAGCATTCTCATCCTCAGCAGAGGAATGGGAGATAGAAGCAGAAGAGCATCTTTCCGACAAGGAAGAGGAGAATAACGAGGATGATCACTCCGATTATGATACCGATCTTCATCTGGAATAATTTATATATCATATATGCATCAATTGTCAGAATAATCAACAGATCCTCGATTGTAATGGGTGGCGAGTTAAGGGTGAAAGAAGTACTAAATGAATCTATTCCTCGAAGTCAACTACTTTCCAATCCATTCCAATCACTAAATTGAGGAACGGAGCGAGCAAAATAGAGAAAAAGGCGAAAAAACTGACCATCTGTGCACGCCGTTTCATTTTCTGTGCGGAAACGATATCGTCCTTGGCTTTAAATGCGTACTCAACGGAACGTTCGATGTTCCTCTCGATGTTCTCCAGCATCTCGTCCTTAAACCGATATTTTAGTGTATGATTCCTCGAGTACAATGATCGTCTCATATTTGCTATTTCGAATCATTTAGCTTTTGCACTTCCCTTTTCTTTCCCTTGCAAATTTTTTGTTTCACATTTTCTGCGTTTTCATCTTTTATTCGATTCGTTATTTCTCAGAATGTAGGTGCTGAGCACTGTTCACTGAGCACCACTCAAGATGGGAACGGTTGAGAGACTCGAGCAGAAATGGAGGCAAAACAAAGGAGCGGTTCGCCTACTCAATCATTCGGCCGAATCAACAAGCCTGTGAAGAGGAAGTGCAGTCTCTAACTCTTATTTAGACTCCTTTCTTTTTCTCTTTCTCGGTTGGATGACGGGTATCACTTCACAACATCAGCTCACTTGGGGACTGACAAGCGCCTATTACATCATGTTTTCTCCCCAGATATCAGTGGGAATCTCCTAGGACTACAAGGAAAGAAAACAGGGACAAAATTCTCTTGTGCGATGCCCAACTTGGGACAATGGTGTGGTGACCTACCGGAACTTCCGCCTGAATCAATAGGAGACCGCAGCCCTACACCAACTGTTTCACTGGCCCCAGCTTCTGTTGGTTTCAACTATTTTTCAAGCAGAGGCACTTACTTTTCTGAGAACTCAGTTTTGAATTATCAGAGATTCTCACCTGGGAAACGACGAGCAGGTGAAGGTCGTGGAACATCTCAGCAAGGTCTCGAATCGACTTCTCCAGTGATTGAATGTCTTCCGTACGCTGTTTGACGGCATCCAAGAGCGCCTTCTTCTCGTCAACTGCGAGAATCACCTGAAAAAAAATATGTAATAACTAAGCGTTACAATTTTGCTGGTCTTTCAGCCATGCTTCATAATTGCTAACACAACTTTAGTTATCCGCTTAGCATAACAACTACAAACATCGTACCGGACTCGTCTCGTTATCTGACATTCCTTTCGCGAACTCTTATCCATCTGCTCATATACTAAATATTTTTTTCTTACCAGTAACTAATGGAATGCAACAATTACAAACTCTGTTAATTCTTCCCAAAACAAAAAAAATTTGTCAGCTAGTGCGCACGAAACTCAGGCCGTTATCAGACATTCCTGAGGAGAACTATGCCGACAATGTGTGCTATAAATAGAGTGATTACCCCTCTGATCTTGTCCGAGAGTGTTCCCTCCTTGATCGCCTCGTCTATTACGTCATCCGGAAGGTCCTGGTCCACTGAAACATATATTTTCATATTTAATTATTGTAATTTAATTGAAAATAATAAAATTAATGAGTTAAATTACTCACTGACTCGCAGATACTCCACGCATTTCTTCCTACTCTTCTCCTTGTATTCCACCTGCCCCTTATTGAATTTCTCCGTAAGATTAACGAGCGAGCGGATGAGACGTTTGACCTGAGATCATTTTGTACGCAATTGTGATTCATCGATTCTGTTAGAAGAATAAATCTCACCTGTTCCCTGTTGATCCTGTTGCTCACAGTGGCGGTTTTGTCCTTTGCACTTTCGAGGTTCTTGTCAAGTGCTGCAATACAAGTTTGGTATAAGATAGGAAGACGGTGACTCACTTCTGATATGTTCCATCAATTGTCTCAGTTGACGGTGAGCATCGTCGGTCTTTCGGTTCATCTCATTCGTCAACGCTAAAAAAATAATTTAGTTCACTCTTCGCCAAATTTTTAGTCTTAGTCTCCCTCCATAATGTCTCATTTAAACAGCTTCCCTCATCTTTTAAATTAACCATGCGTCTTCATATTCTAATCTTATTTCTGCTATCCTACCTGCATTGGGTGGCTGACTGAGTATCCTTCCATGGAGAACATGAATATCCTTCACTTCTCTCTCCAACGTGTCCATGTCGGTCTTGAATCGCTCCACCTCTTCATGGAACTGAAATAATCATAAATAAATAAATAACAGAAAAATAAGACTTGGTACTATTCTGCAATCTACTTCTTTCATACACTGATTACCAAACCGGGGAATTTTCTGCCAATAGTGTACAATACCTGGTCAATTTCTCTTTAAGTTCTTAAACAGTCCTTGCACACTTCTTCCTATGCAGCTTATCACTTATCAGAAGTCATTCACACCTTCCACACTGATTTCTCATTCACATATTCTTTCGCTTGAATGTCACGCTAATTTCTTTGCGACGAAAATTTGCATATATTTCCGCACTTCTTTGCACATCCCACACGTTTTCTACCGTAGTTCCGAAAAACGAAGGCACTTCCAACGCACTCTAATGAATTCCCAAAAGCCGCCTCGGCTCTAGTTGCCCAAATCTAGGGGAGAATAATGAGAAAGGAAAGGGGTGAAAACGGGGAAGCCGTTGCGCTATTGCAGTTCTTCGAGAAGGTTTGAACTCAGGGACCGAGGCGAGGAAACTCTAGTAAAAATATACATAAAACTCAAATTTTGGTATAGTTTTCAAGGTTTTTAATGGGTAATTCAATCGAATCAGACCTGTTCGAGTTCATTCCAGTTCTCAGTCGTCAGCATTTTCTCCTTCTCTGGATCGCATTCATCACTATCTGTCGATCTGCCCCGACCGCGCTTCTGGTGCTCAAACTGCAGTAATATAGATATAGTCATTCTAATTATAAAAAAAACGATATTCGGCTCTTTTATCACCGCTTTGTAAGTGTAACCATTGACTGTGCACACGGCATAGCTGTTTTGTCTTGACTTATTCACTTTCTCTCCGTTTAAACCGAAGCATATAAGTGCTAAATATATCATAATTACTGCTAATTATATTTAAAACTCACAGAAATCTCCGCTAGTCTGTCCTTCACCATCTTTATGGCTTGCGTTGAGTCACTCCATTACGAAACCCGTCAAAATAAACCCTGAAATGAGGAAATTAATAACGAACTATGGCTGAAATACGTAGAGAGAAGTGTTGTGCGTCTTTCGAGAGTGAGAAAATGGAAAAAAAATTGAGCAGATAACCGCAAATGAGGGCTGAATCATCCGGAAACAATAGGCGTCACATCGTGACAAGCGCTCATTTTCGGGAAAGAGCGCCGGGCGATAGCACACTCACCCACACCACACAACAACACTACCACCTCTACAGTACCCCCATTGTGCTCGCTTCTTCGCCGTTTGAGATGGGTTCTTCTTGGATTTTCTTGAAATATCAAATATCGAAGATCTCCCAGAAGATATTGAGTCTGACTATGATTGGCTGATAGACACGTACAAATTCGGCACCAGTCTGTGGGTGCCTACAATTCTCTTAGTTCGTCGGTCCTCTCCTTCCACTTGCTAGTTTTCACAGCTAATAGTGAGGGAGAGAGCGGAAGGACCGAACCAACGCCAATAATCCGCTCTAATTTCGAATCTCTTCCGAAGTTCTCCTCCCCTCTCCCAACTCTCCCCCTCCTTTTCCTTCCCCTCCTCATCCTCTCCTGGACAAAAAATGTCAAGACCGCAACGTCGTCAAATCGAGTTGAAGCGACAATACTCGCAATGGGATGGACATCATTCACTGGAGAGAGAGGTAACCAATTCCTTAAATCTCTCTGCTCATTATAAACCTATTCGGACTTTCACTCCGATCAAATCTTATCAACTTGTGCTACATGAGAAACTTTCGCAGTGACGAAAACCGTGAGAGTGTCAGGGCTTCGCTGATTCTGTTCCCATCCTACTCCGGAGACATTTCCCATCCCGAATTGTGTTCCCTTCCCAGTAATTGAGTTCGCAAATCCGAAGAGAGAAGGGCAATAGTGAAGCGTCTGGGGGACCTTCTTCCTAGCAACTGCCGCTGCTGTCTGTTCCTTATAATCAATAGGGAAGCATACGGCTTAAATCCACTTGAGGTGATAAGGAGATATGGACAGAAGAGAGGATGTATCATTCTCTGAATGAGAGTCTACCCTGTCTCCATTGAGTCTCTTCTATCCCATTGAAATACCCTTACTACTATCAACATGTCCGTAGCGCCTCAGGTAAGTCTTTCTGAGTATTTACGAAAATTTATCGAATTTTGTTGTTTTCAGGAGTTCTTCGAGCGTATTCAAGATACGGACGGAGAGCCATCTCCAGTCACTGTCCGAGTCGTTGCTCGTCCCAACAACATCGCCTCGAAGAGTCAGCAGGTCTATCATGCTCCCCGTCCCGAGCCTGTCAACTCGGGCGAGCGGTACATGCGAGAGCACTACAACAATGGCGAATCGGTGAGCTTGATTTATGGTTAGCAACCTCTCCTCCCCATAAGTCACGATGTTGTGGTCTTTTTTCCATTGTGAGACGAATAAGCCAATCACAAGTTGCCGAGTCGTGAAAGGATCCGAGGAGACACGGTAGCTTAATGGAGCGTGTTTAGGTACCCGAAGTGATCGACAAATCTTGCTGCGGAAGGATCAAACGTCACAAATTCCGCTTCCTCCTCATCATTCTTGCCATCGCCTCACTCATTCTTCTAATCATCTTCGGAATCCTCTACTTTGCTTTCTGAATCCAACCGTCATCATCATCTCACTCCTTCCTATACGAACTAGGAACTGCTACCGCTCCCCCTCTCGTCATTTTGTCCCGTCGCCCTTTCCATTCGTATTTTAGGCAACGAATGACGCTGCCTCTCTTAGCCCGCTTTCTGATCTCATAGCTCCCCAATCCCTCCAATTCCTCCTATTCCCTTCTCTTCTAATACTCCTGTTATCACCCTCCGCTCGCACATCACCCTCATTGATAAGACCCATTGATTGGTGTATGTGAGCGACTAGATAAATAACACTCTTGGACCGAGTACCTTTTGTGTGCATGAACACGTATCGACACAGAGTACCATGACATTCTCATATCTCTTAGATAACACAGCTCTTACTACTAAGGGATGACAATACGAAGAGAGATGGGACAGAGAAATTATCGATTCAAAGGGAAGGTAATAGAGAGGGAGCACACTACACGTGGATAGAGATGGGCACGGATCGAGAGATTGTTGGTCTCGTCCGGACTACGAGAAGTTTTACGGTAATAGGGACAGTTGGCGATTGTAGAGGGTACGGTATTCGTCGATCTACAATTTGGCCTCGATTCAATCGGTGGGAGCGGCGAGAGCGATGACTCCGCAGGCGGCACGAGCACCAGCGTTGCCGGTCTTGAGCGACTCCTCCGCCTTGTCTCCGGTCCCGCGACCTTAGATGTCATTCGGTGATGAGGTTCTGGTTAGAGGCGGTCGCTTACCGAGGTCATCAGTTCCGGCATGAACGACGAGCGAGCGTCCGATGACCGTGTTGACACCGTAGAGGGTCACCAGCGAATCGGTGATCTCGAATCTGCAATGAGGTATACGGTGGCTTCACTTCACCTCACGTTAATGTTTCTCACTAGAAGAAGCCTTAAAAGTGCCTAATTCGATTTCACAGCTTCCGGGCATATCTATTTGATGTCAAGATGTTGCGAATCTACATGCTAATCGGAAGGGAAGCTGAGAGGAAGCACATAGGAAATTGGAAGGGAGAAACATGTCCATACTTGGCGATTCCATCAGCTCCCGCCTCCACATTGCCGAGATCTCCCACGTGACGATTCTCGTCCTGCAATGAGGATATATAGGATAGGTCAGGAGAGGGGTTTTGAGCAGGTGGTTTTGAGTGTTATAGAGCATTATGAGACTAGTCCAGGGTTGTCTACTTTATCTAAGAGTCCTATATCAGGAATGCCAGTTGATTCAGACTTCTACAAGTTTGAATTGGCATACTTCGGTAGTGAAAACTTTCACACCCCATCAATAGGTATTTTTTGTTGAGCATGTAATAGCAACACACAATTTTGTGGAAAGGGGTTTCATAAACGAATGCATGTTACGGTATTCACAGAGAAAACTGCACATTGCGTGACACTCAGCTGCCGTCTGCATCAACCCCATCTATACATATCTTGCCAGCTTGAGTATACGGTATCCCTCTCTAGGCTCAGTTTGTAGTCAGCACAACCTAACATTTCGATGGGAACGTCTCTCCTTTCTCTTTTTACACACTCCTTTTTCCGTATACTCTATGAATCGAGGGAGAAATCGTCCCAGCAACAGCATTTGGCCGGCCGAATAATACACTTGTTTACGATAATAAGGGAGCGTTCTCACGACTATGAAAAGGAAAAACAGAGGATGTTGATGCAATCTATTATTCTATTCTGCAGAGCAAGAGAATATCCTTGATGAAAGAATATTGTATTCTTGTACATTCATTCATACTAAAAATTGTGTTTATTGGTTGAGTTCACCTTCAAGGCACACTCATCCATCTCACCTTCCCTCTCCTCCTCCATCTCCTCCTCCTTCAACCTTCTCTTCCTTCTTACCTTGGGTCCAGCATGGGTCTTTCCGAAGGGATTGAAGTGAGGACCGGCCGAGATGCATCCATTGGTGGAGTCACCGTACTGATGAACGTGGAAGCCGTGAAGGCCGGCGGTGAGACCGGAGATCTCTCCCTTGAGAACTGCCGGCTCCGACTCGGACTTCTGTAAACATGTCAAATAGTGATACTTCGACCGGAAATCAGTATTTTCAATTATTTACCTTTTTTTTTCGTTGCTAAATATTTCTCATGATAATATTAATATCTCTATCAGCTGCTCACTTTGTTATGGAAATTAGTAATCTTGCCCAGAGATGTATTCTAAGTTGTTTACTAATAGGATACTCTGTTAACATAGTTCTTCCTTTTGCCCTTCATTTTCTTTTTAAATTCTACCTCCTGTGCTCAAGATGTAGTGCTCATGGTTTGTAACACCACCTAAGGTTTCTTGATTGATCTCTAGCGTGTATCAGGTATGACTATTTTTTTCGGAGGAAAAAACAAAAAAAACTAATGTGATGTAAGAAAAAAAAATATAAATTCAGTTTAGATTTTCCGTGAACCCTTCTCAATCGATATTCAAAGCCGATTTTGTTTACTTTGCTACTCCTATAGGGATTAACTGTTAACTTTGGAAGCGGTTTGAGTAGAAGTAGAAAGCGTTCCTTTGTAGGTCAAAGCCCATCTCCCCGATCGATATCTAAAGCCGACACTTGTTTACGAGACTACACGTGGCTACACCCTCTCTCTCCGTGTTTCTAACTGTGCTCCTCGCATCTCTCCCTACTCTCTCGACACGAAATGACCTCGGCACGGCACTGTTTAGCACGGGGGAACACGAAAACAACGGGAGTCCTCTCGATAAATAAGATATTGTGCAACTTTCGTAGAGTCCTGGCGAGTGCTCAAGGTTTACGGGGTTGATTGAGGTACTATTTAGGAAGTAAATATCAGGGAGTAGGGGACAGCCCAAACTTCTCATCACCAAACTTCACATCATCCTCAAGTCGTCATACTATTTTTTATGTTTGATCGTTCCAAGCTACTAGCTAAAGTGTTCGCGCAGTTGTCTATATAAAGATATATATAACCTGATGGATGTGGACGACTCCATTGACTCCTTCTCCACGAAGAACAGCAACGGCGTGGTTGGACATGTTTACTCTCTCTGGAAAGCAAAGAAATTGGGTTGTGAAAGCTCGCGAGACGAATGGACGAATACACGACAACACGAGGGAAGCCGAATAAGAAAAGAGAGGAGAAGTGAAGGGAGGGGAATAGGCGGAGTAGTAGTCGGTGATGACTATTCGGGTAGAGACCCACAACCAACAAATACAGACTACACACAAGGCAAACGAGAGAGGAGAAGGTACGAGAAAGGTAGAGGCGAGAGAGAGGCGAGCGCACACCACTAGGGCGCACAACGAACATACTGACGCGCGAGAACGAAAGGCGCCAAGCCAAGCGCTGGGTCGAGAGAGCGAGGCCCTCACTGCCCTCAACAGGCCTCCCATAAACGATCGCCTCTTTCCTCTCGTTATTATATGCCCGCGCTCTCTTTTTGCGCTCATATATTCTCTGAAGTAGACCAAGCGGACCAGTTTATCGATCGAGCGCGTAATAGAGACAGAGACTTTGAAATTGGCCTGACCCCAGTCTATCCCTCTCTTTCCACTATTTTATCCTAGCTGATCGTCCTTGAATGGCCTTCAACCACTCCGTTTTCTCGCTAGTTACCACTTTTTTAGTCGCGTCTGCTCGCCAATTCCAAGTCTTTTCATTTCAGTGATGGAAACTGACCACGATATCGACGGTGATCTCTCCCGCATCCTTTCCTGCATGGGAACCAATGATAAAGAGGCGAGTTTCTGACCAATTTATCGATTCTTTGAGAACGAAAATTTGTTGGGATTATACTAATTATGCCTGGTTCTCGCTCCTGATAAGAGTCTGTCGTTGACAAGAAACCATTGCAGGTGCTCATTCGACAGTTCCAACAAGTGTGCGGAGATGTGACAATTTCTCCCGAGACATGCCACTTCTTTCTCGATATGAGCAACTGGTTCGTGTCCTTCCTCCATCGATTTCCTTCCCTCTTTTTTCGACTTTTGCTGCTCCCTGACCGAATTAGCGCCTAGCCGAGCCCCCTCTCGTTCCCTTCCCAAGTGTGATCCACGTCTCTTACTCCTAACGAATCCCATATTTTCAAGGAACATCCAAACGGCGCTGGGCAACTACTATGACTATGGAGCGTCGAACAACGTTTCGAATCTTTACGAAGCAGCTGCTCTCAACATGCAGTTGGTCAACGACGTCACCATTGGAGAGGTGGGCGGAACTGGATTCAATTTAAAAAATTTAAATACCAAAACTGTGCTTGCTATCTACATAGTATTGGCCTGGGAGTATATTCATACAACTTCAAATTGTTACTTCCATGTCCAAAACTAAAATTTGTATTTAGTTTTAATTTAAAAAGGAACATTTTTTAACCAATTTCACGCCAGACGGCGATAGTAAAGTGATAAACCAGTCAATCCCGTGACGAATTGGATCAAAGTACACATCCTGGTTGTTGTTGTTCAGGGCGAGGCGATCCCTCCCAATACTCGGTTCACCAAGACGTGGCGAGTGAGGAACAACGGATTGCTTGCATGGCCACCCGGCAGCTGCATTGCATTCATGGAAGGTGAGAATGAGGCAAATGGGATTTCATCACTTGACAATAATATGTTATTCTTTAAATAATTTCTAAAAATAAAATAGAAGATTCGTAGTAAGATGAAGATCAATCAAATAATTAAAGTATCATTTACCTTAGACGTGTTATATTCTAATAAAATTATTTAAAAAAATAATATTATTCAGGTGCTCCTCTCTCGTTCGAAACGGCAGTCTTGGTTCCCTCCATCGAACCCGGGGACGAAATCGAGATCTCCGTTGACATGCAGAGTCCGGGCATGGCGGGAATGTACCAGTCCCGATGGCATCTCAACACCTTCCAGAGAGTTCCCTTCGGAGGTACTTTCATCATGGAAATGAGGAGTTATATGCTATAATTATAGTTATTTTTTTTAAAATTTTTTTACTAATTTATAATTATAGAATCAATCTGGTGCATCATTACCGTGGATCAGAATGGAATCATGGACATCACTCAACAGTTGGCTTCTGCTCCTCTGGCTGATCGATCTTTCCCTACCATGTTCGGTAAGCTGAGGAAAACTGAGTTTTGTTCATCTTTGTTAGCTTCTTAATTTCACTTTGGGAATCTGTGGGAGAATAGTCAGATTTTTTTACATTTTCATTTATTTCGGTTTTCGACAATCATCTCACTTTTCGTACTTTACTCTCAAGGCACGGAATCAACACTTCTTTACCATGTTTCTATGGAGCTAAATTGCAAATTGTGTCAAATTCTCTCAAGCACACAGGGCAGGTTGAATGGAGAATAATTTCGCTGTCTGACTATTTCAAAATCCCCCAAGTTCACCTCCGCTATTCATGCGATCCTTCGTAGTCATAACTAAAAGCAAGGTATCAAGAAAACTGCTAAAACACCTGGCTGAATTCCACCCTCGATTGAGAAGACTATGATTAACTGACAGGGTAATTGCCTAGGCCTTTCTGGTGTTTTTTTTACACCACACTATCAAGCGTTGTTGTTTCTTAAAGAATGTGAAAGAACTTTACCTTTGCAGTTCTAAATGCTTGCCTTACCAGTGGGTCCCGCCTAGCGTAGTCTTGCGAATGTAAAATCGCTATTTTTATTTATTTTAACCTATTTTTACCATTTTACAGTAATATGAGAACGATCTCGAATATCCACATCTTCAAATTCGCTAGCGCCGATCTCATTTATCTCTGTACCTTCGCAGGTCTTTCATCAGCTCCTCTCGATCCGAATCCTCGCATGGACATCGCTATTCCGATGCCGAATCCATTCCAATTGCATGGAGGAAAAGTCGATGAGGGCATGGAAGGATTGCAGACGAAAGATGTGAGAGCACAAGAAAATAAATATAATAATCATTCAAATAAAGTGGTAGTATCGTAAAATAATAAACCGTTCCGCGTAATCCGATTCCTATCGTTCATTTCGACTTTTGACTGGATGGTCTCCGACCCTAGATTTTGTTCCTAATCGTTTCCTAGGGGTACTAGTAGCACATACTGAGAAAATGATCTTTTTAGAAATAATCAATAACGAGTTAGCGAATAAAATGTTCCGTATTATGTGCTAAGCACCGTAGCGTCTCCGCTGAGCATTTGAAAGTTACGATAATTGCGCAGTAATGTGTATAGTCGGTAGTTTCAGCACTTTTTTCTCTTGAATTTATCCGACCTTGGGCAAATTAGCTAGTGCATCTGCTCAATGCCTTTCTAGTGAGTAATGACTGGATGGGAAGAGACTTATTGGAGGCGGTTCTGAGGAAAGGCCATTCATGCGTTTTCAAACGACCATCTATTGAGACTGAGCAAGTTCTGAATATCCCTCTTTCCAGTTCGATCCTCCTCTTCCGATGGAGAGTCATGACACTCCTAACGTGCCTCCCTGCACTCCCTGCACACCTCCCGGAGAGAATCCTCAGTGATCACCCGTTACCATCCCTGGAGACTTTCTCACTCTATTGCAATCTAGATCCACTTTGTTGTGCTTGTTTTCCTCTCGTCTCTGTCTTTGACCTTTCCTGACTTATATTTCAATCGTGAACGAACCTCGATTTCCCCTCCGTATACCATACACCTCACATGCCTTCCTTATGTCTTCGTATAACTGTTGCATTCCCTGACACATGTATGATAACCTTTCATATTGATTATATTGTTCCGGTATCTCAAATACCATCACATGAGTAGACGTAGACGATGAAATAATACCTCGAAACTGTGGCAAAACAAAAAAAAGCAATTGCCGTCTTTGAACGACACTTATCCGGGCATTCCTAGTTCAAGCCAATAATATTCCTGCAATATGAAAGCTACATTCTGTTGAATCCTGCACTACAATCTATTAACCAATTGTGAGATTTCATCAACTTATATATTTATTATTGGACTTTAGTTACTATAAGCTTTGTTTTATGTGATCCGCCCATTCTTTCAACTTTCTTTGGATACTTCGAATTCTGATATTCTCTCCGTACCCTCATCCCACTATCTCACAGCCATACACCTTTCTCCCCCGACTGTATCCTTCCCTATTCTTGGTTCGTTCGCTATGTGTCTCTTGACTACGAGATAAAGGGCTTAAACCCAAAATTGCGACCATTTCTATATATAAAGTGGAGAGAACCCGTTAAAGAGACAATCAAATATTTTTTTGTGGTGTCTGACTCATTGTTTACCGATTCGGACACAGCTCGTTCGTATTTAGAAAAGTCGCCGGCGACTAGCACACTCGCCGGCACACGAGCACACCACGAATTATCATCATTGCTCTCTTTCAAACACGTGGTCAATGAGAAGGATAGAGTGATGACCAGCCACTATTACACATCTCCTTCTCCCCCTCGAATCGTCCCTCACTCTTTCCTTCTCCCTCGTTTTGAACTAAAAGTGCCGTTCCACTCTCTGTACTTTCGCTGCCCTCCATCTCGCGAGTTCCCTCCATTCACTTCCCTTGTCCTCTGCGAGGAACTACGCTCTTTTCTTGCCCTCGGCGCATTTTCGCTTTAGAATAACGATAATTGACATATTTTTAGTTTCAGAACAGTTGTGAGCAATGCATATCACTGTTTGCGATCTCGATAGAATCGCCAATGTCGATTTGACGGACGACTGTCCTATTGAGAACCTTCTTGCATTGGTGAGCGTGATTTTTCGAATTTAAAATTTGATTTGAATTATTATTTATTTAATTATATATAAATTACAGGTTATGGCTGACCTGGAGAACGATTCTCACGATATTTCATTGGTCCGGTTGTTGAAAGACGGAGTTGACGTTCTAGTCAATGGAAGAAGCAAGACGCTTGCTGTTAGTTGTACTACTTTAGTTTAAAAATATCGATATTAAGACACATTGGAACATGATACAGACTGGGAGTAGCTGACGACGTGTTATGCGTTATTAAACGACTCACTGCTTTACTTAACTTAACTTTACATTTCCACGCAAAGATATTTATCGTTCCGAGAATCATGAAATTCCAATTTAGCTAAAACTTAAAATATTCAATCTATTCACAGGATTGCGGACTCAAGGACGGCGATCTTCTTCTCTACTCCTACAACACACCAGCCATCTCTTCGTCCGCCATTTCATCGACTACCTCTGCTCCAGTCGCATCGTTTTCGACTGCCGGTCCCTCGTCAGCTGATGGTCTAGATGCACAGAGGAAGAGACTCGCGGAGCTGCTGGGACAGGGAATGCAGGAGGTCAATTATTATTTACGTAATCTAATATCGACAGAATAGTAATCAACCTAATTTTATTCGATGTGATAAACAATGCGCTAGTACAATGACAGCTCCTATAATTAGGGGCCGCAAGCTCCGCCCACTTTGGTGTGACATGATTTCACCAAAAGGCGAGACGGGGAGTGCACAAGGTTCATTCTAAACCAAATCACTCGTTCTAAACTGCTATGGATAGCTCTTAGTATCCCTAATCGATATAGCGCTGTCCGAGAAATGCACAACTTCACTAAGTTGATCAAAAATGAACTTAAACTAAGGGAATAGGGTCGATCCTCGACGAAAAAGGACTTTTCCAAGGCTTCCAATATGACAATTCTGCTCGGACAAAGATTTTCTGACTGCTTGGAATATTTTACGATTTTTAGAGAAAGAATTAGAATTTTAGCATTTTCCCCGGGCTTGTGCATTCTCGATTTATAAAGGACGCGAGAGAGGCGGGCGGAGGGGAGCGAGAGAGGCGGGGGAGGGAGAGAGGCACACGCAAATTAGGCTCCGCCCCCTCCCCTCTCGTCTCGCGTTTCCCTCCTCTCCCACAGTGCATTTCGCGCGTACTTCTTGGTCTCTAACACAGCTCAGAGGTAAGATATCAACAAACGGCCAAAAGTATGATGTTATTTGGACCATGAGGATTTGTTTGAACCCGCATTTGACTGCATTGTGAAAAATCGGCATCCTGGGTTGTGGCCCCTACCTATAATGAGTTGATGTTTATTTTTTCTGAAATTGAATAATAGAACAGTAAACAAAAGATGGAAGACGATTGTTTTTCTTGTTAAATTAATTTAATTTACTAAAATCGATTGTGGGTATTTTGATTATTGCTAAACTAAAAATTCATTCATTCCAGCTCGCGAAAAAGATGAAACCCGCCAAGACACCCGAGGAAGAGGAGGAGGAAAAGTGCAGGAAACTATACGAGAGTATGAACCAGCCGGCCGTCAAGAGCAACGTAAGAGATCATACCTATTAACACTAAATGTGATTTTGCATTATCCTCGCAAGGGCTGGCTAGCCACCCCATAGCCGATTAACAACTTGAGCCTATCCCGGGCTATCCAGTGGCTGGTTGCGAGGCTTTACCGCTCGTGTTGAGTGCTCGATTTAGAAAATAGTCATTCATCGATTCAGGTGTATCAGAAGCATCCTCAACTGCTCGAACAATACCTGAAGAATCCCACAGATTACGGTATTCTATGCAAACTAGCAGTCCACGATACTCGATTGACCTCCGAGTCAATGAGCAGGGAGCAGCTTAGAGTGCTAGTGAGGTGTTGTGATTACCAAGTGTGGTAAGGTGTGATAGGACGAGGGTATGAATTATTATAAGTTTATTACGACAATGATAAATGATAGGGAAGGGAAGGAGGGAAGGGATGGATGGATGGATTGGATGGATGGATTGGACAGCACGTCGTCCGTGGATGAGATCCTGGGGATCTATGAATGGAAAGGGACTTGGCCCTTGATGGATGTGACTCGCTCTTGGGCGAGGGGTGTCTCAGAGAATGACTCCGTGGTGGAAGTGAAGTGGGGAGAGTGCGCGAGGCGAAGGGAGGAAAAAATCCCAAAATTTAGAGCGCGCACATGGTGTACGGTAGAAGTCGTGGTGAGAGTGCACAGACCCTGATGATGTTTGAATTCTGGCATGATGCCGGGGGGGGAATATAGGACATGTGTGATTTAGGTAGAAATCATTATTTAAATGATTATTTGGTGTATTGATTGATAATTGGGTTACGAATTATGATATAATTAGGTATTTAGAACAGAAAGGATATGTACACAACTGTATGCACGTAATCGTGACGTGGGACGACCACTAACACGTCGTGTTACAGTAGTTGCACAGGAAGGGAATGGAATTGATTGTAATGGAAAAAGGTAGCAATTTGTGAAAGTTGCTACACTCCCGCCTGGGGGATGAAATGAATGGAATGAAATTGAAATGAATGGAGTGATGTAGATAATGGTTGAAGATGAAGTTCACCATGGTGAAACATGGTTGGGATACTGTAGTTTGAGTGAGATGAAGTTGATTGGGAAGAATTTTGACGGACGACTAGGGAGGGGTACAATAGAAATGGGGAATACGATAATTTACAAAAGAACGATTGCAGTCTCGGCTGCAGAAGAAATACAGTCGAATTGAAGAAATAATCTAGAGATATGAGTAGAGTCGGAATGGCTAATTTGATATCGAAGTGATGAGATTCCCTCCCACCTGACACTTGGATTTGGCATTGGCCATTGTGTGGGGGAGAGTATAATCTCTGATTGACTTGAAATCGGGTGGATCGTGATGGGCATCGAATTTGAGTGGAATGAGATTCTTCTGTGGAATTGAACCCGTGATCGAGGCATGATTGATATTGATGGAATGACTATTTGAAATGGCTGTGAATGGCAGATGATTCGCAACTGAGATATGTTTCTCATTATCGATTATGTTGTCACTTTTAATCGTGTGTGGTGAGTGGGGTTGCACTGATAATTCTGATCGAATTTCAGTTGAGGGTTCGATGGATTTATTCAGAATATACAACTGATTATTGGATGTGCTCTCGGCCATAACGCCAGAAATGAGAACGTGATGGTTGATGACGTGATTGAGGGGAAACTGATGGGAATGAGGCGTACCACTTATGATTGGTCCAATAATGGAATTGGTGAGCGTATAGCCACTGGGTAGATTGATTGTTGTTGAATCATTGAGAATGGTTTGTGTACCATCAATAGCAATGAGAAGATCTGGAGTGACAGAGGAGGGATGGATAAGATGAGGGTGATCACCACACTTTGATTGAACAATGGAGTAATCGTCATTTGAGAGTGGATGGTGGTACATGGGATGGGTAATCGAGGTGTCGAGTACGATTGCATTGATGGGTAGAATCCCTCTGGTTGTGTGAATATTGACTGTGACTACATCATGGGTAGATCCTCCAGTGGGAATACCTCCGAATCCTCTGAGGGTCATTGGAATAGAACGGTGTGGTTTCAGATTCAACTCTTGAGTGAGTTTTCTGGAAATCAATGAAACCATTGAACCGTTATCGAGTAGGACATCTCGCTGTGCTGTGCGATTTGTCAGTGGATTCTGAAGTAGTACACTTGTTGTGTAGAGTCTGGTCATTGTATGAATTGGATCAACTGAAGTGATTGTTGCCGTGAGAATGGACTGATTGGACTGCGGAGTGATTGGAATGGAATCACAGATTGATTTGTGATGTGGCTTGGAACACTGTTGGCACATTCTGTCACATAGGTTGGAAAGGTGCTTGGAAGAGAGACACTTGTAGCACAGTTTCTTCTCTCTGAGAATGGCTTTTCTCTCAGTGAGTGAAGTGATGATGGTACAGTGTGAGTACTCGTGCTGACCACAGTAGACACATGGCGGACCACTGTATTTTTGCTTGGAATTGAATGACTTGATTGTCTTCTCGTTGACTGGATAGAGGTTTGTTTCCCTCGGAATGAGATGGTAGTCAGAATGATCATTGGAATGGAAAGTGGATTCGAGCTTGGAAATCTCGAGTTCTTCTCTGAGATCTTTCTCAATGTGAAAGAGTGCTTCTTTCATAGTGGATGGTTCCAATTGATACATCTTTCTGAGATTCTTTGAATGGATTGTGCCAGCGATTTGATTGATGAGTGCGAAATTGTCAACCATTGATTGGTCTTCCAATTGATGGATCTTGTTTATGAGTTGCTGAGTGCATTCGAGTTGGTCCTCGAGAGTGAATGACTTCGGTCTGATGGAAAACAGCTGGTTGATCAGGATGGTATTCGATCGTTTACTCCTGCCATAGACAGATTTCAATCGATCGATAGTTGATTTGAGGTTCTTCCCTTCGATGGGAATTCCTTCAACTGATCTGAGTGCTGCGCCCGTTAGTGCATTACGGAGGTAAACAAGCTTTGCATGATCGGAAAGATGAGACATGGCTCCGATCTCGCTTGAATACTGACTGTAAAATGACTCCCATTGGGTTGATTCGCCATCGAATGGAATAAGTGTGATGGGTGGAAGAGGAGGTGCATTGAGCCTCTCTATCAATGTGGATATCACAGTGGACATATGCTCATTCTGAGTGAGAATGGGAGTGAATTGAGTGGTTGTGGAATCGTGAACTGGCTGTGATTGAATGGACATGGCCTGATGGATGGACTCCCTTCTTGGGCGAGGGGTGTCTCAGAGAATGACTCCGTGGTGGAAGTGATGTGGGGAGAGTGCGCGAGGCGAAGGGAGGAAAAAATCCCAAAATTTAGAGCGCGCACATGGTGTACGGTAGAAGTCGTGGTGAGAGTGCACAGACCCTGATGATGTTTGAATTCTGGCATGATGCCGGGGGGGAATATAGGACATGTGTGATTTAGGTAGAAATCATTATTTAAATGATTATTTGGTGTATTGATTGATAATTGGGTTACGAATTATGATATAATTAGGTATTTAGAACAGAAAGGATATGTACACAACTGTATGCACGTAATCGTGACGTGGGACGACCACTAACACGTCGTGTTACAGTAGTTGCAAGGGAATGGAATTGATTGTAATGGAAAAAGGTAGCAATTTGTGAAAGTTGCTACATATTCATCAATATTTTTATATCGGAACTGATGCTTTATTTAGATGGATTCAAGCGCGAGTTTCGTGCATTCATGGATGAGCAGTCGCGAAAGTTGAAGGCTATTCACGATCCGTGGTCGGCTGAGGGTCAAGCCCTAGTGCTAGAGGCAATCAGGAACGAGAGCTTTGAGAAGATGTATCTAGAGGTTATCTAGATTTATACTTATATCCTCACTTCAGACAATAGGATACTCAAGGGAGGGGATTAGGATCGTAATACCCGCATGGGATGGGATCTACTTACACGGGAGTGACCGGGACTCACATATCTCAATCCGCTTCAATTTCTCAGGGTTGACAGAAATCCCTAAGGGAGTCTCAAAACCGTTTTCTAAAGTCTATCAACCCTAAAAATTGAATCGGATTGTGAGAGTTCCGGTCACTCCCGTCATAGTAGAATCATCTCTCGTGATTTGTCGAGTTCGTTTTAGAGTAAAAATATATTTTTATTCTTTTCGAATATCCATTCAGGCGATGGAAACAATGCCGGAAGCGTTCATTCCCATTCACATGCTCTTCGTCAAGATCAAAGTCAACGGAGTGCCAACATTCGCGTTCATCGATTCCGGTATTACGTTTTTCAGAAAACTTGACAAATAAAATGTACGCGCGTATGGGGAAATTGACGATTATCGGAAAAGGCGCCCGACCACACCAAATGCTTATAACTACGTTCAAATAGATTTACCCTGCTCCAAAATGGTATTTAACAGTTGTTTTTTTCCGGCTACAATGAAAAACTTAGAAAAGTAAATGACTAAATGCATAGAAATCTAACCTAAACGATTTGAGTATGCGGAATTTCGTTATGTCCGGACTAATTAAAAAACGTAGTAAGAGGATTACGATATCAAAGTAGACAAGATAAGATTTTGTGAGTCCTGCTTCGAACAGCGTTGATGATTCGATAAAATACAATACGATGACGATCCATCTCATTCTCCCCATGTTCTTCATCGCATAGTAGTATGAATGAGAGGGATCGTCTCCCTCATTTTCGTCTAGTCGTCGACGCTGTTAACAAGAATAGTCAAGGAAGTCGTATTTTTGAAGGAGCGCAAATCTCATTGATGGCCCTCTCATTCGTGCAACAAGCGAATCTCGAGCATATGATGGACACGAGATACCAAGGAATTGTATCGGGAATTGGAGGAGCCGATCGAATGGCCGGACGAATCTACTCTTGTGAGTCTCTTTTACGAGAATTTGATGAGGATCAATACTGTTTGTATCCTGGCATCAAGGTATTGGTCATACAAGAGTAAATATCATTTGGGATTGCATTGGGACCTTGATCCCCAATGGCGTGCGGTTAATGGATGCGTACATTATGAGTATTATTGTTTTCTTTTAGGCGAATTCGAGATCGGAGATGCAAAGTTCAAAGCAAAAGTCGATGTTATGAATGACAAATTTGACGTGCTCATCGGTTTGGATTTCATGCGCCGACACAGATGCTGCATTGACCTTGCCAAGAACAGGTGAGCACGAGAAATTGTTGTTGCTACACATATGGTAGCAACATTCAGTGTTAGAGTACCTGTCGAGTAATGCGGAAATCTCGATATGATTATTAATCCTCCATGATATAATTAAAGGCTGGTCTTCAACGAAACCACGTATGCCGAGTTCCTTTCCGATGCAGAGATCAAAGAGTGGGAGAAAGATCGAGACAGTTAGTTATTATATACAACATTTATTAAAGATGTATAGAATGTTATTGGCAGATAAACGCAAAGATTACTTCGAAAATAATTGTTGTTAGTAGTTGTTAAAAACCCAAATTGATTTTATTCGTCAATGATTCATAATACAGACCTCCGCGACTCGAAGTTCAAAGTGGATGAGGATAAACTTGCTCAGCTCATCGGAATGGGCTTCAATCAGAAGGACTCTGAGGAGGCCCTCAGGGTAATTACACTTTTTTACAATTAAAAACTTGAAAAAAAATAAAATAAATATGATATTTATTAATTTGCAGAGCACGGTGAATCACTTATCGGATGCGGTTCGATCCCTCTATCATCAGGCGCAAAAAGATGATGATGATATCGCCAATGCGGGTGATAAAATGGAACATTGAAACCACGAATATCACGACCCTGTATGAAAATGATTGTATGCAACTACTAGTAATTATTTATCAATTTCTTGCTAAAATGTGCCACTTCTTTGCATTGGTCTTTGGATCTGTATATATAATCGCATAAAGACTCATTCGCATGGGTGTTGATGCTTGGCTTGGTTTGCCTGCAGACCACCTCCGCAGGCAAACCAAGCCTGGTCCAATTGGTACTGGTATAAAACCGGGAGTAAAGGGACGATGTCGCCGACTGGCAACTGAGTGACAACATATACCGTTATATGCTATGGATGCGTGCACACCGAAAAGAAACCTGCGCATGTTCCGCGCGTTGAAAAATACGCTGAATACCTTTACCTTTTTTAAGACTCATTCTTCTCTTTTCCCGTTCTCTTTTCTACATGGCACTTGCGATCCGTAGCTGTCGTGGTTCCTCTCGATCATTCGAAACCAATCGATCATCTGACGAAAGAATCCGTATGTCTCGATGGAATGGTGAACGTATGTCATCAATCACTCACGTATAACATGCAACTTCTCCGTCGACCGTCTGCTGTCATTCCCTCTGCTTCTGCAACATCGAAAACAGTGGAAAGCAGAAACAGTGCCGCTAAGTTAATCACAGAACTGGTTACATATCCTATTGATGAAGAAGAACATTGTTCTATTGAACAAATTCTGTGACATTTTCTAGATTCTCCGCAAATTTTTAATAAATGAAGAAGATATTTGTTGTATTGAATAATATGCAATAGTACTTATCCAGGAATAGTTCACTACTTAATTAATAAATAAGAATATTTCATAAAAACTATACATATCAAAAATGAGTGCTGAAGTACGTATATTTATCGCTACAATTTTGCTGACTGCGCGTTTTCAGGACTGGTAAAGGTAGAGGTGTATCTACGTCAAGCGATTTTACAGTCGTAAGACAATGCGAGGTGGAACCCACCTGTAATGCAGGCTGTCAGACGGATTGAAATTCCCTGCAGATTATATTTTTTTAAATAATTTTTTGGCAAACAGAGGTCAGAAACCGAGGTCACCATCACTTTTACGACCCCAGAGGGATAATTAGATGTGGCCTGCCATGGCGGGGGTTTGATCTAGGCCACTTCAAATGGTCCTTACACCATCCCGTCCGTGGCAACCTAAATTATTATTTATTCATTATCAATTCCGTTAGAATATTGTTAATATCATAAGAGGTACATGAGGGTTGACCAGAGACGGATGTCGATTCGGTTCTTGCCGCAGCAAGGGTAGGGAGAAGGGGTGGGATGGTAGAGATCAAAGATCAAGAAGATTTAATTTTGGAAACGGGGAAGGATCATGCAGTTGCAGAAAGCGACGATGATGCCTGTGATCTGAGGAGGCTATCGACAGAGGCGTATCTAGAGCGACAGCAGTCAATCTACCATATCCGGTTGTCCCGCATCGAAAATATCCTCTGGTGTATGTTCGAAGGTTTAACTGTTACAACCCCCCGTCTACCCCGCTGATCATACGGGGAGCGGCATCATGTGCAGTATTTCACTAACGCGTTCTCTCTCACTCTCGCGAGCATTTTTGTTCATTACACCATCTCGCCGTTTTGTAAACAATTCACCACCATATGTTTTTCTTACCATATTCATACGCCTGTTTCACAATACCAAGTTTTTTTTTAAAATTTTGCAATTTTTTTCAAACTACAATTTTTTATTATCGTTTAAATGAAAAAAAAAAAAAAAAAAAAAAAACAGTTCCGTACTTATTTTGATTAGTAATCATTGCACGGGTGAGACAACAATGCGGAAAGTAACTAGGAATCTAAAAATAATAGTATAATTATGTATAAATAGAGGATGAAGCAGAATGGTATTATCAGCGATACTGTATTCTGTCACACGTCTTCTTGTCTTCTCGAGCACGATGTTGACGTATTTCCGATAACCTTTTTGTTAGATGTGATAGATAGATAGCCGACGATGCCAACTGCTCGACGTGTATGACTGAGAGATCGAGAGTAGTAAGAGGAATGATAGATGGGATAAGCGGAACAGTGAGCTGGTACGATCACGAAATGAATTAAAGAAAACGTTTACCCGTGGAACAATACAAGGAATCCCTACCTCCGTATTCGACGAATGAAGAATCACGTACAAAATACTCACCAAACTGTGCATTTTTTTTCACTTCGTGAAATGTTTCGTCAACTCGAGCGTAATAGGATGATCAAGAATGCTGACGCGAAAATTCTCACGGTAAAGGAAAGAGGGTTGAACGGGAAGAAGCAAAGCGCATTACTAAGTCTCTATCATCAAACACACTCATAAAAAGAAGCAAGTAATGGCAAATTGAAGAGAATTCCGCGCTTCTTCAAGGCGCGTCGGTTTTCACTGCTTTCAGCGCCATTTGCATACGAATGGCAATTTCCTGCTGAGTTTTAAATATTGCGTCCCAAGTAATATGAGTGTCGTCATGCGTGTCCCTCCGTTATCACGTCCCTCCCCTCCTCCTCCCAATCGAGTGCTCAATCTGTATTTAATCCTCTTCGCCCCTCGATCGATAACCCCATCTATCATTCGAGTAGTAATCAAACCACCATTCCTTTTCCGCACCAAAGCGAACCACTCATTGAGTAATTGGCGATCATCTGAGGTGTGACCGCTCTCCCTCTCACTCAAATCCCCCTCCATCACTCAACCGGTTAGTGTCCACTTCGCTCGTACGTGGTAGAATCCGTTCGTCTCTCTTTAATGAACTCCCGTCTCGCCCAGTGGTACCTAAAACCCGGTTCGTGCTTCATTGGTAGTAACCTCGGTTGCGAAAGGTGAGGCTGCCCTACAAAGCATCGGGCAGCAGGATAGTCCGTATAACAGCTGTCCTTACCAGTGGGTCCCACCTAGCATTGTCTTACGACTATTAAATCGCTTGACTCTTCATTACCGTATCCCCCCCCCCCGGTTCCCAGCCAGGAACCAACGACCATCTGTGATATCACGAGAGAGCTTATCTCGACACTGTATTCACTTGTTTACTTCCTTCCATCTCTCTCTCGACGAGGTGGAAGAGGGAGAAGGGGGAAAGGGGGAATGTTTTGAGGGCGCAAGGAATAGTATGGCGATTAGTTGTTGTTTACGTGTGTCCAATCGTACAGTCACTACCATTCCATTCTCTCTCTCTCTCTTGTTTTCATATGGGTAACCCGTTCGTCTCACTCACTCTCTCTCTCTCTCTCTCTCTCTCTCTCTCTCTCTCTCTCTCTGACCCGGACCTCTAATGCGGATATTCCTTGTTGTGGATAGAGAAAGGGGAGTAAAGAAGTAGTAAGACGTGCTTCTCGCTCTCCCAACTGGTTCCTACCCAATCTCTCTCTCATTTCGCTCGTACTCTCTCAATTTTGCCCACTCTCTCGTCCTGCTCTGACCACCTCGTCCGCTCTCTCCGCTCACTACTCTATCTCCTACTGCTCTGACCGTCGATGCTCTCTTCCCTCTCACTGGTGAGATTCCTCTGCGTCTCTGCCCTGACCAGAGTGGAGAGGAGGTAGAGGCGGGCTAGTCACTCCTCCCTCCCTCCGTCCCCTCTCTCTCTACTCTCGTCGTCTGCGCTCTCTCCTCCATCGCCTCTGAATTTCTCGCTCCAAACACTCTCGTTCCCTTCTATCTTCTTCCTTCCTCTCGATCAATCGTCTCTCTCCCTCGCCCCTCCTCCCCCTTCTGTCTCCTCCCCTCTCTCCTATCCCTTCTTACTCTGCTTGTGTGTGTATTCCCGTGTGATAGTACGGGGGTTTTCTCCCTTCCCCTTCCCCTACTTTCCCCCTTCCGCGAGTTTCGACCACCTCGTGTCCGAGTGTTGCTCTCCCTGTCTCTCGCTAACTCTCCCCTCTCATCAGGTCTCATGATTTCATCATCGTGAACGACCATCCGTCGTCTCACATCGTCGAGACCTCCAAACGAGGGCAGGAGTGGCTTCCATCTGCCTACCACAACATCAACCCCATCCACGCCATTTCCACGGTTAGTTATTGCGGAATTTCGATAACCAACGACCACGAATTAGCCAAATACTTTGAGGAAGTAGCGGTTCCTATTGCAGAAATGCGTGTGTGATGTGCCGCTCCTGAGCCAATTCCATCTTCGTTTCGTTTTTTTCTCCCTTCCCTTCTTGTTATATTCGACTTCCATCGTCTGGTATACAGAAACCGGCAGGTCGCCGATGAGGTTGGTCAATTTTCTTTCACTCGTTAGTGCCCGATTCGGCTCCCGGGAGTTACCAGTAGCCCTCTTGCCTACTGTGGCTAGAAGGTGTGAAGTAGGCTGTTTCACGCGGGGAATCTATGGTAACGGAATGCGCAAAAAAGGAGAACACGCGACATGGCGCGCATTGGGTAGTCATGGTAGCTCAGATGTACTGCTTTGGTATGGGGAAGGTCCTAAGTGAGGGGTTTACTGTGGAAACTTCTTAGTAGAATTTGTGTGAGCGCAACGAAATCAACCGATGCCCCTTCTCGTGCTCACAAAAGTTCTACTAAGACTTCACAGTATTCTTCATTACATCAAGAATTACCTAGTATCATTTAGTGAGGGGTAGGAGATCGATATCGAACTGACTCATGTGATTAGCTCTTTACAAGGTGTGATTCAGACTGTCGTCACAGATCGAATTAAGCAATTTCCATTTGGCTTCCATTTAGTTTTACCGACACTCACGAATATCCTAATCCCTCACTAAAGTAGCCATCGTTCCCATTGCCTGATGTTAGGATAACAATGAGTATACTTATATGAGTATGTTCAGATTCGCTCTACTCTGCTTGGCAGCTACTCTCCATCTTCGAAGCTTCTCTCAACTGCGATCACTCCATCTTCAGACTGGTTACTTCCCATCTAGGATTTGTAATCCCCACAGTTCTCGCTAGCTTCACCTCCCCCCCCCCTCCATCCCTTCGACCAATCTTTCCATTTCCCTGATATCTCGACTCAACTCCCGATCTATACATTGTTTCGCCTCGTCCTTCTACTAATTGTTAACACATTTCTCTGGCTGGGAACACCAAAATCCGGACGGTTTAGCGTGGAAGTTCACTCCACCCATCTTGATCTACCGTAGCCCGCCGTCTTTCTATCAGCCCGTCAAAAAATCCTGTCCATCTCTCTATCAATCCCGGTATCATCGTCTCCCTTCCATCCCTTGCTTAGGTTGCTATTCTCTAACCGGTGAGAAACCCATCCCGAGCACCTTAGCCACAACCCCCATCCTCTTCATGACTGTAGGAATCCAACTGATGAACTCTTCCCTCTCTCTTCCTCCCATTAAGTTCACTACTTCTTTCGGTTGTGGACTACTCCTTCTGTCATCCTTAACACTCTTCCTCTGTCCAATTTCAAAGAACTGTGCTGATTAGCGTCTCCCACCCCTTCCCTTCGATCAGAATCCTTTCTCTCGAACCCGCCGGTTTCCTATCGCGCCGAAGCACCGACGAGCGATGGACTGTCCCCTATGATCCCTTTCATTCGGTCAGTCTCACTCGCGTTCGAGCGGTCGCTTCGGAGCGGTAGCGTTACTCGGGTCACAGCTCTACAGCGGAGAAGCCGTCGTAGAATGTGAGAAACACTAGGGAGCTTGCTTGGTTGATTTGTAATTCATTCTTTCACTTTCGTATCTCACTAACCATGTTCACCCCGCTCTTTGTATGTCCCAAGCAAGGTCTCACCGGCGTCGTTCGCTGATTGTGATAAATCTGATTCGACAATTGGTCATTTCTTTCCTATTTTACATTCTGTACATCACACAGTAGTTACGGTCACAGTTCAGTAGTGGTGCTAGTAGTTGTGTCAAGAAGAGGAGCCGTCGATCGGTTGACGTGGGCTGGGCGAATCTTTACGATCATCATCATCATCATCATCATTGCCGTCGGTCATAGGACCTTCACATGATATACACATCTAATAATTTATTGAATGCGAATGACAAATGAGGAGGAGAACAAACCAAAGGAAGAAAGGGATATCGCGGAGAAGGGTGAACAAACAAGGAAAAGGGGAAGGAAGAAAGAATCGCGAACTTATTCAGCATAGCGATATGATGGAGCAATGGAAATCCACGGGGGAGAGTATAAGCCTGATAGCAAGAGAATATAGCGAGCGGATCTCGCGCAGTTACCGAGATTGTTACTGAACCCTGGAAGAACCAGATGCAAGGGATGGTGAGATCGAGAGGAGTGAAACCCGTGAGGGGGATTTAGTCTAGTAGAACAGGCATCGGAATTAGAGTTCTCGAGCGGTCGTCGTTTCTTCTGCATCGAGAACTGCTGAGGATTCTGTTCGTGCTGATTTGAGGAAGATGACGGCCTCTTCTCTTCCGGCGAGGCCACTGCGAGGCTTCCTGCAAGGAAAACGTTACCTTTGAAGTTGTGATGACTGGATCTGATTTCAGTGTTGATACATTAAAGATTCTCCGTATTTTAACGCTGTTAGCTTGTCAGTTCAAGTGTTTTGTGTTCTCTTGCTCTGCAAAAGTGTGTGAATGGAGTTCAAACAAGTACCTGAACTGGTACGAGCTCGTCGCCCGCAGTAGTGCAGCCACCTGAAGAAAAACTCGTTTAAAGTCAGGTAGTCCCGCTCGATTCTCATCACATTTTCTGCTGATTTTTTGACCGGAAAAGGCAACGAATTGCAGTAAAGGTAAAGTTTACCGTTATAATGTCTTTCGGGAGACATTGCTAGATCGGTACTAATGTGGTATGGCTCGGCTAGTTTAAGAGGAGTCGATCTCACATTTCGCTTGAATGCATCGGACATGAAGACGTAGAGGAAGGGATTGGCTGCTGAGTTGATGTACTGAAGGACGTAGGCAGTGAGATTGGAGATTATCTGATGAGATTAGAAGATATTATCAGTATTTTAGATTAATCTGCTAACCAGCCACTCGCTATAGGGCACTGAATTGGAGACGACCGCCCATTGAATGGACCAGAAGGGAGCCCAGCAGAGTGTGTAACTGACGACGATTGCCAGACCGAGGATGGATACCTGATGGGATAGGTAAAAGTAAATGTGTATACACATCAAGCGATTTTACAATCGAATCTAAAACCTAAGATTACCGAACCTAAGATTAACCTAAGAACCTAAGAAGCGAACCTATTTTGATTTTGATTTTTTTCACGATTTTTCACGTCAAGATTTTGAAGTTCACGCAGGCCAGCCAAATCTTAATCTAAGATTTAAATGCCATGTAGCTAGTTCTACATGCGATGATGTCAAGTTTACGTAGAATTTGTCATCACTACTCCCTCATAAACGCAGCTTCGACGTTTCGGAATTACTGAGTGCGCTGAGTCAAAAATATAGCTAGGGATAATTATGCATTCGCACGGCTCAGAAATAGGCTCACGTCGGCCGCTCAATATTTCATTTTCAACTACACAGATTGCTTGGTGTTCTGTGTTCGGGTAGAATGCTCAATTTGTCTCCCAATTCGATTAACAAGTCGGTCCAGAATACTCGGAACTACTTCTAGATCACAAACTTTTCGTGATATGTTCAGTAATTTCAGGCTTAAACACGTGTTTTTCAGAGCGGTGATTGGTTCACTCAGTCTTGGCCTTAGACATTGTATTCCCAGTTACATCATACAACCACGGGATCTCCACTTCTCAGTTGTACAATTCAAGCAGGTGCAATCCCCACAGTGAGCAGTGAATACCCACATCATATTCTCTGCTCGCTTACTCCCACATCTGATTCTAATCTATTTCTCAATTCCCATCAAGCTAAAGAGCGCCCCCTTTGAATTGTTTTGGCCATTTTTCTCGCCCGCGCACAGTTGACGACAGTTCAGACGGAATGAACTAGCGTGAAATAATTATGTTTTGGCACGCATGAGACACTTACTCGTCGGTGTCAGAATTGCAAAATAAAAATGAATAAAGACAATAAAGATGAATTCATGCAAATTGCGCCACATGATGAGCCATGTGGAGAAGATAATTGGCCACCAAGCTTCGTAACACCCTAGGAACCACCTGATAGAGTAGTACAAGTAAATGTTAATGGCTAACCCTGAACGTGGTTCTCTTCATGCTCTTCTTCCTTCCCCAGATATGCTTCCTCCTCGCCCACATTTTCTGAATGATATTCGCATAGAAGATCCAGATTGCGATCAGTGGAATCAGATATGAGAGGGCAAAGGTGTATGCGACGAAGAGATCACGGGAGAAGATCCTTCGCTCCTCCATTTCCAGACTCTGTAAAGGTAAATGTAAAAGCCACCCCGTATTCTAGGCACACGAAGTCCTGCGGGAGACCACTGCTAGGACAGTGACTACTTTACTACTCAGTAAAGTTATATTATTATTCGGAGATCATCCCTGAAATCGTCCCAGAAAACAGGCGATCTTCCAAAGCACGAGCGATAACCACATGTTATCGTCATCGTCGTGAAACTCTCGATGATTAGTAGTATCGTGAAATTGGCACCTCTTCTTCAGCGGTAGTCGCATTCGACTGAGGCTCCATCTCCCACATTATCATACAATCTTGGAAGTCGTCGTCACCTACAGATTATGTTCAATTTTTGAGCAATTTCGTGCCGAACGAACCTCCGGGAACGGTCTGAGCAGCCATAAACAGTGGAATTGACTCGACAGCGACCATGATCCAAGCAACGATGGAGATGGAGAGGGCGAATCTGAGATGTCGTTTAGGAATAGATAATGAGACTTCGGTATACCGAAAGGTTCTCCAGTCAGTGGCCTGTACTGGGCGACAGACGGCCAGATATCGATCGAATGAGAGAACACCGATGAATGCAGCTGAGGCGAATTGGGAGAGCTATACAAGTTATGTTAGATATTGTTAGAGCTGTTAGATGTTAGATACTGTTTGATATAGATATGGGAGAGATAAACAAAAATTATTGTATTGCATATTATCACAATCTAATAAGCATCCAGTGCAGTATGATAGTAAGTCATCCAGAAGATGTGGGCGAAGAGAAAGCATATCTGGGGAAGGAAGAAGAGCATGAAGAGAACCACGTTCAGGGTTAGCTCATTGATATTTAATTTCAAACTACTTTATCAGGTGGTTCCTAGGGTGTTACGATCCTCTATCGGTCCCTCTATAGATCGTTCGTCACCGTATCTTCCGCGAACGCATTATTTTCTCGGACTGGGAAAAAAGGTTGACTGTCGGACCGGCGCGATAATCTATCTGCGCGGATTTAATTACGTTCGTGGCATTCGAAAGAGCTCGCAACAACAAGAAGTTCTTCGCGGAAACGAAAGAAGTAGGGACAAGAAATAGTCCGCATTTGTTTCAACACAACAGGGACTCAGTTGGACTACAAATCTGACGCTTATTCCTGATTTTTTGTACTGTCTGGACATGATTCAATCATTTGGACTTACGCCATTGGCTGTCAGGTACAATTTGCAGATCGCATTTCCGAATATCCAGGTCTTAGTGACTGATTTGATAATGATGAGGGGCGTTCCGAGCAGATAGATAAGATCGGCGATAGCGAGATTGAAGATATAGATGTTGGAGATCGTTCTCATCTCACTGTAAAAAAAAGAAAAGTTCAAAGGTAAAGATGAATGGCATGCCTAGCAGTTTAGATCTCACTGTGATATGCACCCTATTACATCACAATACAATTTTTAGCAGTGTCGACACTGATCAAGATGGGGTATCCTTTCTTCTTTCAAGTCATTTCGATGAGCCTCGGGCCAGTGGAGTGGTCTTCCAATTCCATTCACCGTATGGCACCCTATTGTTATTCACTAAAGAGAGAGGATCGTCCGTTCATCCGGTCCCTCAAACGGATCTTCTTCCTCATTCTTTTGTGCCATTCATGGTACTGTCAGTTCGTGCTCTTATTCAGAAGTGGAAAGGCTAAGAGACCTACGCTATACGAGGAATAGACCAGCCGCTAATGGTCATCGAGTAAGATCAAATTTGCCCGTGGCGACGTATCTTATTTTCTCGGAAAGTCAACCTTCGCACCTTCACGAGTTTTCCCGTACTAGTCGTGTAAATAGGTGACGGAAGAAAGGAGGAAAATGGGGAAGCGTAAGTCATCCAGTATTCTATGTGTGGATGTTATTCTGACCAATGTAGTGTGGAACCATCGTTACTTCCACCCACTTTCGGGTAGCAATTAAAAGGGAGGAAAGGCGATGAAACTGCGAAACTGACCGGAAGCATAGAATTGATAAGAGTACGAAGAGGTTTCCGGGTATTCCAATGATGGAGGAGATAGCGTAGAAGAAGTTTGCTACTAACCGCGCCTAAAATAGCATTTTTGCATAAAAAATGCAGCAAAAGTGCCTACCACTTCAGCATTCGGGAAGTCGGTTGATTCTTCAGCAGGTTCAAAGTCGAGAGAACCCTCGGAACTGATGTTCTCCATCTCCATTGACTGCTCCACCTGCAATGGAGGAAGGAGAGGGGAACGAAGGGGGAGGGAGGGAGGAGGAGCCTTCTGATTCGTACTCCTCCTCCTCTACTCCCACCGCAGAAGGCAGAAGGCATACAAGATAGCTACGTGCTACAAATTGATAACGAGAGAGAAGGAAATCAGAATAGACGAGAGGAATTGTGATAATCATGTGATTGTATCTGCCTCGTGTGCAATAATATAATATTATGAAGAGTGGGAGAGATAACGGATATGAATTGAACAGCAACAGTAGTCAAATGTCAATCGATCCCGTCGAAAGACCGTAGCTGTCAAACTTCTTCTCATTACATACGCGTGAGTAAGAAGTGAGGGAGGGCGGAGCGAAAATAAGTTTAATGAGTACGAGCGATATTATGATGGGCCCCACAGTAAATGCTTTCTCTTCGCCTGAATGCTCCATGCGCAACATAATTGGAGAAGGCAACGGAGTGAAGAAGGACTTTGGGTTGAGAGGGGAAGATGGGTGTGAATGGGATGGGGAACGTGCACACTCGAATGCAGCTGGCGAGTACTCCAGTGCAGAAGACTGATTATCGACCATAAAAGAAGACGAGTCGAGCACAGTGGTGACATAAAGTGGTCGAGCACATAAGAAAGGAACGTGAATATTAGACGAGAATATTAGTTCCTTATAGGCTAGACATCTGGTACGGTGTTGAAGGAGAAATGCAGCACAAACATCGAGACGAAGCAGGTGAGAAAAGAAGAAGGAGAAGGAGTAACTAAGACACGGGAGGGGCTGTCAGGGTAACATCCATGAAGAAATTGGCATGCAAAAAGAGGTCAGCGATCGGCTTCTCTCCTTCTTCTTCTTCGAATGAGAAAAGGCATTGAAGCAGGAAGACTAGAGAATGACTCCGCATGTTTAACTTGAGGGAGTGAGAATTGTCAATTCGTGTGAGAAGGCGTGGATCACTCACGAAAAACACGCGGGGCCGTGTAGTTCAGTGCAATGTTCGCATAATATATCGAGGCCAGGAATGGGAATGAGAAATAAGTAGAGTGGCAAGGTATCGATCGGGTATATATTCCAGCCAGCTACAACCCACTCAATCTCGACAGTCTCGATATAGTACGCGCTTCTGTGTGTGCAGGAAAACAATATAGATGAGTGAGAAGAGGGAAGATTTTGAGAGTTGACCCACACTCTTTCGTCTGTTTGTGATGGAGAGGAGAGAAGAGATCACTCCTCTTATCCAGTATCACTTATATTCTTCGGATTAAGCAGCTCATAGCGAATATATAAGATAGGCGGACATAGTCCACTTAAAGACAAGCAACTAACAGTCAATTCGGAAAGAAATATTCGGAGAAAAAACGGTTGTGTCTCTGCTAGTCTACGTATTGTTCAGTGCAGAGGGAGAACACGTCTGTCTCTTCCCACCCTCGAACGGTAATCCTATTGAGATCTTCGGATCTTCTCGAGAGAAGGAGAAGGAAGAACGAGCAAGAGGATGGTCTTCGGATAGAAAAACGGGGGATCGAAAATGGTCGAAAAACAAGCAAAATTAGGTGGTGGACTTCTCCAGGGGCAACGTACTGCTCGAGAAAAACAACCGCTAAGCTATCGAAAGATGATGAAGGGATGGTCATTGATCTCATGTGGGAGGAAAGCGAACAGTTGTGGAGGATAGAAGCAAAGGCTGCTGCGATGTATTTTCTCTCTTCTTTCTCGCAATTTAGTGGTAGTCATTCATCGAGAGCCGTCAAATTATCCAGAGAGCCATCTGTTCAACGCCGACAATACACAAGTCGTATTTTTACTTGGAACTAGCGCGGAATGACCAAAAGGCGACACTTTCGAGAAATTGGGATGAACACGGAACTACACGGTTCATTGAGATATTCGTTCAGGGAACCGTGAATAGGATATCTGGGAATAGGGAACAGATTTGTGAACAATGGTGCAGCTCACGTAGTGAGGACTAAGAGACTCAGTGGAGGAAGGAAGATGGAGAATGGTGGATGGAACGTTTTCCACTTAAAGGCTCAAAACGACTAACAGTCGACTCAGACGAAACGAAGTAGACCACAAACGATTGTGAAGCATCGAGAAAGAGAGGAAAAAGCGAACGGCAGTTAACTGGCGGGAAAGAATTCGATGTATGGTCTACTTCTTTCCCATTTCCAAGGAATGATATCGAAATAAATGAGAAATAAGAATAAGCGGTGAGAAATTGGAGAATTCCCGGCGTGGAGCCATTGTAGTCGAGATTCAATGGGGCGGATTCAGGAAAAACTGCGCGAAAATCAGTCCGCGAGCCAAGCAAGAACAAATACCGGGAGAAGTGTGAAATGGGAGAGTTCGATATGAAACACGAGAATATGAAGAGAAGAAGAAGGGAAGTGAGAGCAGCAGGGGAACGAAACCGAAATGAATGAATGAATTGAAGGGCGAAGTAGTACTAAACGTCGTTTTAGAAGCAACTTTAAACCCTCCGACCTCTCTGGGTTAATTTCCTACTAAACAATTGAGGGGACCGCTTCGACACTTCGTGATGGGAATTCTGCCTGGCACTGATTTTTTGTAGGCAGTCATTACGCATGTGTTTGCCGGAGAATTTCAGTCACAATTTAAGGCCGAGAGCTGCAAAGGATATAATGGGCGATTACGTCAGAATGGCAGTTGACTGTCTATCGTGTCTATTCGGGATAAATTCTAAATAGGCACGCGTAGGATACACAACATCGCACCAATGCAATTTGTGCGCATTGCTGTCTGAATAGAGCGAACGAACGAAGAATAGGAGAGACTGTGTGCAAACTGCACCATCCCACCAATAAAAGACACAATCCACGAATAAAAGACAGCCAGAGAATACAACAATCCCATGTTCCCTACAACCCTACAAAGTTCGCTCACGCATGGTGAGCTGGTTCTCAGGACAATTAGAACGCTTCACACAAAAAATGCATTACGAATTTACACGAATGTCTCAATAGAGACAATTTCACAGCTATCATGAAACGTCCATGTTCGGTGGGGGGGGAACACCAGAATGAATAATAATCATAATCATACACAATAAACGCATCGTCGATTTCTCTATTATTCTAAGAATGAAAAGGTGCTTCCAGAATCAGAGAAATTTTTGAGTCATCATGAAACAACCATGCTCGATTGAGGCACACCGGTAAGAATAATAATCACATCCACCGCGAAAAAGAATCGGTTCCGAATACAATAAATGCATCGTAGATCAGCCTTCGATTCTCCGAGATTGAGTGTCTCTCGTGAGTGGTGGGGGTGGGTGATCGCATACACGACAACTACGATTGTATCTGTGCTGTATCTCCATGAATATTGTATGCAGCAGCCTAATGCAGCAGTAAGCGATTGTGGAGAGGAGGAAAAACAAAGACGATGTTCATGAGATATCAGATTATTCCCTTCTCCAAGAGGAAATACGCACGACAGGCAAAAATTATACGGTTATCGAACTGTTCGGAACACAACAATAATTGTTTTCGCACATTTGCTTTCTCGGAAGAAATATCAGATTTCTTCCTTCACTCTCATTACATCTTGGGAACGATTCACAAGGACTGAATGCATTTTTTCACAAAGAATTTTCGTATTCTTTGCCCCTTTGCTCTTACTTTCACATCCTCTCTTCTTTCCATAACTTCCTGCCAACTCTTGAATCCTAAATGGATTGCTGTCGTGTCTTTACTCTACCCACTCCATGCAACTTTCTTTCTGTCTCTCTATGTTCTTTGCCGCCCTAATCGTACTCTGGCACGCTACTCGCTTATTAGTGGCTCTGATAAGTCATCTGATATCCCTCCCCCCTCCCTCTCCTTCCTTCCTTCCTTCTCCCATCCCTTCTCCTCCCTCCGCACGCTCATTCTCCAGATGCCTCAGAGGTCTTCGTCTGGAAAGCTGTCTTCCTATTCGCATTTCCTCTCCTTTCTTCTCCTCCAATACGTCAGCCTCGGAGTTCTGCTCCCTTCTCCTCCGAACAATCGACAATCGATGCACAAGAAGTGGAAGAGAAGGGGGGAGTGGAGGAGGAGGAGGGGGAGAAGTAGTCTCTTCTCCGCCTTCTTCCCTCTTCTCCCCGTTAGGACCCCACGAGTCCCCTCTCTCTCGGGTGTCCTTCCCCCTTTCCTTCTCTCTCCATCACTGATTACTACTGTCTCGTTGAATATTCAATAAGTGCTGTCTCCCTCCTCGCATCTCCTTCTCCTCCTCGTTTTCTCATCCGTCACTCCTCTTCGCTGTATGTCACAGTAGTTTTCGCGCGCTCCGATGCCTTCCTTGCTGCCTTTCATCAAATGTCACATTTCACAGCAATTTGAATCCCCTGTTGAAAGAAATCATCTTTCCTCGTACACTCGCTTGTTTCTCGTCATTGTGTTCCACGCAGGATATGCGAAAATTTTCCCAGGTATGGACAACCTGAAGGCCTTCGGGGCCGGCATGTCCGGTGCCAACTTCGATCACAAAACGTTCCTTCGCAAACCGTCGGTGCTGTGCAGAATCGGAGCTGCGGTGAGCCGTTTTTCAGTCTTAGAATGCCTCTCAACTACCTGCATCGCGCATGAGTGTAAAGGAGGGAAATACTATGATTGGTCGACGATTCCAATTATATCCCCTCGCTCGCCATATCCATGTGCTTCACACTCAGGCAAACAAGCACCGATGACGTGGTAGCTAGGCTACCACCGCGCACTCATTAGGCATTCTAGCGAAGAGGTCGCGAATGGAAAGATCAGGCGATCAGAGTTTATCGAGAGATCGGTTTTTCGGTTCCTTGCGTATCTGATCTTTGGCGAACGTTTACGCGAGAGGAGAGAGAGACCGCGAGGATAGTGATCTACCTAGCCTCTTTCTCGCGTTAAATTCATAGCTCGCAAACCAGCACATTGAGTTTGTGGAACATTTAGAATTCACGATAATGGTTCAGATGGTACATAAGGGGTAAAGAACAGCTTATGAACCTGCTGATAAAGATGTTTGAAGTTAGGTAAAGTGCAATGGTTCAGATTCTCGGGGCCGGTCTGTGGTTCTGTATGTACAAGGGAGGATGGCATCGGGAGCTCATCAACATCCATCAACAGGTAACATTGTATTTTTGTTGATGATATCACTTTAGAGAGGCGTGGAAGTCCGAGGTGGAGATACAAATTTGCTAGGATTCGATTTCTGTCTGAGGAAACAAAATGACATGCTCCTAACATGTATCTCTCGTTGATCAATACACGCGATGCTTTTGTATGTGGAAATTCCTTAGAAATCCTTGTGTCGTTGTGCCAATGCGAGATTATCCATTACTGTAGAGCCAATTAGATGGATGTGGTGATACGATTGCTTTGTGTCTCGGTGGTGAACAAAGCACCGCCGACGACAGACAACCCTCCAATTCCCCGTTGGTTTGTGTGCGTCGGGAATCGAATTACGCCTCCGGAAGAAAGAGATAAAGACTCCTCTCGGATATATCTGGAGCCGCGAACTTTGCGTCACTTAGCCGGAAAGCGGGGAGAGTTCTTCGCACACAAAGAACCCCCGATTTCTGCAGCAAGCTCCCTCGTCGGAGAGGCGAGAAAAGATGTCTGGGAATGACGTATGAGGCGTCATTTGGGAGGGAAGCGAAAACTGGAGATGGCACTGGGAGATAAGTGGAGATCCCTGGGAAGACACCAATTCGGAGGGGAGAGAAGGGAGGAGGGCTGGGACTCTTCATCAAACATAGCAGAGGAAAATATGAAATTGAAGTATGACCAATTCAAATGATTCACAAAATATTTTTTTTCTACAATCATGATAGCTATTAACAAAAATACTGAAGAGTAACAAAAATGCAAATTGATGCAAAATTTATCTTTTCTTTTCTTTTTTACACTTCCACTTATTACTTATAAATTACTAGATGTGCCTCTTCAACGGTTCGGCAACCACGTGTTCCTTCGTGTCCGCCATGGGATTCTTCTCACTTCTTGCCGCTCTAGCGCTTCTGGTAACCTATATGATGATTTCAAGCCACAATTATCATAATTTAGGCAGCCGACGCGCAATTCGACAAGATCAGTGCGGTTCAGACGAGGAGCAGGGTTGTGCGGGCGGATATGGCCACTTCTGGTGAGTTTTATAAGATAAATCCATCTGTCATCTACCTTTCTTTCCCTCTTGTCCTCTCCTTGCTACACTAAGAAGACTACAGTGCTTCTTCAAAAATTGAGTTGTGTGTGTTCACTCTAGAAGATGAGTTACTACTAGTGTGATGGTGAGTAATGCGAGTGAGTGCATTTGTGATTATTATTTGAGGAAAGATTTAATCGATAATTCAGCATTCTTCGCCTTCATCTTCGTTCTCATGTTCATCAACACACTTGGAAAGTTCAAGGCCATGGAACTGCATGAGCCCCACGACTCGAGATGGGTCAAGATGGCCATTCTACTATCGTTCCTGGCTGTTGGAACATGGGTAATTATCATTCCAGATATTTTCTCACTGGAAAACCTTTTTTCACAGCTCGCATCAGGAAACATAGGGAACACTTCGCGTGAAAGACTCGGGACATTTATTGGAGAAGTGTCAGCTAGTCCATCAATTCATGAGAAGACACGGGCTGTCATTTGTCACCGAAGGAGGAGGAAACAAACATTAGTCTACTCTCTCTCTTTTTCGTCCACTGCCGGAAATGGCTCGATTTGCCTAGTGAGGGGACCTAGAGCACTCTGCGCAATAAAGATTCAATACTCACTCTAGAAGGAGATGAGCGTTTTATTGCATCGTTGATGAGTCCCTAGAACTGAGGGGGGGGGGGGGTGATGGAGGGGGAGAAAACGGAATGAAATTAAAACTATCTGTCTATTTGAGAGAAGGAGAAAACTTCATTTCGATGCGAGTTCTGCAAGTGCGTAAATACTCTCGAAATGCAAGCACGAAATATGAAACCAATCAATGAAATTTGAGGGGTCTTGAGTTCTGATGGTTTCCAAAAATGGAAATAATTTAGGCATAAGCAAAAAGCCAAATCAAAAGAAAGGTGTAATTAACTTTGATAAGACAACTTGGTCGTATGGGAACTTTCGGCACAGGAAACAATTGTAATAGCAGATAACTTTTTTTCGAAATTAATAATTTCTTTAATTTGTAGGCAGGAGCGGCGTTCCTTGCATGGCGTCGATGGCAAGCGAGTCAGGCGGAGGCACTGCCCTTCCAACCCCACAACGAGTATCAAACGGATTTCCAGGTAATCGTTCACCACATTTTTCTTCTTTTCAACTCAATATTTCAGCAGGGAGTCCCAAGCAACGTGTCGGATGGCTATGGATACGGAGGAAATGATGAGGGTGAGTATTTTGACTCCATATCGCACAGGGTCATTTTTTTGCTGGAGAATGCATAAAACAAATTGCGACACAGTTCATATTCATCCCATTTTTCTATAGTTTCTGAAACTAATCAAGAGCTGACACTGCAGGAGTCGGTTCAGTAGCTGGCGTGACTGCTTATCAGTCGGGCGCTCCTCTCGTGCAGCAGCATGCAATGCAACAGCAGCACATGCAACACGTGCAGCAACAGCAACAGCAATACCAGCAGCAACACCCGCAACAGTACCAACAACAGCATCCCCAGCAGTACCAGCAGCAATATGCCCAGCACGGTGTGCCCGCGACCAATCCCTTCGCAGCACAGCAAGGATACCAGTATTGATGATCTGTATTTTCGCCCGACTTCTGATTCCCGACATCTTTAGACACTTCATTTACATGAATGGCATGGGCCAAACTTTCTAATTATAGTTCTTCATGACTTCTTTATTCTACTTGGAACAATACCTTTAGATACCGGATTTTGAATCATTTTGTCCATGGAACAACACCAATAGATACTATGTAAATGATCTCGCCTTTGTCTTCTCTAGATCCCAGTGTATTTGTGCTTTTTTCGCTATTACAGAACAGTAGAACAAAGTAACGTCATAGCTCAGTATTTATTCTGTTTGTCACGTATATGTAATAATAAAGTGTGTCACAGTAGCATCAGGTTACTGGGGAGTTCTGGGGAGGCACTTGGGTCTGCCCTCCTCTGCGTCGATAGCCATCTTGTAGTCGGGATGGCAGGCTCTCTTGGGGAGAAGACAGGGCGATTGGTGATCACAAGGAGCTCCGTCCTCCTCGGTCTCGCGAGCTTCGCCTCTGTTAAAGGAAAGGGTAAAGGTGTGTCCACGTCAACCATTTTCACCACTGGTGCCCACTGGTGAGGCCAGCTGTTAGTCCCGCCTCTGTTAGTAATTGGTCAAATCATGAAATATTGCCTGCGTCAGAGCGAAATTAGTCTTGGAACACTAAGAAGTTCTTCTAAGTCTAATTGAGGGGGAGCTGTTCAAGTGATGTCAACGATATTAGACATGCCTCTATTTTGAATCCCTCTATTTAGAAGATGTCTTAAAACACGGATGGAACTGTTCGAACAATTCCCGCATGCTCCGTGAGTCTTCGAGGATTGTGTTCCTGATTTTAGAAGAAGTTGCTCACGGGCATGCGACATTGTGGCATCCGATGGGTTTCTTGCAGGCTCTCGTGCGGAATCTTCTTCCATGGGCGCCGCAATTGTCGGAACATCCATCCATCACCGTCCATTCCCCTGAGATTAACTGGTTGAAATCCGGATTTGAACGGAGGCAATCTAACCCCAGGTCCCTTGAGCCGGACACTCCTTGCAGGCGAGAACCTCGGTCGAGTCACCGCTGCAATGGGGAATATGTAGTCGAAGAGATAGGGATGGTATCCTGTCTTACAAGCAGGGTGCTGCAGGTCCCTCCTTGGGTGGCTTGCACACTCTGAAGCGAGTCTGAGCCACGGCTCCAGCGGCCTCAAATTATCATTAGTTGAAATTGAATTACAGAAGATTATCATTAGTAGATAATTTTTTGATCATATATATCATCGACTACAACTACAGCAACCACCTACCTTGCAGTCACCGTTCCATGCACTCCACTCCAGCCATGTCTGGGCGGATACCACGGAGAGCACAAGGAGACCGCAAATTGCTCGACGCATTTCCGGGTGAATGAGGGAAGGAAAGGAGGGAAGGAGCGAAGTTGGCGAGTGGAGATGAAATCGCACCCTCTTCGATGATTTTGCAGAGCTTATGGCGAAGAGCTGGCACGCCTGAGCAAACGAGCCGATCACAACAGACACGCGTCAGAGGCGGATTACGGTAGATTACGGTAAACTAAGTGATCGGTTTATGCACAGCTGAATCGGGCTTCTCATGCGCTAAATATTGACCATTTTTAAACAATTTTAGGCCCCAGGAAAGCCCTCAGACAGCCGTGTTATCGTATTTTCTTCCAGGTCGGTCGCTGTGCAAAACGTTGCAGGCGCCTGTGCAAACGGGCGAAGGCAAGTGAAAATCCAGAGAAAATACGGCTTGGATTCGGGTGAACAGTCTGCCAACGAGAATGCGAACTCTCCTGGTGCTCGCTGTCCTGACTGTAAGTGATTTGCACTTGGAAATTATTGTAATGTTTAGAGGAATAAGTATTTTTGGTAGACCTGCATCAGCTATATATGTGATAAGTACTTCTCAGATTACTGTAGGTCAATTGATTTCCAGACTGTCGCTCTCGGAGATACCCTCGGTATCGTCGAGAGACAGAACACCGTCGAGGAAGTGTTCCAACTGCGCAGCAAGAGATGCACTCGTTAGTTTATCGCACGTTCATAGTCATAATAATGTGTAAAATCGGCTTACTGAAGTTTTTTCGATGCATTTTTGTGCAATAATTAGGTTACAGTATGTTCATGATATGTATATATTCTCAATATTCTCGATTGGATTACTGCCGCTTCATTTTATAGATACATTTAATAGAATTTTAGTTTCGTAATAGAATTCCTCAACAGAATTCAACTGCGACGAGAACGAGGACATGACGAACGCTCTTCGTCACGTCTTCCTCGCCGCTCACAATGACATGAGAGAATCGATCGCCAAGGGAACCGAAGTGGCCAAAAAGGGAATGCTACCGAGATCAACGAATATGTACAAATTGGTCGGGAATTTTGCCTTTATCTCATGGAATCCCCGGAAGTTTTGAGATCTAATTCTTTACTTTTTTATAGAACTGGAGCTGCGACCTCGAGATCCAGGCTCGTGAGTGGACCAGAAAGTGCGAGAAGCTCGAAGCCGATCACATCCTTGGACAGGGACAGAACTTTATCATGTGAGAACCGTTGATGTCTGTAGACTAAGAAGCCAAAATGCCTCAATTTTGATTCTTTCAGGCATCCTATCATTTGCATATTCCTATAGCATGAACCATGACAGTTACCTCCATTATTAAGCATCGACAACTTCTCCGGTGACCTCCCCAACGCGATCACGAAGAAGATTGGCGAGTGGAGAAGACAGATTCTGACTGCCGACGTGGAAGATGACATCAAGTACAATATCGCCTTGGATATTCAGCAGTGGGCTAATGTGAGACCATGTATAATTCTTCAAATCGATTCTGACTAAATCATAGAGAGAATACTGAGTCTTCTTAGTTGGCCATATGAGAACACGAGAGGAAGGCGAAGGTTCTACAGTACTCTTCATCATGCCAAGAAGTGCGCAGTATCATAGATCATAGAGAGACTACTTCAGATGGCCAACTCTGAGACGACTGAGATCGGTTGTTCCGTTCACCAGTGCGGCACTGGACTGGCACTCTCTTGCTTCTACAACAAAGCGTATGAATCGGATAGACTGTAGTTTGATCAAATAGATAACAGAAGTCACAAATGACTCTATAAGAGCAATATATATCGTTTGCAATGGCGAAGACATAGCCTGTCCAGTGGGTCTCACCTAGCGTTGTCCTACAACTGTAAAACCTGTACCTTTTTGCAGCGGTGACATTCCCGACCATCGCATCTTCGATCAGGGAGCTCCGTGCACTTTCGATTACGATTGTTCCACCCATGAGAACTCTTACTGTGTCCCGCTCACTGGTCTCTGCCACCTGCACCCGAAGAGGGATGAGGGAGAAGGTGAGCAGAACGATCTTTAATTATCATACAGACAGCCTTCACAACCTTACGCTGTGGTCAAAGAAAGGCAGGAAAACGATTCACGATTCAGAAGTCGCCGGCTACACCTCTCACATCTGCCCTCGCAACGCCAAGATGACTGACACCGCGAGACACACCGTACTCGACTGGCACAACGCATTCAGATCCTCCATTGCCTTCGGAAAGGAGGAGGACGGCGAGGGAGCGTACGCACCGATGGCCAAGAATATGCTCAAGATGGTCATTTATTCAGACGATATTGAATATTCCGTACCCGGCCTAACCTGTGCAGACAACCAATAGTGGTCGTCTCATGACGACTATGAAATCTCGTTTATTGATGCAACTTCACCTTCAATTTATTATAATTTCATCATCAGTTATTATATTTTCTTCATTTAGCACTACGACTGTGTACTGGAGAGAACAGCCCAGGAAGCCGTTGAGCGATGCAGATTCTCGCCTTACAAACACGGAAAGACAGGAGAGAATATCTTCATGACTGAAACGGAGAGTGGCAAACACGATCAGATCACGCTACTTCAACAGGTATATTTGAAACTTGGGAAGGCGATACCGTAATCAACCGTATACTTCGGTTGTTTACGGAGAGCATCTAGTCGATACTTACCGAAATCATCGGGAGTTAAACTCTAGTTGGATCATTTGTAACTAGCATGATTACGGTATATATTTACTCGATACTTACCGTGATGCCTTAAAAAGAAATAAACCATCTCAGGCGACGAAGCAGTGGTGGGACGAGCTGAAGCAGGGCGGAGTCGGGTACAACAACACCTTCTCCAGACAGAATCTGCTCCATCACGTGACCCACTTCACCCAGGCAAGCAATGAACTGTTTATCACGAAGAGTATACAATAGAAGATTTAGTTAACAGTTAGGAAAGAGTGTGTTTCACAACAAGAAGATGAGTTGACATGTGACATCAAGAAGGAACAGGAATACACCCCAGGAAATTCAAGAAAGGAATTGAATACTTTTTCAGATGGCATGGGGCGTCACCTACCGTGTGGGATGTGCGACGAACGTTTGTGGAGGAAGATACTTCGCAGTGTGCCACTACTCGCCCAGGTATGTTTTACTGATATATGCGTTTAGAAGAATTACAGAGTTGTGAATTCCACCAAAGAATCGATATTTACAGTGGAAACAAGTTCGGCCATCGTGTGTACCAACTGGGAAATCCGTGCAAGGTCAGAGATGATTGTGACGTCGGACAGACGTGCTCGGCCGAGGAAGGACTCTGTGTGGTCACCCTCGAAGAACTCCCCGGAGTACAGTAACTCCTCGCACTCATCCAGTATACTGTAATGCTCAGCCCGATTCTGTAGCGGGCGCCACCAATGGTTGGATACAATGTGTATAAACTCAAATGTTCAAGTTCGTCTGTGAGATCGGTGCAGAAGAAAGCAAAAGGCAAAAAAGAGTGGGAAATGGAAGGGAATGGAGGTGTTTGATCAGCTTAGTAGGTGTGAGGAGTTCGGAAGGAGGGAAACTATTTGCTGATGGATGGCGAAATGAAAGGGAAGAGGAGGGAAGCGAAGCAAGATCGGCGGATTTCACAATTGAATTGATGATTGAACTTCTAGAAATTCGGGAATATTGTGCAAAAAGCAGCAAGGAATTAACAATTTGGTGATTAAATGTGTTGGGAATAGATAGAGAAAGGGTTAGAGACAAGGACACTATGTCGGATGAGAACCGCCCGATGAGTAGCGACTGGATGAGAACCAAAAAACATAATTTTGTGGGTGTCTTATTTCGCCGGGGTGTTAACACCACCAACGGAGAATTTTTTGTCGGTTCTCATCCAGTCGGATATCTTCTGCGGCTCTCATCCGATATAGTACCGAGACGACTGACAACATCGCTCAGACAAGCGTGTTATAGTCGGTGATCCACAGATCACAACTCAGACTGACTGCAGTGAACTCCTTGAAGAACCAGACTCCGTCCTTCTGGATGTATCGGAATAACTCGTAATTCGAGTCGGGGTTCTAAAATGGAATATATAGATCCTTCTTGGGTTTAAATGTCAAACCGTCATGAGCTCTCTGGCGAATAGTAGATTTCTCCCTCTCTTCATGCACTCGACTAGGAAGCGTTGATTGATACCGTCGATCGGACCTTCCGGGATCTTCTGAAAAACAATTACATTTTACGGTGAAAGGAGTGATGTATAAAGCCTATCGATCTATCCAAGGATAACTGTTATATGTTCACGTAAGTTACGTCTTCTATCAAAGTACGTCATGCAAGTTCAAATTGCCCAATACAAGATTCGGATGGGAATGACTGCTAGTCCATGATAATAAAGCTACATCAATACATGCCCCTGCCAGTCTCTCTATCTACCTAATTGGCGAAGTCTTGGGTACAGGTTTTTGAGATTTGGATGGGAACTGCTAGATCATCACCTTGTTCAACCACTCCATCTCCATCTCGATCAACTCCAATTGTTCTCTATCGTAGAAACCGTAGTTGTAGCTCTACAATAAAACGCATTAACCGAATTCGTTTGATCTTTTTGGTTTGTGACTCGCCTCGAGCAGAAACTCCATCTTAATGAATGCCCGAATATCTCGATAGAAAGCGAAGCACTTCTCATTCTTCGCCGAGTGGGTAAGAGCTACGCCCACCTGAAATTCGGAGGAATTTCTCGATCTCTCATTTCGCAATGCTCTCTCGCCGGTCAGAAAGAACGAGAGAGTAGCGAGAGAGTAATGAGAGGTCGATCATTTTTTGCTCACTCCACCTGTAATTGAGTCCCGCCATCGTAAAATGGAACGACTACGAACCTTTTCCTTCATCATCTCATGAAGGTAGTTCGTGATCATAAAGCTACAGCAATAAGTGCCCCTGCTAGTCTCTCTATCCACCCAATTGGCGAAGTCTTTGATCCAGATGTTGAAGATTTGAATGGTGCAAGCACGAATGATTTCGGCCTGGAATATCTCATTGAGTCTCGAACCAATCTGTGATTTCACATTATCAATGGGGATGCGGTTGTTGTAGACTTCCGAGAGCATGTAGATCAACTGAAATTACATCAGCATTAGAAAGAAGAAGAACACTCTACTTTTGAATGCATCTTTCTAGGAACAGATGCACTGAGATGAATAGAGAAGTCGGACAAATCTCTCATCACATAGGCCGAGAATTCGAGGTAAATGAACTAACACGATCAGCGATTGTAGCATTGCACTTATTGAGCATGTTCACGATGTTAGGAAAGTCTCCGGGCTTCTCAGAGAGGTACTGTAATCGATTGATTATTCTCCATGCTGGATTTAAGGTTCACTTGTCTACTTCATACATAGTGATGGCAACGTTAACTTGACTATAGTGATCAAAGTAAGCAGTATCACTGTAGACAGTTTGATTACCCGATTGTTGAGAACCTCTGCTCCCGTGAGGAACGGCAGCAGACTTGCATCTTCTAGCTTTGACTTCTTCAACAGTTCAATCTTCTCTTTGCACACGAATCGACTGTTCTTCGCATGAAGGAGACGAGGAGCATCGACGTACAGGGGCTGTGGTTCGAACGCCATCGTTGGAGTGCAATCAATCCTGTAAAATCGATGACTATCGCCCATCGGGAGACTAGGAGGACTAATGCCTTCCTAAAGTGACTGACAGATAGGAATATCAGTTCACTCAAAAACGTCAACCGTGGGAGCGAATCGCTAGGAAAAAAGGGTGCGTGAGGTGGGAATTGGCGGATGATGAGAGGAAGGAAGAAGAAGGAGGAACATGAACAAAGGTCGTCGATCAGGTGAGGCGGAAATGAATGAGAGGGCATCTGAGTGGAGAAGAAAGAGGAGAGGAGGAGCAGTCTTGGAATGGAATGAATGGAATGGAGAGACTGCTCATTAGCATACAATACTAATAATTGAGCCAATCGACATGAAAATATAGAAACATTGAAATTTCGAAAAAGTTAGGTATGTAGACGGAATCAGCCGAAGAATTTTGATGTCGAGTGTCTAATAGTGGCTTCCTAATTGATGAGTTATGCGAAGGATGTTAGACAGAGAAAAGATTATCGAACATGCCGAGCGGAGTAAAAGAAAGTAGAAGTCCGTCTCGGAATGGAATGGAGTGAATGAGTCGAGTCGAGAGGGGGAGGGTAACGAGCACCATATCCGAGGGCAGAGGAGAGGAGAAATCTAGAAGAGAAAGAGAGGAGGACTCTCACCGCTTTATCCAATGCGAGTTATCGAGGGCGTCAAACGGAAATTGGATGTGCGATGATGATTTCAGTTTTTTGAGATATTTAGAGATAATTTAACCAAAGGGCTTTGACGCAAGAGGATATACTATTCCCGGAATGAGTACGAATGAGCACGGCATTCATTTTGCGTGCGAAATAATCTGAAGAATGACGTATATTTCGTTCGGAGAAGAGGGAACAGATAATAGTCAACGTTTACACGTGACAAATACACCGTTAACTTGATAACACTGGATGCGCGAGCTACCGGGAATAGGATAACAAGAAAACTCTGAACATGGCGAGAGATGAATACAAGTGCAGAAGCTGCAAGTCATGGTGAACAGTTGATCCGGTGAAACGTCTATATTTGTTTTTTCAAGTAACCTGTGGGAATTTAATTCTGAAGTTAACTGTACAGTGGTTTGTAGATTTGTCACTTATGGGATCCGAATTTAGGCAGTTTACTCGGTGATAGTAGTTCTTCCTTAACGACATAGTCACTGCGCTCCTGCACCATATTTCTCAGATTTCGTACATTTCTTTCTTTAGCAACTTGACGATCTCTGAGGAGTTTCATGTTTCCGAGAACGAGCAGCACTTAAAGAAGGCTAGAGTAACCATTTCGTATTTCCTTATTTTTTTCATTTTTTCCTTCCAACAGTTTTGTTTTTTTGAAACATCAATACTGTAGAAGGCGACATATTACTTCTCCCTTCTCTAATATCAGTTGTATCGTTACTTTCATCAGTACAGCTCCCGTCTTCTTCTCTCAATCATCTCTTCTTCTCACTATACGAATGGGCATGAATCAGTTCCTCCAGGCGTCTTTTCTCGTGACTCACTGGTCGTACTTTTGCCGCTCTCGGACACAATACCTCCTCCTCCCTTGCCTCTCTCCCGATCCTCCTCCTCTCATTGTGATAACACTCCCCGAATAGGCGGGCAATCATGTACAATCCCTGTCATCTTCTCTCTTCCTGTCTCTCTCTGTTTCCATTCGCAGCACTTTTTGCGCATATGCATACACATTAAGCGAAGCTGGCACACCCGCGTTCATTGCCCAAATCCATCACGATTCCACTCCATCTGCCCATTGCATCTCTTCCTCTTTGTAGCTCATCCTCCCATTCTCCCGTGAGTCAGATTCGGCCCAAAAAAACGGCAGGCTTGCACAGCGTCTCTCTCCAATTTCCCTGTTTCCCTCCATTCGCTTCACTGGCGCAAGTGAACCGTGACATTTGTGTTCCTCCGCATTTGCATACCAATCCCAGCGTTCCAGGCAATCTCTCGAGATTGTACAACCGTCGAATTCTTTGAGGATTCCGAGGTAACGAGAGTTATGCTTCATTGTATTGATAGTTGCATATTAGTTCCTCATTTCGAAACAGAATTCTCTGAAAATGGACGAACTTCCAGGCTGTCCGTCAGTCTGCTCAAACATGCGTCGATTGGCGCTCTCATTTCTCCTACTCGTCTATTCAATCCAAGCCGAGTATACTATCACTGTTTACCGAGGTTCGCAGAGAGAGTGGACACACGAAAAGAAGCGCGAATCAATACGTTCAGGCTTCAAGAATGTGGCGCCGGAAAACTTCGGGGTCGTGGAAAGCGGTCATCTGGTAGTGGGAGCCGACTACACTCTGGAGATCAAGAGTACGGATCTCAGCCGGGACTATCTCATCGAATCGTGTACTGTAGTGGAGACGGGAGAGCAGATCATCGGACCGCCTGGGTGAGTACCGGGAAAGTGTTTTCTAATATCTTCGTTGCATCATCGTCACCTTGTCTTTGATTAGTCTAGATCAATATGAGCAATTAATTCGTTTAGATGTCTCAAGTGCACAAACGTCTTCATCAACATGATCGAGAGTTCGGGATACTACGGACAGGGCAGAGAGAAGTCATCCAATATCCACTTCCGACCAAATCGTCCCGATATGAGCTTCGAGTGCAAGCTACAGGTGCAACCAGGAGGATCCATGGATGTGAGTGGACTCATGGAGAAATGATGAATCGCTGGAATAGTCGATATAGTTGAGTTGGTAATTTCAGAGAGCGTGTGCTCGAGGAATCGGTCTCATCGGTCTGCCTGCAGCCATTCATGTCGTCTGGCTGTACTGGGGAACGAGTGAGTTAATTCTAATCATTCATTCGAGATAAATCTCACTTTATATAATTGATTAAATACTATATGCAGGTCTCCCGTGGTGGCTGTGGCTGCTCATCATTCTCTTGATCCTTCTTCTTCTCTGTTGCTGCCTTGCCCTTCTCGCCTTCCTCTTCCTCAAATGGAGAAAGAAGAAGACTGCGGCAGTTGCCTCGACGGAGAAGACAACAGTGGTGATCGATGCTTGATCTCATCTTGACAGTTATCGTATAGTACTCATGAACCTAATAATCCCAACGGAAATAGTGTGCTCAACAATGATCCTACCTCTTATGCCATTACTTAAGAATACAACTTTGATGAAATCCTCGCAGAATTTTTTTTGTTAACACAGGGATCCTCAGTAGACGCGAAATCGTGTTAATTAGCATAGAGAACGAAATGGTGTATCATATTGCGTGACTCATAACAGTACGAATGCTCTGTCTCTCTGCAGATAAAGGTTGTGCTGGTTCGGGTGAGTCACATTTGCACGTCGTGAACAGTGTTTTGTCTCTTTTTCGTACTGTCTCGAATGTGGTGATAGTCAGATGTCGGAGCTTCAACTGGGTGAGGACTATATCAAAGAGATATAGGACATGAAATGAGAAGCATAGAAGGATAATCAGGGTTGAGCGATATTGTAATTCTAAATTTCACTCGTCAGGAATTATTACAGTAGTCAAGAGCAGTAAGAATTCAGGAACTCAAAGTAGGTAGTCCAATTACACTCAGATCTGGTGCAAAAGTTAGGTCAAAAAGAAAGAGTCCATCGAGTACTAGGAAGAGGTATGCAAAATTGGCATGCGCAACTGTTTATAACTTCGCTTTGCCTGTCTTGAACTATCCATTTTCCCATCACAATCTCATCATCATTGTCGAATAGTGAAGTGGTCGTTTAGGTAACATCTACTTGCAAAGTGAATATGATGATCACTTCCAGGTCACTCACACTGACGTGAAGCCCCTTCCTCGTGTATACAGTGACGGAACTCAGACGTCCAATTGCGATCGAACTTCCATCAATCGAATGGTCCTCGAGAATGGATCGGATGTCCTTGTGGATAGAGCAGCATCGAAGCAGAGTGACATCGAGGTAAGTGCTGATGAGTGATGACGTACCCTGGACATGGATGGATTGGTCCTTTTGTTGCGACAGAGCCTTGTTATTCGGCACATTTGTTCATGAATAAATAATCGGTCAAATTTAAACCTATTCAGATTGCTCGAATGGGCGCTCTTGACAATGACAAAGTGGAAGTGTTCTCTGGACATGCGGGAGTGTACAATGTCAGGAATGGAACAGCCCATCGATACGAGAGGAATCCCAATGTAAGACTTTTATATCTTCTCAAAACTCTTATGAAATAATATTCCATGTTTTGTCATCTCACATCACTCCCTACATAAACTTCTTTTACCTTTAAGGTGTGTCAAATACACTAATAAATATTGCAGATAACCCGTACTCGTCATGAGTCGGAATTGTTCGAGGAAGTGGATCGTCACTCGTACTTCAATCAGGCATACGAACCTGAGCCCACGAGAAGTCGATCCGTCAATTGCGTCGAGGGATATGATGAGGTGATCTAGTATTTAGCTGTGAAGTATTTAGCTGTATCTACATTATTAATGCGAATAAGATATTTGCCAACTGATAGGTCTTGTGATCCAAAAAAAACTCTGCTTCTTCAGGTAATCCGATATACCACTGATCGTGAGATCGATGAGTACGCGCACGTGGAACGAGAGATCGAAACCAATCACACTACCAGGTGACTCAATTCGCTTAATCTTTAAGCAAAATTATTGAACCGAACGAAACAGATGCATTTCACTAGAACGCCCGACTCCATTTTTCCATTCTTTGAATCAATTAATAATGTTTCTTCAAATTTTAGATTCTACAACGAGCCCGCTCCTTCTCGATACTATGATCGTCGTCATCATTCCATTCCCGTGTGATCTACTCATTCATACTCCTCGTGAAGTCTCGCATAGCCGAGACCAGTGCCATTCCCTCGTACCTTTCTTATCTTTTCGTTCCACTTATCTCTAGTAGTATCAATTTTCTCCTGCAAGGTGCACCATATCCGCTAGGTTACTCACCTATCCATCTCTCCGTCCACTTACCAGTACTATTCGTCTAATCTCCGATCGATGCCAATTACCCTATTACTCTTCAGTCTTTCAACTGTTCATCACTGTTCATTGATAAATCGCGTAACCGAACGACCAAATGGGATGAGTGAAGAGATAGAGAGAAAGAGGGGGAAAGTAGGACAAAACTATGGAGAGAAGCAGGGAGAGGGTGAGATAGTGGTTGATAGCCACACTCAGTTCAACTATCTCCTCTCATTCCGCCTCTGCGAACAACGATGAACTTCCTGTGTCAACGATTGTCGTTCTACGCGTCCATTATCGTTTACGGTATCAGGTAACCTTACCCGTTTCACTACTGTTTCAATCTCTCTCTCGTTTTCTTATGTGAGAGTGAAAGTTGGCGGGATCGAGATCAGTGGGTGAAGAAATGGCCTCTCGTTTGCAGCATTTCTCTTATCGCGGGAGCCCTGATCAGCCAGCAATGGATACAAGGGAAAGTCGTCAATTCGAAGGTGAAAGCTTTGAACAGTCTAATCACTGCATGATGTCCCTCGTTCCATTTCCAAAGCCATTCCCAACTCAGCTGATGTGATATTTCCAAACCTAAAAGTAAAGAAAAAGGTAGGATGGGAAGCAAATTGTATTCGGAAAAATGGCGAGGCACTGCCTCCGAAAACCACAGGTGTACCTTTTGCGCGTCCATAGTTGATGTCATATGTTATACCAATTCAATAATGGAATAGTATCATTAAATGTACCAAATCCAAGCTTCATTGCGAAATCATCTAAATCGAAGACTTTTCTAATTTCTTATCTAATTTCATTTTCTAATCACCCAGACGGTATAACGAGAGTCCCGGGGAAAGTGGATCGAAAGTGAGAACACATGATCGTATCGTGAGATGGTATGGGAAGGAACGTGAGAGGGACATTCCATTCTTGAGATGAGATCACGGGTTCAAAGCCGAAAGAGAAATTTTGCGCAAAGAGATCATAAATCTCAATATGATGAGCAGCGCGGGAGAACGAAAAAGTGAAGGAAAAGTAATGTAGCAAGATCTTGTGCGAGTTATCATCACCGAAAGAAATGGTTAATTTACTACGATTGCAATCATTAGGACGATTCTTATTTATTTATTTGTTGGACGACATTAATCCAGAAATGCGTCTTTTGTTTAGTGGATTCTTCTCAGTATAGTGCGAAAGGAGGGGACGGTTTGAGCATATGACTCCACAGTTCTTACACTATGCCTTACCGAGCACCGAGCACCAATTAATATTTGTTTTTTTTCAGGTGATAGCCATGGTGGAAGGGAAGATGCACGCCGGTCTCTTCTCAGGAGTGCGAGTTCTCGATTGGGGACTCGGAGTTCGGACGATTCCATTTTCTGGTCAGCCATTGATCCCTTCATCTCTATCGTTAATCAAATGACCTAACGATGTGAATAATGGACTGCTCTTTTTTTTGCTGTCTCTTCCTTTCAATTTCCTTCGAAACTTGATCTAAAATGATTGGAGACAAATTGCGAGACGAAGCCCTAGATCTCCGGAACCACTCTATTTCCAGTGTTGAGTGAGCTTGAAGAAGGAACTTCCTTCTTCGGTCGTGGTTATTGGTTCGGGACTGTATCGTTCACTGCTTTCGGAATGCTATTCATCCTTCTCGCAATGATATTCTGTCTAATATACGGGATGAAGAAGCAGAAGGAGTACATTACGCCGTACGGAATAATGGGATGCACGGCACTAGCGAGTAAGTGAGGTGGATCCATATATCATTTCTCTCGCTCTCTCCATTCCTCGCTGTCTATCCCCCACTCTTACCTGATAGAGATGCGAAACGAAATTAAAACAATTATCGCTCCATCCTGACACTCTCCATGCTCTTACTCTAACGAGAGATTGATAGGGTGAAAGGAAGAGAGTGAAACCATTACTCCCCCTCCTCATCCTACTCTCACTCTCTTTCCTCCATGGGGATAGATGACTCTTTGTCTCTATTCGTAGTGGGCAAGTGGAACCGAAGTATCTCACTTTGAGATTGGAGTAGGCGCTAGTAGCAACGGATGAAATTGGAAGATCCAGACAGAACTAATTGGAAATTGAGATGATAATACTGTGATCGGCTCAAAATTGCTCAGAAATGAAAACATATCCGATTTCAGTGCTCTTTCTCACTGGTGCAGCGCTCCTGTTCTACATTAATTTCTCTCAATACATGATTGATACCGTACTTCTCGATTCGCAAATCGACGCTGGATTCAGCACGAAGGACAAAATATGGTAATTTACCCATCCTACTTCCCATAATCACTGTTTCTATTTGTAGGGTTGGCTATTCGTTCCAACTCTTCATTGCCTCAATCATTGTCCTTCTGCTTCCCTTCATCCTTCTCTATCTCGGACGAGTCAACTGCTTCGTGTCCGATAGAGTCATGGAGAAAACGGAGAAAAAGATGAAGAATAGGGCCGACTCATCCGTATTTCACTATTAGCCAGACAAAGTCACGCGAGCACAAGCTTTATACTACTACACCTCAAAAAAACTCTTTCTTCTTCTTCTCATAACGCTGATAAATATGGCGCCTATACAACACATTGTCACAAGACGGCAGAAGGATCGGAGATCCGTAGAAAGAAACAGGATGCACATGTAGATGACGTATTCAATGAAAACCATTTTTTCAACGTTTCGGATTTAGTATTATTATGCTGGAGATAGGTCGGATGAGAACTATTTTGCAATCTTTGCAAATCAAGCAAATCTCTTCCAGAGCAGTTGAATTTCGCCTCCAATAGTTCTCATCCGATATTGGGACATAATGCTCGAATGGCAAAAATGGTTTTCACCCAAATGTCATCATCCACCAAGTGCCTTAGAAAGCGACAGGCAGAAACGTCACGAGATCATATCTCGAATTGGGAACTAACGAAGCTACTCAAGTAGGGGGGAATATAGAGATGTATTTCTGGAAGTTGACGTTGTCTCGGCCACTTCACTGCTCCTCTTCCTCTTCCTCAATTATCGGCACGACTATCTTCGGAATCACACCTGAAGTGAGACTGATTGGACAGAAAACGTAGGTGCATTTTGAGTTCGTGCGTGAGTAAACATGCCAAATTAGCACCATAGTGGCGGAATTCACGGAATGGCTGGGGTTCTGGCATTTCTTTCTCAGTGGGATCCACCTGTTTCGAGTTGGGATTCTTCCTCACTGGGAACTATAAGAAAAATTCCCACTGGTATAATTTCCGTGAACAATCGAAAATACGATAAAATAAGATAATACGATAAAATCTCACCAGCAAATCCCCTTCGACTCTCCTTGAATTCCTTCCTTTCTTCCCTCTCCCTCAACAAGGCTGCTGCCCTTCGCCTCTCCAATTCCTCCATTGTGATCGTCTTGCCCATGGTCATTTTCTCGAATTCTAGATCAAGTAAGTCATCATCAGACATGACTTTCTTGGTCCTTGTGACCTGTAATGAATATTCAATGGAGTGAAAGGAAGTCGTTTTCAAGCAAGTCTAGACTAGGAAATGTCCTATCACAATCGCTTGCACTTTCATTCAGAATCATCGTAGCCAAATGATATCATTCAACAAATATCGTGACTAGGACAGGCGAAATCGTCTGTCATCTAGTTAGTCAAGCGAGATAATTGCATGCAGAGTTGTACTCTAACTCTAGTTTGACGCATGATCTTCTGATTGTTGATGAGTTTGGATTGTCACGTCTTCCCTTACCTTCTTCTTCATTTTAGATGCCGACTTGGCGTCGTAGGCATCGGGATCGTAGATGTAGTACGATTTCGTCTCGTCGTTGTAGATGAAGTCAGGCATCTGAAGTAATCGTTATGTTCCTCAAGGGCTACCCTAGAAAGCATTGGACAGCACGGTGTGTAGTCAGTCTAACATCTGGCCATACAGAGGGTCCCCGCCTAGCGATGTCTCAAAAGTATTCATAAGTTGATCACAAAAAAGTATTCATAAGTTGAATTTGTATTACCGCACTACAAGGGTGAATGCTAAATATGTGCCTGAATGGAAAGAAGATGACGACTCCTATACAACTCTTCCATTTCCAGCGAGAAAGAGACTACTTAATGGCTGGTGATGAGTGAATGTGAAATGAGGAGCAGTGAGGGGGTTCATTCGGGTATTTCGCTTGAATTACCAGGAATCGTCTCAGATGTGTATAGGAATTCACCGTTGACTAACGCTTCTCCACCTAGGAACAAAAATAAGTCTCCAAGATAGATCACAATCAGATACGAGTCAATTACGGGACAGAGCTAATGGGGTGTGTTCTAGCTTAGGATAGCTTGGTTGTCTTTCCTCATTTCGGAGCTTGCTCAACCCTATAAAATGAGCGTTGTCAAGATGAAAAGTCGTTCTATTCATTTCGCTTACTCGATGAGAAAGTACTAGGAATGAAAAGACGGAATCTTCACCCAGACAACCCTCCTTCTAACCTCAGCGAAGATCTCCTTCCACGTCTTTCCCGTGGCCGTCGTGACGTCGAAGACACCACGAGCGAGATTGTGACGACGCTCCAGTTGATCCACCACTTCTACTACCTGAAAAGAATGGATCCTCAATGTTCTAAAAGGAAATGATATACTGAAATACTGAAACACTACCTCCGCAACATGTAAAGGGGCCGGTACTCAGGGTACAAATGGATGTGATACTCTATGCTAAACGTTATTCTATCGGATTACTCAATTCATTGCTGAGTACTCAAGATACAATTCATTGAGAGATAGTATGGAGATAAAACGGATACAGATTTATGCTACTAAAATGATGTGATACTCTATGGCCCCTCAATGCTAAAATATGCTCAAATTGGAAAAGTTGTGAAATGTAACGATGGTCTGCACTTTTCTACTCAAATCATTGCAGTCAGTGAGAATGAGCAGAGGAACTGATCTCAGTCTCTACTTCCTCGTTTCAATTGCGATCCTAGGAAGAACCACTCGCTAATTGACGCAATTCCAGCTGCCTTCCTGATTGTTCTCTCAGCTCGCATCAGATTCTTTCCCACCTTCTTCCAGGAATCCTTTCCATAATCCCCCTGCGCGACAGAAACCCTAGTACACTTGCTCGAGCACATTTCTGGAAGGGAATCTGCAGTCGAGAGTTGCGATATCCAAGGCTTTTTCGCAGATTGTGGCTTCTATCAGTGAATAGAAAGTGCGACTATCAACGAAAGGGATCTACGATTTCTGGCCCATCCCGGAAACAAATTTAGGTATTACATAAATGAAGTCATGTGAGCGGCTGATTAGGCAGACAATTCGAAAAAGAGTAGGGTCAGTCTATCCCATCTATTGAACGACTAGCGGTTCGCCTCTCTTATCGTTGTCCCATCAAGCACTAATTGCTCGTCTCCCGTTCCAGATCGAAAGCAGCGATTTGAACCCGCCCCGTTACCCTCACAAAAAACGGCGCCGTTGTTCACCGAATCGCACTACAAGATTCGAGAAAAGATGAGAGGAGGCGATATGAAGGTGAAGAGTGGGGTAAAAAAGGAAGGGAGGGCTTACCGTAGCCGCGAGAGGCATATTTCGATGGGCCAACTCGTGAATGACCTTGCGAACACTCGTAAGCTTCATGTCGGATAAGATCTGGGAAGAATAGGAGAGTGAAATGAGGAGGGATTCGGGAATTGAGTGAAACTATATCGTTCCCGCCCCTCACTTCATTAGAGGGCAAGGCGCAAAAAAGGACACTCGGAAAAGAAAGGAAGGGAGATTCGAGGAATCTTCGGAATGAGGCGAGCTTCTTTTCATCGAAATGAGGAGGAGAAAGGGAAGAGGATGAGGGGGTTAAATGGTCATTTGCTGATAAGCAACGATATGCGTGATTCAGAAGTGAATTCGGGGGCTGTAAATGAGAGGGAGCAGACAGATTCTGAGAATGATGAAAACAGGGCAGACACGAAGAGATAGGAGCGGATTGGGAATGATGATCACTGCCCAGATTGAAATTGTGAGAGGGTAGAGGGGGAGAAGAGAGGGAAGTAAGGAGAGGCGGGCAGATAGAGAGATAGAGAGAGGGAGGCGGAGGTGAGAGAATCAGTCATAGAACGGGGGGAGGAGGAGAGAAGGCGGATGAAAAGAGATAGAGCTCCCATGGGTTGAAAGGCTCCTCTCCATTTCATTTCCACTTTCGGACGCCTCTTCCCCACTGCGGCCGCCCTCTCTCCCTCCCATTTCCCATCTCCAGGTGGAAAGTGAGTGAGGGGGAGAACACCTAGGAGTGGGGGAGAAAGGAGGGAGGAATGGGGGAAGAGACCTGACAAAGGACTGTCGAAAGGGGAGCGTGAGAATGAAGTGTAGGAGGAATGATCTGGGGAAATACGAAATATGGAATGATAACGAATTGGATTCTAAGTAAGACCATTAGCTCGAAATAGTACGAGGAACTTCCCGACCGCCGCACTTTGACGACTAATTAGCGAGTAGAGAGGGCGAAACGTGAGAAGAGATGTGCAATTTGTACCCGAAACTTGATTCCACCGCCTAGATTAGGGGGCGCATTCACGCGACTAGATAGAGGGCCATGGCAGCGTTTTGAATGGCGAAAAGGGGTAGAAAGTCGGGAGGGTATATTTCCCGAGTTGAACTCTGGCTAAGTTCAGCTAATTAATTTTCGTGCGTCGATCGATCGATGGAGAAATGCAGTGTAAAAAGCGAGGAATCAACAGTCAACAGTGACACATTTGTTTATACTCGTGACTTGGGCAGGCACAGGTGCACATGGGCAGTTTAGGATTCGACCAACAATCGGGCGATCTCGTCTGACAGATCGACGATCGTTCCATTCCTCGCGTCGTTCCCTACCCGGGCGGTCGTAGTCTTCTTCTTGCCCGTTGCGTCCTTACCGAAGAGGAAGCAGACCCCGTCCTGGAAAGTATCCGACATTTTCGGTGCCTAATTGAATTCGGAACGAAAAAAGTGGATGGGTGCCGAAAAAGGACTGACGTAGAGATCTAATTTGCACTTTCGGATGGGTCCCTCTCTCACTTTCCCGAGAATGTGAGATACTTACTGGTTCGCTATAGAGAAGGTCGTCGGTCTCGCAGGAGAAGGCCCGCGAGAATTCGGGAATTTGCGAAACTAGTGCGTTCACTCGAATGTTGTCGGGCGAGTGCTCCCTGTATTCCTGTAAAGGTGTTGTTTTGAGTGAGGGAAACAACAACGGGACACGAAAACAGCAACAACATGAGTAAGAAAGAAAGGGCATACCGCTTTGGAGATATCCCTACACGACCTCATCGCTACAGAATAGAAGAAGCTCTGTTCACGGGTGATCTCGAGATCGGGATACTCCAATTCCTGTAAAAAATGATTAAAAATTATATTCAAGTGCGCTGCTCGTTTAGAATTTAAGCAATTATGATATATACCCACACTGAGTTGCTCCCGCGTGAATTCACTCGTAAGTAACTTGTATGCAGCTCGAATCCCCTCCACATCAGGCCCGTCCTCAGAAAGGGTCTTCGGACCACTGTGACATCTGCCCTGTAAACATCTACAATTAGAGATCATCATACTAACTCGAAAGCATTACGATCCCAACAACGGGATCGATTGATCTAACCCGTCCCGAATAGAGCGCTGGACAATAACAAGAAACAAAATGAGAACCTCAGCGAACAGTGTGCAGCTCTGATTGAAGTGCGTGGAGAGGCATTCGGCCTCATTCCGATACTCTTCGCTCCTGTTCAGGAGGGCTTCCGTTATGAATGAATGGTAGATTTCATGACCAAGAATGTCACCAGCGAACGCAATCTGTCATTGATGGGCGTTGCCAAATTAGAACTAGGAAGGTAGCAGCAATCACTGACCATGGTCGTATCGGTCGAATTATCGATAAGTGGATAGAAAGTAGGAGCAAGAACGACAATTATGCTAGCCTCGACGTAGTTGAATGCATTGTACACTAAACTGTAGGCTGCCCGGAGAAAGTTGACTTGCTCCTAAATGCATCCTTTTAATTGTAATTCATGAATGACTTGAAGAGGTGAACTATTGACCTGGTAAGGTCAATTGTTATCATGTTCGATATTGCCACGTACTCTAACTGTTCTTCTAACCTCGAATGAAGTGTATTTCTTCTCCAGTTCAATGGAAGTCCTATTGAAAGAGTGAACAACATCGAACCACGCGCATCCAGTCGTTCTGAGAGAGATTATTTTTTTAACTTTTCAGCTATAGTCACTCTTCCTCGGTTTCAATTTCGAGTGAAAGTCAAACAAATAGCAAGATCACAAGTTTGCAACTTGTTTGTTCTCACGTGAACACTTATCTTCTATCTCAAAATTAGAACTAATCGCAGTAAAGAACGCACCTCGGACTGTACTCGAAATACTTTGCCGTGATATCATGATTGATCTTTCTCAGAGTAGTCAAATTCCGATCGATACTGTCAAAATCGGTGAGAACAATCAATTCATCGAGGATAGTCATGTATTGACCAAGAATTGTAAATCCGAATTCATTGATAACACTCATCCAAGGCGTTTCCTGAATGAGCATTCATGAACAAAGAGGTTGTTTATATTACCTTGAATGTTTGTAGTACGATTTGTTTGATTTGCTTAGTGAGATTGTGAATCCTCTCCAATCCAACATGAGCAAACGTGTCGTTCTCATTAAGCAGCTCCATTACGAATAGTCGATCATTCAAGAGAGTGTACGTGGTAGTTGTATCCTAAAGTCGACGCCTGTTTGTCAATTTCTCACGGTGTACAAGCCGCACGTTAAAATCCTTGGAGCTATTGCTGTTCTTGTACAACAATTCGACCATTTTCGAGGTCGCTTTCAATGATTGAGTAATGTTCCTACCACTCGTCTTGTTTCCATGAGTCGAATAGAAGGTGAGACTATCATCAACCTAAAAGACGTGACCTTTTCACTCGAGAGAGTGTCTGATTACTGTGTACTTTGTGCGAAATGGCAAAGTTTGCACTTCTAACTCACATTCTCAGTCGTCTTATTATAGAGTGTGTAGAAGTAGAGAAACTCATCGAAGTAGCAGTTAAAGTCCTTTGCGCAACTGGATATGCATGAATAACTTGTGCGAGTTGTGACGTGAAGTTGAGGCCCGTCTGATCTTACCGCTCTCTCACTAGCGCAGTGTACACATCACTGTTGAAGCTGCAATCGAGTTCCGCTCGCGCTTCGGTTATGTCATTCTGAATGGAGTTTTGAGGAACACTTCCACGTATAGTCTAGTTATTAGGTTCATCCAAAGGTAAAGCACTTCGTTATCGAAAGAATTGAATGAAACTCGGTGAGACGAGAGACAATCTCAAAATCAAACACAGTAACACTTACCATCACAGGATTATTCAGAGTTCTCGACTTCAACTTGGTGGCAATATCCTTATAGTACTTCTCGCTCTTCTTCCACACAGTATCATTAGGGTCCATTCCAATCGAGCAAACGTGTCGATAGAAGTTATCACAAGGCGCAACGGAGAGATTGAGATACTGATGCACATGATCCGAAGCGAAGTCAGCATCAATAATAGAGGATAATGATAAAACTAGGAGTAATAGCATCGGTGAGAGTCGGTTTCAAACTGAGATGAGAGGCGTGTTTCGAGGTGTTTGCATTCTGACTAGTCAGCTCCTCGAGTATTTTCTTCTGTTTCAATGGAGAGACTCTCGTTCAATGGAACATCTTCAACTAGAATTACATCACGGCTTGTGAACCGAATAAAAATATACATGACAATTATCTTGGTTCTAGTTCCGAGAATGAAGAAGACCTAGCTAAGGAAGAGATCAACCACTCATCGTGAGGAAATCAAAGGGATTCATTTGTTCTAGCTTTCCAGCTCATCGATAAGCACTTCCAAATCTAATAAAGACATGCGATTCGAGCTAAAACGATGATTTCGAGTATTGGACGAATTGGAAGCATCACTGAACGATGAGTTCGCATTGGAAATGGCATTCTGACCGAAGAGATAGCATACACTTTGCTGTAATTTATGCATTATTTTCTGGAAAGTAAGTGAAATTCTAACATCAGGTGCACTCATCGGTTCTCCATCGAAGCAATTGAAAGCCTTAGTGAATTCAGGCATCTGCGATAGTACTCCATTCACTCGAATGTTAGATGGAGATCGTGTGCCGTTCCGCAAATCCTCCAATCACATTGTAATAAGCACCTCTAAGCCCTGTTCAATTACCTCTTCGTCCTCATTCGAAACGCATTCGATCGACGCAAATGCGTAGAAGAATATCTGCTCGAGAGTGTACGGGAGGTCAGGAAAGGCGAGAGACTAAAATCAATTAATATTCTTATTAAAATGTATATGTTGTACCGCGAGTTGTCCCACACTGTACTTCTGTGTGAGTAGGTAATGCGCTTGGCGCAATCCCTCTAAATCACTTGCGTCTTCAATGAAGGTATGACGACCACTAGGGCAATCAGCCTGGAAAAAATTTTTTGATTGGAGAATATTCAAGGAAACTGTACATCTCCAAACGCTTGACAGGTACTGGAGAAGTGATCGATTAGGCAGAGAGACTCGCTAATGAAATAGGGATGATCTCGGACGAAGGGAGAACTAACGAATATATTGAACATTTCGTGGGCTAGTATCCTACCAGTTGAACCGAACTGAAATATGTTTGATCATCCAGGGAAGTGTTAGTAATGAACAACAAATGCCGGTTCCGATGCATTTTGAGCCAGTGGAAAGAACGTAGTGGCAAGAAGAATGATGTTGTTGTAGAAGTTGAATGCATTAAATTGAAAACTATTCTGGAGGCGAACGAGCAGTGATAAAATCTGGAAAAATCTGACTTTTTTCATTTTAATGTTTTCACACCTCATAATCGGTAGTTTCTTCCAGAAGCATCAATTTTCCTGATTCCAAAGCTGTCGCAACATCCAACCATTGACAACCTGTCTTTCTGAACCATGAAGTTTTAAAATCGCAGTAACTTTGACTTACTTACCGCACAACACTCTCATAATAATGCGCACTGAACTTTTTGTTTAATGATCTTATATATGTCAGATCAGTATCAAACTTATCAAAGTCCGTATATATTCGCATTGCATTAACTGATTGAACGAATTGGTCAAGGATGTTCAGCCCGAAGGAATCAACATCAGAAAGCCAAGTAGTTCTCTTGAAAAAAGATTAATCTAAAGGATAGTATAACGTTAGAGTTCACCCTCAAACTTTCCAGAATATCCGATCTGAGATCATCGCTAAGTCTTCTAACTGCATCTAAACCAACAATACTTGCTGTATTATTCTGATTCAAATATTCCATTACTGCTAGTCGATTTTGTATTGAGGTGAAATATGATGATGTTGCCTAAAATTGTTTTCTAGTTTTTAAGATAGGATAGTTAACATACATTGAAATTAATTCGCGCAGAAATATGCTGAATTACACTAGAAGTGACAGATAATGTTAGAGAACCGTTTCGTATTGATGAGTTCACATTCTTGGCAAAGAAGTCAAGATCCTCTTCAACCTAAATAACACTGAATCGTTTACTAAGGTTTTACTGTCACCTCATGAAATAAACTTTTGTATACTCCGAAAAAATAGCGAAACTCGGTATTATAACAGTCGAAGTTAGCACCGCATCTTAGCTGAATTAAAAATAGATATGTATCCAATAATATAATGAACCTGTTCTGTGCTAATTCGCGATAAGTATCTTGACTGAATCGGCATGTTCGAGTAGAGTTCACACCGTCTATTATGTCATTCTAAGTGGTGAATAAATGTAATAAACGTGATGATTTATTTGAGAAATTTGAGGCAATATAAGCTGAAATGAAAGGTGATCGTATTCCTTACCGCAATAGGATTCGTTAATGAGAATGAATGCATTTCGTCCTCAATATCTCTGTAATATTGTGTGGTCTTGTACAGGATTGTGTCGTTATCAGCAATATTCCAGGGACAGACGTGTCGATAGAAATTAGTGCATTGACTCTCGGAGAAGTTTAGATAAGTTCGCAAGTGATATTCGAATAGATCAGCCTTTGTGACGACAAGTAATGAAGAAAGAAGAATAAGCATCTGAATAAGAGCGAAATATTTATCGATTCAGAACTGGCGAGCAAGTGAATTTGATTTGATTCTCAACAGAAGGAAAGTCACGGCTTGATGTCAGCATGAAAAGAGAGAGCGATTGCACATTGACATATGGCTGTGAGAGGACCACGTATGAAAGCAAATGACAGGATGGAAGGAGATGATTCGGTGATTGGAGTAAGAGACTAATTTTATAGGTGAACAAGCTCGTTCGGACGGAAAAGGGATTGTGCAAGGGAAAGCAATGAGTTGACACTGTTCAATGGAAGAATAGAGATAAGGGAAATATCGAAGCACGATTGATAGTCCAAATGAAAGAATGTGGTTGTGATAATGAATATCTCGATATGTAAACCATGGAAAGTAGCTACAATCATCTCACTAATCAAATATGGTGCTTAGTTGTGATGGGAAAGACCCGAGTACATACAAATGTTAGAAGAATATGTGATTGTGATCGATGGATAAGTGACTGAGTGTACCAGAGATGTTGTGAGGATGTTCGATAGATAGAAATAATGGGGGCGAGGGAGAGGGAGGGAGCTTAGGCGTCCACTGTTTCCTCTTCTAACCCCTCTCGCATCGGGGAGATTCCCTCGTCGGCAGAACTGGTGTGCGATGCTCTGAAAGGACCATCGTCTCACTCTCTTCATTCTGTATGATCTCTAGCTTAGTCTGCTCGAGGAGAAAATGCACTCTCTAGGGGGACGCCGTCTGAAACAAGAGAGCATCACTCTTTTCTGAGACACAGAACCCGGAAGAACCACACCCAGAAGGGAGAAGTGATCAATGTTCGGTGTCTTTCCGGTTTATGATACCAATGCTTGCTTTGCTAATCAAACTCGTTTTTAGTTTCTCACTTTGACGTTAGTCGTTTTCTTCTTGTTGATCCATCTCTCTTAGTGCGGAATGAGTGGAACTGATGAGCCATCGGGTGATACTCTTTCGATGGAGATTCGATGATTAAACTGAAGATATTTGGTGAACCTTATTCAATTTCCGCATTGTTACCTATCTCGTCGTCTCCTCTTGAAGCTCGCGGATAGATGGATGTTGGACACTGGCGAGAGAAGTTCCTCACTTTCCTCGTCGAACACTAAGGAACCTGGAAATGATATTCATTCACTGTTCAAATAAGATCACGTTGGGTGCATCTGTTGGCTCATATCTAATGTCTTACATTCAAAATGAGTAGAGTAACTAGGAGAACTCGCACTAGTTATCTCACCGTCGTCAATGGTAATCCTATTGCTGAGCAGCATTCGCTCCTCGACTTCAATCAGTTCCTTCTCAAGATTCTCCATGGACATAATCTCATCCTTGGGTGGACAGGGAGTGTCTCTCTCCACATCTTCCGCTTCTGTGTCTGTCGCCTTCGCATCTGTGTCAACACCGGATTGGGCAGCACCTGAAGAGGGAAACTGGTTAGATGGGAACTTGGGACTGATGTGTGAACATCGCAAAAGTTCACATCGGTAAACGATTTAATGTTGCAGATGCTGTGTATCAGCTCTTGCTCTTTTCAATAATGTGAGATCCAAAATGAGCATTTGAAAATACTATTGAACACTGACCATTCTGTTCAGCTGCTCCAGTCTCCGCTGCGTCTCTCTTGTTGCTCTCCTCGAGATGTTTCATCAGTACAGCAACAACCACGTTCACGAGCACGAATCTGAATATCATTTATCAGTTTCCGTTAAAAGTGCTCTTCCTTAGTAGAAAAGTGTCTCGAACACTGTCTTCACTAAAATTTTCGTCTTTCTCTTTCACAAATCATCGATTTGGATATAATACAACATGATCATAGGATATGTTAGGCAGAAAACACAATCGTGGAGAACTTTTACTTACTGAGAGATGAGCACGAAGATGACGAAGAAGCAAGGCGCCAGAATGGGATCGACACAGCAGTTCGTTTCGCAACGCTCAGATGGATTACAGTCGTCGCGAAGTGCGTCCTGAAGAAAAAATATTATAATATAATGGCAGAACCTAAACCCTTCAATATCATCTTCCAATGCCAAAAAATATGAGAAAATGAAAACTGTGCAATAGACCTTCATGATTCCATTCCAGTTGTCACCGGTAGCTATCCGGAAGAGAGTGAGAAATGCCATGCCGAAGTTCTTGAAATGCGCATGTTCTCCCAAACCGTCACATGGATGTTCCTCAGAGCATTCTAAAAATATTCGTCAATACGTTCTATATGAGATGTTTCAACACGCATCTGTAGTCGAAAAAAATTCGTTCAAATATCATATTTGAAACAAAGAAACTTATCGGTTCATTGAGAACTCACCTAGCTTTCCGAACAATTCGACTCCAAGAGCAGCAAAGATGAAGAAAAGAAGGAAGAAGAGAGATCCAAGGTTTCCGACTTGAGGCAGTGCTTCGCCCACTGTGTCCAATAAAGATCGTATACCCTTTGCCATCTTGAGCAGTTTGAGCACTGGAAACAAATAATTTCCTGTCAAGCATGAGAACAATAGAAAGAATAGTAAGAATAGTTTCGCAATAGTAAGAAGAAAGGAGAAACATTTGATGAGCAGAGCACAAAAACCAAGATCCTGTCTGAGGAGGAGGGTGAACCTTTCCGCACCCTGAGAACAAGAAAAGGAGCCCTCACGACTAACCTCTCGCTATCCGCAGTACTCGCATCACTCGAATGATCGTTGGATTGATGGGTAGTTCAAGAGCTTCGAATTCCTCGAAAATGATACCAGCGATTGAGAGAATGACAATGAACATATCGAGGCGGTTCCATCTGAAAGTCTCACTTCGTGTGCAGATCGCTAGAGTAACGGTTAGCAAAATCAATCCAAAATCAGCAAATGAGATTCAAAAAAAAGATTCCATCGATGCAGATTTTAGATTAATGATGTATTTTAGCTGTCAATGCTCATAATTCTGAAGAAATCAACTAACGTTTCTCGGAAGAATCTCTTGAATCCGAGCGCGGTCAGCTTCATTCCAGCCTCGAGAGTGAAAACGGCAGTGAAGAAGTAGTTGAGAGCACGCAGCACGTATTTCAGTCCCATAGGCATCATGTAGAATTCCATTGCCATAGAGATTACGTTGATGCCTGATGATTGTGAATTTGACGGATGTATCCTATTGAACGGTGATCCGTTGTATGGATTGTCTTGCACTCTTACAAACATCTAAATTTGATTTGGATAATCATTTGCCTTGCATCTTCCGCAGGATTTAAGTTTCTAGCTTAACGGAATCATAAGCAGCACACTTACCGATCACAGCAGCAATAGCCAGATCGAAGTACTTGCTGGTGACAACTTGGTGGAGGAAGAGTCGAGTTGGTCCGAATTCTTCCCAGTATGGTCTCGTTTTCACTGACTTCTTCTTCTTGTTCGCCATACTTTCTTCGAATTGCTGTCGCTTGAGCTTGCGCTTAAATTGTTTCTGTAAATGTTGATTTGGGTTAGGTTAGTGGCATTTTCAGTGCCAGTGCTGTTTCTCTCCGATGAGTCTCTGATGATCAGAAAGTGAAGAACATGAATAGATGTGAATTAGTATTGTTGTATTCTGTGTGATTACGCTAGTCATTTCCGACAAGGCGAAAGGAGGAGAGATTAATCCTTTGCTATTCCGCTAATAACGATCATCATTATTGGATTAGATATTGATGTGAATATTATGTCATTTAACAGTATCACACATTATCTTGTCTGTTAGGTGCATGCTCTGTCGGTGCTTCTCCTTACCTGTATTCGCTTCTCCCTCGCTTTCTCTCTCATTTCCTTCTCGAGTGCTTCTTTGCACTTGTGGAAGTTCTCTACGACGACTCCGACGAACATGTTGAGAACGAAGAAACCGACGAGAAGAAGGAAGGAAATGAAGTAGATCATCCGCCATTCGTTGTAGTTCTCGATCGGCTGAAATTCACATTTTATACACTACCAAATTCGTAACAAGTCCGGATTAGACATTAATGGATGCTAGCTAAAAAAGATTTCCTCTGATTGTGCTCGATACTGACAAAATCTGAAAACTCGAAAATCAAAAACGCAAATCTGTCCACATTTTACTAATATCGACAGAAAGACATTGCATACCTGAATGTCTACTCCGACGGCGTCAATGCCTTGGTACATGATGGATACCCAACCGTCCTTGGACGAGAGAACGAACAGACTCATCAACGCTTGACCGAGATTGTCGAAGTTGTAGCGGTGATTCACCCATCTGCATGGTTTTTTTTCAATCATCACTGTTTCAGATTATTTAAAATATTAAAATTGACTCACTTGTTCCTCGTATCCAACAGGCAATCCCACTTCGTTGTAACGTTGGCGATATCAGGGCCAACGCAGTGGTACATTACTCCCTGTTAATGAATATTTCTTCGAAATCAAAATATGGACCTCTTGTAGAATATGGACCTCTGTTAGTGCAGTGTTGCATTTTGAGGATCTCAGTTCAAAGCACTTTACCATCAACCATGTAGAAGATCACTTTATGATAAATTCAAATAAATCCAATAAATTAACGTACCTTGAACAACTGCACTCCAAGAATTCCGAAGATAATGAAGAAAGTGCAGCAGATGAGAACGATGTTTCCGATGGGTTTGAGGGATGAGATGAGGGTCATCACGACCAATTTGACACCCGGAGCACGATTGATCACACGAAGAGGACGAAGGGCTCGGAGGAGACGGAGAACTCGAATTACCTGAGAGAATAATCTTTTGATTTTTTAGATAGCAAAGGATTCAAGATCAGGCTAAATAAAAGAATATCGTTTTTGGAACGACTGGATTGTGCTGATAGCAAAAAAAACGAAATTGTAGCCTAATGAGAACAGATAACTGAGAAGCGAATCGCTTTCATTGCCGTAAAGGAAAAGGATATGTAGCTGTGACCGTAAACAAAAATAAATGTGCGAAACTCACTCCGAAGATCTTGGGTGAATCTCCACTGGCGAAGAATTCGAAGAGAACGTTGACGAGGGAGATTATAACGAGGATTCCATCGAGAATATTCCATCCATCTTTGAAGTACGATCCTTCACCGATGATGCATCCGTTGGAAATGACCTGTAGTGGCTGTGATACTATTTGGTTGTTATTTTGTACGGCTCCTTCAGACTAGAGCTTTCAATTGATAAATGTGTGCAAAGTAAAGAAATTGACAAAGGCTCCATCTTCGAAAAATTACAAATTTATTCTTAGGAAATACAAGTGCAGGGTGTTCCTGACAAGATGATGGAAGTAATCGAACCTTCATTAGCATCTCCAAACTGAAGATAACAGTGAAGCAATAGCCAGATATGTCGAGAAAGACCCTCTCGGGAGACATTGGAGGGATGCTCGGTCGCTCCATTGCAAGAGTCACGCAATTGATACCGATGAAGAAAAGAATCGTGTAGTCGAACCATTTCTTCTGAGTTATTTGCAGGCATCTGAAATATGTTTAACGATTTCATGTTGGATTACGTATTACATTATGTTGCCTATGTCTTATGTTTTGTGGATTGTTAAGGCAGTGCAATTGTTGTGTGTGCAAAATTATTTTTTTCAAACCTCTATCTCCGTTGGCAATATTTCCTTTGGATTACGAAGTTATACTTTACTTTAACCTACATGACTGTCTTTTAGACTTTGGACTACCCCTGTGGACTTTGCACCCTTCCATTGTGAAATCTGGACGCCCAGTGGACATGGACTTTCTGACCTACCTTTGGACTGTGAACCTGTTCATTATTATAAGAAATAATTGCTACTATTCTCGCTATTGAGTGCAAAACATTAGAAACATTTTCACTGCTTGAAAAAATAAGCAAAACAAGTAAAAACATACTTGATCCTAAGCCAGTTCTTCGGGCTGAACATGAACAGTGAGTAATCCGTTCGTCCTTTCAGACAGGTCTTTCTCAGCACTCTTCTCCACATCGCATTGTTCTTCGCCTCTGCCAACTTTTCTTCTTCGGCCATCGCTTGCTTCAGTTCTTGACTTGCCTGAAATATTGGATCTGCTATCTTTGAACTAAACTATTTGGGTAGATTTGCACCCTCTTTTTCAACTCACGAAGGGCGCCGCACTTCTACGTTAAGCTATTGGGATTCCGCTCAACTTGTTACCTAACTCATATTTTATATTACTTAACCAAATTTCTCTACAATATGATGAGGTCTCCTTACTGAAGCTAGGAGAGGACAACGGGGAAATTTTTTAATAATTACCTGCAGATACTTCTCCTTCGCATACGTCTCGATCAGCGCTTTTCGTCCATGGACAGGGCAGTTCGGATTGAAGTGAACATGGACACCTCCCCACGAGTGTAATCGCTGCCTCGGTTGGATATTCAGAGGAGATCGTGATCCGGCAGGAAGAAACAACGACTTGTGACGATTGAGACGGTACGTTCTGAAATATGGGCGTTTCTATTTTATCTATATCTACTTAATTCCTTAAGTGAGTCCACTTCGGTTTGCTTTTGCATGATTTTAGAAAAATTGAGGAACTCACTTTTGCACGGTAAGAAGTTCCTTGGAATCATCGGACGAGTCACTGTCATAGTTCGTCGACATCCTTGGCGATCTCGTCTCTGTCTCTTCCGAATCTTCTCTCTTCGGCACTGGCTGGTACACATTGTTCCCTACGATCCGCGATGGAGTCGGCTGCCGGACGGGACTGTGAGGCAAGGAGCCGAGCGTTTCCTGAAAAATAAAGAAAATTAGTACCACGTACGACAAATGCATAAGTCAGTATATAAATGACTATCCCGATGAATACATGATTACTTACGTCTAGTGAATTGATTCATCGAATTTGTTAACCAGATATATTGAAATGCTCACCGTAGCAGCAGGAGTGAGAGAGGGTGATCGTGATGACATTGATGCTGCACAGGCTGCTGTTATCCGCAAGAAGTGCTCGCCCTTCGTACATGTACATTCTTGCGCTTCCTGAAAAATACATAATAATTGTCATATTTAGTTTATGGTAAAACGACCAATACTGTATGAGAATATATGCATATTCGCCAAGATTCGCTTATTTGCGCAAGATGTAAATTTGAAATTTAAATTTAGATCGCTGATAGTAATAGTGTTCAGCTCTACAATATACCTTGGGATGGCTAGCCATGAACGCAGGCGAGGTCGTCTTGGCAATGAGCATTTCCAGTTCATGCTTCCTCTTCTCCTCCTCCTCATCGGCCTTCTTCCGAGCCTCTTCTTCCTACAATGAGGGATTCTCATTGCATTCTACAATTCTAAGTCTTCTACTTCTATCTTCGGTATATCTTCTACGATCTTCATATTATTCAATCTCTCTATACAAACAAAAACTACAAAAATGTGGCATTTCGTTTCGGAATTTTGTGGAATCGAATTGCGTACTTACCAGTTGCCTCTTCTCCTCTTCTTTGCTCTCTTGGAAACCCTCGACTAAGATGGCGACTAGAAGATTGAAGAGGACGTAGTTGCCGAAGGTCATCAGAGCAACGAAGTAAAGAGCAGCCCAAGGAGTCGTTTGACTCATTCCGTTGAACAGCACCATATTCCAGTCCTCTTGAGTCAGAATCTGGAAAGTATACTCAGATTGAACTCAACGAAGTATACACACTAACAAAGGACAACAAGGAACTGAACGATAGCTACAACGTACAACACGATGAAAAAACAAAAGCGACACCTGAAACTTCGCACACCTGAAACGTCGTGAATGTCGCATGCAGTAGATTATCGTAGTTCGATCGATCACAATAACACAAATCGGGCGTTTGCTTGATCTGCTCGCACGTGCACTTCACTCCTGTCTCAACGTGATTGCAGAATTGACAACCGAAGAGAATCATTCCGAAGATACTGAAAGAGACAACACTGAACTGAGGGACACGACAAGTAAAAACAAGTAGATTTTGCAGTTGCAGGACAACGCTGGCGGAACTCACTCTTAAGGAAGGACATGACAACTAAAACTATTTAATTTACGCCGATTAGTATATCACATCAACAGACAGGGAATAACATAGGTCACCTCTACACACTTGAGTTCGAAATACTGGTAGTCCTCACTTCCCACATTCCCTCACCGAGTGTAAGCAATGAAGAGACCCGTATTTCGAATTATACTTCACACCATGCAAATGAGCACAAGTGCATACCTGAAATACAGTAATGAGTGCCCAGAGGAGCGTGTCGAAGTTCTTTCTTTCGCACTTCTTCGTCACTGGAGCAAAGGGCAGAAATGGATTGGCCTCCTCCTTGCAGAATTTGCAGCCGAACAGGTTCATACCGAGAATGCTGAAACGCCGGTTAGAGGGTAGGGATGTCAAAGGGTGTTTGAGGGTGTGGAATCAGGTTAAGAATCGTGAGGCCAAGTAAAGCCGCGGAAGGTTGTGGTGGCTGATTTGTGAATTTCGAGAGTGTTCGGTCAACGGGATTAGCAGTGGAGAAATAACTATTTCCATTGTGATAACCAAAGTCAGCTGTTTTCTAATTACCTGAAGATGAAGATGAATAGCACTAGCAGTCCGAAGAAGACAGTGACATTGTCCATCGTCCTCAACATGACGACCAGTTGGTATCGGAGAGCGGGCATGAACCGAACCAGCTGAAGGAAATAAGATTAGAAACGAGGAATAGTACATAGAAGATCTGTTTAGACATAGCATATTCCTAGGAAGAGTATCTCTTAAAGAACTAGCGAAAAATATCTGACCTTGAGAATCCTGAGCAATCGAAATGTGCGCAGCACGGATAGGCCGCCTTTCCCCTCTTGGAACAGCTCGAGCACACTGAATCATCCATTTGGCATACATATATAATCATATTTTCAGTTCGAGCTGGTTTTCAATATAAACTGTCAAAGAAAATTTCTTCTGCATACCTCAACGCGACAATTCCTCCATCGAAAAGGTTGAATCCATCCGCGAGATATCCAAAAAGACCATCGGCAATCACTTTCAGAATCATTTCAAAGGCGAATAGTGCAGTGAAGAAGTAGTTGCTGATATCGAGGATCTTCGTCAACCAGAGAGGCTGAAAGTTGTTGATATTTTCAGTGATTATTCGAATACGTTACTCGTAAAAGAGAAGGTTCACAGATATCTTACTATCTGGTGTTGACGCAAAGTTGTTCTGTCGATTACGCACATTTTCATTCTCATGCGGATTCATAACTACTACAACACACATCATGGCATAGTTTCAGCAAATGCAAACCTGTTGATGGTACTCCACTCCCATGCTCAGCGTGTTCACGAGAATGGCCACAAGAATTCCTCGGGTGAAGTGATCGCACACGACGAATGCTCGAATTCGATCTCGCAACGCGCCGATCGGACCTCGTTTATTACGCTTCCGCTTCTTTCGTGACTAAACAAGTATAGCCTGATTTAAGTTTGACAGTTTTAGGTGTTTGCAGTTTCTTATGGCACAAGTTTACAGTGCTTCCGCTTCTTTCGTGACTAGATATATTAAGGATTGTTGAAGTCTGCAGGTCTCAATAACGAAAGCTAAAGAAAACGAAAGATTTGGGAACTCATACAGTATATTATCATCATCCGAGAAAGTTCCGTATAAAAGACCTGATTTGAACAGATGAACATTATTGCAAAAGAAGTGGCAGGTTTGATAGAGCATTCGGTCACTTGCTCTTCGTCTCAGATCGTATAATTTCGGCAATAAACTACTCACAGTGCTGTCCTCGATCTTGTCCAATCGGTACGTTTCCTCGTCACATTCGTCGTCCGTCTCCGATCCGCTCGAACAATCGGACGATGACTTGTCCGAATCCCGACCAACGTCCACCGATACTGAGATCAGATTATTGGAATACTCGTTTCCTTCACTAGATGTTTCCTTTGTTCCCGTTTCCTTGATTGACTTGACAAGCTAATGATAAAACGCACTACGATCAGCGCAAGTTAGCGATCACTGATAAAATTATTCGATTTCCCTGATGAGATAAACTGACATCGAACTTTGCCGTTGGCTTTCTTCGCTGAGTTCCGCCGCAACTTGGACGTAGACTCAGGAATAGCGAGGAAGTTGTTTTCACTGGATGGATTTTCTGGAAGAAGAGCTTTTATTGAAAATAATCAAGGCTCTTTCGTACTCCTGGCGATCATTGTTATGCCACTTATGAACAATGTGACAGAAGAAGGAAGAATATGTACCTTCATCGGGTCTCTCTTCGATGGCCGGTAGTGAGTGCTGTCGATTGTTGTTCTTCTGTTCTTTCTTAGTTACTCTCGCCTCCTGACGATCTCGCCTTCGGATTTTGTATAGCTTCCACTCCTGAAATTGATTGAATAACATCAACTTTAGGGGTCAATTGTCTACTCTAACTGCCGAAGGACTAATTGAGAAATGTTCTCACCTTCTTTACTCTCCTTTTCGTCCTTCGAAATGTCTGCCCAATGAATCGAACCATCGCTGCATAGACGGAATCTCCTCCTCCATCCTTTGAAGATGCTGCTGCTCCAGCTTCACTACCGGCTAGAAATATTCTATTTTATATTTGATCCACGGTCATTGTGTATCTTATTTACTAATATGTGTCCTACGAAGATTCTTTGACCAAACAACAATTATTTTCAATGCGTTATGAAACCCCGCGTGTCCTTCCCTCAAAGATAGAACGGAAGTGAAATAACTCACATATGGATCCGGCGGATCGTAATCGTTTCCTCTCTTGCAACATCCTCTCCGTTTCTCTCCTTTTCGTCTCGGCGAATTGAGTGGCGATGACGACGAGACAGAGATTGATCATGAAGAACGCACCGATCTGAAAGGAAGACAATAATTATTTTTATCAGTTTTACTAGGGTATCAGGTTATTCAAAATAAGTAGTATTACACGAATCTGAGCGGGCCATTATATTTAGACGATCACAGATTTTTTCAAGTAGAGAAACAAATATTTGGAGAGAACGATGAACTCACCACAATAAGCAGAACGAAGTAGATCCAGTTCCAGAATGAGTGGGCATCCTGCACGTAGTACATGATATCCGTCCATCCCTCCAACGAGATCACAAGGAAGATGGCCACCCATGCGAAACCGATGTTGTCGAACGAAACCGATCCCTGGAATAGAAAAAATGTTTCAGTCCATTTGAGTTTCCAAAATATCATATCATTTGCGCCTGAATTATGCGCAGATGAACTATGTGAGATATACTCGATTATCATCAACTTTAGTGGCTTTGGTATGTATGCTTCTAGAAAGGATACTGATACTCGTTCTTAATAGTTAGCGAGCAAAATCCATGGTTTATTCATCCAAAACACTATTGCTCGATTCCTGAGTCCAGAGAGAAAATCCCCCCCCCCTGTTTCTCTTCTTGTTCGAGTGTTCACCTGTGTGTGACGTCTCAAGCAACTGTCACATCAACGGGGGCTGACATACGACTACTCGTACAACTCTCTACTCTTCCCTCGTATCGCTCGTAACTCACTTGGAATGGATTCTTGTGGATGACGGCGCACTTGTCGTAGTATCTGTTCCAGTTGACACACGAGACGTTGTCCGCTCTCTCCCATTCCTCGATCGTCAAGTTGCATCTGAATGCGAATTGCTTGAATGAGTTATTTGATAGTACTTTTTCGGGCGAATTGCTTATTTCTGTCTTTACATGTATGTGACTGATCGACCAATCTATATTGCAAGTAAATGTGTCTACATTTTTATGAGAATATGAAAGATAGGAGCTTCCCCTGAGATAACTCTGTAGACAATTCTGATTCTCTTTTCCGAGAACCGTTTCGCGCTGATCAAACAAAAGTGTCGTACGTATTCTCTCTCTCTCTCTCTCTGTCTCTCTAAGGGGGCGCGTCTCCACGTGACCAACGATTACCATGAACGAGATATACTAGTTTCGTTGACCCTACAGTGTACTCTCAACCGCCATCTATCCTCTGCATACAGATAGTTCATGTAAACTGTGGTACAGCATCGGTAACCTCATCGGTAAGTCTCAACCAAGTCTCTGTGATTGTAGAACTCTAGTAATCTTTTCTCAGTTCTTCATTAAATTGCATCAAATTTATGAGAAAGGGATTACCGTATTCCGTTCTTGGAGAATGGTGGTAGGTCATGACAGGTGTGAATGCCGCCAGCATCCGCTTGACTGCATATGTACTCCATCGATGTGTCCTCGGGAATATAGAACCTCAAATTGGTGTCGTTGTTTCACTTGTGTTTATTTAATAACAAGCATGCATTGCTATCAGGACACAAATCCCTTGAGTAACGGGATCACCTTTACCTGTAACCTTTACCAAGCTAAGATACATTTTTTCACTTTTGTTTTCTCTTAAAAACAATAATTTGCAAAATCACAGCCCGGAAAGAGAGTGAATGGTCGCATTGTCCTAGAATCTCTAGAAAACGGAGCCGAGGGAGGACTAGACAAAGGGGACTGACCTTGAGAGCGACACATCTAGGAAGAAATCTTCAGGGATACCCGTTGTAGTGTTCGGCAAGTTCAGCGTGCAACGATTCCTGAATGCATTTTTCATCATATAATTTTTTGTCATATATCATCCTATCTATCGTATGTACTGTGTGTGTTTAATGTTTACACTGCTTGTACAATATTCATCGAATTATCAAATTTTTCGTATGCCAACAATCTTACTCCGAAATACTAACAAACCTGAGCAGTCCGGCCCATAATTGGACTCCGATGATGCCGAAAATAAAGAAAACGAAGAAACAAAGGAGGAGGACATTTCCAAGCATCGGAAGAGTGTCCAGTAACAAATTTACTGCAATGATAATCAATTATTCTCTCTATTTCATGTTGCAAGATTCCCACAGAAACCCGTCTTTTTTGGTATTTCTCTTTCTTCTTTCTTTTCATTTTCTGTTTTGGCCGGGTGACTTTTTGCTCCCTCGCACAGAGTGAACCCGCGGGCTTTCCGCTCATTCTCTTCCCTCTCATTAATGCAAATCTCGACAGCGACTGCCGTCAATAGGAATGCGCAACATTGCAGGGGGAAAAGATGGCAAACTACAAAGTGACGTTCGCTTTGACGCCCACGAAACAAAGCGAAAACAACAAAAGTTCTCACTTAGAGCAGAGTCATCCCACCATCTATTTATCTTTCTCATTACGTACTATTACTGTGTTAGATAACATAGCCTTAGAGCGTAGATAACCTTAATAAAAATATCTAAAAAAAAAACTTGCCTAAAATGCGCATAGAGGGAATGCGATTGACGGCCCTCAACGGACGAAGCACTCGAATGGTTCGAATCGCAGTCAGATTGATGTTACCCACGTATTCTTGCAGCACATACTCAGCACAACTGCAAATTGTAATTGTTGCGAATGATGTGGGACATGCAGAATTGGAGTAAATTGCCCTCACCCAGCAATAACAATAAAGAAGTCGAGTCTATTCCAGGTATCGGACAGATAGCCGGCCGGACCCGTGAAGCCCATCGCGATCACTTTCACGCACTGAAGTAGACAATCAAGGCACAATACGGATGAATATCTGATTCGTTAGATCTGGCTACTGATGGCGAACAAATTCTTTTCATTTAAGATTTTGCATTATCATATCTCAAAGGGGGGGGGGGTGCAAAAGTTCGGGCATCCGTCAGTGCTGGACAGATATCTCACCATTTCGAATGCAAAGTAGGCGAAGATGACATGGTCAGCCAATTGGAGCATTTGACATCGATAAGTGTTGCAGTCTGCACCGTCCTCGCACGGTCGAAACATTCCTGAATACGTTTATCAGGAGTAAATTGTAGACTTCGATGATATCCGTTCCCAGAACGTGAGCGATTAGGACCTTTACGAGCCGAAATAGGTCACATTACTTTTATAGATGCAGTAATGACCTTTTGCGAACAGCTTAGATATGGAACATAATTGTTCGTGAATATGGCCTACCCAACTATTGAGCGATTCTGTGAAATATATGTGTCTCGTCCAGACCTACCCAGTGTGATGCAATTGATGAGGATGACTCCCATGGTGACTCGATCGAACCAGGGACTCATTACGGCTTGAAGGGCCCACGATCGAGGAGCCTTCGCTTGTTTGAAGAAGAACAGCGAAGGCTCAACGAACCTGAAAGAGAAGGGTTCACGTCACTTCTGTTAAATATTCTTCTGATTCCAACTAATCCTCGTAAAGAATTCGACAAACGTCAAAGCACGCTACACAACAAAAGAAATAGTGTTTATGAGATAAAAAGGATAAAGACATAGCTCGGAAGAAACTGAAAAAAAGACTTCCTAAAGTATGTAATCAATAACATGCTGACATACCCAGGATAGGGCAGATTCGGGTCGAAATCTTCCTCGAATTCTTCATCATCACCCCACTCGACCTGTCTCGATCCTCCTCCATCTCGTATCGACGATTGATCGGCTATCGACTGCAACATTCGCATTGATTTCAACTGTTTGGCAATCCGTGAATCGCCCTAATATTTAGAATCTCTTGGGAAATCAACCCTGTCATTTATTGCTTTCGTAACCAATCTTATGATTGCGCTAATGTGGGCGAAGTTGGGAAATCCGAAAATCTTCCAATGAATTCTTGCTATCTTTTTTTACGATTTCTTGTTTATTTGATCACTATTGTAACTACATACTTGGATAAAAGTAGATGATGAAGATAATTAATATGAAACGAACCGTTTTAGGGGACGCTGAGGGCATGGTGTTGGCCTCGTTCTCTCGCGAGCCCAGTTGATATGTACCCGCCTCCATTGCCTGAAGATCCATTCACGATTAGGAAGAGTAGTGTATGGTAGGAGAGACTACGTGGGAGAAGGCCCGCCTACTTTGGTCTGCTACTACCTTGTGATTTACGGCTAGACTTGATGTCTAAATTGCGCATCCTCGGAGAGTCTTTACTAATGGCCAAACAAGGTATCCGACGAGGTGAAATTACTCAGTTGATACGATCATTAGTGAAGATGCATGGCGATAGAAGGAAGCTATCAAGGAAAGTGAACGGAGGAACTTTGCAACAGTCTCAAGTTTATTGTGAGGAACGAATGGGAGAGTTAAGGAAGGAGTAGTGGGTTACAGTGATTGGATGAGAAGGGAAAAGAGACACGATAAAATACGAGGAATGGAGAGGGGAAGGGGATGTGAGAGAAGGGGAGAGGTCTGCATATGATGGCTAGCCCCGTAGTCATTCACTTGTCAAGAAAAGCACACCGAAGGAAGGAGGAAAGAGACGGGAAAAGGAGGGAGAGTAATCAAGTTAGATATGAGAGTGTGCAATGAAACTGAGGTGAATGAGTTTACATGGACTAACTGGAGGGATGAGAAGAAAGAAGAGGACTGGAAAAAGATTAGGAACGAGGGGTAGAAGGAGGACTAGGGAGGGCTCTGATAGAGGAGGGGAGGAAGGCTTTCCTCTTAGTGTGTATTATGTCAAGAGGCAGGAAAAGGATCTGACAGAAGTAGCGAGAGGAAAAACGACTAAGGTAGGGGCGTGATTCTCTAACGTGATGATGTGGTGCTTTGTTTGATCCTTCTACGCAAATGCTACAATCTTCTTGCATTCTAGTTGCAATTTCGATACAATTTCTTGAAGATATGACCATTTTTGTTTTGTTATGAAAGCTGACCTCGTCATCCGTTTCTGTCCTCTTCCTGCATTGTGAAGAACGACGGGCGATGATCTGAGACTGTCGACGAGCAACGACCGCTCTGAAGGAGGATATGAGATCAGAGTGGAGTGATCAGAATTCCATCGGGAATCCCTCCCCCCCCCTTCTCTCTTCTCCCTTGCTGCTCTGCAGAATCGACCCCTCCTCACACAAAACCACTAAGAAGAGGGAAGGAACCAAAATGACATTCTATACATTGGAGGGGTGCACACACGGGACAGACGAATTTGTAGTAGATGAGAGGAGGGAGGAGACAAGGGAAGGGAGGAGGAAGAACTATAGACTGGAGAGGAGAAGATGATGGGAGACCTCAGTGAGTCAAAAGAAGGAAGGAGGAGGAGGGAATAAGCGAGAGCGTGAGAATGAGGAGAACGGGATTCACAACTTTCAATTGGATTGAAGAGAGGAGAAGAAATTATTAGAGATCACAGTTTCAATAACAAACATAGTCATGGACCCCAATGACGATCGAACGTCTTTGTTTTAGAATGATAAAAAGGAATCTCAGAATAGTCAATCATACTCTAAAATATATAAGGGTAGGCAAGTACACAAGTTAAATTCAGAGTTGGGTCAATATAATTATCATAATATTATGCACTTAAATTTCAGTTGAAAGAGTCTTTAAAACAAAGATTAAACACACTAGCTTTCCTTGCTACTAATCCAAAAACGTGAATAGCATGACGGATTTTAGTTAAGGAGTACGGTATTTTTTTAAAATTCTTGCTTTTGAAAAAAAAATTAATTCCTCAGATATCCAGACGTGCAAAAGAGTGAGGTACTGCGGTGAGGTGGGAGTGGGTTTCACCTCCGTCGAGGACTTTGACTACTTCGTACACTAATGTTATGCCTCCCTCGCGGAGGAGCGATGAAAAAGTGCCTCTTGGTCGGGGCGTGATTTGTGAGGGAGCACCACTCAGAAAGAGAGAGAGAGAGAGATTCCTTCTGCCCTTCTCAACCACTACCTGCCATTTGCTGCCCCGGGTCATTTACTATTTCGAAACGACTGTCACCGCACAAGAGTTCGACATACGGATCGCCGACTCTTCATTTCACACACATTCTCGTATCTCCAACCGGTGAGAGAGAGTGGAAAACGAAGAGACTCGTATTACGAACTCTACACAGCACTTACCTGGGACCAGAGTACTTGGAGAGACTCTGGAAGCTCCGCAGCTCGGGAGCCACCGGTTGCTGTAGCATCTGTAACGATAACGTTGCCTCCCCAATCAAAGATACAATATATTCGGTCATAGAGCTTTGTTGGGCACTCTGATAAGGTAGGGATAAAGACGATGTGAGGGCCCTTTGTGCAAACGCCTGCTGACCAGCACCGTAAGACACCGTAATCAGTCAACATTTTCAATTTCAAATCTCATTGTGATTCTGATGATCTACCAACCTAAATGTATGTTTTACAATGAACACACTTGTCTTTCTCGGATAAAGATCGTCTCTGAGGATATACTGGAGCACACAAGACAGAGTCTAATCGAATTGAGAGTCTGCCAGAGGGGAGATGAGAAGGAGAAAGAGAGAGAGAGATGAAGGGGAAGATGAGAAACATGCAGCTGCACACTGGATCTACACCCAGAAGAACGAGCAATGGAATCAGAGTCGCTCCAGGGAATTCCCTTGAGCCGCTGTTGCAAAATAGCGCCTTTGATGACGCAGATCAGTTCGAAAACTAGAAAAATTGAGCGAAATTGTGGAAAATTATCGACGAAGAAGAGATGTATCGAGAAATCTCTAAGATGGAAGATCGCAGTTTCCATAAAGAAATCCTCATTTTCATCAATGGACACGAAAATAATCAATAAAGGAGGAAAAACGGTTCGCGTTCAGGATCTCTGAGCAAATTTGGCGCTTATTGCAACAATCGTGACCCCAATCGAGAGAGAGAGTGTGAACTGCTGTGAGGGACAGCGGCAGAGATAATTGATGATAGAGGCGAGAATTCGTAAACCAGAGAGTGTGACGGGGCACTGGCGTTGATCAGACAAGATCAGATCGGCCTTCCCAGATCAGAAATCATCTCTCCTCTCTCTTCTCTCTTTTTGCGATAAGTGAAGCGCGCCCATCGTGTCAACTGATAGGAAGTTCTCTCTCTCCCCCTTCTCATCTCACATCTTCTCTCTTTTGCTCCCACTTATCCGGAGGTACTTCACTCCTTTTCTCTCTTTGCATAAGCCGACCACAGTCGTAAACCCTCCCCGTGCGCGACTCTCTTCCTGTGTAAATTGATTTGGTTTAGAGGGAGATCCTGAGAAAACCAGGAACGGAATAGTTAAGAACATCCTAGACCACACAACTCGCTAGATTCTTTCAGTCTAGACGAGAGACGAAATGGAGAAGCTAATTGAGATTCTCTCAAACTTGGGTGCGCCCTGCGTAGCCAAGGGAAGCAATGACCACGCGTGTATCCCGATTTTTGACATGGGTGGAAGAAGGAGAGGTTGGAGAGGGGAGGAAGAAGGAAGGGATGGACGTTACCTTTGTTCAGCCTTTTGCTTCTTCGGTCTCTTTTCTTCTCAGATAATCGCGTCTCTTTGTGCTATCAACGAGTGGTTCATCGCGTAGTTTCCGAAGTGAATTCACACCCCGACGAGAATAGACGATCTGAGGTGGATCTGGAATGATATTATCAGAATTGTTTTGGCGGGACATATTAAGTTCGATATAACATAAACAGCGCAGCGAAAATTTTTTTCTGTCTTGCACTGAAGTGAAAATGCGGAAGCCACAGGAAATACAAGACAGTAAACGGCTAACGACATTCGAAAATACACGCCAATTGAAGACTGCGACGAATTTATCTGGATCTGCAATGAAACTAAATTGAAACTAAATTGATTTGGCTAGGGTGGGAACCCAGGAATAATGAACAATAAAAGGAATATCACATTCGAAACAGTGAGATCACACCCGATTTATAGACTATACAACGATTTGATGAATATAAGAAATATGGCCTTGCAAAGACAACTTCTCGGAAATTGCGACATAACAATGGCGGGCAAATGAGAAGATACTGGGAAACAATAAACTCGCGCGAGAACTGGCCTCCTCCTCTTCCACCTTCTTCCCCTCTTCTTCTTCTGGGTCGTTTAATCTAGTTAGCCATTCATGAATTGAGGAAGCGAGTCAGAAGGTGTTTCGCTCTATTGCCCCTCCCTCACATGGAAACATAATCTAACTGTAAACATGGTCAATTCTTCGAAGTTAATCGCGCGATTTACCGCGTAATCACATCGAATTCCAATCTCTAATCGTTTTGATAACCTCACGGGACATATTAAGTTCGGTATAACATCAACAGCGCAGCGAAAAATAGTTTTATGACTTGCACTGAAGTGAAAACGCGGAGGCGCCAGACGATGTCATCATAATTTCCATATCTCTCAGGAGAAGTGTAAACGTGTAAGCGGGCAAGAAATCCAAGCAGTGAGGTTGCCCATAATCGTCGAGTTCTCGAAATAGGCAACGAGATAGAGGTCGCAGGTAATGTTTGGGATCTCTCAGTAGAGGAGAGGGAGATGGCGATTTGGCCCCCTCCTTCCACTCTCATCCGGAAGGAGGCAGAGCAATCATCCAACGACGATGAGGACCAAGACTGAAGGAGAAAAGAGACAATGGAAGAGGGTTCGTAATAGAGAGAAGATTCCAAGAGCGACGACAACTGGCATCGATTGCAATCGAGGTTAACAACTTGGTGATGGCCATGAAACAAAGGCAATGATGATAAGGACCTCGAAATCGTAAGGAATGCATTGCGACTAAGAGGAAGAAGAGAGGAGAGAGAGAGAGAGAGAGAGAGAGAGAGAGAGAGAGAGAGAGAGAGAGAGAGAGAAGAGAGAGAGAGAGAGAGAGGGGGGGAAGGAAGCGTAACGACATGATGGGAACAGGTGTCCAATAGTTGCTTGAACAAGAGGATTCAGACTGAGAGAAGTCGAGAGATCAGGAGGGTCGGAGAGAGCCAGAGAAAGAAAGGGAGAATTCTTCCGGTCTCAACACTCGAAAGGACCCGAGATCATCGATTCCTGCTTCGTAGAGTGCGATTTCTAACGACGAGAGAGAGATCAGAGGATTCCAAGGAGATTCATCAACATCTATTCATTGAAAACACGGGAAGGAGATGTTGACAATCCAAGTGCTGAGAAGAGACCGCTCCCTTCCAGAAGAGTGAAGTGAGTGATATAGCCAACGGGAGGCGGTTGAAAGGACTGAGGGAGACGAAGGGGATCACCCTTGCATATTCGACCACTGTGCGCACTCACGACAACAAGAGAGGGAGAGAGGGGAGGAGAGATTGGGAGGGGGGGGGACACAGGTAGGAAAGGCTCGCCACTAGGCTACAGAATGATGACGTCGAAAGAGGACATCGGAGTGGTTTAGAAGAGTGAAAGTATCAAAGATTCGTAGACTGATTGTAAATTCCAAGATGGAACAAGGAAGACACGTAGATCATCTCAACACTGTATAGGTTCAAGAAATGGAATTCGTATGAAATCCTTTTCTTCATAACAGTACATTATGCCAATTTTTTGTCTTCGATATCGCTGATCAGCCTACGAACGTTGCTGGTCACAAGAGAAACGAGCGGTGAGGATCTCTCTCCGACAAGTGGGAAGAGACGAAGCGAGTTATCAGGTTACCACTTGTGAGACTGGAGAATATGGTCGAGAGCTGAGAGACGATGAAACAATTTCAATCGAGGTAAGATCTCTAGGTAGCTCAACGAATATGGGAAACTTATAAGAAGATGCTCGATTAAGTTATGATATAAAGAAATCAACGCACATACTACACGGAGATGCGAATACAGATCAGAAACTATAATAATAATTGAAGGTTGTGCAAAAAGCAACATCGGGATAAGAATATCCTAAAATGAGGTCGTGGGAGGCAAAAACGGGAGAAACATTTTGGCATAAGTGGTGAGTTCCGCATCAGTGCATGTCACTGAGATCTGCGGAAGTGGTGGACACGAGGAGTAGGTGATGGGGGAGGAGGGGAGGGAGAGAGGGAGGGAGAGAGGGTTAGAGAGGGAGGGAGGGACTGGCCAGGAGCCAGGAGAGGAAGAGGTTACTCGCATATTCGGAATGAATCGGTAGAGTAGAGACAGGGTCTGAAAGGAGGGGAAGAGGGGGGAGGGATATGGTTGGAAGACGGATGACCAAAACAGAAAGAAAGTGAGAGGAGAGTGAAGAAGAAGAGTGAGGAAGAAGGCTGAGAGCACCGTCAATTTCTCTCTGGGATGAGATAAATAGGAATAGGACACTATAAGATGAGACCACCAATGAGAAATTGGAGGATGAATGAGAAGGATTGACGTAGCGAGGAGGGTAGACAGTCCTACTATTGACTATTCTATTCTTTCCTCTTCCCCTGTGAATAGAGGACAAAGGTAGACCATATATGACTGAGAAGAGGAAAGTGAAGATCTAATTATCGGAAAACTTTAAGGAATCATGAAATTACACACAGACACACATAATATTGACCTGTTTACGATCATCATCCTTGATGAAAAAGGGATACCACCCTCTCCTTCTCAAATATGACTGGGACCAGTAAGAGATCGCAGGGAGGGTGACACTCTGGACACTCTCCATTTTGCCTGATCTCTCGTCCTCTCTGATCTTCCCTAGATGCCTTCGTAATGAAGTCGTCGTTGCTGCGTGCTGAGAGGCACTACGCGATCGCAATTTCGAGTTGGAAGACGGGCGAGAGAGTGTGGGAATGGAGGAGAGCGGAGAGAGACAGTGAGGACCAGTGGAAGAGAGGAGGATGGCAATCAGTCGAGAACAAATGAGAAGACGAAGGGGAAGAAGAAGGAAAGGAATCGACAGTGAGGACCGAAGAGCAAGAGAAGGAAAGGGGAAGGACATGGAGAAGAGATTAGTATTGGACTATGGGGGAAGGGACTAATCTGATAGGGATGAGATAGAAGGAAAGGGTGATGAAAGAGATACGACTTCCTCTATCATGTATTGAATCTTAATGGAAACAATCCCCTTATGCAAATTTATTAACAAACCGGGGCATAGTAATCATGTTAACAGAAGAGTGCACAATGACTTGGGGTTAAAATGTAGGTAAGGTATGATTTTTGATAGAAATAGGGTAGGCTGGTTTTACAAGGTTTCGAGGTTGCTGAACTTGAGAATTGAGGTTGCTTTTCAGATAGTATTCAATACTAGTGATGCAATATGTCGGTTTGATGATTCGGGAAGACCGGAAGTTCCGCAAAAAAAATTGGGCTGAAATTGGGCTCGCAGCAGAAGACAAAGGGGAAGAAATTGGGGAGAGACGACGAGGAAAGTGGAGACATTTCTTCCCACGATGAGGATCTAATGAAGCAGAAAGAATATGGAAAGAAGGAACGAAAGAAGTGGCTGACTAGAGGAGAAGGAATCGAGACCAATCCAGTTACTTATTGTACGAAGAATGACCATTGCTGCTGGATTAGAAAGAGCACAGTAATATAGATGACTTATTGTCAGGGACAGTATTGGCTACATCTTATACCTAGTCCAGCATAGCTCTCGGTAAAGATCGGGTTTCGTAAGAACGTGAACAAATCAGAACATAGAAAGCTGGTGTTTCCTGGTTCCAATCATTTTCGGATTTGAATCATCGTCCAACACGAAATGGTTGTATACCATGGTGGAAGTTTTTCCGCTTGGGTTCTGCAGAAAACTGCGAAATTGCGCAAACACATCGTTAGAAATTTCGGGCCATTGCACATCCGAAATTGATGGGCTTCTCACACAATACAGAAACAACCAATCTCAATGTCAGAAGATTCGTTGGAGTATCTAGACCAATCAATCTCGTCTACTAACACTACTACTTACAATCTGAAGACTAGATGGAATACATTATTCTTTTTTTTCTTTCTAGATTCTTCTCGATATCGAGGTGTGCATCTTCTTCTCGAGGGAATGGAAATGATGTTGAGACGCCTCGTTACAAGAATATGAATCACTCTCATCCTCCTGTCCGATCTCTCACTTCATCTCACTTAAGAACACGTGAATGGTGGAGAGATGAGTGGGAAGATGTCGATTGGAAGAACTACAGAAACAACTCCGTGTATTTTACAAGAAAGTTACGTGAAGATTCGAGAAAGTTTGCCATAATATTATGCAATGATGTCGAGGCACTTGGAGTGACACGGGAAATTGAAGTGGAAATTGGTGAGCACTGGATTGCTCAGGTAAATAGGATGAAGAGGGAGGACTACGTTAAAAGCAACATCGTCAGAAGGAGAAATGTTTACGTTTTACATGTGAATGCGCATAATTGATATTCCATATAGACTAAATTAGCTCACAGTATTAAAAAATGCATCAAAGTGTTAAAAGAATCAGAAGAAGGATCTCGGAAGGGTAGGACTACTCTACAAGCAATGAAAGTTCTCGAGCACAGTCTTGCACGTAACAGGAATAAACCAATGTCTGACTAATCATGCCTTTTGTAGCTAGAATTAAAAAAGGAAATATAGGAAGATAAGAAAGGGCGCGTCGTTGTGATCCTCTGAATCGTTTAGTGATCGTCAATCTCTGTTTCTCTATTTCTCTCTCGATGGAGAAAGAACAAGAGAAAACTGGACGACGAGCGAATTGAATCAGCGATCTAATGACTGTTATTGAGTACACAGAAGAGAGAGAGAGGGAGAGAGGGAGTAAGGGAGAGAGAGAGAGAGAGAGGGAGGGAGGGAGGGAGGGAGGGACGATGCTCCTCTGGTCTCTTCCAACATCAGAAAGAGGAAGAGATGTTCCCACGTAGTCGATCAGAGAAGTATGCACCGTTTGATCGTGCTACGAGTAGATCAAATATGGGGGCGGCTCAGTGTCTAAGACTATGAACAATTAGAATCTATTCGACGGAAAAGTTATTTTCCGAAGCTAGTCTGCTTATCCAAGTTTGATCTGTTTGCCTAATTTTTGTTATTAACTTGTCTGAGAAGAACGTGTAGCTCAAATAGATGTGTACAAGCTCAAAATACTTACTATATTCAAAAGCTGCCTAAAAAAGCACCATGTGTTGGGTGACAGAGATATTCGACAATGAAAATTCGCTGTTCATAAGAGCTATTCACAAAAATTGTATTCCAATTCAACTTTTTAATGTCAAAAAAAGTGAACAAAGGTATAAAAACAAATGATTTCCCAGACACAGAAAATTCCAAAATATCGTTCGAATATGTTACTCTGCAGATATTCCCATACCGAGGAAAAGATTGTGCGATATTGAACTGCATTGCACTATGCATGCTGAATGAGAGAGTAGGTGGGCGATGACTGAGGGAGAGAGTGGACAAACACAGACAATTGGCATCGACCCATGGAAGAGAATGGAATCGATAATAGATCACGTGTTATGAGAGATCTGAGAATATGGCAGTAGTGAATCCAATGTGTCTGCAATTTATACCAAACTATTAGGTTTGATTGGTTGCAGAAATAACTAAACCTACATTTGCATAAAAATATATCGCGAATCCATTCACGTTAAAATCAATCTATTCCTATTCACGTTAAAATCAATCTACACGTTAAAATCAATCTAGAACCCAACAACGAAGTTTGCACGGACGGGCTTTTTCAAGGTGGCTGCGAAATTCGATGCAATTATGCAATCATAGGACAGGGGGCCGAAGTGGGACAAGGGTGGTTTCGATGCATTCCGTAGTGGAGAGGAGAAGAAGGAAGACAACGCGTAAAACGAACGTCGTTGAGAGTGGAGAAAAGAGGAGAAGATGAGAAGAAGAAATAAGTGGGGTGTGACTGTCCAAGACTCGCCTTCCTACTTGGCAATGAGCCACACGTGAAAAGGTGTGTAAAACTGTTTTTTTTGATTTGATAATGATTTCTTTCGAAAACTAGGAGTGTTTGTACAAACGGATCAGGATGCGTAAGACAGTCCCTCTTCCTATAGGAAGGTACCTTCTGAATGATTAAGCTCGTCTGGCGGTCCAAGAAAGGCCCGAAAGGCAGGAGGAAAAGGCTTGCGGAGGAAAACAAACCGGGAACGAAATGAAAATAGAGATAAGGATGGATGCATCGGTGAGGCAGTGAATGGATGCAGGAGGGAAGGGGGCAAAGAGGAGGAAGAGGGTGGGAGGAGGGGAGGAGGAAGAGGGAGATACCGAGAGTATATTGGATATGTATGGAAGACGATGAAGTTGAATACGGGAGAGGGTGGAGAATACCGAATTGGCGTGGAACTGATGAGATGGGCTAATTGGAAAGAACCAACCTAGACTGAAAAATACGTGAAAAATACGAGAACACTTGAAAGGAGACAAGCATAAGAAGGAGATGATTCAAGGCGTGTGATTCGAAAACAGCGCGTTAAACGCATCTCGAAAGCTGCAATTGACCAAATGGAAGGCTTCGAATGTTCCACGCATTTAGTATAGTGTTGAGAGTTCTTTTAGTGTTGCCATTTCAAAGAGAGTGCAGAGAAAAAGAAGGAACTTGTCGACTCCAATAAGAGACTGCAACACAGCTCAAGAGTGGCAAGGAAGTGTTCTCGTGAAGAGAAAAGTGAAGGGAAAGGCGAGATGATCGGAAGGACATATATGAGGAGGTCTCCTCTTGTTTCACACAAGGACTTGAGGAGAAGGAGGAGGGACGTCAAGGAGTCTGGGGGGGGGGAGAGGAGTCGGTGACTAAATCAGAGGGAGAGGGAGGGGGGAAACATCATCGTCTCGGATTATCCCTCAGCCAATATTGAAAACATGTGTGGACGAGAGGAGAAGAAGGCTCATGTCGAGCGTACGAATCAAACACAATTTGTCACTATATCCACAATACTCAACGTAAGAATATTTATGGCTGTATTTATGGGCTAGACTAAAGCTGACTGGTAATTCCAAGGTTGAGTCTAGAGAAGAGACAGAGACGATATTTTAACACCAAAGTGAGAAGTTTCGGGAACAGGTCGTCATCAGTGATATCATGCATTGCTCACTAATGTTCGCAAGGTCTCAAACCAGCATGTAGAAAAGAGAAACTGAGAGTCTGGTCAATCTCTGGTCTCTCTTCCTTGCAGCGGAACTGCATCACAAAAGAGGATTGGAAATTTGCTAAGCGGTCTGGCCCATCTCCAGTTACACCTACCCCACAGCGAAGACGTAATAGTGGAAAAAGCAAGAGTGCACGCCCCAATTATTGGCTATGGTAGGAGCACACTCAATGGAAGGAAATAGACGGAGTAGTGGGAATATTCTTCAGTAGTTCTCGATGAACGAATGCGAAATAGATTCGGTTGACCACCTAAGAGAGAGAAGATTCGATGAGAAGTGTGCGAAGTGCGAGTAGAAGAGAAGAACGGAGATTGAGGACGGATAAAACGAGAGAGAGAGAGAAGGGAGGAGGACTGAGAGAGTTCGAAGGAAGAGATGGACATGAGATAATCTCTCAACATACATAGGCGAAAGACCAATGATGTATAAAAAATTTAATGCCAGTTAGTCACGTAGTATACGAAAAGAGCTCAAATGAGGCTCACAAGTTGCAAAGTGGTGAAAGAGTGAGATGGAAGAATTTTACATGAGATAATCTCTCAACAATTTTCGGACAAAATGTCACGTAGTGGGGGAGTATCAAATACGGCTCAAAAGTTGCAAATTGGTCTCGGTTGCGCTCTTTAGCGTCAGGGTTGACTACGGAGAGAGAGAGGAAGGAGAGGGAAGGGATGGAGGTAAAGAGGTAGCACAGCGACGACAATTGCGACCCAGATTGTACATGGGAGAGGAAAGGAGAAGGAGAGAAGATGAACGACCAAAACCACCCAGGATATATTAGGAAGTAGGGAAGGGAGAATGGAAGGAATGGAAGGAGGAGACTCTCGAAAGTACTCTTAGTTGATGATGATTCTCTGAGGAGCCTCTTTTTCGACCGCCATCAATTCGTGCCGGAGTTTCGACGAGCGCGCGCGAAAAAACAGTAGAGAAGCCGAACTCCCGCGGATTAGGAGGTGTCCCTAGAGAAAAGAGAACAATGAGAAGAGCGTTAGTGAGAGAGAGGGGCTGAATCTGAGGCTGATTGAGAAGGGGGTCCATGTAGAGGTTTCCGGGAGGGAGAGGAGGTATTGCGACAACAGGGAAAAGTGGATTAGGAAAATTTGAAGGATTTCGAGAAAAAAACTCTTGATCCTTCATCATTTTCAGCGTGAATTTCGTCGAGCAGAGAACGAATGATTTCGAGAAAGCGACGGGCGAAAAAATGGTGGAATGAAGGAGGAAAACGGACATGTTGGCAGGAGGCAGCACTCACAATGTCAACAGGGAAAAGAGAGATAGGAATGAAATGGAAGAAAAGCGGAAGAAGATCAGAAGCGAAACAAAAGACTGACTACTCGGGACAAAGGAAACGCTTTGTCTCCGCATTTTGATGAGATGAATGGCCACTTTGACCTCTGAATCGATCTGCCCAATTGGGGGTATGTTTCATGCACTACTCAATGTCTCGCAATCCCTAACAAGGGCCACATCGGAAACGGAGCTGGACAACGAATAATGGTCCGAGTGAGAGGGGAGAGACGAGAGAATAATCTCCCTTGTGCTTCCAACGCGCGCGCTTGCCTAAAAACCGGGCCTTCTCTTCTCGTCAAGAGACTTCTCCCAGATATATCGGCAAGTCATAAAGTAAGTACTCACACGCGAATAAGAGGGTGGTTCTCTCTCATCTCCGACTAAGGGAGCGAATAGTGCATGAGAAGTAGTTGAGATGAGGGATGCAGAGTTACATTCTCAATATATGCAAAGCGATCTTCTCCCTAGAGATGAGATAGGCTGAACAGTGAAACATCAGAGAGAAATGAGAAAGAGCCGTCAAATAGGCCGTAGACTACATTTGGAAGTCATTATCGTGTCTGTAAGTAAGAGAGATGGAGTAGGAGAATGGCTTAGTCGACGTCCCTCTCTCTATCTTCCCCTCTGACACGTCCACTCCATTGCCTCCTTCCACTCCAGGCATCAACTGATTTATGACTTCCTGTTTTCACTCTCGACCCTCTTACCCTTTCCGAGAGAATTCATGACTCACACCCAATTTATGATCCGTTTAGTGTGCTCACTTCAGTATGAAGACCCAGTTGTTCACGCGTGTTTGTCGAAATAATGAAACGATATGATGTTAAAATTTATATTTTTACTTCTTTCAACGAAACGACACTAACACCATCGAGGAATGCTAAACGAAATACGGAATGACTGTGAACCTTGGCCTACTACAAAACAATAGGCGAGATATGGTTGGCATGATGTAGCTTAGAAAAGACCATCGATTTGCTCGGTCTGAGGGTCAATGGTGATATCGTAGAAGCAGGGACGGGTGTTCAGTCCAGGCATGGTAGTCATCTCTCCCACGAGCGGATAGATGAATCCAGCACCGATCGAAGCACGAACATCACGGATGGGAAGAGTGAAACCTGGAAGGATAATCGATTTACTATAATTTTTCCATATAAAGTTGTGGTTTACACGTAGAAGGGATAAAGAGAATGTTTGAATGTGAACAGATGTTGGAGGTTTTATGGTAGAATATTTCACGAAGTATTGTATTCTTACCAGTGGGAGCTCCCTTCTTGGTTGGATCGGATGAGAGCGAGAGATGCGTCTTAGCCATGCAAATGGGCAGTGCAGAAAAGCCTTGACGAGTATACGTCTCGATTTTCTGAAAGTACTACAAGTAATAAAAATGCTTCAATAGCAATGCTCACCTTCTGAGCGATTTCGCTCAATTCGATTCCGTCAGCTCCGTAGATTTCCTTGGCGATCGTTTCGATCTTCTTGTCCAGAGCCATCTCCATCGGGTATAGGAATCTAAAAGGTATATGTTTCGAAAAACCAGAAACACGCGAGTATCGACTTTTTATCGACTAGTCTAGTTAAAATAAATAATAAAAAATGAGGTTAATCACTGAATAATGCGTCACCTGAAATTGCTCTTTGCATTGCACGCATCAATGACAGCCTCAGCGAGTGCGATGGCTCCCTCTCCTCCGTCGGACCAGTGCTCGGAGACAACCGCATGGAGGGCACCGTGAGCCTTCGCCTTAAAACAGAAGTGATAAAAGAATAATGGATGACGTTGATATACAGATAATATCAATACTAATATCAATATGTAGATAATATCAATACCCAGGTACTGTCTCGAATTGAAATAGCATACTATCGAAAATGTTTTGAGGATTGAATGAATTGTACATAAAATATTTTTGTTCCTCAGCTAACCTTCTTGACGACCAACTCAATCTCCGCGACGGTATCAGTGGCGAATCGATTGACGCACACGACGACCGGTACGCCGAATTTGTTCGCATTCTCGATCTGATTTTTTTTTATATTTGTCATTACACAGTATTTCCACAAAATGCATTATTTTGCATTTTATGCCATAGAAGATTCTCGAACCTGTTTTCTGAGGTTGGAATCGCATCCTCCCTCTACCAGTCCGAGGTTCTCTTCGAGATACTCGTGCTTGAGGGGAGCTCCTGAATAGTATTAACTTAATCCATTTCCCGCCTAGTGTGAGAAGACTTTCGCGACTTCATTAAGATTCACTTTGAGCTATGATTTCGGCAGAGGCATGAATCAATTAAATTATTAAGCAATTGGGTGAGATGAAACCGATGCTACACTACTGCATTGAGTTGCGAGCACAATCGAAGACTCGATTAGGCAACAACAACGGAGATGTGTGGTCTACTAAGTTGGAAATCCGCATTACACTCTTGTTATGTGTTTCGTGTCCTAATCCAATAGCTCTCTCAGAATCTGTCCTACCGGCTACTACTGCCGGTCCCCCTCCGTGCATCTTGAGTGCACGAACAGTAGCGACCAGCACGACGGCATGAGGTTGCAGACGGGAGTATCTGCAATTTTTTTAGTGACGCTGATTGAAAAAAAGTTATAATGAGTCTATGTCAAAATTATAGGATCACTACTTGTTCACGTTGAACAGGCATGACACCTTTGTTTGAATAACTGATGCACATGACTGGTAGGATGGAAGGTGGTATACCTGCACTTGATATCGAAGAACTTCTCCATGCCGATGTCAGCTCCGAATCCTGCCTCAGTAATGACGAAACCCTCAGGACCCACGAGCTTGAGAGCGAGACGATCGGCAAGGATGGAGCTCTGGAAATAGAGGATTTTTTTACAGAATATGAATAAAAGTAGTTTTTTTTTCATATTTTCCTCACTATAAGAACCAACGATGATATCACCTGTCCATGAGCAATATTAGCGAATGGACCAGCGTGGACGAACACGGGAGTTCCCTCGAGAGTCTGCATTAGATTGGGACGGACGGTATCGCGCATGAGCACCTGAGAATACCCATTATATAATGAATATTTTAACTCTTTTTTAAAAGCTTTGGTGATAAAATTGTGATAAAAACTTGCCGCAAGCGCATCAGTGATTCCGATATCATCAGCAGTCACAGGCTGTCCGTTCTTATCCGAACCAATAACGATCTTGCCCAGTCGATCACGCATGTCCTCGAGAGAAGTGGTGAGAGCGAGAATGGCCATGATCTGCAAGAAAATTATCATTTTGTGTGGTATAACTTTTGATATTCAATGTTGGTCTTGGTTAGTATGATGTCAAGTTTTTGCATCATTTCGAGTTTCCGGATCTAAAAGTGTAGTTTTGAAAAGTTACAAGTACAAGCTTACTTTAAAGTGCTAAGCTTTTTACTTTAAAATGTTTTCGGCGAGCTCTTTTTTCGGCGATATATCCGCGAACGTGGTATAAAGCGAACATACACATAAAAAACCGGGGGTCCGTACATGATTTTTGGAGATAAGTGGCAGAAACACGTGTGTGCGGATGTGCTACAGTATACCTTTCTCTTTTCCACTTCGCCAATCGATGACTGATTATATTTTATTTATTTATTTTTGCATTTTATTTTTTATTTTTATATTTCTTTACAAAACTCTTTTTCCTGCGCGAATCTATTGGAATACAATTAGCTACGAATCGATAACAATTAAAGTTATGGCTTAATATTTCGATGTTTCGCAATAAGGGAACGTGTTTTGACGCGTTTTTAAGTGTGCGCTTGCATTTTCGAGCACGGGCAGCTCCCATTCGGCGTAAATCGAGGATTATTGATATTAATTCGATATTTTGCGATAAGGGAACACGTTTTAACGCGTTTGGGGGTACGATCGCGCGTTTTCGAGTATGTTCAGCTCTCAGCTCCCGCATTATTATTATTATTTCGATATTTCTTGAGGATAGGGGTAGCAAGCGAGCCTGCGAGTCCCTTGCGGAAAGGACGATGCCAACTGGGTCCGCGACTGTGTACATTCAAACCATTATTTCCCCACGACGGGGCGAAGCCCCGTCTCAACTTTTTTCTTAGCTCCTGGGGCTAAAAGCTGAATACATTCTAAACGATAAATATTACCCCCCAAAAAACTATTTTTTCAAAAAAACTTTTAGTTTAGAAGTTCAGAATAGAACAGCTAAAAGTTCTCACCTCAGAAGCGACAGTGATGTCGAACTGTGTCTTTCTGGTGTGTCCCTTCTCCTGAGGTCCGAGACCGATCTCGATGGCTCTAAGGAATCGATCGTTAGTGTCCATGACACGGTTCCAAGTGATGGTGGCGGGGTCGATGTTGAGACGGGCGAAGCGAGTGCGTTCTTCCTGAGGTGATTATTGAATTAGATAAAGGTGACTGATAATAAATCAAACTTCAGAAAGCAGATTTCCATCATCGACGACGTTGATTCCTAAACGAGCGAGACGACGTTTCTGCACGGCGGATAGCACGCGAACACCTGAAAATAATTATTGATTTAAAAAAATACTACAAAGCTCAGTGTGCTATGATCATGTTCTGTTTGAAAGATTGCTTCTATGCACGGCTTACGATGCTCAACCTTATAGTATTCCTTATAGTCTCACCTTGCTTATTCTGCGGGCAGAGTCTGTTGAATAGGGCATCGTCCTTCTGAGTGTTCTCGTGGAACATCCTCGCGTCGATTGCAGCAGCGAGCAGATTGTTGGCTGCGGTGATGGCGTGGATGTCACCGGTGAGATGAAGGTTGAACTCTTCCATGGGAATGACCTACAGTAGATTCGTCCATTTGAGACTGGGATTCTATTGGTTCTGACTTGTGAGTGAGACTTGAAACTATGGAGTTTTGAAGTTTTTTCCATTATGGTCTTTAAAGTATAATATTTTATGATTCGATTGTCAATTGCCATTTTTGTCCTCGTTTCGCACCTGCGAGTATCCTCCACCGGCCGCTCCTCCCTTGATTCCGAAAGTCGGTCCCTGCGACGGTTGACGAACACAGGCGAATACATTCTTTTTCAGATGAGCGCCAATCGCCTGCACGAGACCGATCGTAGTCGTTGACTTGCCCTCGCCGAGAGGAGTAGGAGTGATTCCTGATCATGATAGCTCAGCTATATTTTGTAGCAGATTATATATTGAAATTTTTGAAAAATTATAGCATGAAAATACTATTGCGATTAGTTGTTTATTGTCTTCGGCGAGTCAATCGCCCTTTATCTTATAATTTACACCTCAACATTGCTCCAAAGGCGAACATTCTATTCTTGAGTGTAAACGCCATAGTCTCGTGTGGCAAACGTAGTGACTGATAACGATCAAAGAACGAGCACGCGCGCATCTATCATTATCCCTAGCATTGACCACGCTTTGAGCTCAGTGAAAGATCACTTTAGAAGCACTTTTTTTCCGCGCTTTGTTCATTACATCTATCGCGTTTCTTTTAGTGACAGTAATTCGGGTGTAACCACGATAATGTCGCTATTCTCTACGAGTTGTTTCGTTGTTTTGAATACTGAAAAACTTACCAGCGACAACGACGTATTTGCCATCCTTCACATGCGACAGTCGATCGAGAACCTTGAGTGAGACCTTGGCCTTCTTGTCTCCGTACAGATCCAATTCGCTCTTTTTGATGCCAATCTCGCGAGCCAACTGAGAGGAATTTATTAAACTATCTTATGGATCTCTCATTTCGCGAAGATTCGCTTCGCTGACTGACGAGAGAGTGTGTGAAATAGAGAGACATCATTGATCGATTTTTTGGAGTATATATTTGAGTCAAATTTAAAAAAAAAACAGTAATGAAGCAAATACTAACCAACTGGATGTCCTTAGGGGGTTGACTGCGAGAAACAGCGATATCGGAGGGAACGGGCTTGACGAGGATCGGTTTGAGGTACGACAACTTCCATTCGCCGAGCTGAAATGTATTATTTCATTCATTTTTGCAATTTCTCCTCACCTTTCTCTCGCCATACCTCCTCTTAATAGCTTGCTCATACGTGTTCTTGATCAGCATAGCGACCGTCATGGGACCAACACCTCCGGGCACGGGAGTGATGAAACCAGCGACTTCCTTAGCCGCATCGAAGTCGACATCACCGAACAACTTGTTCTTCTTTCCGGGTTCAGAACTTGGCTCAACGTTGATTCCACAGTCGATAACGATCGCACCGGGCTTGATCCAGTCTCCTGAAACAATTCGTGAAGTGTCGACTTCAGTCTCAATAACATTTCTTTGGATTTAGGACGACATCCGAATTGGTATTACCATCATCAATTGCATTGTTTCACCCTCTATCCTCTTATTGGTTGCTCACCCTTGACGAAGTTCTTCTTTCCGATGGCTACAATCAACACATCAGCTCTTCTGCAGTGTTCTTCGATGTTCTTGGTTCTTGAATGGCAGATGGTCGTCGTTGCCTGATGCCACATGAAGAGAGCGGCGGCAGGCGAGCCTGAGAGAAGATATTCATAACCAATTCCATCTGGATCACTTTAGTATTCAAGCTCGTATTTTCCGGTTCATTACTCTTAACAATTTTTCATCCCGCTCCTATTCTTTTTGTCACGTTTAGACTGTCCTATTCTGTAATCCCATCTCATCACTTTCTGAGGAAGGACTGCCAGCGGAGCGCAATTCCCATGCTATCACTACAATGCTGAGAATGACCCCGCTGGCCAAGCCAATCCACCTCCATCTCATTCTGATCAACCCCGATGCCTTTGTTAACACCGATGATCGAAGATACACTAATCCACTAATATTCAGTAATGAAGAAATTAAAGTAACCAAATATTGCAATTTGAGGTGATTTTAGGGTTTACTCACCGACAATCTTGGATCTTCCCAACACGACGACTTGCTTTCCACTGACGTAGTTCGGGTCTCCAGTGGCTTGCTGGACGAGGTACAGACATCCATGGGGAGTGCAGGGGAAGACCGTCGAGGACAACTCTCCACGGGCCAGACGACCGGCGTTCTCACGAGTAAGCCCATCGACGTCCTAAAACAACAATTATATCAATCGGATCATCCCCTGGTTCATTGTTTTTCTTTGTGTTTCGTCAAAATGTTCAATGAATGCTCGTAATTGAGCGATTGTTTTGTTTTTCTCATACCGACATCGTTTTAACACTTACTCGCCAGATTTCAGCCCCCATTCCTCACCTTGAGTCTATCAATCCTGTCGATGACCTCATCAGCGTCGATCTCATTAGAGCAGTCGAGAGGCAACTGGAAAAGGCAAAGTTGAGATTCTCGAGCTCATTAACAACAACGCCCACGGGTGAATCATGGACACTGAGTTACATGGAGTTACACGACTGCCACTTGACATCCAATCGGGATGTTGCACTTCCGGGTTTGATGAAACTACAGTAACCAAGTAGGCCAATCACATTGAGTCCATCGATCGATCGTACTCTGAGTGCAGTGAAAGACCATTTTAGAAGCGCTTTTTCAGGTCGTTACACCGTCAAGTTGTTTGGGCTATTTTACTAGCACCAAGAATGAGCACGCTGATTTTTATGAAGAGTTTACGAGATGTTTGTTGATTTCTTCTACAGTACCTGCACGATGATTCCATCGACAGTATCGTCCTCATTGAGAGCATCAATCTGCTTTTCCAATTCAGCCTGGGAGATGGTCGAGGGAAGCTTGACGAGTCGTCCTTGAGCTCCGATCTCAGCTGCCTTCTTCAGTTTAGCGCCAATGTACACGTTAGAATCAGAGCGGTCGCCGACCTGGAAATCAAAAATAAATAAACATATCTTACTGGTCTCAAAATTGAACTGTTTATCAGCGGCGTGTCACTTGCGAAGAGCGCCTCTCGCTTTACAATTCACAATAATGCTTATCAATAGCGAAAGGTCAGAATCGTTGTTGATTTTGGGTTTAAGGTGAATAGCGCAACCTCCACAAAATGAGTAAATAGGAAGAATGCACTATCGAAGGTAAGCAACAAACCTGGACGATAGCGAGACAGGGACAGAAATCGGGCTGTTGCTCCTTAACGTGGGCGATGCCTCCAGCGACCTCTGTGAGCACCTTCTTCGAGTACTCCAGACCACTGATCAGTTTGGCCATTCTCCTACAAATTGATCATTATTCTCACATAAACGAACATGCCAATATATAACGGAAGATTGAATCGTTCAAAGATGGTGTTGTGAGTATTTTGACTATTGACGGTAAAGTGATGAAAGACACAGTGGCAGGAATGAGACGAAAATAAGCGATAGAAAGGGGAAAGGGAGAGGGGTCAACCGAACCCGAGCGATAGAAAAATGCGCAAACCACAGCTCTATCCCGCCGCGTGATTTCAAATACGATGAGAACATTCCATTTTATCGAGGCCAAACATCGAGAAAGCGCTGCCAAAACAACGAAAAAGCGTTCGTTTACGAGGGCAAAACGAGAGAGAACGCATGAGAAATGGGAATGAGACGGGTCAGGTATGGTGTTGTGAATGGGGAAAGAAGAGATAGGAAGAGAGAGAGAAAGGTCCCGGTCAACTCCTCCGCCTCTAATCGATGGTTCATTGATACACGCAAGATACCGGCGGGGGGAGAGTTGCCCCCTCTCTCTCTCTCTCTCTCTCTCTCTCTCGCTCTCTCTCTCTCTCTCTCTTCCTATCTCTCAAATCGGATCAACAAAGTATTGCTCCCTTTCCCCTCTTCTCACCCCATAATCTCTGACTAACTGTGGGAACGGTTAGACGTAACATAAAGAAGGCGCTAAATTCGAACATGATAATCATAAGCTGATTAATGATACCAACAATATTCGGAGAACAACGATTGTGTGCGAATGAAATTGTATCAAATCTCGGAAGAAAAATGTTCCTAATGGTCTCACCCGGTCTAAAGAGAGACAATGGAAAAGGAGGAAGAAACTGCCATTAGTCGTCCTCCCCCAACTGGCATGCATACAAAATGGGATGATTCTAGTGGACAATGATCCCCTCCCTCACCCCTAATCCCACACGAGACATCAGCTACACTTTTTGTTATTTAGTTTATCATGACAATAAGTAACAATGAGAATATGGATAATAACACTACATGCGTATGAGTATTGCGTTTTACAATGCATAACATTATTTCGAGACTTGATTATTGGATGGAGTCAGCGTGGTAACGTGGACAGTTTGTCTCGAACAGTATGGGAATATTTTCCATATCTTATGTGCAACGAAATGCCGCATTGGACCAGGAAGGAGGATCGTGTAGCTGAAAATACAGGTTTAATACAAATGCGATGAATATTTTTTCTTACACTGCTTGTCCGAGAGAGAACAGGTCCGAAGTGTACATCATAACGGAGTATACTCGATTGAGAGTTTCAAGATCAGAAAAGCCGACAGCGGTAGAAATCTATAAAATATTCTCTTTGCAAAAGTACAAAACACTCCCATTCTCCCCTGTGCATCACCGGTAAAAAGAGGTTATGAATAAGGAGAGTGAGAAGTATGCATACCACAATGCCCAGGTTCAGGAGTTGAGTTATGAACATGAGAAAACTGATGATGAATAGAGACATGTGCTGAAACAAATCATCTTGATTCCTCTTGCCATTGATGTCTTACCGCAGTTCTAGAACTTTTGTTCATCTTGGAAAGATATCTGATCGATAGAATCTGAAGGCTGGATGTAACTTGACTGGAAGATGTGGCAGAAACTAACATTGAGAAACAAGCAAGCCGAGAAGATAACACCTCCATATATCGATTGAAACAATGCAGCTTTCGGGAAGTTTCTGAAAACGAGATAGGTCAGAACAGATTATGAGAAAATAACCTGGATGCCCAGTGAATGGGACATATTATGATCTGAGCAGCGAGGACCACTAACAGGTAATACTTGTTCCACCACTGAAAAGGCGCTAGTTGACCAATAAATGCAGAAATTTACTTACTGAAGTGTCTGTCAACTGAGTAATCGTAACGAATCGGTCGAAAGTAAGCAACAGCAGGTCAATATTTTGAGCATAATAGAAGTGCGATACAGCGAGCACATGAATTTGTCTTAATTCAGGTTAACTTTCGTTCTCATAACTCAACTGACTTCACGACTGGTTGTTCTTCGAGCCATCTGAAGTAGAAGTCAAAGAAGGGTTCTTTTTGCAACTTGAGATACACCCAAGTGTTGAGAAACGTCACGATATTCTGAAGAGGACCTCTCAAGGGAATACTCGCAAAAAAACTTACCACTACAGCCGTCATGATGAAGAGAAACATGAAGGAGTTGCTTAGGACCTTCCTTAGGGACCACATGGCATAGAAAACTACTACATACGTGAGAATACCGGGAATACCGTAGATAAGCTGGACTACGTTGTCCAAGATCATGCTTGGACTGAGGAATTGAGAAAGGTGGGCGGATACGGCTAGATTTGGGTTTGCGCGTCAGCACTTCAGGATGTTCCTGGGGTACTTGAAAGTAATGAGACAGACGAGATCGATGGGATCTGAGCTGACGCAGAGAGAGACTGATGTTCGGTGGGTCGATCGAAGTGATCTTTCAATTATTTATTATTTATTCCAACAGGTTAGTGAATATGAGAGTCGACCAAAGACGGACTTGCATTTCCATTCGAGTCCTTGTATGGTTACTGCATTTATCTTATAGATATTACGAGTACATGTTAAATAGAGAGTCCAGCTACTGCTCGTTGGGTGAAGGATTCCCCTCCTTCGCGATCTCCCCATTCTCCTGGCTACCAATTACAAGTTGATCGGAATCGTCCGTAGCAGAGAAGAAGGAGTAATTCTGTGAGGAAGGAGCGAAGGAATTGAAAGTGAAGAATCCACAGAATAGAGTAGTTACAATGAGCAAGTCAAGAAAGCATGTTAAATCCACAATGAAAATCAAGTCATTCCATCCGTCAAGCGTATCTGTAATTGATCCGTTAATTGATATAATCTATATCACACCAAGTGACACATGTAGAGCTCCCCATTTTGGATACTCTTTCGGCCATCAAAATATTTCGAACCAGAACTGTGCATAATTACGATGATGAATTGATAGATGGCAGCAAAGGATTCCTCGAGGAAAAGAATAGCCGTAAGGATGAAATATTTCGCTGAATTTTAGACAGTACGAATATCAACGATTTGACCAATCACCGTTAGCTTTCGCGAAATTCAGACATGAAGCTTGTCGTTTCTTCTTCATTCTTCCGATAGCAATGGCTAGTCCGATTAGGTTGATGATTCGAACGAAACTGTGGAAATACAGCATAAATTCCTGAAAAAATGACTGAAAATATAAATAAAGTTCTGATCTGATCTCATATCTGCATGCGTACTCTAGATTAAATATCGAAAATAACACATTTAGAGAGGTAAATGATGCAGTGACTAACCTCTGCGAAGACTATTGTGGGTAGATTACAATAGTTCTCATAGGCACGTGGCAAACTGATAATCATTTTCGAAACCACAATCACCAGTAATTATATGAGCACCGACTGAACAAGGATCACTTGTTCTGACAAAAAAACCCTGACAATAAAAATTTAGAATGTTTTGCGATATGGAGACTAGAGATTGAAAATGCGTGCAAAAATGTCGGCATGTTGATCACGAACCAATGAGAGAACTCCGAGTAGGAAGGGGAAGCGGAACCATTTGCGAGAGAGTCCCAATCCATAGTCGAATACGATTGCCTGCGAAGGAGAATCTAATAAAAATAATCGAACAGTCACTCACCATAACGATAATAGGATCAGTCGACACTGCAACTTGATTGAGGAAATGAATGGGCTCACAAAAGAGGGAGGAACGAGATTGATCGCCAGGGACCTAAAGTGCTCTTTGATACTGGTTCATGATAAAATACAAGCTTAGGTATATCTTTGAGTTCCGTAACAGCCTAAGTGTAAGTCTGAGCAAAAACACACCTACCTCGTTATCCTTGAGGAAGAAGGGCGATCCGTACCGGAGTAGTTCCGTGCCGTTAACGAGAAGACGAATGAAAAAGAGGAGCGTGAATAACTGATGTAATTAGCATTTCTTGCGAAAGTCATAATAAATACACAATTTCACCACCTTGTAGGTTTTGTAGATCATGCTGTTCCTCCTCAGTGAAAATAATCCTATTGCGTATACAAGAAAGGAGAAACCGTGTGCGAATAGCATTGTTCCTGAAATTGAGCGGAACCGATTAAAGGGGGCAAGCCACATCGGTTGCCTGGGAATGTTACGAGTGTAACTCTATCCAGCCCAATCCCTATCCTACCGCATGCAGAACCCTATAAGTACACTCCTTACTGATTTGAAGCATTGCGAATCGGCTTGAGCAGTGTTGGAGAAGTGAGTGAAAATGAGAATAGATCACAATTTATACCAATATTTTCCCTTTTTGTGCTTATTTTTCTACCACAATTCACTTTTCATCTTTCTCTGTTCTTCATGCTCAATATCCGCTTTCCAATAACCATTCGACTTCGCTCTTCCGTTGACAGAAGAACTTTCGTTTATTTCGTTGACGCTTTGACTTCGATAAGAGAAAGCTCCGAATGCGCTCAAAACGAATGAAAAAGTGCGGAATACTACAATTATGTGCTACTATTCCAGTGCAAGCGCAAATACGGATGCACGTTCACTTGAAAGAAACTTATTTTTAAAAGTTTACCTTATCGCTTACTTTATCGAGAGTATAATTGCAAGGCAACAGTAGAAACATATATGAAAAGTAACAAAACATATATTATGCAAAATATATCTACACAGTTCAAATGTAATCAATTCAATATACTAGAGAGATCAGTAGAATAAGGAGCGAAGAGAGGAGAGAAACTGTATGATCCGAGTCTGTATCGACCTTCTTTGGTGTGAAGAAGGAAGAGACATTCGGGTCAGTCTCTTCTTCATCGTCTTCTCCTAATTCACTTGATGTTTTCGCGGGGTTGATTGCAATGCCTTCCTCCTCTTCGATCGAATCCTCCTCTTGCTCCAATTCTTGCACCTCTTTCGTGAACACAGCCTTGCCCATATACAAATTGACATGCCCCGAATAGACGGCATCAAATGCGGGCAATTGGAAATGATGCATGAGATATCGTCGATATCCGTTGCAATTGTGATTTATCTGAATGACACATGATGATTGCAGAATCTGAGGAAACAGTTGAATCATCTGTCTGAAGGACAAAAACATAAAGAAGAAAGAAGAAACAGAAACAATGCACTCACACCCATCTTCAAATTAGACCCGTCTTCATTGAGATCTATTACTGCACTCATATTTACCAATTCACTCGATCTATCGAACCCAATCTGTGATGAAACATACAAAAGATATTGAACTAAGAGAATTCGGACGTACCGATAAGGTATCGAGGTCTTCATAGGATTCGCCGTCAATTTTGTTCAGTAAGTGTAGTTCTGCCGATACCTTGCCCGGTGGACAAATGATTTTAAAATGAAACTGCAAAATTAGATATTTATGCGAACCTGAAGAATAAATTAGGACAAGCATTGAATCTATGAAAAAATAGTGCTGCCTACCGAATATCGATGCTCAGCTGCAAAGTAAACTTGGAAAAGCCAGAGGAGAAGAAAGGGAAGAAGCATCACTGAATGGTTCGGGACGACGCTCTACCTTCTCCATTCCTCTCTCTGTTTCTCCCATTTCTCCCGTTGATTCAGTGTCAAAAAAGAAGAAAAGATGCCGATTACACATTCTCGGGATGCAATGCGATGATATTGCATGCGTTGTCATATTGAATCTTCCTCCTGTATTGTCCCTCTCAATTCCATGCGTAGTGAATTTCTATAGGAGAAGTGGTGACGTGAGCAAATTAATCATTCTATCTCTTTTGAAAAATCCAGCTTTATTATACTTCGTTCTTCACCATATCTTCACACAATAGTCAAAATAGGAGTGATTGAACAGGAAATAAAGCGGTTAGAACGACCTTGATCAGTCTGCTCTGCTCTAGTCTTCTCAGTCTTCCAGTCTGCTTGGAGCTGATGTTTGATCCTGTAGGAGGTATTTAGTGACTCTTAAGAAAAAGAGCTCATGTGCAAAAAAAGACTTCCATCAATTGCCGTAGTTCGAAATGATTTTATTTAAATTATATTTTAAAAAAGGCATCATCTTATATCACTTTCTTAGTTTTTTGGCTTAGATAAATTGGAGAACACCTTTGGAGGAAAAATATGTATTAAAACATATTCAAAAATCGTTATTATATTATTTGTGTGGGGGGTTGCATTCGTAATTTTATGATTATAATTGTAATTTTATCAATTTCAAAACGGCTACACTTAAATCTATTTCTGATGTGCCGCTGAATCGCGAAAAATGTTTTACCCTGGATTTTCATCATCTTTTCGCTTGGACATTGCAAATTCATTTTGAATGTTATAGCATATATTATTCCCATCCATCTCTACGTCCTCCTTTTCTTATTATCAGCGATATCTTTCCCACCTGATTTCTATACACTCACAAATTACACCTCATCGATCAAAATGTATATACATATACGTAGTTCTTCTGATGTCCCCAGTACTTCACGCTGCGGTTTTGCCACTCTGGCCTCGAGATGTGAATGACCCCTCAAAATGACTATCCTGAAAAAGAACGGCCTTCTGATACTCCATCTTGACCTGTGCAAATTTGCGACTGCAGATAAATCCTGTATCCTCGAGATGCCACTTGCTAGGAGAACACCTAGTTGAATAGGCATAGCCGTATTTTTCAAAGAATTTTTTTTACCATTTATCTTTTTTGTTTTAAATTTACGCGCAACACTATACAAAGTAGCCTGCTAATAGCCGAGTGTGGCACAATTATCGTACATAAAGCTCACTAGGCGCGAAGTTCGAACGGAGAGAGGGAGGCGTCAGGCCAGAGCACGCTGAGGCCGTGGGAAAAGAGGGGGGTAGGGAGAGCAGTATTGGGTGTGACGAGAGAGAGCAGATGAATGCGGGAAGAGACTTACATGAGACTGTCTCAGCGTCTTTTCTTACTTCTTATAAGCATTTTAATTCTTATCCGCAAATCCTGTTGTAAGTACCTGTCCTCTAGTTAATCAAACATTTCCAGTCAGCTGTACGTCTAGAGGGAATGGCTTACAACGTTCTACAGCAGTTCAATGAGTAAGTTTTAATTAATGTTTTATTTCTGCTCATATGACTGTGATATTTAGAATGATCGCCACAATCGCCATGGAAGATGTCGATCGCAATCATGATTTCGTCTGCAAGTCAGTCATTTTTATATTATAATGTTGGTAAGGGAGATATTCTTGTAATATATCTAATATTATTTTGCATAACCAAAAATTCGATGTAGTAACATTTATAAAAAAAGTATCGCAAATCATTTTCTAAAAAGCACTAGACTCTCGAGTAATCCCGATCCGATTTGAATTTTTACTTGAAACGACTGTAGCAATAGAAATACTGGGAATTTTCGCAACCATTATATATTTTTGCAGAGTCGTATCGCTTTTCGCAAAGTATTATGGGAAGGAGTTCAAGGTCGAGGCGGCCACACTCGCTACACACGCTGTCGCTCTCTTCGGATATTCCGCGTTCCGGCCGAGAGTTGAAGTGTGTGATCGCCGAATTCGACCGATCTACAAACTTCTGGTTTGTTCCTGAAATATTTTTTTTTTTGCAGTTTTCATCACTATTTTCAAATGCAGCGTGCGACGGTAGAGAAGAGAAAACTTTAAAAACAGTGATTCGTAATGTTGTTTTTAATTGTTCGTAGTTGCTCAGCTCATTTAACAATCTACTCTCAAAGTATCATTTTCAGAATACTTACTCACTTCCCCTACCGGATCTGAAGAAGATTCTTGAAGAGAACTGGGTCGATTTGGCAAGCTTTATGTACGATAAGGCCGATATGTGCATTCTGAGGAAAGACTTACACACCGCGAAGAAGATCCTGACAGAGGTTCGTGATGATTCTTATGTGGCTCTTTCAAACAACTCGAGTTTTCTTTTATTTGACTAATATAACGATGTTTGGAACTTCATATATTGATAGGAAGCAGTGGAATATGCGAATTAAAAATATGTATTTCAGATGGAAGACGCTGTCGGTCAACATCACGAGAAGGTCGAGGAGCTTCGGGAATACATCACGGAGCAGGAAACGCAGAAGAATACCAAATTTAATGCTGGAACTCCTCCTCCGTCCTCGACACAGTCTCGTGGTACTGTGAAGAAGAGCGGATCAAAGAAGAGAGGACGACCTTCCACTGCCTCTGAAGCTGCGAGAAAGAAGGATAAGAAGAAGAAAGAGATCAAGAAGAATGGAGGAAGGAAGGTACTGTAATCTACTTCAAATAAATTAGACCTCTATTTAAAATTAAAAAAAGATTTATTTCATTTTTGGGTGTTTATAATATTTATAATGTTATTCTTTCAGACCGGAGTGCAAAAGAAGAAGTGCACAATGAAGAAGCAACCCAATATTGAGAAGGCTCTTGAGAAGACCAGAAAAAGATAATAATTTTGGAGCTTCGTCCTTCACGCCCTCTCTTTCATCCCTCAACCATCCTTCTATCTCCTCCTGCGATTACATTCGTCTTTCTACAGATACCATATCTCCTAATCCCTAATATAATTTCCTCAGTTATCAATTGGACAAATTTAATACTCTACTCGCACATTATTCAGACGGTACCAGATCCCGCATGAAATAGCATTGTTAACACTTTGTACAGCAACAAGAATATTTCAATCGGATTGGTTTTTCATTTGTGAGCGCCTGATAAATTTGGTTTTATGATCAAATGCTTGGGGTTTATATTCAGTCCATTCTTTGGTATATCGCTCATTGTGCTCACAAATCGAAAATCGAACACGAATTCTGAAGAGAACGAAAGAGGACTGGACAATGGGTCTTAGAGGGGTTACAGCAAGAAGATGAAAGACGGTAAGAGATCACTCTCATTATAGCACAACCAATTTTAAGTTATAATTTTCAATTTTTTTGCTGGTTATATTTTTTGGTCTAGGTTTTCGAGCCGATCGCGTAGGTAATTATGTATTTGATTCTTCACCCGAGGATCCTCGCAAATGATTGAAAGGCGACGTTTTCGCCGAGAATTTTTTCTTTCACTGATTTGTTCGCTTACTCTGATTTTCGGGATTGAAAATGGAGGAAGAATACTGAGATACGTTACCTGAAAATACGACATCTGAAACGTGGTTTGATAGAAGAATCTCGACGATGAGGTCGGCATTGTCAAGGTATGTGCAGACCGCATTTCTTACAATTGTCACTGACAGGAAGCTGGGATCTATTTTCGTGAATTTTTATCCATAGCAACAATGTCATTGGCATTAATTGGCATTAATAAGTCGGATTAAGAGATCGTGGTCAGTGGTTAGCGATTAATTTGTCCTATATGCAGGTAATTGAGAATACTGCACAAATAAGAATGAACATTGAAACCATAACAACAAATCGTTGCATATTAGTTACATCGGGAAATGAGAGATGTACAATATTAGTGTGAGAACAGGGTTTTTCGGCAATGGATTATGTTAGGAGGTGAAGGATTGTATGGTTAGATGGTGCTTCAAAGTGAAACACTGCCGGAAGAAAGATTACGAAAGTGGAAAAAAGATGAGATTTACGGAACTGGGCCCAGTAATGAGAATGGTTCGGAATGGGGTCTTAATAAGGAAAGAGAGTAGGAGATGTGAAATTGGAAAGAAGCTCTCTAGAGCTTCACTCTCGAACTCCTTCTGGAACCAACCGGCGACTCCTTGGGAAGCTTCTGGACGTGCTCCTTCTTGACCGGACAAGCCTGAACATTCTACAGTAACGCCTCGCGATTGAAACTAGTGTTAACCGCTCGGGACGCTCGTCTATCTCGTTTCGACTTTCTGATGGTTGAGACATAAGAACGTGACACGAATAAGAGCAAACTACCGTGACTCACCTTGACATTCGATCCACGTCCCTTTTTCGGCAGTGGAGGAGCAACAGCGGCCGGGAAAGTTATCACTTTAAGATCATTCCTCCAATTATCATCACTTGCCCCGTCCTCCGCATCATCATAACCCATCTCAGTGCAGCCTCTCTTCGCAACTAGAGCTTTCTTGGCCTGAAAAAATTGTTTTAGAATCGCATTATCCCCTCTGCCTCCGCTCACCTTGGGAGGAGTGACAACACGGGCCCGCTTGGCAGGAGGAGCTGCAGCTGGAGTGGCCTTCTGTAAGCACGTGGTAAAAAGGTAAAGGTGTATTCACGTCATTTTACAGTCATAAGACAACGATATATGGGACCCACTGGTTTCCACCCAATCGAAATCATGTTGTGAATTCACTCAATATTTAGAATACTCACTGCGCCCCTGTTTCGAAGAGACCTCTTGGACGAGGACGAATCGGAAGGAACAGGCGCGAATGCCATATCGATCTCCAATAGCTTGTTGAGACGACGCTGGCGTACTGACGGAACCTTGGCGACGACTTGATTATGTGAGGTTTAACCCTAAGAATTCGCTCTGTACCTAAGAAATCCGGCATTGAAACCCACATTAGACATCAACTCTGAGTCGGAGTCTCTTTTCCTCTCACTCTTCAATGGGGACAATGTATTCCACTCATACTTTACCTGGTCATTCTCAGCCTTCTCACTCTTCTCTTTGTCGGGGATCTCTTCCGCCTCCTCTTCCCCATCGTACTTTTCGGAGGATTCAGCCTTCGTCTCTTCCCCATTCTCACTGCCCTCTTCCTCTGGCTCCTCCTCCTCCATAGCGGAATCATCTGACCCGTTTGAAGAAAGCTGAAAATAGATGATAGTGGAGACGCCTCTTTTGTCATCGGATGAATTAGTGGACCTAAAGGCATAACGAGAGGATAAATGTCAGATTCAAAATAACCGTACAGGTTGAGGAGTCTCGATCTCTTCTCCGGAGTCGTCGTTGTCTTCGACTTTTTCAGGGGAAGCGCCTCCATTCTTCTCTTCTTCATCTCCTTTCTCGGAATCATCCTCATCTCCATTAGCAGACTGAAACAACGAATGTGATAGGAATGATACACAATCATTGTTCACCCTTTCTCATCCACTATGGCATATGTAGTACCTCGATAATAGGATCTTCCTTCCCGTCTGGAGAGTTCTCTGCTTCATCTTCTTCCTCCATCATCTCTTCCATCTTCTCATCTTCCACCTCTTCCTCCACGGTATCCTTCGGCATCGACTGAAAAGCCATTAATATTACTCTTATCATCGCTGGCGTTCCGTCTTCCTCACACTTCCTCTTTCTGTAATGACCACTGGATTACCTCAGTGATTGGATCCTCTGGAGGGATCTCTCCGGTCTCGGCATCCTCTGTCTCCTCCTTCTCGTCTCCGTCTTCCCTGCTCTCAGGTACTTCCTCTTTCTCCTCTTTCTCCTTCATCTCGGACTGAAGTTTATTATATAGTTATTATGCATGTCAATGTTAATTCTTCTTATTCGAACTCGTGACCATTTCCTGTAAATCGATCATACTTCTTCGATGATCTGGTCTTCCATTTCCATAGGCGGGTTATCTCCTGCTTCCTCAGCCTCTTCCTCCTCATTCTTCTCTTGTTGGTCTCCGGTCTCGAGTACCTCCTCTTCATCCACGGCCTCCGTCGGCTCCGGCTGAAAACTCAATAAAAATATTTGATAGATCGGATGATTTATCCCACCTTTTGACGACTGCGTGCACGACCTCATGGTTTCACAGTGTATATTGTTTACTATCATTGCCCGTTCCATTCATCTAATCATACAGTACCTTTTCATTGGCGGAGACGTCCTCGAGACCCTCGAGTATCTTTTCCTGGATCGTTTCTACACCCCTTCGTCATTCTCTTCATTCTCTCCCACCCTATCTTTATGTGCCGGAAGCAGGAATAATAATTTTATTCATAAACTTATACCTATTAGTGCCTTCTCCCATTCCCAGGGTTTGATAGTACCTATATTTCCTGCCAAAACATGACTTACTAACGGATTCTATGTAATTATCAGCCTATCATTGACCCTTCCCAGATATTGTTTCATCCTTGTCACTTTCACAGGTATTTTCCGTAATAATGTTCGCTTCTCCTAATACCGTACCATGGCTGTGTCAACGTTTAGCGGTCTCTCTATTCACAATGCTCTCTCACCGGTTAGAGCGAGAGAGAGTATGACGAAATGAGAGATCCTGTAAATGTCTGCATAGCCCTGTATCGTAACATTTAAATGCTCAGCGGAGACGCTACGGTGTTTAGCGCATAATACGGAACATTTTATTCGCCGGCTCCTTATTGATTAATGCTAAAATTCTCATTTTCTCATTAAATGCTACTATTACCGCTAGTAAACGATTAGAAACAAGAGCTAGGGTCGGAGACCCTCTAGTCAAAAATTGAAATGAACGATAGGAATCGTAATACGCGGAACGGTTTAATATTTCACGATACCGTACCTTGACGAGTGTTCCCCGATTCGCGAGTGCTTCGAGTATCTTCAATCTCCTCGCTTCCATCTCTCTCTTCTCCTCGTTCACTTCGTCATTATCGGTAGGAGGCTGAAATACTGGTAATTAGTATATTGTTTGACCCTTTTTATATTCCCGGGGATTGTCTCCTCGTTGATCCTATCACCATTATCACCCTCCATTCCTATTCGCTAGTTTTAAAACTACGCTTTGACAGTGGAAGGGTTCTTTACTATTCCGTCGACGAATTGCACACTCTTCTTTGCTCCATTTTCTTCCTCCTCCTCCTCATCACCGCCATCCTTCGCCAGTGTGTGAAATCATGATGATAATAAACTAACGGTATTTTCACCATGTACTTCATCCCATTCATTCGGTCCCTCTATTCTTTAATCGTTTTCATCCCTCTCATTTCCCATCTCTATTTCCGGTAATTGACTATTCCTCTCCGCTTCTCCTCTAGTCATCTGACCCCTACAGATTGCATCAGGTCTGCCAGGTGGGAGTCAATCCACTCCGTATTAGGGAAGGGAGACTGGGGACTGAGAGGGCGTATCTGGTACCGTCAATCGGGAGGAAAACGTTCCAAATACGGTATTTTACGGTATTTTACCGTAAAAGTGAGTAAAGGCTCCCATTTCCTTCAAAGTTGATGAAATTGCACAATTGTTGGAATTGAGCGTTTCAAGTGATTACCTATCTGGCACAGAAGAACTATTTTCACAGATATTTCATTTAAGTACCGTAGTCGAAAATCGCGTGCGTAGTGTAAATTGGAGCGTGCCGAGCGTGCGCCATGTCGGGTGCACTATTCCAATTGCCGTAAATTGCGCTGTCTCGGCAGTTTTTTTGGCGAGCAGCTGATTGAAAACGCTTTCTTTATCGTGTTTCGGCCTATTTCAAGTGATTCATAGTTGATTTTGGCATTGGGAACGTGTTCCAGAGCTAGTGAAAGTTCCAGGAGCGAGCTGGTGGCATCGGAAGCTGCTACGTCGTCTTTTTCAGGCAACACTTGTGCTATAAAAATCACACAAAAGTCAACAGCGTTCCAAAAACGCCGCGAAAGCCCGGTTTACGGCAATTGGAATAGTGCACCCGAAGTGGCGCACGCCGGCACGCTCCAATTTACACCACACACGCAATTTTCGACTACGGTACTTTAATGAAATATCTGTGAAAATAGTTCTTCTGTGCCAGATAGGTAATCACTTGAAACTCTCAAATTCCAAAAATTTTGCAAATTTATCAACTTTGAAGGAAATGGGAGCCTTTACTCACTTTTACGGTAAAATACCGTAAAATACCGTATTTGGAACGTTTTCCTCCCGATTGACGGTATGAAAGTGAGAGTGAGACAGAGAGCGAGGAAGAGGAGATGTCAACGCACAACAACAGTGAACTTGTGAAATCCCTTGACATTGAAGCGATTCCAGATTCCTCCCAAACTCTGTCATCTACGTCTCACGTTATTACTAATGGCTGAAGATGGGTACATGATATCCTCATATAATGACTGATACGTGTTCCATTCACGCAGGTCGAGTGGTCCAGTCGAGAAGGGGAGTGGAAGGACCAACAGGACGAATAAGTAGGGAGATATAAGGGGCTAAGAACAAGGAATGAAGAGAGAGAGCGCGAGAGAGAGCGCGAGAGAGAAGGGGAGAGGAGGAGTGACCTGGAAGGGGAGATAGAGAGTGAGTGTGGGGGGAAGTGGAGAGAGTACGGGCGAGTAGAGCGAGGGAGAGGTAGAGGGGGCAAAGAAGGGGTGAGGAGTGAGAGATGCCTATGCAATTGGGAGCTGACCATCGATCGCCCACTGAGGAACGAGAAGACTCTCTCCCTTCTCCCCCCTTTCTCGCCTCCCTACTCCACTCAAACAATAACACGTCGTGAGGCTAATTCACTATATCAAGCCCAACGTTCTACAGAGAATTGAGAAAAAGATGAGCAAAATGGGATTGAACTAACCATCTTCTCCACCTCAGTCGAATCTTCTCCTGCCTCCTCTCCTTGATTGCCGTCCGAGTCCGCTGACATGATGCCATAATCTGAAGATAGGCAACTGTCAATCGAATCATTTAAGGTACAGTTGAAGTTGATTCCCGACACGACCTCTTCATACCTCGGAGAGTAAGAAGTCTTTGTGGTGTACAGATTTAAGACCGGGTAATATTCATACCTTCAGAGGGAGGCCGGAGTAGTTCTGCAATCTCCTTCTTCCTCTCCTCCATTGCATTCTTCTCATCCTCCAACTTCTTCTTCTCCTCTTCTTCCCTCCGCTCTCGTTGGCGACGTTGAAAACTTGATTCGCCGGGGGTTCTCGTAGGAGTTTTAGGCCTGAAATGAATTTTGTCAGGATAAAACAACACAGAATCATTATTGACAGGTAAGCCTTCGTAACTACTTGGACTTTGCGTAAAATGCTCTCTTCATTTCGCAAGCTCTCTTGTCGATTAGTGAGGCTAGAGAGCGGGCGAAATGGAGAGAGTCATTTCTGACACTGTAATTTCTAAAGAATACCTTTCTCTCTCCGACGAGAAGAGCATCAGATCCGGTTCCGGAGAGCCAGACATGTCACTGATATATAGATTGGCAATTGAAAGTCGAAATTCATGCAAAAAAAATCAATGCAAAATTAGGAGAATCTGAGAAGATTAAGCATAATTTGAACAGGATAAACTCTTTTGTGCAGCGAGTACACCACAAGAGGAGCACACCACGAGGAATTTCCCGGCCATGGCTACCGTAGCATTCTACGGTTTTGGAGCTATTTCGGAGAAATTCGACTTAAAATTTTGCTTTAATATCATATTTGAGAAAAGAAAGAGTCTAGTCAAGAAGCGATTTATATGTTTTTATTGGGTAAACCCTACTCGAGGCAGTGCTGTTTCTCTAAGTACGACTACAAACGGATTAATCGAAGAGAGATTGGCTAAACACGCCTTGCTGCAATAGCGGACGACAGAGAAGAAAGAAGAGAACAGAAATGATAAACAATGAGTGAGGGGGCAGGTCAACCAGACAATGAACTGTTTGGGCTGAGGAGGGATGGGTCTCCTCCCCTCCCTTCTCCCTCCCCCTCCCTCTTCTTCCCCCCTTCTTCCTATCCAAGTCATCTGACCCATCCCTTACTAGATCTCAAGCACCTGTTACTCTATCTCTCTCTCACCCTCTCCTCAATCTAATCCATTACCAGACGGCCCCCTAACTGATTGCCCTGTGAAAACCGTAATCGACAATAGGCTACTTCGACCTTGTCGATCGCAGAACAAGGAGATTTGCCCGTAATCTTCTTGTCGCATACTAATCACCATTCGCATCGGACATCCCGATTGTATCTGTCCGATCCCTAATCAACGCAAATAGACCATATTCTGATAAGATCAGTGTATTCACGACCCATCAGAGTGCGCGGATAACAGAAATTGATACCAGAGAGGAGCGATCGTGGTTTCTACATCGATTGTCCCTGACTTCCTTCAAACAAGAGATATACGTAAGCAGTATCCAAAAAGTGCAATGAGTTAGTGTCAATAACACGTAGACATAAACTAATGATTTAAAAGAGCAAAGTGATGACGATAAATAGAGACTTGCCATGGAATTCACGCGCAATAGTAGCAGAAACGTGGGAGGAGAGAAGGAGAGGGATAATGAGGAAGGTGAGGGCCTATCCCTCTCACAGGGAAATAAGTCTAACACGTAGACTTTAGGATCATCTAAGAGGGCTTTATAAGTCTAACAGGTCTGCCTCCCCCTCCCCTTATTAGATTTCGAAATCTTCCCAAATGGTCCTAGACTTTTGAAGTCGTAGACTTATTTCCTTTTGAACTATTATAGGTAGGAAGAGGGAATCGCAAGACTCCTCTTCTCGCTCTCACTCTTCATCTCAAGTACAATCTACCCTCTTGCGCACTGCCTATTAGCACCTCTGCCGTACTCTTCTGATCTCTATCTTAATCCTCATCCTTCCTGCTGTGCACCCATTCCCGGGCAGACATCCAGTGTAAAGTTCAACGAACAAAATAAGATTTTATAAATAGTTTGAAATTCAACCGAAAACACGAATCATACGATGTTGGACAGAAAACGATATTAGGGATGATACAGAAGACAAGAGAAGGAAGATTATATGCAATGAGCATACGTCATGGATGCTAAATTTACTGTATGCAGAAAGGAACGATGCTATTTCATAGTGAAAAAATTCAGTGTGATTGAAAAAAGCTATATATAATTATTTTCAGTGATCTGGAATTTTTATTTGAAGCCATGCGATGTCGAAATCCTTCACAACTGCATCAGTATTCTGAATGAAACACGACACTATTATTTCCTCTTTTCGTTCCGAACGAGGGACACATTGTACTCGATGGGGGTGAGTGGACTTCACTTCAGGTCTCACTAATGGAGGTGAGAGATCTGACCTAAGCTATAGTAGGTGACAGACGAGACGCGTTGCGTGCACGCGTGTGGTCGGTCATACGGTGCCTTGACCAGAAGGAGAGTGCGGGAAAGGGCGCTATTTGATTGCCATTGCAAGATCTCATCAGTTTAGCTTCTGTAAATTGTTTTTATTAATTTGCTCATTGCATAGCACTTGGCCTAACTCAATATTAATTTTATTTAAACAGATCTAGTCCATAATTATTTTATAATATATATTTTGTCTTGATATCAGTTTCAGCACACTATCTCAATAAATAGGTTCAAATCCGTCGTTCAAACGCCTGTGATCTACCATTGGCGCTTGACAATGTTAATTATTGAAGAAAATATACATGCAAACAATCGTAATTTCAGTGGAGATCAAAAATGACTAAGCGAGGAGACTCACATCAGCTTTCTACTCCTGCACGTGCGAAGCCAGCACCCGAGTGAGCTCTGATTTTTTTGAAATTTAAACGTGACATTAACGCATAAAACATCAGGAAATATCGAATATAGTCCATAATTGATTCAATGGAATTCATACGATCTGGGGTTGAAAATGCGAAATATTTCGTCTGTGGTTCTGTCTCACCCGTTTAACATGCAATTGAAGGCCGAAGAGCTCGAAGAAGAAAGCCAAGACGCCGAGCAAGACTCCAGTTAAGCCAAGATCCGTGGATAGGCCGAATGATAAACGGAAGTGCAGGGTCTGTCACGACCATCACCCTCTCAGAAACGAGTAAGTTCATATGCAAAAGAACCGATGTTTTCGCTATGCAATGTCAATGGGTCACTTGGAATATGAAATTCGCTGTTTCGAAAATTGTGTTTCGGTGTGTTCTTTAAACTTTCCTCATTTAGTTTCCCGTACGAGAAGATAGACTTCGACAGATCTGACGTCGCATGGCTTGATTTCATCGATTGTGAGGAATGCAAGTCGGAGTTCCATCTCGGGTATGTATTCTTTTTTCCGTTTCGATTATATTTTGGGACCCGATTCTGTGTGAACCAATCGGCGATCGTCTCATTTGGCGAGGAGCAAAAGTAATGCAAATTTAAATTAATATTATCCAGGTGCATTCGTTTGGAGCCTTTCAAGAAGATGCTGATCGCGACCTACGTGTGTGCTGCGTGTGAGAGAGAAGATCGGAGAACGACAAGTATGTCCTTTCTCAATTTACTTGGTATCATAGCTCCGGTTTGTCTTTTCGGAGCTATTTTGAGATTAATCGAGCCAACGAAAACAATTAATTAATTTCAAGTGAAGACTGCCGAAGAACTGGGAGAGACGACGGACGCGGTACGTATAGTTCAACTTAATTTATTTCGCCTTTGAATTAACTTTTTCAGATTGAAGATGTTAGCAAATTATGTGAACAGTTTTGTCAAAAATTCCACATTCGTTTTCGATTTTTTCACGATAATTATGAAGTGTTTGAACGGAAAGTTTTTCAAGGTGGGCTCGCAGAACTGGATCAAGAACTTCCTGCGTCCAAAGGAATTCGCGAGCCCGTGAGTTTTTTTAAAATTTTGGTATCTTGACAGGGTTACGATCTAGACTGGGCGATATACTCATGATCATCAGTTTTTCAGGCCTGCTGCTGCGTCGCAGGAAGAGTTCGGCCTTCGAGTGATCGAGGACGGACGACAATTCGAGGAGGAGTTCAACAAGAACTCGACCTGGAATTGCGTAAGTGGTCTCAGAGTACAAGATGGAAAAGGGAACGACGAAATATATTATTTGGCTTTTAGAGGGCAAAAGCAGTTGGTGTTAGTTAGTTTATGGCAAACAAGGTTGTGGGAGTTTTGGGGGAATATAAAGGGACAAAATGAGTGATGATTGTAAAAGCTTGACTATTTTGCAGATATTCCTCATCAAAAGTAAGAAGGACCTGGGAATTCAAGTGCCCCAGAAGCCCTTCGGCATGAAGGAACTCATCGCGCTCATGGGAGGTAAGTGCAATGCCTAGCACTAGGGCCGTGTTTCCATTCTATAATATGCATAGGATTCACTCACTCATCGTGATAATTTGAGCTAGTCTGAAAAATAGAAATAAATAAAATACTGCTTGATGCTTGATGCTCTGATCAGTAAAGAACTGTTTTCAGTCGATACCTCGCAGTGGTTGGAGAGCGTAATCGACGTGACGGCACAAGTCACGACGAGGATGTTGTTGTCCACCTTCAGGTTGGTTATCAGGACTACCACAAACTCATTCCAGGGACAAAACTAATGTACTGTGTTCAGTACTAAATCGGGCACCGTTCTCTGGAATAAATTACCAATCCGATCATCGTAATTTGTCTAATGTTCAGCGAGCTCTTCAACCTGGATGAAGGCGAGCGAGAGAGGGTTTACAATATCCTCAGTCTGGAGTACAGCAAGACAGGGTGAGTCGAGCGTAAGAGGCTTAAAAAAGGAAACAATGCAATTGGATCTCGGATATGAACGAAGAGTGAATGATAAATGAGGGTAAAATAGTAAAAAAAGATGAGCTCTAAGTTATTTGCAGACTCGCGGGAATAGTCATCCCGCCGGAGATCTACCGCACACTCAGTCTCGCCGATCGCTACTGGCCACTCAATGGAGGTGAGTATTCCGATTGTACTGCTCCGATCCTATAATTCCCAAATGCATTTGAAAATGTTAACTTTTCTGCTGAGAATCATGGTTACAATCTATATATTATATATTTTTTTCTTGTGAGGAAGGAAATATATTGGCCAAATGCATTTGAAAATGTTAACTAATCTTTTGATGATCATGGCCAAAATCTATATTTTTTCTGGGTAGAATAAATGATTGTTCAGAGTCCGCTGAGAAATGCGAGACGAAACATCTCGACATGCGCCCCGCAGTCGAACGATTCGTGCTCATCGGGATGGGGGGATCCTATACGGATTTCCACATCGACTTCGGTGGGTCGTCGGTGTGGTATCACGTGTTTCAAGTGAGTTTATTACTCAAATTGCTTTTTTTGGCCATAATACGCAAAAATATATATTATTGCGCATTCAAAAATAACAGGAAATATGAAACGAATATTAACATATAAATGTTCCAGGGCCAGAAGGTCTTCTATGTGGCTCCCCCCACCCCGAAGAACCTCCAGATCTTCGAGGTTTGTTTATTTTTTTTCACAATCAATACATGCAAAAACATAATTTCACAATATAGCAAGTTCTAATAAACAAATATTAAAAAATATTAAATGTAAATATGTGTCAGGGCCACCAGAACGGCGATCAGCAGAAAACCGTCTTCTTGGGTGATCGTCTGGAGGGCTGCTCGAGGGTAAGCTCGTGTTTTTGGGAGATTTTTCGAAAACAGCAAAAAACCAAGAAGATAAGATCTACCGTACTTGGGTATCATGCTTGCTTATATAAAGTTGTAGCACAGTAAACTTTAATTAGCTAAATAATTAATTGCAGGTGGTGATTAGGTCCGGACAGACTCTGTTCGTCCCTAGTGGATGGGTCCATGCGGTGTACACGCCCATGGACTCGATCGTCTTTGGAGGGAACTTCCTTACTCTGCAAGGCATGCAGATGCAAATTGAGTGAGTGCTATTTTTCAGCGACAGTGGTCGCGAATACAATGACTTTAGAGCTTCCCTCCCTGCACGAGTATTAATTCCCTCCCTGCACGAGTATTAATCATTAGCGATCTTAATTAAAATCGAATTCATGGGTTCACATGGATCTCTTATTCTCGGCTGCTTCTTTTTATCCAGAGGGGCATTAATTGCTCGCTTTCGAGCGCCTATCACATATTCTCGGGGTTGGGGTATTTCTTGGTTGTAGAGTATTAGGAGGATTTTCAAGAGTGCTCTGGAGTTATCACCCATTCTTGCAGGATTCAGAAGATGGACACCCGACTTGAACTGGGAAATGAATTTGGGTATCCATACTTCGATACAGTGATGTTCTACACTGCGCTCACCCTGAGCAAGCAGCTCAAGGGTATGCCCTTTCTTGACTCTTTAGTCTAATCATGCATGCAAGCATGTTCGAATATGCTTAGCGGAGATCGTACTCGAATATGCACATTGGAAATTTTAAACAACCAAGCGAATGCTGTTCTTACTTCTCGCAGCTCTACAAGCGATACAACGGTTTTTCTCATATCATCATTATCATCGATTTCAGAGCACTGTGAGAAGCGGGCGACCGGGTCGGAGGATGTGTTCCCGTATCTCGATGGAGCTGTCGCACTCGTGGAATATCTCAAGGAGGCGGACAAGGAGGTGCGATATCTGAATAAATCATTTTTTTTAGCTATGCGAGTATTCTGACTGATTGGTATAAAAATATGCTCATGTAAAATGTAAAATTTAGGTAACCTCGAAGAAGCAAAGCCCTTCGAAGTTTGCAAGAGGTCTCTCGAAAAAGGATATCGTCGAGCAGTTAGAAGAAGCAGTGAAAATGGCCAAAGAGGTTCAGGAAAATCACTACTCAACATATTCGTTTTACTTCCTCTTACTAGACATTCGTCCATGACTCTCCTATCACTTAGTTCTTAAACGAAGCTATCGTGAATTACAGGATGGAAATTTTGTATGTAAAATTCATGATATATTGCAGAATGATGCTGCTGAGGATCAACCTGCCATCAATCCGAAGAAGGAAGTGAATGAAGAGACCGAAGAGGGAATGAATTCTGATGAAGAGAATATGAATGATACTGAGGAAAACACGGATACCGAATGTGAGTGAGGATAGGGTAAATTGCATCTAGGAACTGGAGGATTAAACAGAATGATATTGGTAGTTGGTGGATAGAAAGGTAGAAATAAAACTGGTAGAATTGTAGTTGATCCGGATCAAGAAGAGGAAGATGAGGAGGACCTCGAGAACAAGAATGGTCATGATAATAAGGATGAAAAAGATAAGAAGAAAGACCTTCTAGAAGATGACGAAGAAAAACAGCCAATCATTGTGAAGGCGGGCAATGTTCTTCAACAGAACAGGGGTTAGTTAGTTTTCAATTTCCTTAAATCTCCCCATTACTTTCTCTTCGAATCTGCACCTTCTCTAAATCAAAATAGTCAGTGCGTAATCATTCGGAACCATGTATCACTTTTGCTTAAATTGTTTTAATATGATGTGCCATACTCAGATCAAGGAAACGATGAATTCAAGAAGAAGATTGTTCGTAGTGAAAATGGTGCGACCATATCGGCGGATAGAGATCGCCCCATGTAATTATTTCATCATTTAATAATGCAATACTTGCTATTTTTCTGCAATGCAAAACACATTTATCACATAAATTGCAGGAAGAGGGGCAATGCGGACGATCGAGAGAACGAGCGCATCAAGAGACAACGAACGGGTGAGATTTTCGTTGAAGATCCATTACAGAAGGGAATCTGAAAAGGTCGGAGGATTATTACTTGCACCTTGAATAAAAGATTGTCGAACAAACCTATGCTTCGCCACTCGTGCTTGGCGTAACCGCCTTTCACTTCGAAGAATGCTAATTGGCTCTAAATTGTTCATACTGGTTTTATTGAAGGAGGAGCACCTGTCGACATTACGAGAATAACGAGAACGATCCTGAAGAAAGAAAATGACGATGAAGAAGACGAGAGGACGAGACGAGCGATTGAGGAGGAGAAGAAAGCAGAGATGGAGAGAAAAGTTGCCGCCGCGCAGAATAGGATGGAGCAACTCTTCAACAATCCTCGCCCAACTATCCAAGTGCAACTGGAAGGTCGGTTTCTTTGGCTCGAAATTAGTTATCCAGGAGGAAATTGTTTAATAAAATTTTCTACACTTGAAAAAATGCAGCAGTATTTAAAGAAAATAACATTCTTTCTAGTGCCTGGATCTCTCGAGCAGGATGCAGAGTACATTCGCATAGTCAACAACGTCAAAGGTCAGTATCTCGCTACATTTCGTTGAAAGGAACAAAGTAGAAAAAGTGGAAAATCATTGCAGCTCGCGAAGCCGCTGCCGAGAAGAAAAGGAGAGAGGGGTAACATGCGAGAGCAGTCGTGAGAGCTGAAAAAGCGAAGCTGAGAGCTGCAATCGCTCGCGAAAAGGAGATTGAAGAGGAACAGAAAATCGCCGATGCAGAGGTCCAGGTGAGAGAAGAGAGCATTACGAGTTTTCCAGAATACATATAAAAATATAAGATATTGTAAAAAAGGATATTGTAAAAAGAAATACATTTTTGAAAACATAAGATGAAGACAATGTTGGTAGTGCCTAGTAAACACGATCCAAATTTCCCGCCAGCGTGCACACAACACGCCGGTTAGTCCTTAGCAACAGGCCACTGTTCTCACGGGTTAGGCTCCAGTTGCAGTTCGGACGTGGGGTAGTCGACGACGCGTTGCGCGTTAGTAACCGACTCAGTACTTTACTTTACTTTTATATAAGCTAAAAGAGAAAGAAAAAATGTATACATATAAAAATAATGTTTTCAGATGGCTAGAGAGCTGCAGGAGTGGATAGAGCAAGAGAGAAATAAAGCGAATCAACTGATGGAAGTTCACGTACAAGCATTCTTGGCTGATCAGGCTGTAATAATGGCTGCAGACGATGACCTGACTGCTGCTGCTGCTGGAGACGAGGGAGCTGATGCAATTGTGAATCAATGAGTTGGAAGATCTTCCGAACAGTGAGAAAGTGCCCGAAGCTAGTGTCATTCCCTTCGGCTCTTTATCTTGAACAGTTAATCCTCTTCACTTCTCCATTGTATCATGCTCAAATCGCCTTTTCTTTTCCACTGTGTCTTGTCCAGTCCCCTTCTCATTCGGTTCGGTGTCTCGTCTCCTCCTCTTCCCATTCAACCAAACATTCTCATGTTGTCGAATTTGAAGCAATCCAGTATTAACTCAGTGCTCATTTGTGTATAAGAAGACAGAAAGTTTGCCAAACAGTTTAAATATTCTAATGTATTATTTGTTTTAGAGATACCATGTTACTACTGACCAAATAAATTTGCCCGGAAATATTGAGTTTTCTTTTTTTTATCACTACAAATATGTTAAGAATGATCATATTAGATTCTCTATTATTCTTCCTTATTGAATGGCATTGTTAAAATACGATTTCATCCTCGCTAATAGTACATGACCATGAACCAAACGATATATTCCACATTACTACACATGTCTTAGTTTCACAATTGTACATATAACTTATTTTTCCAATTGTTTCTTGTCAATATTTGGCGTATCGAATATCACGTGTCGACTTCCTTATTGTTATCGTTATCACCCGTTTTGTCTACGAAATGAATTTGTGGATAAAGTTCATAAACATAAACCGAAAAGTATGTTGGCAATGAAGATGAAGGAAACATTGACCTTCCGAGACATCAAGCAGTTCGTGAGAAAAAAAGAAACCTGAGCTTCTACGCTACATGTCTCAACATTACCACTTCTGAAGTTCAACCAGCGGGTTTCTTGGCCAATTTTTGCCTTAGGAAAGTAAAGAAAAGAAGACTCGTGTATGTTCACACGCGTTCCTCGCATTATCATGGATTAACTGACATAAAGAGAGCCGAATATTACATCGCTATCTTTACTTCCCTTCCCGACGGAGCTAACAGTTCTGCACAGTTCTCTCATGTGTGCACCGGCATAGTCCTCGCAACACTCTAATTGGCCTATACCTTGTTGGTTGGTCACTCTCGTATTGCGCGCGACCTTGAAGTGGCTACTCTATCCTTGCTAAACTGACAGCACCGACCTTACTGAATTTCACGTTTCACTAATGATTTATTCGTTGATTATTGACCGATTAGTTAAACATGCATCTTTCAAAAATATCATCGAACTTCAGCATGCTTCAAGAATAATGTGAGACACTAGTTGTAGATAAACAATTCTGAGAATAATGTGATACACTAGTTGTAGATAAACAATTCTGAGAATAATGTGAGACACTAGTTGTAGATAAACAATTCTGAGAATAATGTGATGCACTAGTTGTAGATAAACAATTCTGAGAATAATGTGAGACACTAGTTGTAGATAAACAATTCTGAGAATAATGTGATGCACTAGTTGTAGATAAACAATTCTGAGAATAATGTGATACACTAGTTGTAGATAAACAATTCTGAGAATAATGTGATACACTAGTTGTAGATAAACAATTCTGAGAATAATGTGATGCACTAGTTGTAGATAAACAATTCTGAGAATAATGTGATACACTAGTTGTAGATAAACAATTCTGAGAATAATGTGATACACTAGTTGTAGATAAACAATTCTGAGAATAATGTGAGACACTAGTTGTAGATAAACAATTCTGAGAATAATGTGATGCACTAGTTGTAGATAAACAATTCTGAGAATAATGTGATACACTAGTTGTAGATAAACAATTCTGAGAATAATGTGATGCACTAGTTGTAGATAAACAATTCTGAGAATAATGTGATACACTAGTTGTAGATAAACAATTCTGAGAATAATGTGATACACTAGTTGTAGATAAACAATTCTTTATCTCACAGATTCTACACATGCGATTCTCTAGACGATGTGTATAAGTGGAAGCGATTTATGGAGCAGCTAAGGAGAGCAAAGCCACATCAGACAACCACGAACGCCATTCACGGTATGCATTTGACTTATTGCGTTTATTCGCGCTTGATTTGCTTCTCTCGTCTTTCATTCACCTTTCCACTAGCGAGCAGAGAGAGATGCCATAGAGAGATAGTGTGTTGTGAGGTGCATTGCAACTCGTCATTCAGAGAACGAGACACACTTAGATGAAAGAGTAACGAAATCTCAGTTCAAATGTTCTCTACTTTTGCAGGAAGTGAGCAGCAACTGAAGGATATGACATTGGGAGATCTGATCGGAAAAAGGAAGAGAGCTCATACTAACTACACAGAAGGTTTAGTTATTCCGTCGAAGATCACCCGTAAAGATAACGGGAGTAAAACACCTGGTTGTGCATCATTCGTTCTGCCAGAAGTATTAGAATAGGCAAATATTCTATGAAGCTAGGTAGAGGCAGTTAGAATTCCCCGAACAATGAAGTAATTCAGTCAATGTCTGCAGATCTGACAGTTGGGGACGTCGTTCGGTTGAAGGTGCTTCACTCGAAGAACCAGAACAAGCAGATTCGGGAATCTGCCGTCAATCCTATTCATATCGATGACAATACCTCCACGAGGCACTTTCATTGTTGAAAGGACGATTCTTCACTCAACGAACTGTCAGACAATAAGGGATCTGTACGTATACTGACGGTTAAAATAGGGAAGAACGACGAAGTTCGAAAATGTGAGCGTGTATTCTTTCCTCAACCATTTTACGATTAGTTGAGTGGATCAGAGTAAATGGCATTGAATTATGCTTTACAATTGACTCTGAGCCGAAACTAATTTCGCATTCTTCAGGGTGTAGTTAACTGGATGACCGATTTTCCGGAGCCATCTGTTCTGGAGTTTATCGATCCTTTCTCTTTCAAACGGGCGACTGAAGCAGAGGATTACGATGACGGATAAGGAGATTGAAGAAGAACTGCTGAAGGATCCAGAGGTTGGTGATAAACGAGGGTAGCGAAGTTGAAAAATTGAAGGAACGGGTCATTAGCGTTTTCAAATCATGTTATCGTGAAATTATTTTCCGTTCCACCCGTAGTTGACCTTTGACTATCGTTCGATGGGCGGAGTTAGGAAGAGGCCGAGAGGAGGCTAGTGATCTACCTGCTCTCCCTACCTCTTCCCTTCCTCTCTTTCCCAGACAATCAATAAGCTAACCAGCACATTGAGTTTGCTGAGCATTTGAAACGCACGATATATTACGGTAATCATTGCCGGCATCTATTCCATTTGCCCGGGTATTTTTGATTCACTCATATATTTAGTGCATTAATCTTCCGTTGTCTCTAATGACATCGGTTTTGAAAATACAATACAAAAAATCGTTCATTGCAGGCTTCGTTAGCCGAGATATATAAGAAAAGAGACGTGAGAACGCAAATCTACGCTGCTCTGGGAGAGGCGCCACCCAAGGGAAGACCTCCCCGTAATGAGATGGACATATTGAAAGAAAGAGTGAGAAGAAAATTCGGAGCAGTGAAGAAAGTGCAATTTTAACTCGATTTGCCAATTGCATTTTTCTTTATTGTTGTATCTTTCCCATCCACACGTACCAATTTTTATATTTCATCTAGACTCTCACTCGGTATCTTTTATTCCTCAGAATGTGGATATCGTATGCCGATATCTTATGTGACAATTGAGTACCTATCGATAAAGCACTCGGAACACACTCGAATCAAAAAGTGGATGCTAGCTAGATAAGGGGAATCCCACAATTCGAACCTAGTGGGAACATGGTACAGAAATTTGGAATCGGATAATGAAAATAATGAACAACGAAATACAAATAAGAAAATGATAGAAGGCTTCTAAGAAGGATACATAGGAGGAGAACCAGCCAGGAAGAATAAGAAGAAGTCTTTTCAGGAAGGGGTCAGTAGAAGTTCGAATGGAAGAGAAAGTCAAAGAAGGGCACAATGCGGACGATTTAGCAAATAATACGATTTGTAATGATAGAACAATCAATAAAGTGAAAACGGCATGAGGAGGGATGACATACGATTGGATGAGATAGTGACACGAAAGAGTAGCTCGGAGAAATTGAAGCGAATCTGAAATCTTTTATCGTTAACGGTATTTTTTAAATTTTTACTCTTTCACTCTTTGAAATTCTACCTATGTCTTCAAATAAATGGTCATTACCCACCTCCTTCTTTCAGATGAAGCTGCTTGCCAGTTCGATCCTTCCATTTAGCTTTATGTAGTGAATAATCCTGAAGTTTAAGCATCTTTTTCGAGATACTGTTGCGCACTCACTTCTTCCATGATTCGTGTTGAATCAACGTTTGTTGTCTTCCAATAATGATCAACGCCTTCTTGGCGCGAGTCAGAGCGACGTTCAGTCGGCAATTCTGACTGACGAACTCCGGCTCTCCCGATGTTCGGGTTGTCATGAGGATGACGATGTCGGCCTCGGAACCCTGAGACGCGTCCACCGTACCAACCTGCAATGTAACGATTGCGCTTTGCACTGTAGCATTCTCTCGCTTACGGTCAGAGATGGATTCTTCATCTTCATTCGATCCTTCTGCTCCTTGTAGAAAGTGATCACCCGCAGAGAATACTCGTGTAGTTCATTCTTCATTCGATTCGTCAATCGATCGACAATCTCGAGTTCCTCCAAGTTGAATCGAGATCCAGATGCGGAGACCTCCTCAGCTTGTCCTTCTAACTCCACGAAGAGTACTGGCTCATTGCCTTTGAAAAGCTCGGGGAGAAGTCCTCTTGAGCGTTCTCTCGTGAACAACAGTGAACCTCCATAGAACAGACTCGAGGGAATAGCTCCGACTCCCGGATCCATTCTTCTGCAGTTTCTCAGCGTCACACGGAGAACCTTCCTGCTCCTCTTCAGCACTTTCGCCACTGAGTACGCTCCGAAGTCCGTGTAGAAGCTAGGTTCATTCAGACAGGAAAAAGGCGGAAGTTGTCGAGGATCTCCACAGTATCGTTGGCAAGCTTGGGGAAGGGCATCGGTCAGGGCGAGTAGACTTGCTTCAGGGACTTGAGAAGCCTCGTCCACAAAGATGACAATCTCCTTCTTGGACTTGATGTACTCCGTGAGAGCATTCTTCTTGGGCTTGCCGAATACTGGTTTCATCTCATCATCCTTCATCGCTTTCAGGAGCGTATCGATTGTCATACATAGGACATTCGGCCTCTCCACTTTTATCACACGCTCGAGGCTGTTCTTCGTAATGCATCGAAATGCTCCTTCCATGTCCTTGAATTGCAGAATCTGACTTGAAAATCTGACTTTGGTCGATTCGTCGCGATTCGCATTATTCATCGACTTCATCAACTCTCTCAGGTTTCTGACTGACTTCCTCAACTGGCCGTCAGTGGATCTCAAAATGACGTTGGAGAGGTCAGTCTCCGTGGATTCTTCATCGTGTCGGAAGATGACTCGGATCGCTCGGGTATTGGACGAGGAACGGTTGGCGGGCTGTTGGATCTTCTCTGTTGCCACTCCGACGGCAGTGTTGGTAATGGCAAGAACGAGCACGAGGACGTCGGGATTGTTGATTACTGTTTGATGAACAGATTCGCCGAGAACCGTCGTTTTCCCGCAGCCAGGCCCGGCGTCCAGGAAGACCAGACTATTGCGAAGCGACGATGAGAGAATGATGAACTCCCCCTGTTCGGGATCCCACTCGACTCCAGCGACATTAGCGATGTCACGGGCCTGCCTGTGTGCAATCTCTGGTTGCTCGTTCACGCAGTCATAGATGGTCTTGAGGATCTCCTCTCCTCGGCCTTTAATGACGACTCCTCTCTGGACACACACATGGGAAGGGTTCGGGGATGGTTCGACGAGAGTAGCAGTGACTTCCCCTTCCGGCAGATCGCCATCCTCGAGATCCACAACGATTTCGATGATCTGATTGTCCTCCGCGAATCGAGAGATGAGAATCGTTGCACCGAATGTTCCATTGTTGGACAGGACCTGTAAACATATTTCTATATCATCTGTTTCTGTTATAGTTATGTGATAAGTGTGGTATCGACTTTTTTAGAAACATAATCATTGTTTAGTATCGCCTTACTTAGGTTGGAAACATTCACTAATAGATCGGTGGGATGGAAATAAAGTGCAAGTGACCTACGAAAAAAATACGTACCGTCAACATCTCTCCTTCACTCCACCCATCTTCCTTCACCTTCCCGATGATTTCCGATCGAAAGATGCCGCGATTTCTCAGTGTCTTCGTAAGAAATTGCAGAGTAATCACCCTCGGTGCAAGGTCGAGAAGCTTCAGTTCCTCCCTCATCAGTCCACTTATGCCTGAATATAGAGTTCATCATTCGACTTATATATCAGTTTCAATGAACATAATCCATAAAATAGGGTCTAGACTGAGCGATTGATCGATGAAACCTACCCAGCTGGATGAGTTCGAGGACCGTCTTCAACTTCGGTAATTCCGCCGTCAAATCCATTTTCTCGACTTGAGCCCTCTGACGAATAATCTTCATGGTCGGTCCTTGCACCTTCTCGATCTTCATGGGATGGATATCCTCTTGTACTTTCGATTCCTAGGTAAAGGCAATACTTACATAATATAGTTGGCCATTTATCTGGCAGTACGGACTAGCGTCTGAGGAACGATATGAGCAGTCTCATTTAGCACCTTTTCATACCTCGAATACAAAATGGAATAGCGTCTGGATAGCTTCGTCCGATGCAGGGACTGCCGAAAGGAACTTGCAACTAGTATTCAGTTGATATTGCACAGTTACGACGCCTTCGTGCGTGACGAATGGCACCTATGATGTTATATGATAGCCGCGCGCAGAATGGTAGAATAAATTTGAATGAATGGTATGAACAAATGGAGCTGTGACCCATCATGTCATCATCTTGTATCATGAAGCAAACGCTTATGGTCGTCAACTTTCCAATTCAAGTTAAGTATTTTGAATATACCTCGATGGGATCCTCCCTCTCCTTTCCCTTTCCACCCAGAGTCAATCGTCCATCGTTTATTCTTCCCAGTATTCATCAACGGCTCCGCCCGCTGGACGAATGTGCATCTTCTCACTTTGAAGAATGGCTTTCCCTGCGACCTGCGCTCATTTCCGACGAGAGTGGTCCTGAACATTCTAATCATAAATTGTCAAAGATATTTCGAAATGATACATAAATTAGTGAAATACACAAATACTAAGACTCACTCGTTAACCCAAACGAGATCTCCACTGGCGACCTCTCCGAGATCGATTCCACTCATGAACGAATGAAGATTATCCGCTTCCCCATCTAACTCAATGAATCGCAGTTGCTCCATTCCATAGTAGACGTAGGGATCGACTGCTTCTAATGTGGCCACACCACTATCATGATCTATCCTCTTCACGCAGAATAGAGCTGGCGAACGACCGCCAACAATCGATGGTCTGCTCACGTACTTGATTGAGTCTTGTCGCTTTTTCAGATGTTTTGCATGGACGATCTCTGATTCGATGCTACCCATCATCCTTTCCTCCAGGAATCGTGCTTCTTGCCTGATTTCAAGTGCAGCGGAGAATGATTGTTGGAGGAAAGGATTCCACCCTTGAGGGGACCGATTGAGAGATGGGACTGATCTCTCGACGAATTGATCGATATTGCAGCTGGGAGTGCCAAGGATCCCGTTGTCGCTTCTCGATTCTTGGTTATGACCTCTTGAGGACCACGAGAACGTTGTTGACATATCGACCAGTGAGCAGATTGGGTCGGACCATTCCTGAACAGTTCATTGATGTTAAAGTAATTGAGATGTTTAAAGATACCTCTTTAGTGTGGTTCATAATCTTTAGAAGTTTGCACGCGGTGAATACAAGTGCGAATTTACTGTTCGCCTTAAGCAAGCGTTGTATTTTGTATTTTCGGGTGTTTTCGAAATTTCTACCTGGTAGTTTTCATTGCTTGTCTGCATGTGTAGAGGAGCGATGAACAGAAATTCAGGAGGATCAATTGCTGTCCCCAATACCGGCTCAGGGCCTGTCACTCCGGGGAGATCGAGATGTCTGTAAATATATAATTAGGAAAAATTCGGCACTTTGAGTCAGGGATGACATACATAGTAATTAAATTTTTCGATGTCCAATCCCACCGAAAGGCTCGGCGAAACGAGAATGTGCAAAATGATTTTGCAGTTTTTGATTGTTTTAAACTGTGCAACCCTGCATGAACTGTGCTACTCACGTAATCTTTACTCCATAGTACTTCTCATATTCTTCCACAAACTGTTCCCTACCTCGGCCATCTTCACGCGTAGAACTGAAACAAGCAAATGTCAAGAAGCACAGTTTTCTGATTCCTCACCTAATTCGGCTGACAGGGGCGTAGAAATCTGATAGAATCCGTATTTGGTTGCAGTGAAAAAGATGACATGTCAGTGATCCGTACCTGCAAATGACAATGAGCACTTCACTTCACAATGGATTGGTACTGAAAATAATCATAGTGAATCTCAATATTCACTTACACGAAGAAAGGAAAGTGAGAAGCTGTTAGATGGAATGTTTCAACGAGGTTCTTCGGTTTTCCATTGTTGTAACAATTCACGTCCTGAATGAGTGCGTTTGAAATTTAGTTGAAAGAACAAATTTTTAAAAATGGTAAAATAAAGTACTTGATTTTCAGCCTTCTTTATATCGATTCTGAATCCGATCTCCTCAAAGCCCTGGACGGAAAACTCGTAAGTTTTCTAAAATAAAATGTTAATTTATTATCGCGAGATTATTTCCCATTCCACACGTAATTGACCTTTGGCGAACTGAGCGGAGGGAGTAGCGAGGAAGAGACCGCGAGGAGGCTAGTGATAACCTACTCTCCTCTCCCTTCCCTTTTCCCTTCTTCACTCAGATAATCAATGGCTCGCTAACTAGCACATTAAGTTTGCTGAGCATTTGAAACGCAGGATACACCTTTTCGTTCAATTGAACCAGGAACGCACCTGACAGCTATCGAAGAGCGATTGGGAAGCCAGAACGTCTCCATATCTGAAGAAAAGAAGACATCCATGGAAGAGTTCAGATTCGCAGAGATGCGAGAGCAAGATTCGGCAATCAAATTTCATTCTTCTTTCAGTGAGCCTAAATGGATATTCGTTTTCAGGATAAGCGGAAGAAACCATTATCATTATTATAAAGAAAATTCCAAACGTTATGCTAAAAAATCATACCAATCACTTTCTTGATTTGAGTATACATACTCAATATATTGCCCTTCATTCGTATGGTAGCATCCAACAACTCGATATGTATACTAGAAGGACAAGATTAAATTATCTCATGCAAACCAAAATCAAACCGTTGTGAAGGGGACGTCCTCTGTTCCATCGGCAACGCTCGTAGAGATAACGAGCTGAAATGGCTGTGGTGTAATGGTGAACTATGTCATGAAGATAAAAAAGAGTAGAAACTCTTTAAGCGAATTTATGAAAAAAATGAAGAAAGAAATGGAACTGATACAGGTGCAAAGACAGAGAAGTGTGATGTCTGGAGAGGAATACCTTTTTCACCCCATCCGTCTGTAGATCGTCAGCCATAACTTTGATCGTCAATATCCGGTCGACCTGCAAAAGATATGGCACGAATAGAGAACTGAATCAAGATAATTAATGTACTTAGAACTCTTCCTCTCTTCTCAAATCACGCATCGGACGAAGAATGTGAGCTTATTTTCGCGTTGAAAATGTTACTAATAAAAAGGTGAAGGCAATACCCCCATTGACCCTAATAGATCGATGATAATTTCTGTGCGAAAATGCCGAAAAAAAGTCGAAAATCTGACTACAGAAGTTATGCGCGCAAGGAAATGATAGGGGTAGATGGACACACATAAAGTGAGACGCGATAGAAATGTGAGATGAATCCATATGCAGAGACTAGTCAACAAAAGGTTTGATTATGGGAAATGGAAATCTAGCGGCGGAACAGTATAAATAAGGGCGCATTGTCATTTCGTATCTAGGCAAGAATGCAAACTGCGGTCGAAAATGGATAAGAGGGAAAGGGGCAGACAGAGTGAGAGTGATAAACGAGGCATCAGTGATAAGAGGAATGCAGTGTTGGAAGGAAGAGCTGAGATCATTAACGGAGTTAATGATTCAATCATTTTGAGTGGAAAGAGAGAGAAAGGAGAAGAAAGGATTGTTATCCATGTTTCTCATAAAAAAATAAAGGAATTCGTGAGGAATGAAGTACGTACAACGAATTTCAATGTATCTCGCAATAGTATGTTGGTTCGGTAGAGCAAGAAGATACCAGAAGAAGATAAGAGTGTATGCGACAACTGATTATGAATCATCAAGTGTACTAAGGGGAAAAGTCTTGGCGCGCGAATCGAGACTACTCGTGAACGCGCAATTTGTTCCAAGTGAGTAAAATTGACTCAAAACGAACGATCAACGAAGAGAGCAGATGGAGTAAAGGATTGGAATAAGAGGGAGGGAGGGAGAAAGAGGGTGAAGGAAAAAGAGCAGTTAGTTCACAAAGACAGAGAGGCTAACTGATCAATTGAAAGGAGGAAGAGTTCACACCAGCTGCCCTCACAAAGGGTTGAGAAAGGAAGAAAACAAATGAGGCCACACACGAGCCCTGCCACTTTAGAATGTAAATTAAGAGGAGTCTCATTGTTTCAGTTTGGATCCGTTTTCTAGCCTCTTTATCAGGTTGTTCGTTTAGAGCCCCAGAGGAAAAAAAAGAAACAGTCGTTTAATCCGCGAGGAATGCGAAAGGAACAGCGTATGATTTTCCTCTGAAATAGAGAGAAAATGGTAAAGCGAGAAGTGAGCGAAGGAATATATCGATAACTCTTCGGCCTGAGATATATGCCCCTGGACTCCCTATCATTAATCTTCCACTTTTTTTACTATGAGATAATGAGCCTGAAGGGAAAGATACAGTAAGACAAACATAAGACGATAGGGGTTTCAGTTATCCACAGACGCTGCTTTAGAAAAATAGTTCTCCCTATATACCACCTTTTGAAATACTTCCTCGATTATCATCATGCCATGGAGAAAGGTCCACAAAAAAATCTCTTAGTCGGGAGCTGAATGAAAATGTTCATCTATAAACCAAAGGAGAAGAGTTTTTTTAAGTCTTATCCTTGCCCCATTCCCATGGAAATAGTCGGAATTGTGTCTGATAAAGATAAATCTTTCCAATTCAGCTATAGGAAAAAGTTGAATCCTTCCCATGGAATATTTTTTTCGGTACAGATAGGCCGACAAAGATTGGTGTCCTATATTTAAGCAACAGTAACACAAGGATTGAGGACCATTTCTCAAAAAAGAATGAGTAGAGATTTTTGGAAAATCCTTATCCTTGCCCATTCCATGAAAATTGTGAGAGGAATTGTGAGCGAGACGAGATATCTCTGTCCCATTCATGAAGAACTCTCGATAAATTTAAAGGAAGGAGAATTGCGTCGGCCTCCATGGACTACGGTGCAGTTAGGTGGACAAAAGTTGGAAGGGTTTCCTCGTTTGCTACGGCACGACAAGAAATGAGGGAGGTCTCCAACAAGAGAGGAGTTACTTTAAAGCACAATGAATCTTGCAATGAAATGGGGAGAAGTAGAAGTTCATACTTTATATAGGCTTATGAATGATAAGAAACGTGCGCACATCCTTTAGCAGTGCGCCTTCCAATTTCCCATTCCGTCATTCTCGCCCTCAGTGGCTACGGGAAACTAAGTCTGGATCTCCTTTCGGGGAGGAATCATGTGCAAAAAAGTTGATTAAATTTCTGTTTTGGTTGATACGAACTTTATAAATGACCTCGGATGCAGATTCGTAGGATGAGATCGATTCTAGATCACGAATTTAAGCATACTGCTGGGTAAAAAATAGTCTGTTGATCAAAAATGCAGGAAGATATGTGAAACTGGAAAAAAAAGTTCTCGAACGACTGTAATGCCATTGTGTTCAGTATGAATTCGAGACAACATCAATGTCAATACAGATTTACAGATCATGGCATCTGGCGACGGGCCTGCAGGAGGAAACAAAGTTAGGGATGGGAATGGGTTCTTCATAATCAATTTCAAAGGGTCATGGGATGGTATCTTCTTAGCATTTGTGTGTCAATGCATGTGATCTTATTTCTCGGAAACAACTTTAATATCTCCTCCACTGCACATTACGGAAGGAAGTAGGGGGACGCATTACGGAGCGCATATTACTGAGCTCACATTCCATTACATTATTAGTACTTCATTTGAAAATGAGGGCGTTTCTGGCGGAGAAATGTAAAACAATGAGAGCATAATCCATAGTCCCATTCTTTGTAGTCCGATGCCTAATCTTTTGGCGAGACACCTTCTCGTTATATATCTACCAAATTGTTAATTAGTGTTGTTAGTTTTGTATATACAATATAGCAGTTTCCTCCATTTCCAAGGTAATGGAGGTGCAAAGGAAAGGGTGGTTAGAGCGGAGGAGAGAAAGGGAAAGGGGGAAGAGAGAAGCCCCTCTAGCAGAGAGTTTCCCACACGCGTTCGTGGTGTAATGGTCAGCATGGATGCCTTCCAAGCATTCGACGGGGGTTCGATTCCCCCCGAACGCAGTAATGTTTTGCATATTTTTCCTTATCAAAAACAATTTATTCGATTCAATTTAGCTCATCTTTTTGAGCAAACTTAGGACACATCATGCATGACTAGACATTGCCATTTATCACACCTTCACTTTGCTCGTAACCGAGGAAATTCTCAATCTCTTTCAAAAGATAGACCAAGTCAGCCATCAAAATACTCTTTCTTATTCTCCGCAGCAGTCTAGACCACAAGATGTCAACGATGTAAGCTTTATTATGAGTCCTTCCATCACCCGCATGACAAATATAGTTTAACGTGCTTCTCCTCATTTGCCTGGTCTCACATGCGAATTGGGACGGTGTCTACACGCTTCTTTCATGATTATTTCCTCAATAATCTCCAGTATCCGAAGTGGTGTGACATGTCTCTCGCCTCAAATCATTATTACTGTTTTTATTACTTTTATTTGTTCCACTAGTTGAAGTGTGAGAGAATATGCGAAGAAGATTTTCCTATAGTTTCGCCTTCTTAGTGATGGACGGCGGACATATTCCCTTCACTTTTTCTTGTCTTTAGATTCAATAAGTTGAATGTGCCATCTTACCTCGTTGAGAATGAGGAGCAGCACAGAACTGTGCTACCAGCATGAAGAGTGTCAACCACGACAAAGTGACGATCGCTCGAGACATTCCAGAATCTCATCCACCCTCTTGAAAGAATGGCTACAAACCGATCCTAGACGCCTTTTATAGTTCCTTGCGAGATAATCCAATGGTAGATGTCTCTTATCTTGTCGTTGATGAGAAGAAGTAACATGTTTCCCTATATTCTTCGACCATCCTTAGTCTCAAACCTCTTGTCTAAGCCTTGACGTAATTGTTGATTTTCATAAAAATTGAAAGGAACACTCAATTGTTTCTCAAATTCGCGTGGAATGCAATGGGCGTCAACAGTCGTTCATTCCACAGGTGGAATTCCTCCTCAAAGCGGTCTAAACCGCTTATGAGCATGGCTGATTAGAGTACTGAGATGCTTCGATAACAGCGCCCTTCCCGGGAATGCATTACGCAGTTTTATAATCTCTATATTATCGATGGGTGTGGCTGAATGAGGAAGTGATCACCTCTTGCTCTAAGCCCTTTCTTCTTCACCTTTCCCAGTACCTCAGCACCTATTCTCTTGCTCTAATCCTATTCTTGTGTGCCAATCCCACCATCATTTGATCTCATAGAATCTCACTTTCCTCTTTCATCATTCATTCATTACTCGGAATACAATTAAAAAGTTTCGTGTGACCTCCGAGATTGCAACCGCGTCGATTCTCGTTCTTTTTCTTGCCATTAACCTTCTAGTGGGGCCAATTTTGCGAGAGCAGGAGGAGGGAGGGGCGAACTAAGGAGATCCTTTCTTCTCCTCCTCCTTGAATCTTCCCCCCATTTCACTCTGTTGTCCAAGGAAACGGGAAAGGCTCCTCAATATGAATCCTCTTTCCTTCCATCTGACATTTTCCCTCAATCCTTCCTATACTTTTTTTCTGTTGACCTGACTTTACAGTAGCCATTTCCTCTATTTGGACTCCTTTTTCTAGAACAGCTTCAACAAGACTTACAATAGCGCATTTAAGTTACGATTGAGATCTGAGAAAACTGAATAATTAGATTTGTCTCGATGACGTTACTGACAAGTGTATTCTCTACAACCCCCCCCCCCCCGAGCAATTCCTCCTGTTGACAATTTGAAACTCTCAGAAGCTCATTAGTGTTAATAATGTGGGTGGCGCAAACTACGTCCTCACTCGTTCTTTCTGCCTATGAGGGCGACATAACCAATAAGAAGGTCTCGAACTTCTCAAAGAACATCTCATAATCATCATCCGTTTCGTTTTTTTCCCTTCTTCTCGCAGGTTCCTTAGCTTGTCGTCGCAAACACCGCTCATGCCCATTAATAACCACCTGCGGATGCGTTTCCATTTAACTTTCCCGCGTCAAATCGACTTAAATTCTTATTTCAGATGGCAGATGACCCTTCCTCTCCTCGGCCTTCTCATCCTTCGGGACAACCACTCCCTAAGGACGACGATCAACCAACCGACCAACCTTCTCCAGCCGAATTATACGCTCGTCCTCAGACTTTAGAGGAATTACGAGCGCAAATTCGCTCACTATACCCGGTCACTCCTCCTCCTTCGCCGATTAGACGATCGTATCGCTCTCGTCAGACCGCTGCAACTTCTTCCTGTCCAAATATTACGGAATTTGCACAAGTAATCGAGCTTTTTTCATCATAGAAATCTTTCGAGAATATCGATTGATGTCAACTGAAACCTTCCTACTCAGGTCCGTCATGCAAGGGAGATGGATGTGTTGTTTCCCTTAATCGTCTCCCTCAAGTTCGACCTGGAGATGTGCAAGAACGAATACGCTACCGTATATATCCTTGTTTCTTCCCAAGCTTTCGATATTTTTTTTTTGCAGGAAGACTGTGTACGTCAGAAGAATCTCTTCGACAAGATGCGATGTTATGTGAGCAAATACAAGGAGCTCCAGAAGATGGAGGATTTGGAATACCCTATTCGCTTCGTTAAACCGCTTAAGAAGTCTATGAGACGTCGTTCGCACTCCCACTAATCTTGATTAGTGTAATTTAATTACTAAGCAAAGTTTCTTAAACTAAGCTATTTAATTGTATAACAGCCAGCATGACCATTTTTGTCTTTCGACAGTAAAATCGCTTCATGCCCGTCTACATTTTCAAGCTTTGAAGAAGTTTTTTTTGATTACCCCTTTCCCATCGTTTCGTTCCCATCGTTCGATCCTAACGATTGTTTGCTTTGAGTTCGCAGGGATAAATGCTTGTGTGTGTATGTTGTACCGAATAAAAGATTGCTTCGTAACCGACAAAAAGGTTCATTGACGCTAGGTGGGACTCACTGGTAAGTCCAGCTGTTAGACGGACTTCAATACCCTACTGTCCATTTTTTATACGGTAGGAAGCCACTTCCAATTTGTCAACTTCTGGGGATAGCAGGGCTTGGTTGCCCTCGACGGGGATTGAATTGATTGGCCTTCGAATTGCGATTGTTCTTCGAATGGAGAGCTCACGATATGACTGGGACTCACACCACTCGGCCATAGTTCACATCTGAGTTCTCTGAATATTGATAATTGCGAGCACTTATAGCTACCGTATGCCGAACCCAAGCACTACGTAGCTTCTCAATGGAGAAAGATGTTCCCTGCATGAAGGTTCACCATTCAGAAGGTGGGCATATCCAAAAACCAAAAATAATACACTTGGATTTGTATTAACAAAATTTATTTCACACACACACTGCCAGATGGAACTCGGCTCACGATATGACTGGGATTCTTGGGGAATAGGGGACGAATTAGGGGAAGGGGAGAGGGAAACGAGCGCTCGTTTTCAACATATGGGTGGCACGTGGAGACCAGGGGAGAGTATCAATGCATACGGGGTCCCTACAGGCTTACTGTAGGAGTCGGGAGAGCGGAGGGAGGACTCAATTTCCACAGCAGACTTTCTGGATCTCCGAAGGTCTGCACATATTCGTGCAACACATCGCGCTGATCAGCTTGCTGTCGGCTCCTCGACGAGCACGAGAGTTGAAGATCTCAGTGGCTGGAAACATAAATGTTTGATGAAGTTATGAGGTGTATTCCCCTATTCTTCGAATGTTTATTTCATTTTTTGTAACTTGAAGAGTCATGATATGCATGATCAAGGAATGGAGAATACGATAGGTATCCAACTCACCGAGAAAGAGTTCCTTGCACTGAGGGGCATTAGGATCGCAAAGGTTGCGGTCCATGACATGCTGGAGCAGTTTGGTGCCACACATGCGGAATGGGTCATCGTTGGCACGAGAGCAGCTCAATAGAGCGGTAAGGACCACGTGGGAGAGGGACCGAAGTAGGAGCATGCTCAATCGTGATTGTTATGATAAGGCTATGGGTTCTGGCAATGCAATTAGCAGTGGCAAAATGAAAAGAGAACAAGTGATTATTAGAGGATGAGGATGAAGAGAAGGACGTATGAGAGACGAAATTATTTGGTAAGTGTTCAATACTTGTACTGAAGAACAACGTGTAAAAGTGTGTAAAAGCAATGCTTCAAAATTCAGTTCCTTGGAACGATGAAAGGTTTGAATGAAGACGTATCTGCTGGATTTATCTATCTGAGGTGAATCCAGAGCTTTTATACGGCTGTGGGCGGAGACAACCGAAGGCGGAGTCCGGAGAAGGCGGAGCGATTCGGAATAGAGCCTGGGGCTTCAAAGAATCTGATTCGTCGACAACGAAAGAGACAATTGGTATGAAAATCCAAGTGAAACGAATTATAAAAAGAAACCGTGCTAGCAGAGAGTTTTGCAATAGTTTCTGAAGGAACTCATGGAGGAATAGCAACTCCGAAGGGGAATCTCGGAAATAGTCGGAGGATTGATGTACTGAGAACAATTGCTCATCTCCTGTAAACAGAGTAGGGATAGTCTCCGTTGGTGCCGTCAATCGAGAGGAGTGAGCACTTCGGTAGGTCATAGTGAACCTTGTCTATCCGTCAATCCATGAGATATTGGCAGACATTAGGAATAGATGCTGCAGATCTGCCTAGAGGATTTGAAAGCACTCAATGGATTATCAAACACTCTCGGTAGGCGACCCAATTTATGGAGGGAAGAGACCTCGTTTCTGAGAGTATGCCAGAGGAGATGGCTGGAAGAGAGGGGATTACGGTAACGTTTCACTCATGGCTTTTTCTTCTCTATTTTGGAGTTGCAGGAAATGGAGAAGAATAGAGACTCAAATCGGCAACAACTTTTTCCTGTGAATAGGTCATAATGATGAAAAGATTCGAGAGGGAAAAAATATCTAATAGAGAAGCCATCTCCTCGTTGTAGTAGCGAAAATGAATACTATTTTGGTGAGGCAGCACTGGAAGTCGTATCACTTGAGTCGTATCGTCGACATTATTCTTAGATTTCTAATTCGGCTAGTTTTTTGTAACATTTCGCAACATTCGTTTGAGCGAGGTATTAACCGATACTTGGAATTGATACGGCAGATTTGTCTTGAGGATTCCACAGCACTCAGTGGATTATCAACCACTCTCAGTAGACGACAAGTCAATTTGTGGAGGGATGAGATTTGGGTGAATGTCAGAGGAGATGAAGAATGGGAGCTGAATCCGAGAATAGATACAAAGTTAAGTAAATTAAGAGGGAAACGTTGATAATTTCCAAGCATTCCGTTTTCACACTATATTTAAAATATTTTAAATATTTATACAAAAAATATTTAAACAAAAAATAGTATGTTATTGCTCGACTGTTAGGTGTCCTCAAATTGCACTGTTAGCAGAAAATTAGTTCATAAGTTTACGCGCGTACTCAGAAATTCAAATAAATAGTATCACTTGAACTTGAATTCAATCTTTGTTGTTTGAATATTAACTTCATAAACCAAATTTTTGGAAACGTTGCTCAAGCATTTGCATCGACTAATAATCTGTCATTCTATCAATTGCTAAAAGCACTTGACAAACCTCTTGTCAAACTCCTTGTTCCTAAGCAGCTCCAGTCCATCGTCTAACGATTACTAGTTTCAGGTGAATGGTGAATGGTTTTCACATGCTATTCGGCTCTTATTACTGCTTAGAGAATTAGAGTGCTTATTCTTTCTGGCCCTCTTTATCGATTGCCCCTTCAAGTCCGAGCCAGCCGGGCACACACACTCGAGAGTCATCAACCCTCTTTCCTTCTCTCCTTCCACGTGGAACTGCCCTTATGGGCCACGCCCGAGCGCGGCTCTGTCACAGCATATCACACGTAGCATATCATTCTTGTCTTTAGATATCCCTCATCGAGCCATTTCGCGGTTCGATTTACCGACTTCAATATACTTCAATATACTTCAATATACAAACTGATTCCCATTATAGAATGAGCTCGCGGGCCGTGTGCCTGCTTCTGCTCTTCTCTTTCTCTTCCCTGGCAGTCAAACGAGGCGACTTCAAAACCTGCTCCCAGTCCGCCTTCTGCAAGAGACACCGAGCCATTTCGGTTAGTTGTTTGCGGCTCTCTGCTAGAGTTCTTCTTGGCTTCCTCTCTTCATGGACTCGCGGGGGATTTGTTCGGTTGCTAGATCAGCTTAGGAACCGCGAAAACGAGTGGAGCAGGCGACAAATAGACGAGTACTATATTAGGAATATTAAAAAAAACAAGGACCATTTTAGAGCAATACGAACGGCTACGAAGTTGACTGGTCGACTATTGAGAAGACCGCGAATCAGTTCAAGGCAAAGCTCGTGAATAATGAAAATAGGTTTGTAATTTTTATATATTATATTTAGAATGCGAACAACCCCTTCATTCCTTTTACTGGTGAGAGTCAACTAGTCAGAAAACATCATTTATTGACAATTTCAAGCATTTCTCCAGGTTGCAATTGACGATCACTGGACTGACTGAGGGACGACTTCGTGTACAGATCGATGAGCCCGAAGAGACCGCCATAAGACAGAGGTAACGATCGTCTTGTTTATTCATTGGTAAATAAACCATATTTATTTTTCAATCACTGTGAAAGTATGAAAAGGATCATCTGATATTTATAGTTTAATGTTTAATTTCACATTCAGGTATATCCCCACTCAAGCTCTAGCTGGAGATCCCGTGGAACTCGCATTCGAATCCATCAAAGAAGATGCAGATCAAGCTGAGATTGTTAATGGAGACAAACAGGCGAAGGTACGGGGTTCTAACCGTTAAAACTGTTATCCAGATCATAGAGAGAGGGATCAGGGAAGGCATGCCTTTCCACTTTATTTTTCTGTACTTGTTTTGGAATACTTATTTGTCAGTAAGAAAAATGTTGTGCGCACAAATTGAATTGAAAAAAATCAGACCGTTTAGGACGATTCACCAGTAAAATATCTTTCTATGCAACTAAACTTAGGCCATCATCCATCGTTCTCCATTCGTTATTGACCTGCTCAACGGAAACGGCGATCTGGTGACTCAGATCAATGCAGGAGGGAAGCTGAAGGTTCGTAATTAAATTATTTTAATAAGTCCACTTCCTTTCTTTATGGAATGTGAAACGTATATAAACGTTCAGGTGGATCTATTCACCACTCGCAAGGAAGGAGTTCAGTACCCTGACGGTTTCTGGCAGGAAAGATTCAAATCGTGGACCGACTCGAAACCATTCGGATCCAGCAGTGTTGGTGTAAGTAAATCCGGATCATTCCATTGATGTTATCTTTTTTTTTTAAATAAAATAATTGTTTAAATTTAGGTGGACATCACTATGGTTGGCTTCCGCACTGCTTACGGTCTCCCTGAGCATGCCGATTCATTCTCCCTCAGGAGCACAGTCGGATCCACCGATCCCTATCGACTCTACAATACAGATGTGTTCGAGTGAGTATTATGAAAATTACGAACATTGAAAATAAATATATTACAAAACATGCTACGGCTACAAAGAAAATTTCGTTTTTGAAAGTTTTGAAAATGCGTTTTTTTAAAATTTCTTCTGTTTAGTTACTTAGTAGATCCGCTGAATTGCATCTACTACTAACTAAGTGAGTATATCTGTTATTTGTATTTGTACTCAAGTATTTTCAACTCTCTATTTCAGGTACGAGATCGGCAATCCGATGGCCCTCTACGTCTCAGTTCCCCATCTACTTGCGCACAGGAAGGAGGCAACTGCCGGAGTATTATGGTGAGACCTCTGCAACTTTATGTCTATGCGCAAATACAGGAAAAATGAATATATTGCAGGCTGAACGCTGCAGAGACGTGGGTTGACACGCAGTCGGCCGAGAGCTCGAAGGGACTCTTCAGGAAGATGTGGAACACGGTAAGCAAATCGTATTATTGAAATTTAAAAAAAAAATGTTATTTTTCAGGTGGTCACAGACGATTCTACGCCCAACTTCACTAGTCATTTCATGTCTGAGAGTGGACTTGTCGATGTGTTCTTCTTCTCAGGCAAATCCTTAGAAACTGGTTAAAAACCATGTATTAGCTCTCGACTATTCTGAAAAAGAGAGAGATACAGACATAAACCTAATCAATACCTCGTAACCTCCGTCCAAGAGAGAAATGCGTTGACAGTAGGTAGTACTCACTCATTGTCTCCAAGAGGCGCGTTGTGGCTAAAAAGGGCGAGTGAGAGCATCTTCCCTTATTGAGCTCTGATACCTATAGAGATAGGGTAGGATGGAGGGAGAGTAAGAGCTGAAAGGAGTAAACACTCGAAATCCATAACGAAAACCAACATGTTCCTTTCCACCCAGACTGAAAGAGTCCCGTCACTTGCTGTCGGATATAATACTTTTCAAATATTTTCACAAGAATGGATAGGGAAACGCGTTGTATATAAAAAGATTTCCAGGCCCAACTCCTCAGAAGGTTCACAAACAACTCGCATTGACTTCTGGTGTAAGTTCTCTTATATTTTTTCTCTGTTTTACAATTATATTGAGATATCGTCTGATCACAGGTGACGCCCCTCCCTCCTCTCTTCGCTCTCGGCTACCATCAAAGCAGATGGAACTACAGAAACGAGGACGATGTTGCTAAGGTTTGTAATCAAATTTCGTTGCTAATATTCTAAATTTACACGTTCAGGTAACAGCGAAATTCGATGAGCACGATATTCCTATGGATGTGATGTGGCTGGATATCGAGCATACCGATGGAAAGAAGCGAGTTTTTTTACTATCAGTCTAGTGAATTTATATGTAAAATAGTGCACTAAGTGAGTTCTTTCTAATTTATTCACATTTTCATGATTGTCATTCCCAGGTACTTCATCTGGAGTCCAATCCACTTCAAGACTCCCAAGCAGATGATCGATGGAGTCGCCGCTACAGTAACTATCCATTTGTGAACCAATGTGAAACAATTGATATTCAGGGTCGCAAGATGGTCACTATCATTGATCCACACATCAAGAAGGATCCTGCCTACAAAGTGTATCAGGACGCAATGGTACGGTACTCCTCCCATGAAAATGTCGTGAAAATCGATTTTCAGGTTATGGAATTATACATCAAGAATGCGGATAATCGAACTGAATATGAGGTAAACAATACATTTTTAATAATAATTAATCTATAATCCCAGGGCAACTGTTGGCCCGGTACGAGCAAGTATCTGGACTTCTTCAAACCCAAGGTAGATTCATAAAGAATCTACATTCACTGATTATTACATTGCAGACTCGTGAATATTGGATCTCTCAGTTCGCATTCGATAGATACGAGGGATCGACGGAGAATCTTTACACTTGGAATGATATGAATGAACCATCGGTGAGAAGTCACATACGCTTACAATTAGTGTAGAATTAAGAAAGATTTGGAAAGGACTAGAATCGAGCAAAAACACTCCCCGCATTTTGGCCGATGTGATTCTCGATCTATAGCTTAAAATAAACTTTATTCTCACATAACTTACATTAAATAAAATATTAAATAATTCATCGATAGGTATTCTCTGGCCCAGAAGGGACTATCGAACGCGACGCAATTCATCATGGAGGTTTGGAGAACAGAGAGGTGTGTTATCGGCAGAAAGTATTCGTTTCAGACTCTACATCTTCAATTTAATGGTTTCATTTATTCAAATTCACAGGTGCATAACATTTACGGGCTACAGTATCATTCGGCAACTTTCGAGGGACAACTAGCAAGAACAGACGGCGTTGATCGACCATTCCTCCTGTCGAGGTTAGTTGCGGATAGCAGAAACTTCTTATCAGCAATTCAATGTGTGAGTGATTCTCATTGGAAACAATGATGTTGGTATGGAGGAAATATTGGTAGTATTATCATATTCGTCTCGGTTAACGCCCCTCTTTCAAGAGCCGGATTCATCGGTTCTCAGCGAACAGCGGCCATTTGGACGGGCGATAACGCAGCGGAGTGGAGTCATCTCGCCATTTCCTCTCCCATGATGCTCTCACTCTCAGTGGCTGGCATTCCATTCGCCGGTTATCAAATTATTCTTAGATTCTAATCCTTGTGACGGTGATAGGGTGATAACTGAATTCATGCATGCCATTACATTCACATGAAAATACGCTCAAATACTATATCACATTTTTAAAATGTTCCGCGCGTAACGGATTCCAAAAAAATTAACCGCGCGGCAAAAGTAAGCTTACCATTGTCTTGCGTTTTCCGCCTATTTTCAACTATTTTTCTTAATTTTTAATGATAAAACTCGATTACTGGTATGGTTTTACGTTGATTAAGCACAAATTATACAATTAAAGCTCAATTTTAAACACGACGTTAATTTTTTTGGAATTTGTTACGCGCGGAACGAGAAACAACTTCATGTAAAAATGTGATAATTATTATTTAATATTCCTTGTGAAGCAAGGGAGAACCGATATTCTTGACTACAACCACAGCACCACCTCTAAACCAATGATCTTCAGGTGCTGACGTAGGCGGATTCTTCGGGAATCCATCAGAGGAGTTGCACGTTCGATGGTACAATGTGGGTGCATGGCAGCCCTTCTTCCGGTTCGTTTGTTTACTCTATAAAGTTTGCAATCAAAAAGAATATTTTCAATTAGAATACAACAGCAAAACACTGAAAATTTTCATTCTTTCTATGATAAAGTTAATGTTCTTAACATCATTTTGTCCCAGAGCTCATTCCCACATCGAAACTCGTCGTCGTGAACCGTGGTTGTCATCGGAGAAGGCGATGCTGTCGATGAGAAGGAGCATACGAGAGAGATACGCACTGCTCCCGTATTGGTGAGTTAGATCTTCAGTTAGATCAATAATACATTGTTTGGACAGTTAGATCAGTGGTCCGTTATCAACGATCTTCAGATGAAGATAGGAGGATATGTGAATTGCTTTGAATGATCCATACACATTTCATTTTTTTTCAGGTACGCAATTTTCAGAGAGCATGCGCAGAATGGAATGCCGCCCATGAGACCCATCTTCTATGAATTTCCTGAGGAGGAGAAATTCTTCGAGACTCAAGATGTAGGCTGTTCATGAACTTGTTTTTTGAATCGGAACAATCGCTCTTGTGCTGAAAAAAATCGTACGGTGTTTCTAATTTTCGATTTGCAGGCATGGATGATCGGAGATGCTCTTTTCGTTCATCCTGTTGTCACAAAGGGCGCGACTACAGTGACTGTACAACTACCGGAGAGAGATGGAAACAAGGTATTCAATAAAAGATTTACCAATTCTTCGGAATCTGGTAGAAAACAAAACGATATATTGTTTAAGAAAGGGTCGGAATGATTGCAGACTGCACAATGGTTCGACTACCATACCGGTGCCCCTCAGTTATCGGGCAAACAAACGATATCCGCCGTTCTCTACGAGTCGCCTACTCCAGTGTGGCAGAGAGGAGGCACAATCGTGCCTACCTGGCAGAGAGTCAGTGGGCGACTTTCTATCCCGCTCTCCCTGTTGAACGCTCATTCTCAAATTTTATGCAAAAATGCTGAATGTGTTTTGGGGTTTGAGTTCTTATGATCTCTACTCGAGCCCACAAAAGGTGAAGAGCGAGGATAGAAAAAGATCAGCGATAATTGTCCAATCAATACAGATTTACAGATTTATCCTGATATCAAGGCATGAGCCTGCAGGAAGAAACATCGTTAGGGAGGGGATTGGGATCTTCGTGCTCAGTATCAAAGGGTCAAGGGATGGTATCTTCTTAGCTGTCGGTGGCTCGTCGCGCTTACAAGTCTATGTTAGTCGATGGCTTGAGTCCAGAAGTATATCATCCAGCCGCCGAAGTCCTGACTTGCGTGGTTAAGAGTAAACTCACGAAGTAGTCTTCTTGAATGGGGCTTTTCTTGACCGTAGATCACTTGAGACGATTAGAATCCGTCCTGAGTCCTCCTCTTGATGATCCAAGTGGGCGATACTCGTCGGGTTGCCCAAGCTGACGGACGAGGATTCTCCAAACTGGGGATGGAAGAGAGCGGGAGTGAGAGCAGACCGCCCGTCGCGAGCGCAAGAATGGAGAATGGAAAATTTTATGCAAAAATGCTGAATGTGTTTTGGGGTTTGAGTTCTTATGATCTCTACTCGAGCCCACAAAAGGTGAAGAGCGAGGATAGAAAAAGATCAGCGATAATTGTCCAATCAATACAGATTTTTTGGTATTTATTGATTGGACCCTTCTTGTACAATCAATAAATTCCAAAATTTACAGATTCGTCGTTCTGCCTGGTTGATGAGGGCTGATCCGCTTACGCTCCTCGTTGCCCTTGACGAGGATGGGCAAGCGAAGGTGAGAATTATAATATAGAGTGAAAAAGAAGATATGTTGTGATAAATAGGTCTTGAGTACAACTCTTCGCATGCATAGACCAGCACAGCGAATACCTCGAGCCTCGAGACGCCTCTGTGCCTCGAGACGCCAAGTCACTAACTATTCCATCTGCAGGGAACGGTGTACATGGATGATGCGAAGACACATGCGTACCGAGAGAAGGATGAGTTTGTGGAAGCGACGATGGAGTACAGGTAAGATTAGAAAGAACTGTCGCATCTGAGTTGTGCATCGACAGTATCATATTGATGTATAGAACATTAGAAGGCTCTCATGGAAAAATATATAAATAATTTTTGCAGATCGACATCATCGTCCACTGCTACTTTCACCTCTATTCCAGTGGGCAAATTCGAGGCGAAGAATTGGATCGAGATGATTGAGGCAAGCTCATTGTGTATTTTCTCAACTCGAACCCCATGTGTCCAAAAACTAGTAACAATTTTTTTAAATGGATAACACCGAAGATTAAACGATTTGCAGATCCGCGGTGTTCGTTCGTCCCCCGTTTCTGTTGCTCTCAAAGTGGATGGAGAGGCCGGACAGTCACACACTGGATGGAAGTACGATGGAAAGATGCAGGTGAGAGTCAACGATGGTTTATTGTCCACTATTTTCAAAAAAGTGTAATATCAGAATCTTGCTACATTGATTGTCAGTTTTTAAAATTTATTCAGGCAATAAATGTTCATATTTTCAGAAGCTAACTCTTCGTAAGCCGGGTGTTCTCATCACTAAGCAATACTCGATTGAGCTCTTCTTCTAGGAGACGATGCATCTCTAATGTTCCTTTGCAAGTAGTATCTTGTAAGCCACATTTGTTGTGCCAAAGTGAGAGATAAATGTACCGTGCTATTCTAGCATTGTTTGATCACTTAAACCCCACTTGGATTACGTGAGTGTGGGAAATCAGAGTGGACCTGATATAGTATATATTTAGTGGGGGAGGGTGTAGGGAAATCTGCCCTCCGGGGAAGAGAAGGTCAAAAACCAAAACAGAGCCAAATCGATTTCTCCTATCCGTCTTCCCATCTCGTCGGATTATCCGAGGAATGGAAGAAGGTAAAGACGGGAGAGAAGGGAAAGGACTCGGTTTTTCCGAATCAGAGGGTGCAACACTAATCAGAAGACGAGTAGATGAAGCAGGTTCGGACAAGTTGAGGATGTTATAAAAGTATCTACTGTTCCACTCACACTTTATCACGATCTTTCTCTCTCGACTTCATTTTTGTAGTGCCCTAGCTGTGTTCTAAGAGTAAATAGACGAAGGGAAGATCTACGTGTGGAAAGATCAAGAGGTAGAGAACGGAGTTCCACTTAGAACTTTTGCCAACAGATCAGCGTTTTTTATCACACTTTTCTTGAACTCTATTTTATCGGAGACGTAGGTCGAGGAGGGTTCACTATTTAAACGCCTGGCGTCACACGTCTGGCGGATTAGGAGCTTGAGAAGGAGGACCGGTCGTGTGAAGAAAACTGTAGAATTGACTAGAACATTTAGCAAATGATTAAAACATTAAATTCATGTCATTGATAGCGTCAAGCAATTATCATGGTGCTTTATCGATCATTTGATTATTATAACTAGAACAAATGCAGAACGATCGACGTTGATGTGATGATAACGTGTCTAATAAATACCAAATGAATCGCTGCTGGGAAGACAGTACACAGAGGATATTTGTTGAGGCTGATTAGTTCTTGACAATAATACTATGTTGAGCACACATAGGATGTGGATCAGCTCCGAGTCGAATACTGAACGGGAATGAAATACGATGCTCAGAGAACGACTACGAGTTTTGGAATAATAAGAACGTTAAGGGAGATAATCGTCTAGATTAGTGAGATAACGGCCTCGAAGGACAACTTGGGGAGGAGGCGATTAGAGGACGGAAAACACGATCATGGAGATGATCGATTTGAGGATATGGATTAGGGAAGAGTGAGCGACCAGCTGAGAAGAGGAAGAGATGTCGGCTACTCGAAGCATGAGGATGTATGGAAGAAGAGTGAAGTTGATCGATCTGTGGTCATCATTGATGGAGAAAAGAGATGGTGAGAGGGATGAGAGTCTGAATAATAATATATCACAATAAATTTCAGTGACCGAGTAAAGAACGAGCGCGGTGGTTAAGAGAGAAATCTATGCGTGTGCCATCCTCACCCTGCGTGGGCCTTCTCGTCAGTGACTACAAGCACCACTTAGTACTGATAGAAGGCAATTGGATCTGAGAACCGAAAGCCCATAATGGTTCCCTTGGTGAAATATGAACTTACGTAGAATCGACCACATGGGTCGTAATGATGATCAGATTGGAGCGCAGCGACCGGTCGGAATCGGGCATTCCACTTGCTTGGTGATGATCTTCTGCAAAAAGGTTGTTATGATTTTACTTATACATAGGTAGAGGTAAACAAGGTATATCCAATACAAGCAATTTTACAGTCGTTAGACACTGCTAGATGGGACCCACTGGTAAGGCCAGCTGTTATCCTGTTATCTGTTATCGTTTTACATATGTATAATTTTGTAATTGTCAAATACTCCATACCGTGTCGAGCACTCGAATGGTCACCGTGCCATGAGTGGTGATACACGATCTGTGGTGGCAGACCTTGCCGTATGGCTGCAAATGAAACGATTATTTTGTCGTGTAAATCGATAGTACTAGCAAGAATTCGGTGTCACTGTCATTGCGAAAGCAAGAAAAATGAAGAGAAAGTGATTAGTGCGAGAGTGACTTCGACATGGAACCGTCAAATGTAGATTACCCAATAAGCCGTTCGCTCGGCTCCGGGAATCATCTCGTCGGGAAGAATTGGCGGGTTAAAATGGAGTTGCCTCGCGAATTTATGGTATTTCTCAGTGGTGATGATGACGAGGATGTACTGTAAAGCGGATGTTGCACTGGCGATTGAAGAAATTTATGGACGGAGGTTTTGATGTTCGATTTGAAGATAAATATTGATTGTTGTTCTCTTCCCGAGGATACAAAGATGGTGATGAGCGGGCTAGGGTATTCTCACGTGTATTCCATCTGCTTGTGGACGGCGGAATTCCAGAGGGCTAGTAGCTCCACCATGGTCATCTCCTATGATCCCCTGGACGTAGTTGAGCTAAACCCAAGTTTTGCATATTTAAAGACAGATAAAAACGAAGCAAACGATACCCTCATGAAGAATCTTTCGTTGCCATCGGGGTACATATTGACGTCCGTAAAGACTGAAACAATCATATTTATCATTCTCGAGATCATGGTGGCATCACATTGGTTGACTATCTCATGTGTCTACTTGTATACTATATATAGAGTATATATCATTGATCGTAGATCCTGCTATTCCCGTCATTTTCAACCTTCAAGAATCTACTGGACCTGTCCCCGTCATTTCAAACATTCTTGAAGCCGCTGAACCTGTCCTCGTCATTTCGAACATTCTAGAAGGTTCTAGAAGTTTCCTCTCTGTTTCGAACATTCTAGAAGCCGCAGACCCTGTCCCCGTCATGTCGAACATTCTAGAAGCCGCTAAACCTGTCTCCGTAATTTCGAACGTTCTAGAAGGTTCTAGAAATTTCCTCTCATTTTCGAACATTCTTGAAGCCGCTGAACCTGTCCTCGTCATTTCGAACATTCTAGAAGGTTCTAGAAGTTTCCTCTCATTTTTCGAACGTTCTAGAAGCCACTGGACCTGTCCCCGTTATTTTCGAACATTCTAGAAGCCGCTGAACCTGTCCCCGTCATTTCGAACATTCTAGAAGGCTCTAGAAGTTTCCTCTCATTTTCGAACGTTCTAGAAAGTTCTGGACGTTTCCCCTTAATTTTGAACATTCTAGAAGATTATGGCACGTTTCCCGGTAGTTTGGTTGCTGTAGGGTTACGGTAGGTATACTGTAGTCGGGGTAACGGTAGTTGAAGTGGGGGGAGGGGGGGGGGCGACTTGTTTACACTTGTCCCCGCTGCGTCTCTGCCCCAGATATAGCCCCTGGCACTCTCGTCTAGGTGGACAAACTAACAGACGTCGGGAGACATCTCTCCTTTATTAAGGAGTAACGAGCCGAGCTGCGCTCGACTCGGGGTAAACCGTTAAATTTTAGTTTAATTGTGCATTTTTCCTGATTATTTTGTATTCGTCTAGCACAGATTCGTCCCTTTTTGATTTTGCGCTCTAGATACGCCGGGTTTGGTGGTTACCGTACTCGGGAGCACACTATGACCCTCCTCCAGTGTGCTAAAATAAGGGCAAATGCTTTGGCACCGGCCGGGACTCGAACCCCCAACCTATTGCTTGCTAGTCCACCCTCTTACCGCCTGAGCCACGAATTACTCGTTACAACACTCGCCTACCACTTCCTACCACTCCCCAGTGCATGGCAAATGGGTTGGCACATGCCGGGACTCGAACCCACAACCTCATGCTCGCTAGACCACCCTCCTACCACCTGAGCCACGAAGAACACGTTACAACACTCGCCTACCACTTCCTACCACTCCCCCATGCTTGGCAAATGGGTTGGTACAGGTCGGGACTCGAACCCCCAACGTCATGCTCGCTAGTCCGTCCTCTAACCTAAGGGAGGGGAAATGCTATGGCACCGGCTGGGAATCGAACCCCCATCCTCACGCTCGCCAGGCTGCCCTCTTACCGCCTGCGCCACAAATTTCGCTTTAAAACACTCCCCGACCACTCCCCGAGCCTCCAGCACCAAGCTAAAAATCGGGCAAAACATCTGCCCCGAGCTGGAGTCGAACCTGGGTCGGCCGGGTGATAGGCGAACCTCTTAGCCACTACACCACATTTACAACTCGGCTGTATGTAAATATTTTTTCTCACTTTAAATTCCCATCGACGCGTCTCGGCGAGCTCTACATTTCCTATTCCAGTCGCTAAGCCGTAGCTGCACGCGCTCGCGAGTTACAGAGTAAAAACGGAAACGATCGATTTTTCAAGTTGATCTTTGATCTCTCAGATGACGTCCTAGGAAAAAGTTGTTGGGAGACAAAAGATGCGCCATGGTCGATTACATACCACCCTGGTATTTGCCACATCTTGCCGGGGGCGCTTTATATCTTGCCGGCATTTTGCAAGTGAGCGGTGAATTTTCGGACAGTCTATCGTTTATCTAAGGGAGAATGATGATCGGAGACATGTACGGTAGGTGCTCTTGTAGGGAATGGTGGGGGCGTCAAAAAATAAATGTTTTAAATACTTACTGCCTTGACGATGGGAAGGATGTGAGAGTGCGATGGAGGAGTGATTGGCCGGCAGATGCTCGAATTTGAAGCCGGTCACGTTGAGTTGGTAGTGTCCTCGTTGGAATCCCTGTAATAGGCATGGCCAAACTTTGTGTACGAATTTTGTACACCCAGCAAGGTCATAACACCTGCTCACATAAGCGGAAACACCACCCTTCGCAATCTCGAATGAAATATGGATAGGATACGTTCAAAATTCATCGAAAATTAGGAACACGAGCGGCTGATGAGATTGTTGTGGTGGACTGGTAAGATGCAATAGTAGATAAAGTCACTAACTCCGTAGCATACTGTCTGGACGGGGCACACGTTGAACAGCTTGTTGATGTAGCGATGGATCCCGTATTCAGTGAGGGTGTCGATGACGACGAGAACTGTGCCAGCACCGACGAGAATCTATTAAAGATATATTCATCATTTCTCACACACTTAGAAAAATTCTCCACAAAGATTTCATCATGAATTTTTACCAATCTCTGACAAAAACTGAGATCGTCTCCTCATTTCATCTAGTCTTGGACACTGTTCGCACCACAATTAATGATCCCAGATCAATCCAAAAGATGACTAAGGGTTCTGTTTTAGTATCCTGGTCCCAAGACGATATCATGGTGCCAATCCGATATCCCGGTATGGCACCAGGATACTTATATATACTAAGTTACCGCGATGACGATGATGCCTGCGTGCAGTGCCATGGAGTGGAGAGGGAAGGAGAGAGAATAACATGGTCTGAAAGAGGAAGGATTTATATAGGCCGAGCACGTCCTCTCTGTAGACCGCCCATCGAGATCAACGTGAGAGAGAGCGCGGAGGTCCTCCATCCACTTAGAGTTTCTGCAAACAGATCAGCTTTTTTTTTGCCGATCTATTTCCGAACTTTCGAGAAGAGGTAGGTTGAGTTCCAATATTTGAAATGAAAGGGGCACCCGTGGTTCCCTCAGAATCTCAAAACAGTACCGAAAGTTCAGAGATCTCCTGTCCTCATCATCACCAACCAACAACATCTTCTGCAAAAAAAGGAGACGGAGGTAGATTCTTCAGGACAGGTTGTTCATATTCTTGGATCAGCGGACTTCGATTTTGTGTTATTCTTCTCCGCAGCTCAAATCGTGAAATCACAATATATCAATTTTCTACAGCGGAACTTATATTTTTAGCTGAGTACAGGAAAGGGCACAGGGAACTAGGATTTTGCCGACTTAATATATCAATCTTTGGTTAATTCAAAGTTGTTTGCGCGAGCCAACTCTGCCTCTACTCTTCCCAAGCACTCCGGTGATACTGCTTATCATCCACTTTTTTGCCCTCTCGAGTTCAATCCGCTAGACGTTCTCTCGTGCGTCAACCTATTGTTTGATTTTCCGTTCTCTTTCTATTTAACTTTCGAGATGGAGAGGATCGTGCACTTCCGAGATGAATGCAAAGGAAACAATGTATTCGGAATTGATTCTTGAAGCACGACGATCCTTCCAAAATTCCTTCCAAATTACGAACTCTCCTCTCTAGCCGATTCGTCCACTCAATCAGTTTATAAGTCTCATATACACATGTTAGAAATTACAGAAGATGAATTACTCTATTGTTTCAAAAGAATGGTGACAATTACGGAAAAAATAATTATTTCTTCTAATTATTCTTTGCTGTCCATTTCGAGTCGAGATCCTTCAAATGAGCTGCTTGCTCAACAGTGAATACGATTTCGTCACGTGGAGTGAACCCATCCTTAATTCATTAATCTTCATCTCACGTCTCATCCTTTTCAAACTTGAGGTGTACTAAAAAAATTCGATCTCTCCTCTTTTTTCTTTCGGTTTCCTTGACCCGCGAGAAAGCATTACGATTTGAGAGCGTGGCACGATTTCGCACACTCTAGTGCTAACCTCGTTGTCGACGCTCTTGGCAGGCCCGACCGGAAGTCCTTGAGCCTTAGGCTGAGTTTTAATCGGCTGAGTGATGGGAACGACCGTGGAAGTGGTCCGTTCGAGAGAACCGTCGATACCCCAGCAACTGAAATGAGCTTTGTTTTTTTTTTGAAAAAATAATATCACAACCATTTGAGCAGATCCACGCAGTCGAGCATCCTTTCTGCAATGGATAGGAGAAGTCATGAATGGCAAAGAGGCAAGAACATTTCAAGTAATATATATAATTCGACGGAATTTTATAAAAAATACTGTCGTTGAAAATATACAGAATATGAAGGTAAAAATTCGAAGAAGCTTCATCCTTCCCATTAGCTTCTTAGGATTTAGTGAGAAACATCTTGGATAGATTCGGAGAAGTTTTGTCGAGTATTCTCGAAGGACCACTCGAGTCTTTTGGATAATGAGAAGAAATCGACACGAGAATCTTCACGAAAATTCTTTGAAGAGATGATTTTTAAATTCTAAACCTTTTAAAAAATGAATAAGAATCACTAAGCAAGAAGTGTCGCTCATAATAGAGATATAGGTAGGAATCATACACGTTTGTTGTGTCCTTCGTTTCTATCGTCAAAGTGTGGTTATTTCGGAAGTCACTGATTGTTTTCTTTACAATATGATTGCTATTTTTTCGAGAGGAATAATATTCTGGGTGTGTGCCACTTTCAGTCTTCCAGTCATCTACATCATGTCTGAGCAGCCTTCGGAAGTCCTCCCGTATGGGAAGAAGATATTATCAAAGTTGTTGTGTGATGTTTGGTGATACCTTCAATTTCATTTATTCACCTTGTTATTTGGTCCATCTCTTTCATTGATTCGTGTTTGCATCGTGTAGCGAGTAATCGCGATGCAGAAATTTCGTACTCGAAGAAACCAGTAGTTGTTATGTTTGTCAACGTTGTTTCTATTTGGCCATGTAGTCGATATTTATCAAATGATTTTTGCAGATTCGATTTGCAGATTTGCAGAGATGCAGAGCAATTCGATTCCATTTATTTCTATATCTCTTGTATTGGAATTCTGGTCGCTCTCAGTTCTGCGTATGGAGGTATCTCCTTCATCTACCAATCGAATCGACGCGAAAAGAAGTATGAGTTGCCTATTGTTTTCTGTAAATCCATGTCCAACACAGGGCAATGCAGAAACAGATGCGAATAGCTCCGTCTAAAACGAACAATGGAATCCAGAGTGAGGTGTCCACAACTAATGACATCACCGAGGAGGAGGCAAGTGATGTGCATGAGAGCGGTGTTTGACACCAAACCGACATCGACTAATGTATCGTTAACCAACAATGCTACTTTCATTCTTAATAATACGATAAATTTATAATATCTGCTTTCAATTGCATACACAGACTCTTCTACATACTCGATTAGTCAGCTTTCCACAATTCATAGCACACCTTCGATATTGTCGTCCTCATCAGACACATCTTTCGCTTATCGATTCACCCTTCTCTCATGTTGCGAGAGCTTACTCTCTCACATGTCATATGCAAAGATGTCTATAGTTACGAGAGAGTCCTCGTCTTAAATTAAAGTTACTTAATAGTTTTTTGTCGAATTTGAAGCTCATTGAACTCGTTTCATTGAGGAGTTTCCTCCAGTCATTTGCAGGTAAATGGACGTCTCAGATTTGGTGTACTTCGGCGTCTTTTGTTTCGTCTTCTTCCTTGGCGCATGTTCAGTTTTCATCTGTCTGTCAGCGATCATTGACGATCTTTGCGACAGGTTTCGATAAATTTTCTTCATTTATTAAGCTTAGATTTCTGCTCCTTTTAAATTAGACACAAACTTCATTCGCGCCGAATAATAAACAAACACAGAGTGGCGAAATGGAGAAGCCTCAACAATACCTCCGAGATGGGAGGGGATGCAGTTCCTATCCTGCCCTCCGAGAGCACTGATACGTCATAACCGACCATCCGACCGACCTATCCATAAGTGATGATAGTATATCTACGACCGTCTCTTCCGTTTCAATGATCGGCTCTGACCAACAATAGTCAATCATCAATAATTCTCGCTTGCTACTGCCCTACTCCCATTTTCCCTCCACATAATCTCGATTCAATTCTGCCTCTCATTCCAGTTTATGATAAAAATTGGTCTAATATTGGATGTCACGTGGAGGAAGAACATGTGTTCATGTGGAGAATTGTGATCATGTTTGTATTGATAACATTTTCTCGGTGAGATAATCGAAAAGTGAAGGAAAACAAGATGGGACTGATGATGTTTCTCAACTTCCTTTAAGAAAGAAGAGAATGATCTCTTGATATCGGATTTGAGAGACTTGTTTGCCTAACCTCTTCCCGTCCCTCTTCTCTCTTCCCTATATTCATCGCACAAGTTCGGCAGATTTATCACTCTTCTCAACACGCGAAGAGATAGATGAGAGTAATATATCATATAAATCTATTTGATAGTTATTCATACAATTAAACGCTGTAAGAAGGGAATAACGAGGAGTAGGTTCAGTAGACTCTCTCTTTTGCTTCTTCCTTCTTCTCACTCCTTGTTTGCTTCATCCTTCTCTCTCTGCTTCTCCTCATAGACAACCTTCCACTCACCGAAGAGATGGGGAAAGTGAGTGCCCTCACTCGGCACCCACTGACGGGCACTCAGAGTATCCTGAATGGGGAAAGTTGGATATGGTGACGAATTGGGATAACCAATAGACTGAATCCAATTGGATCATCAAGAGGAGGACCCAGGACGGATTCTAATCGTCTCATGTGATCTATGGTCTAGAAAAGCCCCATTCAAGAAGTCTGCTTCGTGAGTTTACTCTAAACCACGCAAGTCAGTACTTCGGCGGCTGGAGGATCTTCTTCTGGATTCAAACCATCGACTAAGCGCGAGGCGCCAACAACAGCTAAAGCTAAAGCTAAGAAGATATCACCCCTTGACCCATTATCCCTGAGTACGAAGATCCCAATCCCCTCCCTAAAGATGTTTCCTCCTGCAGGCCCATTGCCTGATGTCAGGATAAAACTGTAAACTGTATAGACTGAACAATAGGTTCAAAGTAAGTCATTCTTCCAAATTTACACCGTACCTCAACATGGGACGATACAGAAGGAATGGAAGAAATGGGAAGGGGCAGAGGAGCGATTATCGAGATAGGCCCAACTTTCGATTGGGTGCGATAACAGCTGTAACAGTATTCCTTATATCGAAAAAAATATGATGATTCCAACCTGGGTAGGCACGATAGAAGAGCGTCCATCCTTTTGACTACGATATATCTCAACTGCAACATTGAAATGGATCTTTTCAATTCAAATCAATGAAGAACAAAATAATATCGGAAGCGATGGTTATGCAATAAAAGAGAAAGTGGGTAAGCGTTAATAAACGAGAACTATCATGATGATCGGACTGGACGCAGCTCAAATGGATATGCAGCTGTAATTGTGGATGGTGGATTGATTTCTGGATTGATATCACATTCACCAAGATATAATCGATGGAAGGAGGGAAAATGTAGAGTGAGAATGAGAGGCACCTTTCAGGCTAAACAAGCTTCGATTTGCCCTTCTAATGAGATACTCGAGAAATTGACTAGTGCAAAAAGTGAGAAGCACTAGACGGAAAACATTTTGTTTGATTTATATTTCCTAGTACCAAATTTAAAGGGGGAGGGGCACGAATCGAAATTGGTGGGTCCCACCACGACGTGCCTGCACCCCGCTGTAACTACAGTAATCAGCACAGCGGTTGACTCTGTCCTCTCCCTTAACTAGGCCGTCTAGACTCAACGAATGTAACGGCACTTAGCCTGGTGGTTGTTCTTTTGCCTCGCTATCCGACACCCGCTGGTTCGACTCCCGCCGTGTGCAAACCTCACTATTGCTGCTATTTTCGACTGCCAATAGAGTGAAATCAATACAAGAATACAGTACCCCAAATCGTGCCTGCACAATCAATGACACTTTAAAAATCCGTAGTGAGGTTCAGAGGCGTTTCTAGAACTTCGGATAAAGTGATCTGTGATCGGGTATAGCATCCCTATTACCCCACAGGCTCAGCCTATGTGAGAAAATATTAGTGCCCCTCCCCCTTTAATATTTTTAATTTGTCAGAAGTCAGATTGTCAAATGTAAGATTCCGGGTCAGATTGCAGACTCTTTATTCATGATAATACGAGTATAAATGTGATGAGTTCATGAGTACTGTTGAGATGAATTCCAATTAATTATATTGGAGTTCTTCTTCTTCCTCTTCCTTCTCTTCCTCCTCGCTGTTCTCACCTGCCCATAGAGAAGCAAGACGGTTCAGATGGTCTGTTCGGGTGTGTATTCGACCTTATTCGGATGCGTAAACTCCTCCTAAAACCATCTCGATTCTTTGATTTCAATGCGCTTTTACCTCATCCTCAGTAGGCTTGGCCTTGATTTCCACTTCGATGTTTATGGGAGATGTCTGAGCGGTAGGCTGCGTGTCAATCGGTTGCGTCACGACTGCCGAGACTGACTGTTGTTCAATGTCTTCGGTTGTTCCGGAGCAACTGAATCGTTTCATTTGGAATAAAGTATTACAGAGGTTATAAAAAAACCTGTTAAGAAGACAGGACATGATTCAGTTGGAGGACTCTGTGTAGGATTACTCCCTTCTTTTTGAGGGATTTTTCGATAATGAGAAATATCAGGAAATGATGAGAAATATATCGCGAGGAGGAGGGAAGGAGACTTCACTGAGATTGTATGTTATTAGGCTAGCCTAATGAAAAAGAAGATATTGGGATAGGAGGCGCGTGATTTCGAGGAAGGCTATACGTATCTCATGAATGGAAGGAAGTCGTCACCTGATCACCAGATTATCATTCATCATCACATGAGTGGGCGGAAATCATTGGTCTGTTCTTTGTTCGAAACGACGTAGGGGCGAAGCATCTCAGATTGGAGTTGAATAAGTGGAGAGCAATCTGGATAATTTCACTTCGCTGAAGTTCTAAATGTGGAAGCACATTTTAGATATTTTTATTGCAAATGTCGATGCAATGTAAATACATATTTCATTTTATAAATCACCATACTTGACGAATTCCCCACTGCGGGCGGTCGACTCTGTGTCTGGGATGGGAGGTGAACTTGTGTGGGGATCTTCCTCGTCGACTTTACCACCTCGTTGAGTACGACATCTTGGGGTATCTCTAGCTGAAACAACGACGGACGACCTCGTCTGATCTGAAGAGGAACTCCCTTCATTAAACGATTGATTCACGTCGCACAGTTCTGTTTTTGAGCATTTTTTAGCATGTGCATGCACGTTCAGGCACATCCTTGTCTGTTTTATTCATAACTTGAGTAGTCTATATCCCCCTGGTTTCTCGGTTCACATGCACTCGAATGTCGATATTGTGTAAAGTAGTGGAGACATTTGAATGGAGAGTAAGAAGAGATCCAACAATTCAGGACACATTTCAGATTAGAGCAAAGAGACGCTATCCATTCGCTTCGTAGTTTGAAACGAACAAACACCAATGGTCATGAGTGTTTGTTCTCCATTATTGAGGAAGAAATCAGAGAATTATTGTTGACGCCTTTGCAGAACCAACTGAAGAAAGTCACGAAGTAAGAGAGGCATAAAATCGATTGACTGAAGTATAAGCTCTGATTTTCAAAACATGATCGCGAATACCTCCTAATTTTATGAGACAGTTCCGTTAGGAGCCCGTTCGCGTAAGAATCGGACAAGGGTTGGCACAGTCAAAAAAGTTCGAATTTTGTGAAACTCTGTTTTCCGGGGTTCTTGAGGCCGCTGAAAACGATGGGGATATTCCTTTTTGTCATGGAAGCCTTATTGGCTCCAGACGACGTCATGTCGATTTCGGAATTTTCTTTTTTCTCCTTTCCCAAGAAAGCTAATTTTCTGAAAATAAGGTTGCCGGGTCAGAATTTGATGCTGAACACGCCTGTCTAGTTCATTTTTCATGAATGTCTCCCAAAATGATGGAAATGGTAACTCTTGAACGAGTCAATTGCGGGCTTAGCAACCTGCATAGATCGGACCGGCGTGACGAGAGGATTCCAACCGTGTAATTTGAGCCAAAACAAACAACATATTTTTAAATGAGGAAAACTAAAGAGTGACTGAATGTTAGCGAAATTTCACTTGTTCCCCTCCTCTTTGCCACAAGAGGTGACAGAGTGTGTGTGCGCGAGAGAGTGGCAGAGAAAGAGATGGACGGACAGGACCTCTGGATTTGTCCGATTCTCACGCGGACGGGCACTTAGTCCACCCCTGATAGCCATTTCAACCATCGGCGTTACTATGCTACATATGGGACGAATGTTTCGGGAACAATTTATGCTATGTTCCTCAATGAGTGGAGGGGATGATGTTGTTGGATTGTTGATGTCTTCTTGATTGCTCATGATGTTGTTGTTGTTAGTGTCGTGCCTTCGAAAATGCAATGACTACAAAAACATATTTATCATCATTACATAATATCGAACAGGAATTGGTGAGTGGCTAAGGTGTACAACGGGTGTGACAAGAGTAGAATATCAGGAGGCTGCTCGAGAGGTAGGGGATATCGATTCTCGGGGGTGATTACTGGTTCGATTCCTTCTTGTTTCTCTCGTATTTCTCATGGACCTCGTCCCAATGGCTGTAGAGCTCATCGAAATGGGCTTTCTGAACCTCGAGAGCTGCGGTCTGACGAGCACTGTAACGAATTAATCATTGATTTTTTTGTTTCTTGAGTTATTGAGGCCAAAATATTGATAATATTACGTGAGTTCCTGCTGAGCCTGAGCAGGCGATTTCTCGTCCCAACAACGGTAGAGCTCATCGAAATGAGCTTTCTGGCTCTCGCTCCCCTCATACTCCGCAACTGGTTCGTCCTGCAATAGAAAGAATAACTGATGTCTCCCTCTTCCTCCTACCTCCGCATTCTTCTCCTCTTTAAGGGTAGGATTAGCAGTATCACCGAGAACTCTTCCTCCCACCTCCTTCTTTTCCTCTTTGGGGAGAGGATGAGTAGTGTCACCCATAGTCGGAGGAGTCTCCTGCAATTAGTCAAGTGTATCTTTCTCACATGCCATTGACCACCTCTTTCTTGTACTGGGGAGGCTGCGTGACAGGAGGAAGAGAGTCCTTCTTAGGCACTTCGGAAGTCGCCGGCTCATTCGGTTGGCGTCTCCAGCTCCTGTGAGAATCTTATTCACTAACATTCTTCAGATTAAGTATGTCAGAGTGAAGATGTCATCTCTTCTTTCCGCGTTCTTTCTCTTCTCTCTGGTCGAAGAGAGAGCACGAGGAATAGAGAGACGATTTCACGCTGTCAGGCAAACTTCCAACACGTAAACCCTTACCACTTCCGGATCTTCTCCCATTTCTTGCCCATTTCGACAATCGGTCGAGCTGAAACTACGGTAGTACTGAGAGAGGAATCGAATATGCGACGACGAATAGAGAAATACAACGAATATGGGAGGAGGGAGGGGGTGCACTTATTAGACAACCTCAATAATCTTTTTACAAGGGGAATTCGCAATTATTTCGCATTCGTCGATAATTGAGGCGAGGAAAGGCGGGAATTTCTGGAGCGGAGGAGTTGAATTTCAGCTGCGATTCATTATGAGAGGAGAAGAATAGGGGATTCGCAGGGAATTATTGTTTGTTTTTGCATCTAAATGGATGAAATCGGAGCGATTCACTGCTACCTCAGCCTCATCTTCGAAGGATTGAAGTTGATAATTGGGTCTGAATCGCAAAAGTAAGCAGAAAGTTGGAATGTGTTCGACTGATTGGAGCAGATCGAGGTGTCGCCCTTATATTGCCGTCTTTCGGCACTTATTTCGAATGGCGCCGCCTTAGCGCAATTCAATCTGTCCACCGCTTCTGTAGGAGTCCATGAAATCACCCGCCTACAAACCATAATTAATATCGATATCTTAATTGTTATGTCAGAACAATTAAAGTGCAGTCGAGATTCTTCTGAAGGTTTGATGAGAACTTCCTGACATTTTGCTCCTTCTCATCTTTTGTCAATATCCCGCAGGCATTCTTTGGAAGTAACAAACGATTTTTCACCAATGTCTGTGACAATGCACTGTGGAGAAGGATTAGAGATTGAATTATAATTATCGGGCGTAGGCAGCTCATCCAACACTCGGCATACATTTATCGAATTGCGACTTCACGCCATTCAATCTGCCCACCGTCTCTGTAGGCGTTGAAATAACCTTCGTCGACTTCGCAGACACTAAAGTGCACAAAATTGGGCAATATTGGGCACAACGCAGACACATTAGTGTTTGTTCAAGATGCGTCCTCTCATTTAGAGTCTGGTTGTCCTTTTGGCCCGGAGGAAGCGCGGAGGCTGAGGCGGAGGCCCGGAGGAAGAAAAGTAATGGAGAATCTAATGCGAATTCCGATGATATTTCTGCAAAGAGTTGCACTCTGTTCGATGGCATGTGACATTAGTTCGCTTTCCCAACACTGTTACAACAATCGGTACTTATTCTACCACATTCAGAGGCACATTTTAGCAGTTATCGAGTGATGAATTCGATAGTTTGTTCACAGAAAGAGTAGTGGCTCGGAAGATTCGGTATGAGTGGGATCAGTGAGATTTGGATGTAATTTCATGCATAACTCACATGCAGAACAAATATGATTCTCGTTTTCACAGATCGACAGTGGCCTCGACAGCGGTTTTATCTCTACGCTCGAGATGATCCAACTCTACCTCATCAGTCTCATCTCATCACAATGTAGTTTTGTTATGGCTACGCTCTATCATCACAAAGAGGATATGGATGTTCGAATTGGTTCGACTGATTCAGGTCGTTAAAATAACGATACAACATGACAGACTGCCCAAGTTCAGGAGCCCATTATTTCCAATGGCGCATTCGAGCAATTCAATCTGTGAAACTTGAAATTACGACTCCGTATGTGTAGATAGAATTGACACCTCCGAGCTGTTTTTTTGCAAATGGCACGAAAGTTTGCAAGAGAAGTGTAAGTGAGTACGGTAGCTACAGAGAACGAGCAAATAATAACAAGTGAAAATGTGCAAGAAGAGAAAACGGAAGACCGTAATTCCAACTCCGAATATGACTCAAAATCAGAAGTATGTTTATGTTGCTATTTCAAGTTCAAGGATAATTCAAGTTTGTTTCCCCCTTGTCACATCAGGGTCACTCATGCTTCCATTTGACCCTGTTCTGTCGTCATTCTCGTCTACGAACGCATTGATAAATTTATCGATGAAAAAACGTGACAATGAAGATGGCGAGGAGTCTCGGGCTTATGACGGACGGACGGAGTGATCACATGTGAATGCTTTTCTCTTGAGCATGCCAGAACGCCGCTTCACGAGCCATGTCCTGAAATGAGCGATACAGTAAATCCATTATCGTCCGAGAGCCTGTCCTGACGTGTAAGAAAATCCATCAGCAGTTACTCTCATGAACAGAAAATAAAATTATTTGATGCCTACCTCTTCCGAGATGGGTGTAGGTGGTCCATAGTAAGTGTATTGCACTTGTCTGATCGATGGGTCGACATAAATATGCGTGTCCGGCTCAGTAGCGATCATTTTATAGCCCTTGTTCAGCAATTGAGAAACGTTCATTTGTGACCTGTCGAAAATTTCATGGTGGCCAGCGAAAATCTAACGAACATTTTGAATTAATGATGGAAACTGATGGAAAGCAAGTATAAAGCGAGGTGAAAGGAATGTAACGTTTCGCATACCAACGACTTCTTCCAGACACAAGGCTGTTCACTCAAGAAATGGCTGAGCGAGAGTTGTTCATAGCGAAAAGGGCGCACGAGTAGTAAGATGAAATGGAAGAATCGAAGAGGTAGGCTTGCTATCTTATCCTTCGCTTCTGATTAATGAGGAGCTTGATCAGATCTCTTCCTTTGATTTGTCGTCTGGTATTTCGTGATGTGCTTCTTGTGAGGTTAAGGACGCTCCGTACTCAATGCAGTCCTGTAACTATTTTATAAGACCAGTTCAGTGTATGCTTCATGTATTCTGTCATAAACTTCCTAAATCGAACAACCTTTCTCCACAACACAGAGTTGCCCCAAAGTCTCGTTCCTGAATGAGGAATACCCAGCGCAGAGACTCAGAAGTGGAGAGAGGAAGAAGTGAAATCTGAAGCCACTCGACAAACTTTTGCAAAAATAACTCATTTTTAAGTCAAAAACTATTTACATGTAGATGGAATATCTTGTTGGCCTGTTGATGCTCACTTCAAAAACGCTCCACATATTTCTCTAAACTTGTTTTTATTCCCCTAAACCTTATCTCATCAAATTTCTTCGCTGTGATTCAATATGTTGCCATGGTTTTGGAAGGCACGCCGAGAGAAGATGAGGGGAGCCAACACCTTCCATCCTCCCATCCTTCCCTCCCCCCCCCCTCTCACAGTTCACCCCGATGTGTAATCAAAATATCGAAAGAAAATATTTAATCGAACTATAAGTATGTTTATCAAACGGTGCAACATGGAAGGGAACACCCATGACAAGCGTGGGAATCAATTAGCGGGAGGTCTGAACTCGTTGAAGCTCACGGTTCCACTCCTTGACGTCTCGGGGCTGAAAGATACGAGCATTTCTCGATTCAGTGCTTCATTCTTCACCTTAGCTCGGTTTACTGCAGGAGAAGGACCAGAAGAAGTGACCTGGATGAATTGGTGGTTCACACGGTTTGAGCGACGAGTGAACCTCAATATGGATAAAATTGGTAAAACGAAATAAATAGTCGAAGTACCTGTTGCGAATGACCTTCAGGAGACGATCAAACCATTAGCTCTCAACCATGGATCTCCTAAACAATTGGTTAGCAATGCATTAATCTAACCTCCAGTTGCGAAAACGTTGAAAAATCTTAGGCGAGAGCGTATTACTCAAATATTTATTGATTTGCTAACGCGAGAAAAGCAATACTTCAAACAAGTAAAAGGAGAGATGCGATAACAGCGTCGCGAAGTCATCATTGAAGGAATATCAATGTCTGGGACGGGGCCTAAGGGTGAGAGAATAGAACGAGGGAGAGAATCTCAAGAGTCGGATTTCACATTATTGATTACGGAAGATAACATCTCTTTGGGAGTACTATTCCAACAACAGAAACGAAGACAGCGAAGATAAGAGACATCAGCTAAAGATCGACCCCTTCTTCTCTTCATTAATGAAACACTTGACGAGATGCTCGAAGTAGAAGGTAAAAAACCGTATTTTGTAGTTTTGACTCTCCTGGAGATTAACGAATTCATCAAACGCTTCGTAAAGATACTTTTCCTATTACCTTTGAGTCTCACCTTCCACTACATTTCTTGTACTTTGTACTGAGAATGGTGAACGAAGTAGTAAAGTAAAAAAAGATCGAAGGAATTGTTCCGGATTGAAGGAATTTATAAAGAATGTTATTTTCCGCCCTTAAACTTTCATCCCTTCCCATGCATTCAAGATAAAATATTAACACGCTGAGCACGACCTAAGTGAGTTCGTCCGAACACGGTCATTCTACGACAGATAAATCTTTCATTTTTCTTCCACTCTTCATTCGAGTTTATCCGTTGTTCAGTTTACATTGCGTCTTATAGCCTCTTCCTTCTCTCCAGTTCCTCATTGAAAGATCCATTCCATTCTCCAGTCCCGTCCTGAATCTCTTCCGATCGCTTTGCTCTGCGTAATTTATACAACTGAATGCTTTGTTTACTTTAGTGGTCTATCTTCTCCTCGATTCCCACTGTATTTTGCAGGGCGGGAACGCTCTTCATTTCACTGCCACCGTCTCTCGCCTCTCTTTCCAGATAAACATTGCCACTCCCCTTTTACTGTAACGGCCCCGGTCATGCTCATCGGCTTTCCGTCAGTAGCCATGCATATCAAGTTAATTGTCGTTCTCACCTCTCTGGGATCGCTTTCGGCCTCTTCTATCGAGTATTCGCCCTCGACAATCGTCAATCCTTCTACCGTCTCCCATAACCAACTCTATAACGAGAAATGGACGGTCGAATCGTGCGTCAGTGGAGTGGTGCAGCGTGCGGAGGAGAGGAAGCGCAATTGCCCCTGCCGACCTGAAGATGTCATCGTATTCGGCGGTATGTTTCATTGCAATATGTATTTTCCCAACATCCGTTATCAGTGAAAATATAAATACGACCAAATATACCGAAACATCATGTAGCGTTTTCTTTAAAGAGTACCGTTTCATCTTTGACAGCAGGCTCTCTGTACATCAAGCAAGCAAGATTATGTGATAACAAATTATTTGCAGAACTGTCGATAATCAGAGATGGAAGAGTGTCGTGCTGTCAGAAGAAGTGCGAGGAAGGAGACACTCCTCTCACAACTTCTGAATTGACATTGGACGCTCAATTCTGCTGCGAGGGAGTACGCAGGCTCCTCATCGAGAAAAATTGAGTATCGATAGAGCGAGCGTTTCATGGTTATAAATGTTTGTTGATATTCACCCCGTCTGATTCTGATTAAAGTTTACGACAATACATGACCCTCCACACAATAAAAACGTCACATCTCTACCTATTTTCCTCATCTCATAAATGTCTCAAGAATCTTTTTCAATTGTTGCCATGGTATTGGACGAGACTGAGAGAAGATAAGAGGAGTTAACACGGAGCCAACGAGGATCCAACGCCTTCGCCTTCCTTCTGCCTTCTTTCTCCAAGCTCATTCCCGAGGCTTAGTTTCAATAAGTTGGCAATCAAAAGTTAGCGTCTCAAATTATTAAACATGATTTATCTAAAGAGACATGAAAGGACTAGAAGGTATGATAATATGTACTTAGTTTCCGAGTCGTTTCATCAAATCTAGAAATTCGATGGCTAGGAGAGGCTAGGAGAGAAAGTGAACGAAAAATTTTAACTACGAAAATAGCAGTTCTTTCCCACACCCTTTCTCAATTTTTTTCGTTTTTTTTCGTTTCACGTCGTTTTTCATGCTTCTATTCTCGGCTGCATCTCCCAATCCTTATCCCCATTGAAATTCTCCTATATAAGAGATGATCTCGTCATTCCATCAAATTGGTTTGCCGTCTACAGAGAGTGGTTGATAATCCATTGAGTGCTATGAAATCCCGCAGACAAATCTTCATCTATTACGAATCTCGGTTAGGCCCTTGCCCACACGATGAAAAAAATCTTGAAAGGCACTAACATCGTTATTTTCAAAGTAGTTCCAACAACACTTTTCACATTTTCCTTCTTCCTACCCCTGAGGAGAGTTAAATTCGGTTTAAGGTGATGATGGAGAAGGAAATGAAATATAATGAAACTAATGGACGCAAAAGTTGTTGACAATTTTGATCTGTATTCTTCTCCATTTCGTGGAAGTGGAGCAGCAATGAGTAGTACTCATTGTGAAAAATAGCGAGAAGAAAACTACGTGAAACTCGAAGAAGATCAAGTACACCAAATCTTCAAGCGGATAAAAAATCAAAAAATCTGCACAAATTGTTCAGAAGTGTGCATCTCCCATTCCTTTGACATTCTCTCAGAAACGAGATGACTTCTTCCTTCCATCAAAATAGATTGTCGTCTACTGAGAGTGGTTGGTAATCCATTGAGTACTTTGAAATCCTCCAGATAGGTCTACAATATCTATTCTGAGTATCTGCAAATATCCAAATAGAATAATAGCTTGATGTTTATCAATCAGTGCTGATTTTATTTTAAAAAATTAGGCGAAAATATCTTCGCAATTGTATGCTTCATCCTTACCCTCTGCAAAATAGAACTACTTTTCACCAATGCACCGAGGCTACTCTATTATTGAATTCAGCCTACGGATTTGATTCGTTTCCATCTCGAATCTATTCTTCGTCGTGACCTTTCCACAGGAAAAAGTTGTTGCCCACTTGAGCATCTATTCTTCTCCATTTCCTGCATCATCGAAGTAAGTGGGAAGTAATAACTATGAGTGCTACCGTACTCCTTATGAATCGTAATCGGATAGTGAGCGCAATTGTGCACTAAAAGAATATAAGAGGAAAACGATAACTCCCAGCGTTCATTTGCAATCTTTTTTTTCTTATTTATCTTAGTATTGTCAGAGTCGGGATGACCGAGTGATGTAAGCCATTCGAAGGGTAACAAGTTCAATCCCCCCTTTCCCTACCAAGCAGTTGGTAGTTTCTTCGACTGTGGAAGGCAACCTACCCTAGAAAGCATTTGGCCTCAGAGTATTCTAGCCCTGATAACGGCCTTACCAGTGTGTCCCACCAAGTGTTGTTTTCTGACTGTAAAATCGCTTGACGTGGACACACCTTTACCTACCTTACCTTTACCTTAGTATTGTTACTTGCGGTGACAATCGATGTCCATCTCTATCTCTCTCGAAGCTATATCCTCTTCGAATCCCTGAAGTCTCCGCCTCTTCTATGCTCCGCCTTCTGCAGACTCCGCCTACTGCCGTATAAAAGCTCCCGTTTTACCACAGTACTCATTCCAGCATCACATGATCCTTCCCTTTGGAAATTCCGAATACTGCCGCAATAGTTTGCTTGAGTTTCTTGCGCTTTTAATGGATACTGTCGGTCAATACTAGAAGAACAGTTCCGAGTTTTGGTCATATTCCCATCTATATATTCACCTCTTTACTATCTCACTACTTCTTAACTGTATTTCTCCCATAAACCTTACCTGCACACCCGAAGTCGAGTCTTTCCTTTTCGCATCTTAACATTCTTGTGTGAATTCAACTGTCCACATAAGTACAATTTTTATAATCATTCTCGATTAGATCTCTATTTAGTATGCCCCTATTTCAGTCCTCTAACATTCCAACATTCCTACCCTCTATCGCGTATTTGCAATCTCTGACAATTTCTTTTCCTAAAATGCGCATCTGTAGGAGAGGCTTACCATTGTCTGACCATTTTCGCTTATTAACCACTTGATCACTGGCTTATACCTACGTTCCTATTCTAGCTAGAGGATGCTCCTACTTCGGTCCCTCTCCTACGTCGCCCTTATCGCTCTATTTGGCTGCACGCACGCCAATGATGCCGCATTCCGCATGTGTGGCACCAAACTGCTCCAGCATGTCATGGATCACAACTTATGCGATCCCAATGCCCCTCGGTGCAAGGAAGTCTTCCCGCGTGAGTTGTTCATAACTCCTTACCGTATTGCTACGTTTTTTTTGTAGGAAGTCTGTGTATTTTGTGCTAGCCCTTTGCTAAGATTACATATTTCGTTCCAGCGACGCCTGAGAAGGCCCTCGAGATCGTCGATACTGCCACTCCCTCACCAGTCTTCTCCTCTCGAGCTCGTCGAGGAGCCGATAGCAAGTTGATCAGCACGATGTGTTGCACAAACATGTGCAGACCCTCGGATATCCAGAAGGTCTGCTGTGGAAATTAAGTCGACCTTCCCCTCTCCCGACTCTCATCGAGTCCCCGTATGCATTGATACTCTCCCTTGGTCTCCATGAATCACCCATATTTTGAAAACGAGCGCTCGTTCCCCTCTCCCCTCCCAGCTTTTTCCCCGACCCCCGTGACTCCCAGTCTTCATCGTGTATTGTATGGCAGCCGAGATCGATATAATGGTGTGTGTGAAGTAAACTGTTAATACAAAGCCACGTATATTCATTTCTTTGGGGACATTTCGTACAGATCTTATGAATGTATAATTGTGCAGGTCGCAGTTTTATGCAGAATGACTCAGACTGAAGAATTCTGCATTTTTCATAGCAGCGTGAGATGGGTAGTCCTCTCTTTGTCTTGGATAGCTCTAAATGGATTATCAACCACTCTCAGTAGTTGACAATCCAATTCAATGGAAGAAGGGGATCATCGGATACGAGCAAACAAGAGGATTGGAATAAGGAAATAAAAGATGAAAGAAGGATTGGTTTAGCTTCCAGATTGCCAGATGTTGAGAGAAGCAATGAACATATGAATCGCTTAACTACAGAAAACAAGATAATAATCTGTGGAATATTTTCGATCAATCTTGGTCGACCGGTTAGCAACTTGAAAAATATTTCATGTATTGATATGAGAGCTCGCTTATCTGAACAAGTACATCAATCTGAATACATAGTAACCTTGTCAATCAAGACTCTTGCATGCAATGGCAGTTCACTGCAAGATGAGGATATTCATGGCGAATTCAGTTCAGAGGTTCCAATCTCATTTGTGGACCTACTTTACAGTTTAGTCTCTCATATCCCAATCCATTCCTTTTCGGGAACTTCCCATCATTCCTTTGTGGGAGGGCCATGTCTCGCCGTCATTCGACCCCAGAGGATTTGGAATGGTGGACGTGCCACAGACGACTCCAATCTAAACTGATCCAAATAACGTCTACTATTCATCCGCCCAGGCCTCAGAGTCTTCCCTCTCCCTGGTTCCCCCTTTCGAACCCTTCTTTTCAAGGGTACAATAACCCCTTCTTCGAAACACCGATCGAACTCATAACAAACAATCGTCAGGATGAGAACGAGTAACGATGCGAATATAACGATGGGAAAAGGAGTAAAATCGACAAATACAATCAATCTTTACATTTGAAGCTCAATGTTTAGTTTTACAAATACATAGTTTAGTTAGTAATTAAATTACAGAAGTCCATCTTCGATGGCGGTTTAAGGGAGTTTATGGGGGAGAATGGGAAAGTCGACGTCCTCAATCGCCTCCATCAATTTGTATCGTCTCTTGAGGCAATTGATCTCGGTATACAGATTGTGCTGACGACCGCATTCTTCCTGCAAATAATACATAATGAAGATATCGAAAGTGAACTACGCCGGGCATAGAGTGAAGCGAAGTGAAGCATACCGCTAGAGAAGTGTGAATACAGGAAGGAAAACGACCTCGCTGTAAGTTTCCTGGCAAGAACACATGTCCAGTTCGATCTCAAGCGAGGTGATCTCATCATACAACGCCTCCATCGCGATCGTATGACGAATCTGAACATCATAATGTTCAAGGATAAACAGTCCGAGACTGTGATTCGACAGGATACTAATATGGAATTGTTTTTATCTGAGTGATTACTCTAGTCATTGCCGAGTAGGCTCTAGGTACAAACATTATTTGAGATAGCAAAGGTTAATGCACAGACCGGGAATCGAACCCGGGGCTTCCGCTTACCGGGCAGGAGTTCTGCCACTGAACTACCTGTGCACCTGAGCTATCTCTTTCCTGGGTGAATGATACTCTCATTTGGAGTCTAATATGGAAAGAACTGGAACGTTGTAAATAGCTTACAAGCGCTAGGCTGAATTCTCCTTCCTCATTCGAGGAATTATCCTTCTCAAGCAGCATTGTGGTGGGAAACGATCGATAGGGTGGACGAATCCGAATTTCAGGAGTAGGGGGAGTCCAAGGTCTCGATGAGGATTCATCGTCCTCCTTAGGGAGTGGTTCTCCCGAGGGAGGAGAGGGCCGAGGAGACAAGGGAGGAGAGGGAAGGTGGGCAGCCATCTGAAACATGGTGGATTTCCTTGTAAATGACTGATAAAACATTGAAAAATGTTATTCATTCGAAGCGGGATTCGGGAATGAGAATACGATAACTTATGCGACACGTAGGCGGCGTTTCGGAGGACTACCGAATAATACTACTAAGAGGAGGAGAGAAATACGAAACGAAATGTGAAACGTTCTCTAAGAAGAGTCTAATTGGCCCGCCCTCAAAGGAAGAAAAAAGTCTGAGGGATTTGTGTCACCCACATTATTAACTCTAACGAGCTTCCGAGAGTTTCAAATTGAAAACATTCTGTAGGAAATGGGGATGCACCCGAGGTATAAAGACTGATTCATATACGATCACTGCTGATAGAGGAAAAGACATAGATCAAAAAGAGGAAATGGAATGCCGAGAGATGCAAAATGTTAGTTTTTTTCATAGACTACTGCAATATCAGCCAAATAGTAAACTGTATAGGAAGAGTTGAGGCAAAATGTCAGATGGAAGGAAAGAGGATTCATATTGAGGAGCCTTTCCCCGTTTCCTTGGACAACAGAGTGAAATGAGGGGAAGATTCAAGGAGAAAAAGAAGGAAGGATCTCCTTAGTTCGCCCCTCCCTCCTCCTCCTCTCGCAAAATTGGCCCCACAAGGTTAATGGCAAGAAAAAGAACGAGAATCGACGCGGTTGCAATCTCGGAGGTCACAAGAAACTTTTTAATTCCGAGAAATGAATGAATGATGAAAGAGGCCAACGAGAGTATATGAGATAAAATGAGTAAATTGGGAATGGCGCTCAAGAATAGGATTAGAGCAAGATGAGGGGAAGGGTGAAAAGGAATGGGCTTTCAAGAAGAGAAACATGATGATCACCTCCTGATTCAACCACACCCATCAATATTCAGATTAGTAAACTTAATGCTTTCTAACGCATTCCCGGGAAGGGCGCTGTTATCAAAACATCGCATTTTTCTTAATCAGCCCTGCGCATAAGCTGTTTAGACAGCCTTGAGCAGTAAATCATCTGAGGAATGAACAATATCTGACCACTACATTCCAAACTTTTTTCAAAATCATTTTCAGGATATAAATGAATTGTTAATGAATAAAGTAAAATATCATTAATTTTTAAATAAATATTAACCATTAGAAATCATGTGAATGTTTGATGTTTGATTCTAAGGATGAGTTGTGAAATCAAGCAACTTGCTCTAATCGACACCCAGATTAGATTTATCTGCCATTCCTTATCTTGCGCATTTTATAAAAGGCACTCCGTTTGAATCGTAACCATCAAGTCAAACCTGGACGAATCTCGGAAATGACTCGAGTCATCGTAACTATATCGTGCTTTATTCTACTCATGTTAATTGCACTTTCACAGACTGCTCCTCATGGTCACAGAGGTAAGATCCACTTCTTTCAGTTTCTCAAATTTCTCATTGTCTTTCAAATATAAAAAGAATGAAGAAAAGACAAGGCCCCCTGAGTAAGTTGGCGTTGAATTGTCATTGGCCAAGCAGAAGGCGAATACTCGCGGATTTTTGAGAGGAAATTGATATTCCAAAATAACAAACTAAATTCAGGCGAGAGACAAGCCACACCACTTCTGATGCTTGAGCTTCTTGAGGAAATGATCATGAAAGAGGCATGTAATCATCGTCGCGATCCTCATGTCAGACCAGGCAAATGAGGAGAAGAAATGAGTTGTAAAGGCAATAAACCGGCACTGTTATACGGGTAATTTAGAGAATCGTAATAAAGCTTGGATCAGTGACACTATCGCGTGATCTGGAGAGATACGGAGAATAAGAAAGGGTGTTTTGACGGCTGACTTGGTCTATCTTTTGAAAGAGATGGAGAGTTTCCTCGGTTACGAGACGAATGGAATGGTGTGATAAACGACAATGACTAATAGTGCATGATGTGCCCTCTATTTGATCAAACGGCTAAGAAGTGGGGACTATAGCGTCAGATTCTCTCAGAAAGAACTTTTCCTAGTGAGTTCTAGTTGATGATATGCAAAATAAGCAAAACATTACTGCGTTCGGGGGGAATCGAACCCCCGTCGAATGCTTGGAAGGCATCCATGCTGACCATTACACCACGAACGCGTGTGAGAAACACACTGCTAGAGGGGTTTATCTCTTCCCCTGTCCGTCTCTCCTCTTCGCTCTAACCACTCCCCTACACTCCCTTCTCTTCAGCTCAGGAAGATACTGCCCTGAAAAATCGTCCGGAATTAGGACACATATTTCACAAAGGGATTCAGTACTAAGAAGGCTCAACTCGTTTAGGTTGCTAAACGTCTACGTTCAGTAACTTTATCAAACTTCAACTCCAATCAACTGAAAAATGACTTCACTATAGGCTTCTGTGGCGCCACTTTATAACAATGTAAAATAACAACTAATCAAATATAGATGAAAAAAGGCTATCAAAACTAAATATCAAAATCGAATGGAGTATCGGCAAAGTTAGTGTTCAATCAATCAATGGCAGCATACGAGTGTTCTCCCTAATGTGATTCATTTCTCATAAACTTTAGATAAGGCAAAGACAAACAAATATTGGCAAAGAAGAATAACATACATAGAAAGGTCGAATTGCTCAGGGCAAATTTGCATGCAGCTTCCTGTTAGAATATTCGCATCGAGTTTGTCAACCTGAAAAAATGAGTACCATTTAGAGCGAAACGAGGAAAGAATAGCAAAATGATAACTAAAAGAAGTGACATGACATCCATAGTACGATGAGTCCACATCAGCAAATGGGCAAAAGGAGTTGCCCATGGCTGGAATCGAACCAGCGTCGCCACGGCCACAACGTGGAGTACTAACCACTATACTACATGGGCCGAGAGAGAAGCGCGAAGAACGAATATATCAGGCGGAGAGAGAGCGAGAGTGAGGGACCGATGGTGTGTGCATTTTTCAGGCGATAAAAGTGGGGGATGATAGAGGAAGAGGAATAGAAGGGTTATTGTATGATTATTGGTGCAGATAACCAAACAAGGGTTGTCTTGTGATGAGTAGATTATGCAGGGAGCATCGATGCTCGGAGAACTTGACTGTTTTCACTGTTGCCAATCCGGCATTCTCCAACGTGGTGAGCGATTAACGTGGAATGGCGAAAGACAAAATAATTGGTGGGAAAGAATGACTGGATAAGAGCAGGTGAGAGAGATCTCTTCTCTCTCATCGTTCACACGCGTGTTTCACAGTTGGATCATCGCCCGCTTTGATCTTCTTTCTCGTTCCAAAATCTCTTCTTTTTCTTCTACTCGGAACTTTTTTCACCTGTTCAATCTATTCATTTCTCATCGCACTTTTCGACTGTTCGATGATGATAAGGCAGTATCAATGTGATAGTCAGTCGATGGTCTAATCAAGTGTGACCCTTGATACTCTCGTACCATTCTTCTCTAGCTCTCGTGTTTATTCTCAGTTGTGTTAATACCATGATTTCCGCGTATCTCAGAGGTGCTCGTTTTGCAATGATCGAAAAAAACGCTATTGTAATAGCTATTGTAATCACCATTGCAGATGCTTTTGCAGTGGCTGATTTTCATTGCTTTGTTGCATACCACCCAATCACAAGTAAGACCTTCCTGTATGCTCTAGAACTTTTTGTTGATTTCTCGTATATATAATCAATCTATCAGTGCAGGAACCCACTCCAGCTCCGGAACGATCGCACACTTGCGCGAAATGTGTCTCAGTCATCGATAGTTATCGGGTAGGCGATCGTGCTTACTTACCTATCTCATATTACTAACTATCAGAATCATACACCTGGCGTAGAGTTTGTTAAAGTCAAAGTTTAAGTACGGGCAAGATATAATATCATTTAATTTAATTGCGGTTTAAAATGTTAATTATACATTTAGAAACTGGTGGAATGCAAACTATGAAGGATTCCGCCACTTCCTAGTAACTATTGCATGAAAAGATATAGTGATCGATTGATTGATAGATTATTTGCAGTTCAGTCACCAAATGATCGAAAGCGCACGGCGAACGAGATCAGAGCTGATGGGAAGATGTCATCGGTGGAGTGGAGTTAGTTTAAGTCCTCTATTGATGGCAAAATTTTCGTGAAGTTAATGTTTAAAAAAATGCAAAAAAGTGTTGTCAATCTAAAAAATGATGAAGACAACGAGTGTAAGGCAAAAAAACGCATTGCAAAGACAGCTCGAAGAGGTCCATACCCATACCAAAAAAAGAAAAAAAAATTACCCGCGAAAAAAGCAAATTGACCAAAAAGAGTTGCCCATGGCTGGAATCGAACCAGCGTCGCCACGGCCACAACGTGGAGTACTAACCACTATACTACATGGGCCGATATCGAAACGCTCAGAATCTGACAAGGACCCAGATGCTATCTTTCAAGCATTTCAGGGTCAGATAACCTGTCGGAAAGTGATGTCGGATCAACAGAACATTCGGCTTCTGCAAGCATCGTTCATGCACAAGAACAATAATCCACATCTTGTGAGTGCTTATCTATCAATGTAATCTATGCTATCAATGCTACTCAGTAATTTCGGCATTTTCTGAATGAGAAGGATACATGCCAATAATAGGACCAAAGGAAAGTTTGTTAAGATACGAGACGTGGAGGATGGGTGATCAAAAAAAGCCTAAGAATTGTCGTACATTTCAGTCATGTATCGCAATCAAGATGTGTTCCCCACTCGACTACGACATTTACCTCAAACGAACTCATGCCAATGAGGAATTCTCGTATGAATTACCACCTGATTTTCATGACAAACTGACGGAATACTACAAGAATACACTGGTCGCTGTTTCCTCAAACTCTTCTTCAGTTGTTGTCCTTCACAATATCAGTTCGTCTCACTTTCCCCTGCTCTGTGTAGGAATTCTCGCAGCTTTTCTACTATAATAGCAATCATTTTGGTTTGCCCCTCAAGTTATGGGTGTTGTACATACACGTTGAGGATGGATTTGTTGTGTTTACCGCGGTTGTTTCATGTGACTCATCACTGCTATCATTGTTCTTGTTTTTTACTTCCCGACTCAAACAATGGAAAATGATAAATAACCACGTATGTTACGTGAATGTAAATTTTCCTTCCTATAAATTTTGTACGTTTGACATCAATTCGCAAAGATCCTTGTCGATAGTGAGGAATGAAAGCGGTTCTGGTATGCATTTTTTAAAGTTTTCAGGTGAAAATAATAATAATAAAAAATGTTCAGAAGTTGGCAGTGATTTTCATGGTGGTTGCGCATTCTTCTGGGCATGATCAATCGCTCTATCATCAGATCGAGTATGGAACTTCTTTTGAATCTCTATTCTCCGTTCGCTCTATCTCTTGTGTTTAGGTCCGTAGAATATGCAACCGTCCGATTTACCGATAAGGAACACATCGAATCCATTGGCAGGTATAGCGACTTTAATGCATCTGGCGAGGCTCCTTTTCATAAAAATCGTCAAAAAAAACTTTAGTTTACCGGCTTTCAATATCCGTACCTGAAGAATTGGCTTATTCCAGAGCTACTTTAACTCCGAATGAACGGGAAAGCGAGGATCTTGATGTAACGCCAGCAACGGCTTCCGGAATCGAAATTGACGTACCTGAGGAAACCAACACAACTTCTATCCAAGTGGAAGAATCAACTGTCCAAATTGAACTATCAACTGCCCAAATTGAACGATCGACTCTCCAAGTGGAACAAACAACTGCCCAAGATGAAACTAGCCCCACACCTATCGGTTCGCTCTTTCCTCTTGCCATTGAACATACAATCGATGCAATCATCATTTCTCTGAACTATTCCGAAACTTCAAATATCAATGCATCTTTTGTTCCAGTGGAAAATGCATCACTTGCGCCCGCAACGCAATCGGCAACTACTCTTCTGACGACTTGTCTCATGACACTTTCTCAAGTGCTTATCCTAATTATTTACGCATGATTTCCTTACTTTTACTTTATTTTTGTGTTATTCTTCTGACAAATCTCGCTAATTCATTTATCTTTTCTAAGCCCCTAGCTAATTTGTGCAATATCATCGATTGTCTGTGCAATAGCAATATGTAATGTTCCGTAAGAGTCATTGATTTTATATTCTATTTTCAATATTTGCTAAAATCGATGAATCTGATTAGCGTCAACTAGGAAAGCAGTGCTGAGAAGGGAGGAAGAGGGAGGGAGGGTAGTTCTCACTTATCGTGCCTAATCACGACGGATTCTTCTCCTCTCTCTGCATCGATTCAGTGCGAGTTCCTCCTTGTACACGGGATTGTCTCCTCACTTCCTACTGGTGTCTCCCCTCTCTCTCGGGCGTATGATGTCGTGTGTTGAGTGAGTTTGCAATGCATCTTAGGGTTGCACGCGCGGCTTTGATATTACTGCGACCCCTTCGTCAGACAGTTATATACAGTAATTTGTGCGTAAAAGGAGTGAGACTGCTGGGAAGAGGCGTATATTCCCGATATTGAGCGTGCAGTCATACTAAATGAGCGAATCGGTCGTTCGAAACACCTCTTTCTCACACATCATCCTCTTCAAACAGCATCAATTCAGAGCTCAATCCAAGTGGGAATGTGCTCGTAAGTCCCGTGATCGCACTATATCCGAGCCTGCAGAGAGGTTTTTCAATAACAGTATGCAAATCAGATATCATTCATTCTAGCGGAACGATTCGCGCGGATGACGTGGTGGTAGAGCAGAGAAGTCGAGGAATGAGTCTGAGAGAGGTGAAGAAGAACAAGGTCGATGACATCACAGATGGAAAGGAGAAGGTTGCGGTCGTCAAGACTAAGGTCTGTTTCAGATGGGACAGAGACATAGGGTAGAGATAGGGTAACGGAGACCTTCTTTACTTCATTTCTAGAGAGGCGAATTAGAGTGTGGTCGACACTGATTCCTTCACATTGGTGTGTAATGTACGAATCGTTGATGTCAGGTTCGTCAGCAGGATCGAGAACGACGTCGCACTACAACAATCGATCGATCGGCCCTTCGTCCTCTTCCCCCCACTCCATCTCCCTATATGCCTCCCATCTCCTCTCCTCCTCGCTCTCCTTACCGTACTGTCACCCCTGCTCAACATCAACGAGTGGCTGGCTATCCCTCTCGCATTCCCTCTCGGGCGAGGGAGGGACACGCAAGAAGCCAGTCCCAAGGAGGAAATCGAGCCTCTTCCGCATTCTTCGATTCAACTGATTCTATCGATCAGAGTCGACCATCGGATGGAGAGAGGGGAAGAGGGTGAGTAACGTAATAGCAGCTATCTTTTCGTCTCCTTTTTTGCATTATCTCTCGGCGAAATGAGAGAGTCGGACCATTCATCCATAGTTGTTTCCAGCAGAAATCTTGAAAAACAAACAAGAATCTCACTGAAAGATCCCTCAAAATCGAGAGATAAATCATTGGGGCATTGATTTCCACGGGGGCAGCCCTCTTTGACATTATCAAGGTAACCTTATTAAACTATTATCCCGAGTCCTGTTTCATTGAATTCTCCCAATACAACAATGACTAAATCCTTGCTGCGTGAGAGATCACTCGCGAAAATCCGTGCCTGATGTTGTACCCTGAAAACAAAACGAAATAAGTGAAATTGAAGGAAAATGTTTCTTACACATGATTGAGTTGAGGGTCTGAATGAAATCTAGCTTTTCTTTCCAAATTATAGCTTTGGGAGGGCTATACTAGAAATTGGAGGTTCGCTCTTCCCTTCAACGTTCCTTCACTCGTTCGATACATTCTCGGACGGCGCAATCGTAGCAGGTCCGCTGCCGATCTGAACAATATACGATCGTCTACCAAGCAGAGTAAGTAAGCCCCTCCTCTTCCTATTGAAAGGCTCCTTCAAGTCGCCATGACGCCCAGTCTTTCTCTATTTTGGGAATGCCTTCTGATTAGATAAAATTGGCACTTCAAATGCGCTTTTCAGGAGGAATCATTAAGACACCCACATCGGGACTGGATCGCAATCGAACACTCCGTCACACGGTCCACTTTGGACAAATGGACAGACCGATCGTGCCCAGTGTGATCAGGGCTCAGACTCCAACTAGAAACCGATTCACTGAAGCTCTCGATGGAATCGCCAAAGGATTTCGTAGACTCTCATTTAGAATTAGAGGTAAAACGAGTCAAGAGGAAAATGTTTCATAATAATAGCAACTTAACTGTAGGAAATGGCTCTTCTCGGTCCACTGCTGGATTTGAGTCACTCGAGAACGAAGAGGAAGCCCCAAGAGACAACGGAAGACAGAAGTGAATGACTACACTACTTGCAAGAAGTGCACTACTTGCCATACATATGTAACGATAATGGTTATTCCCTATGATAAAATCTAGTATATATCGTGTTTCTCATTGTTTCTCATTGGGGAGGGTGCTGAACAAACAAAGTAAACGACATCCTTCCATTTTTGCTTCTTCTCGCTTCTCTATCCTAATGAAGCAACTCTACCTTATTCCCTTCTTATTCCACTGGTCCTTCGCAAACTGTAAGTGATATCTCTTTTCGAGTTACTATAGATGCTTCAGATACCGAGGTGTACAAAGAGTTCGCGAAACAGAATGCAAAACTCTACTCAAGATTGTTCAAGCAATACGTCAAGGAGCTGTCCCCAAGCTACCCACTCGGTTTTCAAGCACTTTCAGCCATATACTAAAAATAATTGAAGGAATTGTTAATGTAACCGACGATTATCTACCTATCCCAATTTCACTCAATGTGAACCACTTTCGTGTGAACAAAGTGGTAAGTAACACTAGGTCATAACCAGAGAAATGTATTTACTTTCAGGATCAAGTATCACAATCAGCTGACGTTGTGATATCTATGCGTGTTGGATGGTAGTTTTCAATGTCGGATTTGTGGAAAATAGTGCACTTCAGGATCGATATGAGGCTTGTTTGGAATGAGAACGATTATGGACAGATTCCTTATATTCTCGTGAAGAGTGACTCGATTTGGCAGCCGAATATCAGTCCTTGTGATGCTCAATCGAGAGAGAATCTTGATGATGATAAGGCGGCTATGGCCAAGGTATAACAAACGACTGGGACATAATTGAAAAATGAGATATGTAATGAGATATACTGTCCAGATCTATTCGAATGGAACCGTGTATGTGAATCTCAACTGGGCGATATCGTATAGTTGTGACATGGTGGTAAGAAAGTTTCAGCCCATTCAGCATAAGAGTGTTTCGAATTGAGATGTCCAACTTCCCTTTCGACTCTCACACATGTCGAATGTGCTTTGTACTCAATCAACTCACTCCGGATGAGGCTATGTTTCATATTTCTCAGTACTATGATCCAACGAAAATGACTGGAAAGGTGAATGAGATCCTGAATACTCTTACAGAATATGATCAAATAAGGTTAACAACGAATGGGCTCTCATCTCTCTGAGTGCTGATTTGGTGCAGGAGCCCTATGGAACAGCCGTAATATAGTTAAACAGTATCATCTTTCAGTAATTATCATACTCAGATTTACTTTGACTGCAATATCATTCGTCACCCGACTTTCTGGGTGCAATTAGTGATCATTCCGGCCTACTTTCTCGGTGTTCTCATTATTACTGGTCTTTTTCTCGGAGATGAGGGGAATATGGATACTGCGGTAATGATCTTCTGATTTCCATAAGTTATAAATGTATTTTCCAGGTCAATTACGGTCTGGCAGTGATGATGTCTATCACTGTCATCATAGGAATTCTGGCAGACGGCCTTCCGAAGTCTTCCTCCCTCCCCGTCTTGGGTAAACATTGACTCCTCTCCCAATACTTCCTCAACCCAGTGAAAGAAATGTGTTAATTGGATAATTGAGGGAGAGAGGAAGCTATGGTGAAACTCAAGCTACAACGTTTCCTTTTTCTCAGGATATTTCGTGATGGGTCAACTCATTATTGTGTGTAGCGCAGTGCTATTCGTCGTTCTTCGTAGAGAGGTCAAGAAGGGAATTCTATTCCTTGTCAGTTACATCCACAAAAGAAAGATCGAGTAAGTTTTGAACAATAAACCAGTGGGTGAATCACATCGAACCATGAAGTCGATTCAACTTGAATCTTCCCTTCTCCCTACCACTACACTTTTTCTTTATTTTCCAGGAGGGATTTTCTCAAGGGTCTCATTAAGCAGAAGGATCGATCTTCTACTTCTCGAAATTTCCTGCGATGCCTTCAATTCTTGTGCCGTGTAATCCGTAGCAACTATCTCGCTTTCATACTCTTTCAATTGATGCATGCTCTAAATCTCATCGTTGTGCTCAATGCCTTCAACAGTGAGCAGTACGAGAAAGCTATGCAGAATAGTCTCATGGATGCTACCTCGAGAGCTAAGGAGACTTTTGAGAGAGAGTTCAATGCGTGAAGATCCCGCTTTCGACAAGTCCTCTCCATTGTTCTCCAGTTTTCTCATAGTTTAATCATTACTATGCATCCTAATAAAGTTTGAACTGGAAAAACTATTCGGAAATTCTTTCATTTGCGTTGAGGATTCCATAAATGATCTATCTCAGATGTGATATTCCTATAATCCGAACATATCTTCATTCTTGGAGATCCCCTCCTTCTCATCTCTTTCCTTATTCCTCGAACTCTTCATATTGATTCCATAACACTGCGGGATAGCTCATCACTTATGTTGCTATTTTCAAAAAAATGCGTTTTTGCGTTCTTTGCATTGAATCCTACTTCTTACCGTATTGGGTATAGTTTTATACCGGGCAGATATATGAATAACCAAACTCTATCCGTACTTACGTTTTGCAGAATTAGTATATGATAGTAATCAATAATCGTGTTTTTTTTTTTGTTTTTCGTTCAAAGTACAATCTCCACTTCCTTTCAGTTCCTTCTCTCTCTCTCCTCTCGATGGGCTGCGGGTGAGTGTGAAGTGCTTCACATTTCCATAGAAACATTGTACATCTTTACTTGTTTTCCTGATTTTTGAGCCCTCTTAGTGATCAGAGCAATACAATTGATGATTCACATGTGGGAATAATTTAAAGTGCCAATTTAGACAATCAAGTGAGGCAAAGGTCAACCCAACTGGGGGCGATGCCTTCACGAAGGACCCTCCTGTCGGTGCCAAGTCTGATGTGGATGAACCCAGTCCACCGCGCGACTGCGAAATCTCCGAAGAATACACCCCTGCCGAGTCACCCGAGCCCGCACCCATTCCTGACGAGAATCCTCTTCCTCTCCCTGACCCTGAACGTGTGCTGGATGAGGCTCAAGTGATTGCAGCTCAACAGGTTGAACAAAGTGTCATGACAATGTGGCAATGGCATGAAACATTTGTTCAGGCGACAAACACCTACTTCGAAGAACTGCACAATCAGTGGAACTAAATTGGATGTCTCAATGCCGATACTCCTTCTCATTTTCGTAACTTGATGTGTATCTCTTGTTTCACAATTGATTGCACGAACTGTGATCGAATATTTTAAATCAAATGTAGTGATTTTTTAAATATAAAAAAGTAATATTTCTTTGCTTAAACACACCATTAAGCAAGGTAATTCTCCCTTTGAAATAATTCATGTTGAAAAAAAAGATTACTATTCATTGAGACATTGCCATGCATTTGCACTTTATGTCTTTGTCTTAGCGCCTGTGAAGAGGAATCGATGAGAGATCTAATACAAGTGCCTAAAATCCGCAATATATTGCTCTGGAAAGCTCCCTTATTCCGTTTTCCTCACTTTTTACTTCTCTAAGAAGAAGAACAATCTTGTTCATAAAACATTTTCCCACCAATGAGATAATTCATTTGCGAGTCTGTATTCCTATATGTATACTTAATTAGTATGCGCTGATTTTTCGAAGCGAAATCAACTATGCCAGTATCTCACATCAATTCTTCAACGTTCAGCATAATGGATTGCTCTACCAAGTCTTTCACTCTTCTCGAGGTGATACTGTTTATATAAAGATCAATGCGCGTACATACCTCATAGGAAATAAAATGCCATGATATGGAAAAAAAATTTAATTTTTCTTTTTTATTTGACTCACCCTAAGCCTTGAAATCCTTTAGGAGATCGCCGGTCGCTCAAACTTTTCCTTGGATAAGTCAACTACTTCTCTGCCTGATTCCGTTTCTTCCGATGGGAATGATATCGCACGTGTTATTGATCAGAACACTCAAGATGGAATAGTTGACAACTCCGGAATCTCGTTAGTTGCAGTAAAACATTTAGAAAGAATGATTTTTCGCTTTCAGGAATCATTATTCCATTGCTTTCTGGGAAGTCGTCGTATTCGAGGGAAAGACTTCTCCAGTTATATACAACAACAAGGAAGTGAACATGGAGTCAGTGAACAAGTTTCGATGAAAGGGTACTTATTATGTTCAGGAATCTCGTGCCCTATTCCGAGGCATGGTGGAAGGCGACTCTCACTGCACATCACTAAATAACCAAGATACATATATGTGGATCCGTATTGATCAACTGTAACCTATCTATTCATACTGCTAATCTAACATGATACTCATTCTATTGCAAATTAGTACACTCGATAAAGTTCTCGATAATTTTTTGGAAAGGGAAGCATGAAGAGATATTGAAAGGGATAAGGGTATTCGGTAGCTCATTGTTTCCTTCACAACTGTTCACCTGCCCGTTATTCAAGAATACGATTATTTGGTCCAGAGTCGGCTATGAATTCGAAATTGATTCTACAGTTTGTGGTGAATAGTGACCAGCTTACCCTTCATCCTTCATTCGTAGACTTTGCGCCGGTCGGGAGGGGGTATTAAAGCCCGCCTGAATTTATCTTCCTTATCACTCACAAGCGCATTCGACTGTCTCGCTGCAGTTTTTTCTTGAATATTGATCACATTAGATCACATCACACATAATTTTAGGAACATGTATTTCATGACGTGCCTTCTCTTCCCCTTCTTTTTCGTCTTCTTCGTGTTTATCCTCCTTCCAAGAAGATATCAAACCTACGTTGAAGACTTGATCAGCAGTAAGTATTGTTCGATGTGAAATATAACATTTCAAAAATGTCTAAATACTGCTGCCTTTTCAGGTGTCGTGAGAAGCGTCATATTTTTACCTTGACCACTCTTCATCAGGGCCTTCGCTCGCTATACATCATTCATTTTTTTTCTTTTTTTTTTCGAATTTTCAATTATTGCACTCGATAAAGTCTGATTAACAATAGTGAGTAGAGTTCTTGAAATGAGATATTCGGATATGACGCTATACAATACAATATTTATCAGTGTCGCTTTCTGGGCGCTGATCAAGATGGGTTATGTATCAGAAGGCCGTTCTTCTTTCAAGATAGTCGTTTGAGGGGTCTCGGGCCAGTGGATTGGTCTTCTTTCCTTGTAAGATGTTTGACGCTATACAATCGATCAACAATTCTGAACTTCAATTTTGAAATTTTTATATTTGGTCATCTGCTCATTGGGTGTAATCATTTGTAAACGTTTGAGCACATTAGTTTCATCTCTGTCCTGTGCGAATCAAATATGCAGTGATTACCTCAACAAGAAAGATAATTTTGGTCACTAGCATGGTCTCATCCCCGATCCCTTTCATGTTCGATAGAGTTGTCCTTCAAGAACAGTAAGATCTAAAAAAGGAAGAAGCGTGAAATTCTAATTTGGTGTCAATCTCTTTCCTCTCATTATAAGGTGGCTTTAAAGAGATTACTGATTGACATTGTATACCCGCCAATCATTGTTTTCTGTGGTGGGTGCCTAGGGGTGGTTGCGATCAAAGCGACTCCCTGGGTCCGAGGCACCGATGCCTTCTATCTATATTCATTCTGCCGCCTCTCTCCTCTTTCCTCAGGAGATTAGAGGTCCAGTCAGACGATCAATGGGATGATCCTCTCTGATAAGAGGAGGCAGCAATAAAGCAATATGGGGGGATGGGAAGTGAGGAGACAGTCACGAGCAGCCTCAATGATAATTCTCTAGGAAATGTATAAAAACAAATGTATTGACGAGTAAAACATCAACAACAATAACAACAGCTAAGAACACTTCACTGACCAGTTTATCACGGAAGTTTTCAATGTGCGAAACTGGTAATTAATTTATAATAACTACACTCATTATCAGTTGTAGTCTGTCCTAATTCTTAGGAAAAAGCTCTTGAAGGGATTATCATAGATAGGGGCCACAAGCCCCGCCCACTTTTGTGTGACATGCTCCTCCAATAAAAACGAGACGGAGCAGCACAAAGTTCATTCTAAACGAAATAGATCGTCCGATAGCGCGTTGGATAGCCACTAGCACCCCCTTTCAGAAAGGTCTTGAAAAAGTTTTCAGCGAGTAGGTCAAAATCGATAAAGAAGGTCGCGAGAGTAGCAATTTGACCTATTCTTGAGTATGTACCCCAAACCTACAGCAATATATTGACTAATTAGAATATTTTAGGATTTTTAGAATTTTTTTCAGATTTTTATCATGCCCCGCTAAGGTGTGCTTGGAACGCGGGGAGAGGCGCGCGAGAGGGCGGGGGGGGGGGGAGGGAGAGAGACACACGCAAATGAGACTCCGCCCCCTTCCCTATCGTCTCGTCTTTCCCTCCTCTTCCCCAGTGCGTTGCGCGCGTACTTCTCGGGCTCTAGCGCAGCTCAGAGACACGATATCGACAAACGGCAAAAAACATGTTGTTGGGTCCATGAGGGATTGTTTGAACACTAATTTGATCCCAGTGCATAAAATGGGCTATCCACTTTGTGGCCCCTAATCATAGTTCCCCCGATTTCCACCTCATTTCATACCTCTATCTGGTGCGTCTGTGGCACAACATTTACTTTCTCGGTAGAATTTGCGAATGGGACTAACATTACATTTTGTATTTCGCTTGATTGTAATGTATTGTAAATATCAATAACGTTTGAGATGAGAGCATTTCAGATATGGGTGTACTGACCTTCTGTGGAATCATCATCGTTGTGATGATAGTCGGCCTCTTCTGTGGTCTTTTCGTCTCTTGGCTCGTAAGCAATTTATATTCTGGAATACGAACTCAATGCTAGTCGATCGTTCTTAATATTCAGTTATTTAGTTGGTAATTGTCTCTTCAGGGATTCGCCCTGGCCTCGCTCAGCGTCTGGTGCTGGACGAAGAAAGAGGACAAGAAAGAAGAGGAGGTGATCGCCATAATTCCCTGAGTTTCGCCACCAATTCGATCGCTTCTCTTTGATCGCTACTATGTTTCATTGATTCGCTTTTTTTGCACTGTACTACAATAGTGTTAATATTTTGTTCATCAGAAATATTTTAACGGTAATTAATCGAAAAAAATCAAGAAAAGAATTCGAATCGTACGATATGTACAATTGGTCTTCTTGCAAATATGCTATTACTCTGTTTCCACATTCCACTCTTGTTGACCACTTAAAAAACAAAGATTTTATTCACAAGAAGAATGATTCATGCTTGCCTCCCATCATTAATCTCTATTTGGGCATCATGACACGCACAAGACGATCCCCAGGTCAATTTCCTGTCTCAATATTTCCCTTTCCCCACTTTTCCGTCTATAAAGCCGCACTGACGTCAAGAGATTTGAGCTGTTGGGGAGCGAGGTGCGATCAATATAATGAGCAGCTATACACTAATAATGAAGTTTAATTGTGAAAAAATTGCGGAAAAACATGCTGTAATTATGGATGAATGGGAATGAATTTCGAGCACCAAAATTGATCAGTGAGTGCACATTGTAATTATCGAGAGCGCACTGAACAATAATCAGTATACATTGCGACTTTCGCACAACATTTCGTATTACAAAAATTCCATAATAATCGTACAGATATATTTTTCCACTACACAGCAACATTTAAATATAAATATGACGGTTACGGGTACGTTTGCCATGCATATTAATAGTCGTGGTCATCACCTCTCGGTACTTCATAGATTCGTTCATATCGCGAAAAGTCAACTGAAAACATAATTCACTGTTGTTTCCTGCACAAAAGAGACCCACATCCGCATTCCTCGCTGACAAACACCTTCAAGTATTTCTTCATGGTCCACACCAATTCCTGAAAAAAACTCAAATTCTTGATAGGAGACGGTGAGGGTACTGTAAGCGAGATCATAGCGGTCATTCGAAGGTACCTTATACTTTGTCTATGATTAATCTCCTTTACCGTACCCCCTTCTCTTATTATCGTTTGCTTCGACCGCTCAAGTCGATATCTCTTCATCGACGAGGGAGTGGCTAGCCCGCCTTGCGAGGATATTGACTAACCACTGCAGTATCACTGCTTCTTTTCTTTACCTCTCTCCGCTTCTCGAATGGGTCCGATCTCGAGCCGGAAGCGAGAAGTTCTTGAAAACGAACGAATGGGCCTGAAAATAATATTTACTCGCAACGCACACGGCCACGCGTTTTCGGAATATCTTACAGGCAAAGAGCAAATTTTTGAATAAATTTGTAGGTATGCATACACCCGTTCAGTCATACCAGTTTGATCTGACGAGGGCACTGTGGGAGTGTAGGACCCTCCCGTGAGACGAGCTCTTAGAACACATGCAGAGAAGCCATCTGAAAAAAATATTCTAATTTTCAGGCATAATTAGTGGATTACTTAAAAAAAACACCTTCTTGAGGCAAATGATCAGACGAATCTATACCAGCGAGTCGTGCCTGGATTTCGGTCATTTCTAATACTCAAAAATCGGTTGGTTACCTCCTCTCGAATGAGTGTTTCAACCGGTGTCTCATAATCGTCTTCAATAAGCAACTTAGCGAACTCTGTCAGTCCCTGGGATATCACATTCACAAAATCACCAGCAGTTTTGTCACCTGATGCCTGCTGTCGTTGAAATGGAGAGGGAGTGAGTAGTATCCGTACCGGTTTTGGGGAGGAATCATTGTGAGAAGACGCTGAATTGATTGTATTATGCTCATCACTGCATCACGATGCATCATCACTCTGGAGTCGAAACACTCGATTATTTCTAGTTTATCCCTTTCTTCGAGTATTCGATGGAGGCAAATTTACAGCCTCTCCGAATTCCTCACCTCGAATTGGGCAGTGAGAAAAGCGGCTCGATTTGGATCCCGCAAAGAAGAGAATATTAATGTGCTTGCCTTAATTACAGTTGTCACTTATTTCAATTTCAATTACTCAATTTGCCATTTGATTGTTAGACGTTGATTGTCATATTTGGATATCCGTCATATATCAACTCCAAACATCTATGACACAGTATCTAAGACTACTTTCATTGTAATTGTCACCTCCTCGAACAGACGTTGCTCCTCTTCATCGAGTTGCACGTGAGTTCCTCAAGTAGAGCGGACACATATACTTATTTATTTTTATATAATAAAAGAACCGTCTCTCATCAATGAATTGGAGAAGACTAAGTCTTTCAAAAACGTAAGTGGGAATCGATAGGTTATTGAATATTCCAATGACTAATCGTACCTTCACAAACGATCCATGCTTGAGTCCGACGACGTATCATCCTCTTCCGTTCCTGCATCTTCTCTGCAATCAACGTTTGTTTCGTAATCTACCTACTGTACACGTCTCTGAATTTTGTCTCTACAGGCTCTATTTACTCATCGAAAAATCGCCTTGCCACATCGATTCGAATATTGTTCGGTCTCCTTTTCTTGGAGACGGAACTTCTATTTCTCCTTTCAAATTCTATTTTTAATAACTTCCATTTCAAAGATCCCACTGACCGTAGAATCGCTGCTGCTCCTCAGTCATTGCTCCCATCTTCCTTGCTCCGTATATCCGCCTAAGCGCGGCGTCATTCTCTTCCACTTCTTCCTCAGACTCGCTCAGGTCGGGCAGTATGCGATTAACGACTTCGGGAGCGGGCACCATTTTCGCTAGAAACGTATTCGATGTGAGATAGATTGATGAACTAGCTGATACACTTATACTAGATCTTTACACACTAAAGCAATTCTTACTAGGAACGAATAGAAAAAGGACGAATATCGAGCAAGATTCTCTCTCGAGAAGCGTTTCGGGCGTAGCTTTGGAAGGAAGGGTATGCAAATCGTGAGGGTAAGGGAGATTGGAGCGTGGATTTATTGTCGTGGATACGCCGAGAGCATCGCACGCATCCCATTTCGATTCGGATATGAGATAGAGAAGAGGACAGGAAGGAGGATATATATAGGGAGGAACGACATGAACGAATATGGGAGATGAGGGGAAGAAGAGCTGTAGTACTACGTATTGAAAGAAGAAACATGGTTTAGGTGATGAAAAAGATTAGGAAAACTGTTGGGACGAGACTTGAGAGGAAGAACAGTTCGGATCACTGGGTCTAGTATGATGACATCCCTATTTAGACAAAGAGAAATTGCTTGTGCATGGAAACTCTTTGCAAAATGCACTCTTTCTGTAGGGTATTCCTTGATTCCCACCCACATCCATTAGCCAGATTAAATCCTCCTTTGTTACGCACTTTCCTTTTCTCCCCTCTCTTTCTTCATTATTCTAATCTCCTAGAAGCACTCGCGATTTCAGCGTGAAAAAACGTCAACGATGAATACATCTCGGAAAGGAAATGGAATAGCAGTAGTACTCTACGATGAGAGATCGAGTAAGAGCGCTCTACTTGGATGAGAGGAGAAGGGACTGATAGTTTCTATAGGAACCCCCGGAAATTTCGGCCTGGGAAAGAAATGAGAGAAAGGGTAGGGAGGAATCCACAAAAAGTCCACATCGGGTGTGTGAGAATGAGAGCGTTTGAGGCACTTCAGGGTAAACCCTTCAATTTACTTTACTTCAACACTCGATATTGCGATATAGAAAACGAGTCGGATACACAAAAAAAAACAAAAAAAACGGGTACAGATGGATGACGGGTGACAATGAACTTGTCTGGTCCAACTCAGCTGGACAAAGACGGATCTAATTGACTACATCGACTGATCCACCTTCGGATTCACTAGTGTTGTTGTCGTCGTAGAATCCGGCATCTCTTCTCACCAGATATCTACCGAAATCGAACAGATCCATGTTGTCGATCTCTTTCTGCGTCGGTCTGATCCGCTTCTTCCGCTCGAACTCATGCACCTGCAATCAAAGTTGGTTTTTGTGCCTGCAATGAAAGTGTTTTCTTTTCTTTTTTGTTTCGCGCATTGTTGCGAAAAAAAAATATATGGTTGACAGATTCCATGATTGTGTCACACATTTAATTCAGACTTAAGTCGAGAATCTCAACCACATATCATGTGAGGCTGTCGCGTTGTGAGCATGATAAATAATGATTACGCTTTATAAATAATTATAGTTTTTAGCAAGTCTATCACAATTTTTACTATGCTGCACACTGCGTCAAATTAACCCTATTTTTTTGTTCACTTACGGTCTTTCTGAAGATGTACTCGGCCTGAAGCTGGTTCACCCACACGTACAAGACGCCCTTCTCACGGATCACTTCGAAACTGCAATTAAATAATTTAAATACAAAATATAAATAAATTAATAAAAACACAATTTAAACATGGTGAGCGCGAATTAGTGGGTCAACGACTAGAAACCAAGTTATATTCTTTAAGTAGATTTGTTCTACATACAGATAATACTAAAAAAAATCTAATGACTTTGCGTGTTTGTACAGGTACTGGTTGTATAATGATTGAAAGAAATATTGTAAGAAGTTCGAAATACGTACGTGGGTGTGATCTTCTTTCCCCAATTCGGATGGCTCAGTTCGTGCAAGAAGTCTGGGCTGAGACCGACCACTTTCAGCTTGTAATGCGTATCCGTCTCATTCACTATCCCACCACAGACAATGTCGTTCAATGAGGAGACGTGAGAGATCTGCAATTAATACAAATCTGATGAAATCCTTTCGCAAATCTCATCTATTCCCTGCTAATGTCGTGTTTTAATCTATTTCTGTTGGTTTGTTGAATTCCCGAAAAAATATAAAATTATATAATTGATTACCGATGCCATATACTTCTGAGTGAGGGCCTTCCGTTCCGCTCTTATCCTCTCGAAGTATTTCCTCACCGCTCCGACGTCGAGTTCCTACAAATCTTACCTTGAATATGATTCAGAAGAACAAAATAACGTCGATTTTTTTCGAATCGGTTTCCCAAATTGCTCTCTCGCGCTAGGCCGGAGCTAATAAATATTTCGTATACATATTTATCCTGATGTCGGCATGAGGAAACGTCATTATGGATGGGTTCGAGAATAGCACCACCAATATAAAGCAAAAGCAAAATTTAGAATTGTAAACTGACGAAGGCATCATCTCCAGGTATCCATTCCTCCGTCGTTTTCCCTCTCCATTTCACCTTGAATTCGCCTTGGCCTTCGGGAACGTCTTGCTAAAAAAGGTTTTTAGTGCGCGCTGTACATATCGGGCTGGTGCAAAAGTTTCTTTCTTTTTTTGAACACGGAAGTTTTGCCCATAACTTTCTTCACCATAGTCCAAACAGGTCCTGCATTTTTTTCATCGATGAGTGCTTGGATACTCTATACAGCGCCCGTTAGCACAATTCAATCAGCTCATTATGACGGGTACAGTAGACGATCAACGTCAATGCTATCGAAAATTTCGCCTGTATTTCAACACATTGGAATTTCCTGGATGAACGAATTATGACCAAATAAAAAAAAGGTTGAAGACTATCATACTAATGTGACATTTATTTGTAGTAGAAATGGTCTGACATGTTTTCCCTATTTCAGCCCATCCCCAAATCCATAATTGATAATATCTGAAAAAATGGAAATCGTTTTTGACAATACTGTAATAGTCACGGCTCAGCTACCGATGTTCAAAGTGCTTAAGAGAGCGGATCTGAGAAAATGAACACTGCCCGGACACCAGGATTTTCGATTCCGGCCACCATACTCATAGGGCCTGAGGGTGCCTTGACCTTGTTTACAAAAATGATGACGTCATCGGCCGTATTGCGAAATGCGGCGCGCCAGGTGCGGGCGTGTGTGAAAGTGATGAAAATTCATAATTTCTCAGCCGAACAAGATAGATTCAAAATTCCTTTTGCAGTGTATTAGGCATGCCCTAAGTGTGCTGTAGCACCATTGGGATCAAATTCACGTCGACTACTATGCCGATTTTCAGACCCAGACTTTCACATTTTTCGAGTTCTCAATATCACTGAGTAATTTCCGACCGACTAAACTAGAAATGTGGGTATACCCCATTACCCCCTCTATCGATGACACCACTAGTGGAAGGAATCGGAGCATTAACTTTTTTGAAAAGGTCATCTGAGTGATTTGAGGTCGCTCGATGGTCATATTTTTATTGTGTCTTCGACCTTCCCTATATGAAATTTTTCCGACATACCACTGAAATAGTATAATTAAACCGTCTTACGAATATTTATCACCATAGGAGTTGATGTAGCAACTTTCACAAATTGCTACCTTTTTCCATTACAATCAATTCCATTCTCTTCCTGTGCAACTACTGTAACACGACGTGTTAGTGGTCGTCCCACGTCACGATTACGTGCATACAGTTGTGTACATATCCTATCTGTTCTAAATACCGAATTATATCATAATTCGTAACCCAATTATCAATCAATACACCAAATAATCATTTAAATAATGATTTCTACCTAAATCACACATGTCCTATATTCCCCCCTGGCATCATGCCAGAATTCAAACATCATCAGGGTCTGTGCACTCTCACCACGACTTCTACCGTACACCATGTGCGCGCTCTAATTTTTGGGATTTTTCCTCCCTTCGCCTCGCGCACTCTCCCCACTTCATTCCACCACGGAGTCATCCTCTGAGACACCCCTCGCCCAAGAGCGAGTCACATCCATCATGGGCCAAGTCCCTTTCCATTCATAGATCCCCAGGATCTCATTCACGGACGACGTGCTGTCCAATCCCATCCATCCACTCCCATCCATCCATCCCTTCCCTCCTTCCCTTCCCTATCATTTATCATTGTCGTAATAAACTTATAATAATTCATACCCTCGTCCTATCACACCTTACCACACTTGGTAATCACAACACCTCACTAGCACTCTAAGCTGCTCCCTGCTCATTGACTCGGAGGTCAATCGAGTATCGTGGACTGCAAGTTTGCATAGTTGAATCCGCGACAGTGAATTTTTTTTTTGAACCATGACCCGAAGTTCATGCTTCAAAAGTGATCCGAGACCATGAACCCGGCGTCATGGTCCGAAATGGACCGAAAAAGTCATGATCGAGAAACTTCAAGTTTTATATACCAATGTATGCTACAGTAGCCCAGTAATACATAGTAACCCAAAACACCATATTCCGGCTATTGTGGGGGGAGCAGAGAAATCACTTTTTGAGTAAAATTTCGAACAAATCCTGATTGCGAGACGTGTTTTGCGGTGTTTTCGGTTACTATGTATTACTGGGCTACTGTAGCATACATTGGTATATAAAACTTGAAGTTTCTCGATCATGACTTTTTCGGTCCATTTCGGACCATGACCCCGGGTTCATGGTCTCGGATCACTTTTGAAGCATGAACCCCGGGTCATGGTTCAAAAAATTCACTGTCGCGGATTCAACTCCTATGGTGATAAATATTCGTAAGACGGTATAATTATACTATTTCAGTGATATGTCGGAAAAATTTCATATAGGGAAGGTCGAAGACACAATAAAAATATGACCATCGAGCGACCTCAAATCACTCAGATGACCTTTTCAAAAAAGTTAATGCTCCGATTCCTTCCACTAGTGGTGTCATCGATAGAGGGGGTAATGGGGTATAAACACACACCTAGTTTAGTCGGTCGGAAATTACTCCGTGATACAGAGAACTCGAAAAATGTGAAAATCTTGGTCTGAAAATCGGCATAGTAGTCGACCTGAATTTGATCCCAATGGTGCTATAGCACACTTAGGGCATGCCTAACATACTGCAAAAGGAATTTTGGTTCTATCTTATTCGGTTGAGAAATAATGAATTTTCATCCCTTCAACACATGCCCGCACCTGGCGCGCCGCATTTCGCAATACGGCCGATGACGTCATCATTTTTGTAAACAAGGTCAAGGCACTCTCAGGCCCTATGAGTATGGTGGCCGGAATCGAAAATCCTGGATGAATGTCCGGAGAAAGGCCAAAAAGCTAAATTTTCTCAGATCCGCTCTCTCAAAATTAAAGTACCCTTCATGCCAAGCATTGACTTTTATTTTGGATTGGATTCAACTTTTCTTTCATGAGCTGATTTTTTTGAAAAAATGACCTCAAAATCTAGTGATCGAAAACCGTCATTTTTCGAATACTCTGTCTCACATACAGATTGAGACCTGGCAATTTTGTGATTAAATGAACAATAAACCCTTCCCCTATCACTACCTGAAAGGGCATAATCCAAAGTTGATAGGCATTAATAGGATAGGTGATGAACTGGGACCATCCAGAGTGCAGAATTTATAGAAAATTTCACTCTTTGCTCTTTAGAAATTTTTATCTCTCCTTCAATGCAAACCCGATCCATTTCCACTATACGACTGTGACCCCACACCCTACCCAAAAAAATTACTATAGAAGAATTCGGCTTAAGTGAAGCAAGCTCGAAGTTATTTGAGTTTAGAAAAAGAAAGAAACTTATGCACCAACCTAATAATATGTACACGTCGGCATCACTCAGAAGGATTTTTTTTAATGACCCACTGCTCCATGGGATATACTTCATCAAAAAAATTAGATAAATTACTTGCAGAACCCAGCACACAAGGAAAAATCTTTTTTGAAACTAGCATGATCTCTGCTCTTTGGCACCTACTTAAATTCCATATTATGTGAATTAGGAAACTATCGTTTCTATGCACCCGCATGATGAAAGACCTTTGAACATACTTCTTCTTAAAATTGGCTAAAGTACTCGACAAAACACGTCATCAGTACTAGGAAACTATGATCTTTGCACCAATATGGTCACAGCTCTTTGATAATTACCTCATTCAAAAATTATTTAAAGCGAACATGCCAAACAAACACAAATGATCATATATACTAGGTAGTTAATATTTTGTAAAATCATAGTCAATGCTTCAAACTGATCCTTTTTGTTCACCTCGAGTCCAAATTAATGGCAGTATGTGCTCAACACACTCTTTAGGCTTGAGTTGTGCATTTATTTGGTCAAAGCTTCGTACTGATCGATTATCGTACTTTTAATTCAAGAATATAAAATGAATCGTCGAAAACCCGTCATCCTCGTGTATTTTGCAGTTTAATATTTTTCACAAATTAAGCTATGTAAATGCCGAGCGCTTTCTCTTCAACGTTGTTATATAAATAGTGAAACCGGTGATGGAATTACACTTTATTGTTTTGCAATTATTTTTTGTCTTTAAATTAAAATGTGCACGTTTGTGTGTAAAGGAAAGAACTGGAAAAAACAGGTCAATTCGAAAGCGCGTTCGATCCAGTAACAACGGCAATTCTAACTGACCATATTCTGATTTATATTACTTTCTCTACTACATTTACATTTTATTTCCTCTGTTTATGAAGTTCTAGATATATATTTTTCCACAATCGTACCTCACTGTTGATGTTCCTGGCGTCTTCATGACGGAAGTCGACAATCTTATCGATTTCCGTTAATCGAAGTTTACCATCGTCTCGATCCTGATAAGACGCTTTTTGTATTACTATTTAGAAAGAAAGAACAAAAAAATGACAAATGCAGGAAAAGGAAGCATATTCATCATTATTGTTGCAATTTCGTCACACAATTAGTTCTTGATTGCGCGATTATTGCCCGTGGCGCGATGACTAATGTGGAGAAAGTGCTTGCTAGCGATCTCGATTCAGAAACCAATCAGAGGCGAAACGCCAATGAGTTGCGAAATTCGCATTGCTCAGGCAAATTTAATGTGTTTTGTTCACTATATCCCGGCCAAGCGGCTGCTAAACCATTTATTCGGGTATTGTAGCAGGTTAGGAATAGTTGGAATCACTTACTCTGCACGAGAAAACGGACGGATGAGCGGGACGGCACGTGAATCGTTTATTGCAGTGACAGCACACATCTTTCGAGGCCGAACTGCACATCCTGAAGTGAACAAAGACGTGGACGGCCGTCGAAACGCTCGAAACCACGAAAACACTCGATAGAATCGAACAAAGTATGGGCGAAAGCGATCGGTATGTGGAAACCTCGAGGCGCACATACGACGCCGTTTCTGTCTGGCACTCTCTCGATTCGCCCTGCTCTCTCCGCTATTGACCCCGAGATGCGGGGAGAGTGAGAGAGAGACACACTCACAGTGGGAAGGGGCTGATCGCTACCCTTCTCTCTCTCTCTCTCTCTCTCTCTTTCCATTCACCTGTTCATTGCGGGCCGTCAACCGGGATAGCCCGGAACGAAATAAATGAAGTTTAGCCTGGCTATGGAAGGGGCAGACAATTGCATGCATGGTTGAGTTTGTAGCAACATTCGAGCATTGAGAGGGAGTCGGAAAAGGGCGGGAAAGGCTCCTCTCGAAAAATCGAAAGACAGAAGGGCCGTAAATTACACCCCCGCTCGTAGTGGAAACGATGCCAATTACGGCGACAATTGTTTACAAAGGGGCGATGAAAAGATGACGATGAAACGAAACCATTTCTCATATTACTGAGAGGAGATTAGAGGTAACAGTAGTGAGATTAGTTGGGCTAAATTGATTGAAGAAAAACAGGTGAAAATGGTACATTGAAAATATCGAAAACCGACTATTATTCCTATTGTGGAATGAATAACCGATCAGAAGATGAGAATAAGAAACAAAAGAATGCTGGGTATTAGAGAGTCGACTAGTCCACACTCAGACCGATAAGAGAGAGTGAAAAAGAGAGGGAAAAGGATACAATGTTGACTGTAATTCTCTCACTACGAACCGTGCAATAATGTGTGTCCTCGTGTTCGAATGAACACTAAGAGAGCTAATGGCTTAGAGATCTACCCTCATCTACTTTCACTTTTGATTGTGCAAAAAATTGTAACTTAAAATATTTAATAAATTATTTATTTTATTAAATCACATTTTGGTTGATCTCTAAAACTTTCACGGCTCAAACGTATGACTTAGAAGCTGGAATCCATCACACTTAATGAAATTGGATGATCTGAGAAATAATGGGTCGGGTGGGATCCAGGAGTTCTCAATTCACTCCTATCTTCTGCGAACTCCTCTGTGTGCCAGCTCGAGAATGTTCTCAAAATGGACGATTATTGTGATTATTCTCCTCATTCATCTCAATTGTGTGAAGTTGGCCGGAGCAGCTTGTACTGAAAGGTATTTCATGTAGACTATTGAATGATCTCTCATTTTCAGCAATGATCTCAGAACCCCCAGTCCTGCTCTGCGGAGAATCATGTACAATAATGTGTGAGTTGATTACTGTATCCGATTTCCGGTTGTTTTTAAATAAAAGATTGAGGGTTCTTTTGTGTTTTGATAATTGTCCATTTCAGAAACAGTCGAATGAGTCGAGACGTGGAGAAACAACTCGGAAGCTCTCAGATGATTCAGACTGACAGAGAGGAATCGTGAATCGTTAATATTGTTGGTCCTTATAGTCAACTATTTCGATACCATATTAGATATATCATTTGATCCCGTAAATCAGCCTGTGAATAAACGAGTGATCGTACTACGTTTTTTAATTAGTCCGGACATAACGAAATTCCGCGTACTGAAACCGTTTAGGTTAGATTTCTATGCCTTTAGTCAATACTTTTCAATGTTTTTCATTGTAATCGGCTAAAAACAACTATTAGGGAGTATTAAATACCATTTTGGAGCCAGAGAAATCTATTTGAACGTATTTATAAGCATTTGGTGTGGTCGGGCGCCTTTTCCGATAATCGTCAATTTCCCCACACGCGCGTACGATTTATTTGTCAAGTTTTGTGAAAAACGTAATAAGTTTACTTAAGACACAAAGCCAGAAAGAGACAAACGGCGATTGTCCACACATCTGGCAGAAACTCCTACATAAGTACAACCCATCTCTCCTTTCTCTTCTTCCCATATCCGTTCACTTTTTGTTCCTCTTCGTTCCTAGGTATGTCTCAAGTTATCAGACTCTATCGTCGATTAGCAAGCAAGGATAGTATGGTCAAGGAAGAAACGGTCAACCATATTGCATGTACTCTTTAGATGTTCCATTCTACAACCCCCATTCATTGAGCGATTCTCATTCTCCATAACTGCCTTCGAATAGGACAGATGAACATCGCGCACTCTTGATTCTCTATTGTCACCTTCTTTTTCCGAATTGTTGATGAACATAATTATTTAATTATCTTTTTCCATATTTCACTGTGAATCATCACAGTATCGGTTAGCATGCAACAATGTTTCTCCATTTACTGTTCTCAGGTTGTTCTGTGTTGGTGAATATGTCTTCCAACCCTGCCCCTCCATCGACCGAGCATGATCACACGGCTATCGAGGAGATTCCCCCCATATCGACCGCAGAACACAATGCACGCATTTCCGAGGTACACGTGCACATTTTTTCAGGAGCATAACTATTGCTTTAACGATACGAATATTCATCGTTTCCCAGCCAGTCGTGGCATCGTTCAAGATTTTCCAGCGATGGGGGGGGGGGGTCGATTCATCTTGTGAGTGTATCCTTCGATTGTTACATTGTTCTCAGAAAATATGAATGCCACTATGACATAATGATCATTTCAGACTTCCTCAGCTGATACTGGCAATCAAATCGATAGTTTTCGACCTCGCTCTCTTCATGATGCCCATTCCACAACAATATCTCGAAGCTCTCTTCAGCATAATCATTATTAAATCCACACTCACAATTGTTTTGTTTCTCATGTATATCTCTCATGTGATAATAATACACTTAATAAAACGCACTTTGCTTAAACGTTTGAACTCAGGCATTATAGATTCCACAGATGTGGAAAGGAAGAAAGGGGTGGGGATTCATTCAAACCCGAGAGGAGATATCTCTGGAATATTGCTGTTACACAGTTCTTCTCACTTCTTCTCTTCCTATTCATTTCTCGATTATGAATGGGTTGAGAGAGAACGCTCCCTAAAGGTCATCTTCCCCTGTCTGAGTTCGTCAAAGCTGAGTAATCGCAGGCATTCTCCACGTTCTACATTCTTTCCTCTCACTTTTTTGCGTATCTGACGTTTTTTCCATATTTGTTGCGAAATTTACCCCAATTTCTTCTCTTCTCATTTGTTGTTCTCTAGAAATGGACCGGCAATCGCCCGAGTCTGACAAGACTAGGAAAAGAAGTTTGAGAGAGGTAAGTAGAAAGCCCATTTTATAATTGTATTGGTTATAGACTCTACGGTCGTATTGGTGTCGAACATCGGCAGCCGTCAGATCCATGTTCACTTCCAAGCAAGGTATTCCTCAGTTATTAGAGTGAATCTCCCGAAAACTCTTGAGATTTCCAGATTCGATCTGATCATATTTTTAGCTACAACGCACAATCTATTTCATCACCAATCCAGATTGCACTGATGAAACCGTGGCGACTCGAGGAACGTCATCCTATCAATCTCTGGTCGAGTCAGAGACGGAATACGGTAGGTGAACACTATTGCATGTGAAACTCAAGTACACTTACAGAAGTAGCCGATTCGCTCAGTCTCAGTGGTTGGCACATTAGGAAATGGGAACAGATATGCGACACTAAGGACAAGGAGGCACGTTTTGTCCTAGGATTTGAATGATTCCATGTTTCTCAGGTCAACTCTGCAACCATTCGAGTCGCCAGTTACAATGTCCTTTGTCAGAGCTCATTCGAGAACAATCCCAAGCTCCATTCTCATCTTGAGTTCGTATCTTTCCTTTAGCAGATGCCTTGCGGAATGGTGCTCTTTATCCCGCTCTTTCTTTATACACGAAATCTTTGTCTCTTGGACAGGGGATTCATAACAAGATGGGGAGACGAAAGATGGGGAGAGGAGATGATTCTTCAGTGTTTCTAAAGTTTTGAGGGATCTCTCTAGTCCTTACCCTAACGGCTGATGTTCACTAATTTCATTTCTGATAGTAAGCTCTTCTGTGTGCAAATACCATGATTATCTGGACATTAATCGGAATCATTTAGTGGCGTTTCGCCCTCTCGAACGTGGTCTCATCGATGGACGCGAATCGTCAACGAGATCAGTGCACTCGATGCCGATGTTCTCGGTCTTCAGGAGGTCTCCGAGGCAGTCTTCAAGGAGTTCTTCGAGAAGTTGCTGGAGAGCCGTAAGTGACGGAATCTAACTTTGATAGGGTATCATCTTTGTTGATAAATAAATCCAACAATTGAACGAGACTGCGAAACTAGGGTGCTGTAGTCGGAGGGCTGTAAGGGTAATGATGAAATCAAAGATGAATTCAGTGGGCTACACAATTTTCTTCTCTGAGCGGACGATGGACGAGCACAATCATGGACTGATCATTGCTGTGAGAAAGGAGCGATTCAAGGTTCATTTATTCATTTTATTCAATTTAATAATTAATTGGAGGTTGAATCACACGAAACGGTCGACTTCTACCAGCAAGAAGATGCTGTGCTCGATCGAGGAAATATCGGTGAGAGCAGGGCAATACGGAATAATCAGAAATGAATTTATCAAAAAGAGCCAAATAATTTAATTAATCCTATTTCCATAATCGAAATATGTATATTGTTTCTATCGTCACTGTGCCTTTCCTATATGCAATAATTTCTTATTTCAGGCCAAATCGTGCGTGTTGTGTGTCGGAAGACTCGTGCTTCTCTTCTGCTCGCGCATACTCATCTTCTCTTCAATCCGCTCCGTGGAGACACTAAATTCGCTCAGATCGCCTATCTCTTATCTCGAGTCCATCAGGTGCGATTGATACACTTTTAACTCTCTCACTTTAGCGTGCTCTCTCCCCATAGATATATCAAAGTTCCTCGATCAGTTCGGTCGAAAGCACGTAGAGATCAAAGTGTCTTTCGTACAGAAAAATCTTCATCACTATATATCGATCTCGCTTCCAGAGCAGAAAGGATGAGGAACCGGTGCTTCTTCTGGGCGATTTCAACATCGAACCTGCGAGCAAATTATTCAATTACATCACTAGTGGAATGTGAGTAGGACACTTGTATCTCCAACAGGACACTTGTATCTCCAACTAATAACAAGTTTTAGTCTCAACGGCACCATGTTCAGCCTTCAGACCGGCTCTGGACAGATTACTTCTGATGAGGTTGGTTGACGCCCATACACAGGTGTTGTTGAGGATAATAATCTCATCGGTACATCGTACAGGGGACAGATTGATTGTATAATATATAAATGTTTGCATCTTCACAAGGGGGAAACGCGGGTGCAAATAAAATACAAACAAGGAGATATGATGCATTAAAACGATTTAGAACGAAGTCGAACTCGGCAATACTTTTTATACTTTTTTATTTTGCTTTCTCAGTGGAACAGACTAAAATCGCGAAGAATGACATTCGGAAACAAACAGGCTGTGATTCCCCACGATGACTTCCTCTACGAACTTCCTCGTGAGACATACGTCCATACGATGATGGACAGAAGAGGAGAAATACAGAGTGATCTATGTTAGTCTTTCCGGATCTGTTCCAGTATCCTGGTTACATGCTTATATCGTGGATATCGTCAAGGGATCAGAATACTGAAACAAAACAGAAAACTGTGCTTTTCATCCTAATCAGTCCACTGAAACTCGCATTCAGTCGATCTTCTCTACTCGCTCAACACTACTCATCCCAATCAGTTCAGTCATCAACTGAACTTCGTTTCCACATACGCACCCCACCAGGTTGTTATTTTCGAAAGTGAAAAGAGTAAAGACAGATTCAGGCTCCAACGGTGACCTCTTACACTGTGCACATGGCCAATCCCGACTACATCTTCTATGATACCGGCAATGGAGTACGTTTTTCCAACTCTTTACATGTTCCTTGTGTTCTATGCGAGGTAATGATTGGCCTTATAAGATAGACGCTAGCCAGATAGGCGCGTATGCTTGAACACGGGTGACGATTTCTTTTTAATAATCAGTGACGAGCCATACCCAGAACCGATCTCTTCCAGAAATCTTGCCTGACTCTCAATCGTCGTCTCGCCGTGCCTACTGAGCACGATCTGAGTGAACTGGAGAGATGGCCGAACGAGCATATTCCCTCTGACCATATCTGTCTATTGGCAGAGTTCAGCCTCACTAGATTCTAGAATGAAAATTTTAATAAATTTAGATATTTTTCATTAGAAATTTAGATTTCCGTCTTGTTTACAGAACGATTTTCACGTGTTTTTTTCTAGTTTGTAATTTGAACTGCAATTATATTATATATCAATACACCTAAGCTGCATAAATATCATTTCTCTCAACCGCCAATTGCGTGGCTAGGTCAATAATACCTAATCTCATTTCTATGGTTAGAACCTATTTCATTTATCGTTATCTTTCTGCATCAGTGATCAGACTTGCATGTGCTATAGATACTTCATCTTACGCAGTATCATAATCAAAGATAGAGTAGAGGTTGAATAGGACATCTTCGACTGAATTAGTCCTAATTGGACGGAGCACCTGATTCCGGGAACATTCTTGTCGGCTTTCATTTTTTGAGAGCGCGTTAATCGAATCAACCACTCCTGATTGCGGTCTGCTGATGTGCTTGTTCTCTTCGTATCCCCCCTTGTCTTCGGGAAGTGCTTTTGGAGATGCATTAGGCCCCTAATGGATAGTTCACGATGGGCAGGCCGTGTTTGAGACAAATATTTTGCTGTTTGTCCATATTGTTTCAGTAAATCATGTTTTCCTTAATCAATGACGGCATTATACTTCGATTGCTCTAGGCTTGGGTAATGGCTGGCAACACAACGAATGGTATGGCTGCTGTGGCTGCGGGCATCGATGCGGGAACCATTTACAGTGACTTTGTCGAGCCATTGTTATGTATCCTCTACGCATTTTTGATAGCGAAGGTTCAACTTATAACACTTTTATTAGATTTTTTATCATTCTTATTAGAATTTATATTCAATCGCTTTCATGAATTTTTAAGCTTTTTTATTTGAGATCATGTGCTCAACGTCTGAGGACCTTAAGGGACCGTTCTTCAGTTTTGCAATCACCACAGGTTACTCCTTTGCTATTTATTCATGGCAGAAAACATCGAATGTGTTGATTTTCTCGTTATCCCCAGGAACGTCGGCAATACTGAACATTCTGTGCAATCTTCTCACTCGTCTCTTCGATCTTCGCATTCACGTCTTTCCTGATAGAGGTGAACTCCCTCTGATCTCTTCTCTTTCCGAATATGTTCCTTAACTGAAAAAAATGCAATTCACTGAAGCACCTTATATTAATATTGAAAAAAATCTATATTTCCCTATACCTTTATGCTCGGAGTCTGAATGCTCGTTTTCCTGAATTCAGGACTTTTCATGAACATTCTATCTTGCTTCTCGCACACCTTCGCTTTCTCTATGACGTTGGGCAAGATCCTGGCCGTTGCAACGCGATTCACATCCGTTTGGCTACCCTTGTACGTTTGACTTGGCGGTCAACTCGTCCATGAATTTGCTATTTTAGCTCGTTCAAGCGATTCTGGTCTCCTCCTCACATCCGGATCATTATCACCCTTCAATTCACGCTGCCACTCGCCATTTTCGCCTACATGCCTTTCATGACGGTCGAACATATTCATTTTCGTGCTCGTTCAAACCAAAATTCAGGCTGCTTTCGCTCGAACTGATGACGGCTATGGACATTACTTGGGCATTGAAAGTGTGCCATTCAAGGTACGATTAGAGATTCAAAGTAATAAGCGTAGAAGTGAAATTCATACATGCTTTACTTAAATGCCGCGAAATCCAAATGTATTCAGATAGCAAAGGGATTCAATATGTTCGGCTACATGCTCTTCTTTGTCACAACCATTCCGATGTGCGTGGCGACTGTGGCTAAACTCGAAATGGACAGAAAGAAGATCGTGAGAGCAATAGTCTCATGATAGTTAGATTGTTGAGATTATTTAGGCCTCGATGCAAGGAGGATGGACGGCTAGTGTTTCGAGTGTCTCCCGTAGTGAGCGAATACTTGTCCTGTGCTCAGTAGTTCTCACTCTGGCCCATGCAGTGAAGGCAACTCAGCAGGTATAATTTAACAAATCTGATGGTATTTATATTCAAAATATGTTTCTATTGTTTGTCAACCTGTTTGATAGTTTTTTTAGACTATCTGGTTCATGGCTCTCATCATGAATGAACCGGCACTCCAAGCAACAATGATCAGTTTGGTGAGTTACCTCAGCACGGGGAAGCTCATCGAAATACTGTGGAACTCGAGGTTTTATGTTCAATAACAATTATGATTTTTCTCCTTTTTTCTGGCTCTCAAGTAATTAGAGACACAAACAACACACACCCTCCGCTTATCTCTAATCACGAGTGGTTATGGACACTTTTTTGTTGGTCGCGATTACAGGATCACGAGGGTTCAATTATGGCGTTCAGACTAGAGTGTAATCATTAGAATCGTTATGGAGAAATCATCAGTGGTGGAAAAGGAAAACTCAATCCTCTTGCAGTACATGGTTCCGAATGCAATCACTTCCTTCGCCGAGCCCGTTCTTCTTCTCATCTCATCGAAAGCACTCAGACGAGAGGTGAGTGTGCTAATCAACGTGTGATGAAAGAGATAAAAAAGTGAAAACTTCCGGAAGTGAATCGGAAGTGGAAATGAGGTGAACGGTGACTCATACTTTCAAAATTTTCAGATATTCGGAATTTGCACTCCTAAGGAGTTCAAGGAGCCCAACACAACGAGAGTCGCGAGTTTCGCTGCGAGATCCATGTAAAACTCTCCCTTTCCTTATCCGCCCACATTCAATGTATTATTGCTCCCTTGTCACATTCGTCGATAAAGAACACGTTGTTGAACCCAACCGGGCGACTGACACAAATACAAACAATCAATGATCTCCATCACAAGAGTAGTCACAGTGTACGAACGATCGCTGCACGAAATCGAGACGGTTCAGCTTCTGTTCGAGTGGATGAGAAATGTCATGGGTGATCTGAAAGCATAGATCAATACCGTTGAAAATTGAAAATAAATAACGAGGAAAGCCGAGGAAAACATAGCGATCAGGTTGCCCGGAGATGCTTGTGAATATATAGATAACAACATTTACCTTGAGCGGAAGCTTCTCATCCATGACAATATGAAGTTCAACAAGAGCCTTGGCTCCGATGTGGTAGATCATTATGTGATCAATCTTCCTGAATCAAACAAATTTCATTATCGAAGGAAGGAAAGCTGGGAGAGCGTACTGGATTCTCTCGTCGTGTTCGATAGCGATCTTGAGAATGCGCGAGAGATGCTCTTTCTCGGCCGAAACTCCGACCTGCAATTATTATTTAGTTCATCATGTCATATTGCAGTATGTATTAGAGGCATCAAGGTTAGTATTACACTTGTTCTCTATGAGTCGTTGATTAATTTTTAATGATATCTCACCATGAATGGAATGTGCTCGAGGGTGTTACGGAACCATGAGATGGCAATGTAGGAGCTGCAATGGCGTCTCTGACTTTACTGTATATTAGATTATTCACTTCACAACAGTTTCAGCCATAGTTCACGTGCCCTCGACCACTTGAACTTTGGTTGGATCCCATAAGGCCACGTCTCCTACGCAGGTGCTATCTGTCTAATCAGGGCGCTTGGCCTCTACTCACCACACTGATATCGCACCAAGTGCGTCACTATACTTCCAGTACGCATCCCCGAGATAAGCACAGAGAATTGCTACGACTCCAGTGAGAATATCGTTACGCAGATCCATCGCCAGACACTGGAATATATACAGTTCAAACTCTACAATCATCATTTATTCTATTTTTTTTACTATCTATTGCTGCCGCTGCTCTTAGTATACTATCAGAAAAAAGAATTCCCTAAATCTGTCGTCAAGAATGTTTTTATGGTTTCGCTGGTTCCCGATCATTAACCATCATCTAATGGCGGCATTTGTGCGGTGATGTGACACTGATAATGGGATTATCCTTGATGACAACGCTATCAGTTTGCTAATCGGATTAGGACCTTGCTCGAGTCGTTGCCTCTCCTGTAGCACACGACCATTATGAAGAATTTAATGGAGCAGCCCGAAACGAGAATGATCATGGTCGTCAGTGTCATGTGGGGGTCGACCTACAATCATTTACATTTACATTTATCCTCATTCAAGGCATAGTGCACGGGGAAACATCATTATGGAGGGGATTGTTATTTTTAGACATGATTGACCTGCAATCAATCATGTCTGAAAATACGTCGTGCACTCACAGTGTCATTAGCGATAGCCTGCAGAGATTGGACGATCATAACAACATTAGCGATGCCCATGATTACGGAATTAAGAATAACAGCGATCATCTCGAGTCTGCAATCGAGAATAAAATAAGATCTAGTAACGAGATATATATGAATATATGCTTAGAGGATAATGTATGTTCTAACCGTTCTTTTCCTCTCGGATATCGCGGATCGACTTGCTGTGCCTGATGCAGGCAGATTCCCATAATAGTGCTCGTCGAGAGGTCCATTGATGCATCGACGAGTGTACTGTAAAGGAAAAAGTAAAAATAAAGGCAAAGGTCATGACGGCACTTGTGTCCTACAGGAGATCACTTCTACTGTAGCCATAGTAGGGCATTACGGTGCCGTGTTTTCGTCTCTACATTCGTAGATATGAATGACTACGGTATCATGCATACATATTAATTCTTCCAAATTAAGATCTCGAGGCACCTGAGAATGGATAGTGATCCAGAGAGGTAGGATGCGATCGAATTAGCGAAGATGAGAACAATAGTCAAGTAGAAAATAAAGTTGTTAATGAACTTATCCGTGTCTCGTTCTTCCTGAAAATACGCTCACTTTCACGAAGAATAACTTCATTAAGTGCAGCACACTAACGAAACGACTACAGTAAATTTCAAATATCTACCGTACCTCCTCAGGCTCGGAATCATGATCAACCACTTTTTTGTCCTCCTCATAACAATGAACGAGCTCATCGAGTCCTTCCTTGTACTGAAATATATTCATTCGAGAGATCAAAGATCAATTTAACCTTCTTCTTTTCCTCGCTAATTCTTCGTCTCTCGAAAAATCCCGGTTTTGGAGGAGCGATGTCTTGAATTTCATCCTTCGTCAGAGATTGCTTCCTCTTCGTAAGAGACTCCTTCCGTTTGCGCTGCTTCACTCCACTAGCCATGATTACTGCAATTCATAAGGCAGTGAGTGAGGAGTATACGTGCGAGAAACAAGAAGCGAGTTGATCCTTCGAAGCAGATTAGACTCTGGTCGTCGCACACAGTTCAATAGCGATGAGAATGAGAAGAAAGACTCTTTCGCCCTTATCATTCCTCCCCTTTCTCATCTTTGCAATCAAGGAGGCTCCTGTCAAACATTCTCGATTCCCCCCCCCCTTCCTCCATCCTTCCCCTCTTATCTGCTCGTGATGAGTGGTGGTGGAAAACATATCGAGAGAGGCACCGTTATGATTTACAGTCAATTGGATTGATAACTTTATCGGTACAAACAAGATTAGAGCGATTATGCGTGGCGTCCGTAGTGGTGACGGTGGCTGAAAAAAAAGATATTTAAGGAGGATCAGAATTTCCTAGCGCCTCCAGACATGGATGAAGAAACTTTGCCTCGCCAAATGGATGGCACAAGACCGACCATCTATCCTTCACATTGTTTCAATATATCCTTTCTTCTATCAACCTTAGGTCCTCTAGCTTCCCCCAATGTCTACCCCTTTTCTTCCGAGGAGGAGCTGCTCTTTCTATGGCGTCTTCCTCTGCATTTCTTCTTCGCTTCAGTCACTTGATCTTTGAGCTCCTGAACGCGATCCTTGCACTTGCAGAGACCCTGCAGTCACACATTTCGTTGAGGAATTCATTGAATTCGATGTTTAACCTCCTTGAGTCCGGCCTCGTGTCCCTTCTTGAATCCATCGATGAGTCCCTTAGCGTGACCGTGCTCGAATCCCTACAACCATTTCATATTTTAATGCGAAACTTTTAATTCTTCGAATCCGAACCTATAATATAATAACATTTTATTAGATTCACACATATAACGATCGCATCTGAACAATCATGTGTTCTCAGTGACCCGGAAATCCTTATCAACTGAGTCAATAAAAGCGAGTTAACGACCTTCTTGAGTCCTCTGTGGAATCCGTGTTTATCTCCCTCGACGAAACCGGCCTCGTGTCCCTTCTTGAAGCCGATTTTCTGCAATTTATTCATTAATAAAATATCTATCCCTCGTATTCATATTTTAATAATTTTCAAAGGTCAGTCTCAGAATCTGCCATCATCCTTACCTCTCCAACGTCAATTCCCTTCTTCTCTCCCTTAACGAAGCCAATATCGATACCGATAGCCTTTCCCTGAATATAACTATTGGTCTTTTCTCCCGCATGATGTAAAATGAAAGATCCAAAACATAAAATAATACTTCTCGGCGGTATTCAGACCTTCTCGATTCCGATTTCGAGTCCCTTCTTCTCTCCAGCGCAGAATCCGGCTTTGAATCCACGGGCGGTTCCACGTTCGTATCCGGCAGAGAATCCCTGAATACATTTAAATATATCAAATATTATTCGCATTTGTATGAGGTTCTGTCTACTATATCCGTAAGTAGTCAATACCAAGAATAATAACATGAAGAAGTGACCTTGGAGTAGAACTTCTTGCAGGGTTGATGGTGATGGTGATGTCCGTGATGATGGTGGTACTTAAAAGGAAAATACTATCAAATTATTCTTCTGGAAAAAAGTGAACAACTCACAAAAGGCTTCTCCACTCCGTATCCAACATGGTGCTCTCGGGAATGGGCCACGGGTGTCTCTCCGGAGTTGGGGTGGACCTCGTGTTCGGCTGCTTCGGCAGCAGCTGCGACGTCTTCGTGATCGTCTTCTGATGTCACCTCGTCCTCGTGGATCTGGAGAAAGAAGTTCGTGGATGGGAAATGGAATTGGATTAGGGGCTGTGAATTTATGAGGGTGTGCTGATAAGACCAATAGCCAGCGATCAGAATGTGACAAACAGATGTTATGAGCTGAAATATTATAACAATCTTACGGGTTCATCATGAGCGATGTCGCTGTGGTCATCGCTGAGGTCGGCGCCCTGAAAACAAGAAGTAGTCACTGATAAATAATAGGTGATATATGATTAGTATTCACCTCTACCACATATAATTTTTCCACATATCTCTTCATAATTCTAACTATTAATCAAATTCCAAGAGAAGGAGAAGCTAGCCAGGACATGATTCCTCTGCATTCTACTTCCGCAATGAGCCATTACTTTTTCGCTGAGATGTCTGACAACTCAACGCTAAATTTGACTGCAATTACCTCGAACTGAGCAAATGAGAGCGCAACAAGGCCGAAGAGGAGGAATAGTGAAGTGAGCTTCATCTTCAACTTGTCATTCACCCCGAAAGGACGTCCTTATATACGGACACCGTTTGTTGTGTCTTCAATCTCCACGTTCTATTGCTCTCCTAATTTCAATTATGTTCGAAAATGTCATTTTCCTATACTAGGAAGTGATTGATCTCTGACCTCTTTCCCTCGGAAGGCCTTCTTGCAATATACATGAGAACTCAGTCATATCTCTTCTCCTTCTTCGTCTCTCCATGCCTCATTCTCCCCATCTCGTGCATATCTCTCCCTCCTCCGCTTCTCTTCTCTTACTCAACCCTTTCATCCCGTATGGATCTCGGAGAAGGACTCTTCTCTTCTTTCTCCCCTGGACCCGCCCTTCTCCCCAAGTCCTATAAATCCCATCCTTTCTTCATTCTCACCTCACCCTTCGCCCTCAGAGTCCCGCTATCACAATAGTTTAGTTGCCGCATATAATGGAAGATGCCGCTCTAAACTGTTGTAATACCGGGCGGAGGAGTTGGGAGTAGTGTTCAATTTTAGTCTTCTCCATGTCTTCCTCTGCTGTAGTAATGCAATCCAATCCAATGCAATCCACGCACAAGTATCAGTCCGCTGCCCTTTTATGACACTGACCCCTCAATGCGGATGTATAACTGGAGATACCGCATTGTGGGCAGTGTCATCCAAGGGCTGAGAATGAGCCCCTCCTTCCCTCCTCCCCAGTTACAATCCCTCTGAGCACCGGTCCGCTCTGATATGATTGTCTAGTATGCAACTGTCGATGTGGAACGCACGGTTTCTGCTAGAAGTCATAGCAGAGCTTCGGTAGCAAAGATGGAAAGAATTGGTATACTATTTGAAAATATGACGCATTGAGAATGAGAATGTCGGAGTTCCTCGAACAAAAGGAGACATATTGAGTAATTAGTGGTATACATCATCGAACATATGCCCCGTGAGCCGAGCTTTGAGCACGATCGTGTGGTAACCCTTGGCGATCCATAGGCCCCCCTCATATACATCTTCCAACAAGAAGCCAATTTCACCCCATGTCGTGCATGTCCAGTATGCGGAATAATAAATCACGAATGGCGCCTCCTGTCGAGGGTGCTATTATTATTACTATACGAAACAGATGCCGACTGAAATAATAACAGGATATGTACTCTGACAATTCGACCACGATTTCATCCTTTTCATAATTATTTCCGGGTAAAAATATAACTCGAAAGGTCATGCCGCAAACTTCCGGTTCGCATCAACTTTCGAGAGGAAAAATCTCAATTTTCTTGCCCTTCCACGTCAATCCTTTCTCAAATATTGAAGAGACTCGCGGGGCATCACTAATGAAGAATTTCTTATGGAGAGAATGTGTGTGAGGAAAGAGTAGGGAGGGATGCAGTGAGAAGTAGAGGGAAGAGAGGTCATAATTTGCCTCATTCGACAAATCAGGGAAGTAATTCGCACGATAAACGATTGATAGTGCACTAATCTTTATCGAACATCTCAATTCTAATTTCTTCGCTCCGGGGAACCAGATGAATACATATCCAGAACAAAAGAAAACAAAAAAAACAGCACGTGACGCCCCCATTATTCTCACCCATCCCATTATTCTGATAAATTATTGATTGAATAATTTTCATTGAGATATTCTGTACGAGATCAGTGAATAGTAAGTACGCTAATCTTTATCGCTTATATCAGTTTCTCAACACATCTTATTTCTTCGCTCCGGGGAATCTATCGTCGACAACGTGAGCATCAGCGTGTTCACCGGCGCCGGTCATCCAGTCGGGTTTCACCGAGTGATCGTGACGCTCGTGAGCGTTGCAGGGACAGTGAGGATGATGATGGTGATGGGAGTGCTTCAGCTCGTCACGAAGAGTCTTGAAAATGGCCCTGAGTCTCTCGACCTCGTCCTTGCACTCGAGGGAACCCTGGAAGAAGGAGATTTTACGACGGATTTCAAGTCTGGCAGATCAAGAGATCCAGACCAATCGTCTCAAGTGAGTTCTCCCTGCGGTCAAATGTCAGGACAAAAGTATGAAAGTCATCAATTCTGCTTCTAAGTTCATATTCAGACTCAAATTTTTTAAGGGTTGAGATTAGAGATTGAGAATAGAGATTGTGTCTGACCTCATTGAACCCGTCTTTCTCTCCCTTGGCGCGTCCCTCAGCCTTTCCGATTTCCTTTCCACGCTCGTAAGCCTAAACAAAGAAGTGTTTAGAGAGGACAAAAGCCGAATTCGAATTACCTTGTCCATAGCGCATGAGATTCCCTCTCTCTTACCGTCAGCCATTCCCTTGAAGAGACCACGACTGGCTCCCTTTACCTGCAAAGAGAATTTCACAAATCTAACGAGTTATAATAAGAGTTGAAGTATCCGAAAATGTAAGCGGACCATTCCAGCGAAGAATCCGTGATGGTATCCCTCCTTCTGGCCCTCCTTCTCTCCCTCTTCCTTTCCCTGCGAGTGATTATTGTTAGTGAGATGGTTATCGTGAGTGTTTTCTCAAGCTCTATTCAGAATATTAGTCATCATCATCATCATTACTAATCATTTGCATACCTTCTCAAGTCCCTCGAGGTATCCGTCTCTCTTTCCTACGGGGAATCCCTCCTCGCGACCGATGGGATATCCGCTTGCGTAGCCTTTGTTGTAGCCCTTCGCATTTAGTCATTAATATTTCCAAATCTCATAAAAGAAATAGAGAAGTGAAAAAGGTAAAGTTGCTTCCACAAACAAGGCAATTTTACAGTTGCCGTGAGACTACCACGCCTGGACATAGGCCGGGTACGGAAAAGGAGAAGTTATGAGGTGTTAATGTAAACCTTCTTGTAGGCGGCGGTGCAATTGCAGGGTCTGGGGAAGTGATGGCGGCAGGGTTTGTGATGGTGATGATGTCCGCCGAAAGGACCCCATCCATGGCCGATCACGGGCACTGGCACGGGTTCGTTCGAAGAGGAAACATCGTCAGAAGCGTCGGATGCATCCGAGAACTAAAGAAAAAATACTTTCGTCAACTTTTAACCATAGCTGCTGTTGAAAAAGATTGAAATATCTATAGAAGCAGCACGTAGAAAAGTAAAGGTAGAGTGGATGTCAACTTACATCCTCAATATCGTGGGCCCACGAGATGGCCACATAGGCGAAGAGAAGAGCGATGAGGGCAACTCGCATCCTTCAATTAACTAATTAAGCAAAGGAAGCTTTTTCGGAACAATTAGACACGAGAGAATGAGTGAATGGGCTATGGTATTCAGTCGGCCGCAACCCTTTTATAGTGCGCCTGTTCAATTGCGGGATGATGCAGTGGCATTTGCTGTGTAATGAACTGCTCTTGTTGTGGTTAATTCTGTCAGTGAATGGAGAAGTGGAAGAGACGTTGTTGAATGGAGAAATCGATTGGTTGATGCTCCATGCGATTATTCAACGTATATTTTGCGTGAACATAACATGAACTCATCTTCAATTTTTCGCTGATTTCTCGGATATTTTCGATCGAACGATTTCCACTACTAAATACTTTCAAATACATACAAAATCTTTTGAGTAGTTGTTATTTTTTTCCGGGAGATTAGTTTCGTAAAAACCAAAGGAATGGGACAGAAGGAAGATTCACTCTTTCAACACTGGGAGGGATATCGTCAATATTTTAGAAGATATGCCTCGTAGAATTGGAAGTGCATGGAGGAGGGAATGAAGTTTGTAGTTTACATATTCGGTGATGAAGACATTGCGAACAACTATAATCGGCTCAGAGAAGAGTAGTGAGGATATGTATCTCGATGAAGGCAAGATAAGGACTGACATCATCGAATTAGAGAAGATGCGGAGATTGAATAAGTACTCGGAGTTTTGGAGAATCACTGGCTTCCAACAAGCTCCAGACAGGTGAAAATACATCAGACGCATTAGATGGTCGGATGAGACTGTGATAAATGAATCGTAGAACGGAGTAATTTTTGTAACAATTTCTCCAGTGCTTGCACAGAGACGAATCCCGATACGGCATCTATACATGTGAAGAACTGAGTCGTCAGTAAATCCTCAAAGACTTCAACCAATAAAAGTTACACGAAAATATACCGTTCCAAAGTGTCGTATTGTCGTATCCAGAACAATTTGAAAATATAGAAATAAATAGAGTATTCCTTCCTTCTGCAGCAACTTTCCGATAACCTCATTACTTCGAAGGATTAGAATAATTTCTCAGAGATGCTCAAAAAAAAATCGCCGCTGTTGCACTCACGAGGAGCCTAAATTAGTTGCCTTCCAATTTTACATTTTCGATGGACTAATTAACGTTATCCACGTTATGTCAAAGAAATATTCTCCCCTGACGGAATGCATCATAACTGTTGTTTCTGAGATGAATGTGGAATGTCAAATTGTTCTTCGCACCTAGTCTCATAGTAATATTGTTTTGTATTGAATATTACTAAATTTTAATTTATTTAAATATGGGCTACTGAACTATCGCCTGAATAGAAAAACAAGGTAAATATTGTTTGATAAAGAAATGATGACGCGTTGTAATTTTCTCACTAATCTGGTCTACTCAATGATAATCTCTGCTTGCTGCACTCACATAAACACGCAAGCTCGATTTCGCCTACGAAGTTCATTATATACATCAGAGTGTGGGGAGTTGTTGAAATGAGGCGGCAGGCTGGTAGTAGATAACGGGTAAGGAGCGAAAGCGTGTGAAAGCAGTGGTTATGAGTGGTGTGAACTTCCTTCTCTCTCTCACTCTGATATTCTCTGCATTTGCGCGCTATACTCTCCCTTCATCTGACCGTGTACTACGGCTTTTAATAATGAAGTCTCATGTTTCCCTTTCGTTAGATTTATTTCGAGCTTAGATTGGTATTTTCTTTCGTTTCTTCATACTCCTCACACGAGTATGAAGAAGAGTAAGAAGAAGAGCACGAGTATGAAGAGTATGAGACACGAGAGAGTATACATTTCCAGCTGTAATGTATGTGCATACTGGAAGAGATACCAATTCGCTCCTCCAATTTCTGATCATTTCGCGCGTTATCACTGCAAGCCGAGAGAGTGAGTTGCAATCAATGAGAAGCTCTCGCTATCAGTTCGAGCTCAGTGCCTACCTCGTGAAAAAATTGACCATTTTCTTCTCATTAGTTGTAACAACTGCTCATGGTTCCAACCACGCGTTCGATAAGAAAAAGTGCAATGAGAGAACGATTAGATCAATGTTTATCGCCTATCACTTCTAAGTGTGCAGTAACAAATCGTATCCTCCCACTATTTCAACGATGAAAATTGCCTCCTCTTGTCTTTCCTCTATACTCTTCTAACTTCTTACTCTCTTTTCAGTTCTTTCATGGCGATGGCTATCAATTTCATGATCCCCTCTCCTAACTGCTATCAATTCGACGTCCAAGGTCTCACCTTCTACGTCCAGAAAGAGGTGAACGTTGTTTTCATGATAATTATTTTTTCCTTGTTTATGAGTGAAAGCACAAAGTTCGAAATACCTATCTAAACAAACTATCCCATTGCCTTGATTTCAATTTGCAAATTTATGCGGGAATTTCACTTTCAGAAATTATGGAACATTGAGGAAAAATGCATTAAGCATATTTTCCCGTACTCAGATCACTCCCGCCCCATCACTGTCGATAACGTGTCCGCAAAGGTGAGATCGTATCGATATTTTTCTAATCGGAGTTCTTGGCTCCTCATTTTCTCGTACAAGTGAGAGTACTGCAGAAAATTTAAGGTGGTAGATCTCCCCTCGAACTCATAGTACAGGTTGGGAGTAAGGCTAATGGCATTTGCAAAGTATCATCAACTAAGAATGGGAAGGTTTTTGAACTGAGAAAGTGAATTTCATTGTGTTCGCGAGTTGAGAAAACTGTGAACCAATCATCGATGCTTATCTCTCCTCTCTTCAGAGTTTCGAGCACTTTCTTCGTCTCACTCATGGCGGACGAGCGAGATTAACGGAAGCGAATCTCATCGATCTATTCATTCTCTCTGTCAAATATGATGCTATGGTGAGTCCTCTCTCCTCGTGTCTCTCACTGGTATAAGTAAGAGGAATAATTACAGTGGGAGGGATATCGCAATTTGCACTTTTCCTTTTGGCTAGTGAAAACCCACAACATTACTATTTGCTGGCGTTTCCTTCCTCACATTTGAGTTAAAAAGGAAATCGTTAGGAGTTGTCACTCTGGGCATGAATCATGCTCATAACAGAAGTGACTCTCACAATTTCACCTGTTTCAGTACCTCTACGCGAAGTTGCATATCGTCCTGTCCAACACTAACACACTCAATGTAATCAAGAAGCTTGCTATTCACGGGAGATTCCCATATGTGAGTGATATATTCAAATCAAGTCATATAGCTCCTGTACTTCAGAGGTTAGGCCGGGGGTTATAAGGGAAAAAGTAGGACTATTGCAGTAGGACAAATATATTTAAGTATGGTGCTGCTCATATTATCGAAGGTCTAATGAGCCAATCTTCAGCTTCCTTCTCCAAAAGCAGTGAGGAATGGTCCCGGAAGATCGAAGGAAAATGCATCGCCGAAGAAAATGATTGCGCAAATTCTCAAGAATTGGAATCAGAGATAATAATTTCCTTGTTTCACCTGTAAATTAACCTTACGAGTCTGTCCCAAATCGCCTGTGTGCCGATGTATTGTATTTGAAAGTCATAAAGGAGATAAACTACGCTTTATTTCATCGAACAGTAACGAAAATGCATCTTATTTCTTCTTGTCGTATCCATCGTGATGGTGATGGTGGTTCCTCTTAGCGAGGGCGCACTTGATCTTGTAGATCTTTCTACGCAGATCGGCAACCATCGTCGAGCACCACTTGCGACCCTGAAGTAAGATTGTTATTTACTTATTCATTGTGTTCAACAGGATACTAGTTTTGCACGGGTCATCGTAAAGATGAGATGGAAGCTGCTAACCGGTGCATGGGATAAGTAATTCTAATATTATACTTTCTCGAGTCCGATGGCGTGTCCCTCTTCGTATCCAATCTTGACTCCCTCAGCGCGTCCCTTCTCAAGGCCCTGAGATATATTAGTAATAGATCCCAATTTCTTTGTTTGATTTCAGACAAGGGGATCATGCCCTATTTTCTCCCTCTACCATATTGATCTCCCCAACTGGACTCACTCTGGTCACTGCAATTCTGATGCCCTCCTTCTTGCCGAGGACGAATCCGTGATCGTATCCCTTCTTCTCTCCGACATCCTTCAAAGTATAATCATTAGAATCAGGTGGACTAAGGAAGTGAAAGTGAATAGAGCACTGACCATTCCAGCCTTGAATCCGCTCTTGACTCCCTCGTGGAATCCGTTGCTATGCCCGAGCTTCTTGCCCTACATATATGTATAGAAAACAATTAATAACTGGCAAATGTACGGTATTCAAGTCACTGTAAAAGTCACTGTAAAAAAGTGAACCAGGCAATTAAGACCGAATGCGTACATCCTCGAATCCGGTCTTGAATCCCTCTTCCTTGCCCTCGTCGTAGCCTGCCTTGTATCCGGCCTTCTTTCCATCAGCGAAGCCCTTGCACTGACCCTGCAAGGAAGTGGTCACTCTTCCTGAGATACCCTGTTAATCCCAACTCACGACCGCTATAGTGGCATCCCAGTTGGAGTGCTATACTTTGTGTACCTTTTATGCTATTTTTTCATCAATCATAAATCTTCGTAGGTAATGGTATCCCAGTTTATCCGTACCTTGTGGAAGGCGGCTCTGCAATCGGGACGACGGAAAATGTGGTGGGGATGGTGGTGGTAGCGCTTGTAGTAGTGACCGTGACCGTGATGAGAGGGGCCCTGAATCAGGATTTGCCATGCTTTCAGTCAATGCAAGCTCAAGAACGATTTGGCAACCCTATCGTCGAAGTCGTCTTTGATCTACCCATAATCATCCAACTCACATGTCCTGCCTCAGGATTGACGATAGACGAGTGGACGTCTCCACTGTCGTGCTCCTCCGCATCTCCGACGTGCTCGTCTCCCTGTACAATTTTAAAATGGTAAAGGTGCATCCACGTTAAGCGATTTTACGTCAAAAGACAACGCTTAGTGGGACCCGATGATGAGGCCAGCTGTTAGCTGCCTGTACAATTAATCTTTATTCATTTATTTTCGAAAATCTGGTCACAAATATATACATATAAATACTAAATTCACTGACGGTTTCCTCCTCGTGGTGTTCCTCGTCTCCGTGATCCTCAGCGGCGGCGATCTCGTGATCCTCTCCCTCGTACGCATCCTCGTGCTCAACCTGCGAATGTTAATTATTGCGGATACAAGACTTTCCCATCATTATGTATGTTGATGCAGTCTTGAAGACTAAGTCGTAGTCATTATGACTAGAAGGATGGAATGGATGAAGATTAGGGCATCAACAAATATCAAGAATATAAACGAACGTCGTGTTCGTCCTGTGCGAGGGCGATGGCGGCGAGGCCGAACAAGAGAACGACGAGAGCGAAACGCATCTGCAAAAAAAGGTATAGACAAAAGGTAAAGAGGTAATGCTAAAGGTGTTTCAACGTCAAGCGCTTTAACAGTCGTAAGACAACGCTACGTGGGAACCACTGGGCGACTATATTAGGGGAATCTCGAATATCCCGAGGACAAAAACTCGTGCAGGTAGATAGTGAGAGAGTGGGGAACGAGAATGAAAAAAAGAGGTTTTTATTAACATTACTCGAATTTACATATCTATTACTGATCGGGTATTAGGCGTACGGGGGATCGAGAACCTATGTGAATTGAATAAATAATAGTAATTAAATCAAAGTGTTCAAAGAGGATCCTTAAGAACTGAATGGCGCTGAATCGTGGTTGCTCTGTGTCTCACTCGCCGTTAAATAGTGCTTCGACCCATGTTGTGACTGGTCGTCATCACTGTGGAAGAGCAGTATGAATTGGAAAGGGAAGGGAGTCGAAATGAGATTGGAAAGGGCATCGGAAAGGGAACGAGGTTAATGAATGGAAATGGCGCAGTAAGCAAGTTTAGAAAATTAAGTCATTGACTGGCATCCTAACCTAATTCTGACTGCAAGAGGTGTTGCGATAGAGTAAGGGACATAGACTAATCAAAATACTCATTCAACAAGAAGAAAAATGGATTCCCACTCGCTTCTTTTTATAGCATCAATGTATTGTCTCAATCAATGATAGAGTGTCAATAATTTGCTGCAAACCGATATCAATATTGCAAAAGCAACCCACGATTGTACCCTTTTTATATTGCTTGTATTGGGTATTCCTTATTTAAAATATTTTATTTTAAATTATCAAAACTTGGTTTATCCGTTTACCTTATTTTAAATAAGGAATACTCGGTTTTCGATGTGTTTCAATATAAATAAAAATCAAATCGAATCGTAATCAAATCAACACATTCCATAACAACACAATGCTTATTATTATTAGTGCGATCATGTACTTATTGACAACACTTGACACTTGACACATAGATCAAACATCTAGTGTACATTGGGAGCATTAGCAGTTAGAAGGATGTACACCATCTTCAATGAAACATGACTTAATATAATCCGGTATTAGGCTGGCCTTGCCCATGTCTTTAAAAAACTCGTGAACAACAGCCGCTTTTCCATATCCAATAATGGAAGAATGAATAATTTCCTCTATTAGTATGGGACTTAGATCATTCCATTCCAGAAGAATAATGTGCTCCAACAAAAGTGGAGGGACAGTTATGAGATCAACGAAGATATTTGTATATTTATAGATATTTGTTATTCAGAAAGTATGTTAAAAAGTAACCTTGTTTCGGGTAAGAGATTGCTCATCCGAGTACAGGAGGCATGAGATCTTCGTCCTCGCCCCCTCCCTCTAGAGTCCTACTGGTAGGTGGGCACTGTGTGTTGCACTTGGGGCGTGATGGGTCCAGGAAATTATTTCTGAGTCCTGGAAACTATTTTCGGGTCCAGGGAACTATTTCCGATACTAGGAAACTATTTCCGGGCCCAGAAAACTATTTTCGGGTCCATGAAACTATTTTCGGGTCCAGGAATATATCACTGGGACCGGAAAACTTCGCCGGGTCCAGGAAACTTTGATAGGACACCCAAAACGGACCAGAGCCGCTCTTTTTTTGCAGTATCGACGATTTCAAACAAGAATTTGATACAGTAATAACTAACTAAATCAGTTCACGATTGTATGCTGGCGTGCATCGAGTGTGCCTAGGTACGACGACATTTCTCAAAACACACACGCAAGAGTGCCGTTTCTGAACTCACTCCTTTCAACTTGTGCTGAGCACTGTTGACTCATATTCGCTAATTCAGTTGCAACTGTTGTTTTCCTTATTTTTCCTGATTCTTTACTTTCTAGGATTTGGTCCATGCTCATCGCCATCTAAATCTTTGTACAAAGCACGCCGTGGGATGACCAGGATACACTATGCCGTCGGTTAGTTTGTGTGTGGTGGCAGTTCCCATTAATTTAACAATTATTAAGTCAAATCTCAAACTGAAATAGACTAAATATATTATGACAACGGGCGTTTTGTGTTCTGATTGCCTCAAGCTAACCAATTTCAGCGGTATGCAACTTCACACCGTCATCGGCACAAATTGAAGCGGCCAGTTCCCTTCCCTATCCCTTCCTCGATCTTACGATTGGCGACGAAGTTCACCTTCTAGCGGAAGAAGAAGGTACACTGCGTCATTCTCATTATTTTTTTAATATTTTTGTTCGGATAGGGGAAAGAGAACGATATAGCAGACTGCTCATTCATCTCTATCGTTTCAGACTGGGCTTTCGGCTGCAAAACCTCACATCCTTCTCAGTATGGACTCTTCCCAATGCAGTTCGTCGGTTATCCCGAGGTTTGCAACCCAGTTGATTCAAAATTTATGTGAATTTACTAGTTTTTGAATAATATTTAATACAAACGAGTAGATTAGGCCATCAGCAGACTTGTATTTAATATAAATTTCGAATATTTGTATAAAATGCACAAATAATTGTAGATGCGTATACTCGAGAGCGAGAATTGGCCTCTCGATCGAGTAATCGCAGCCGATATCAAAGATGCGCTCACTAAATGGTGGCCGAAGATCAGTGTAAGTCGATCTATTCTTTTCGAATTATATTGCTCCAACGGCTGTCATTGACAGTCTTACTATTATTTACTGTAGAAAATGCCTTGAGTAAGTATATCACGTATCGATCGTAGGAATTATATAATCACAGTCTCTTTTTCAGGCTGCGATGTGTTCCGAATCGGATGTACATTATCTAAAGGAGCTTCTGGACATAATGGACAAGTTGAGATCGATCAGAAAGAGAATCGAGGTGAGATAAAAGACAGAAGTGAGATATTCATTCCTTTCCAGGCTGAATTGATCCCATCGACGCGTCTCAATGTGATGAGGAAGGAGGTCAGCTACATGATCGACAAAGGAGCAGCGTAAGTGCTATAAAAATCGCCACTCGATCGAGTCTGTCTCTGTTTGTCGATAATTAGGACACATTAACTCTACAAATAACTTGAATATATTGCAGGTTTCTGAAGCTTCCCTTGCAAATTCGCGATGATGACGATCGACCATTCGAACAAGGAGATCTCTCTATCACCGAGTGCTTCAATCAGTACATCAAGAAGCACAAGTCCCTCAGCGTCCCTCTAGAGGTTATCATTTTTCTGCCTCAATATAACAATGAAACGCAACATTAACATCATCCAAACTTTTATATTTTTAATTAAGTAACCAGTGAGAACGGCATTCACAGGATGCTCACGGGTCTGGATCGCTTCCCAAATCGCTTCTTCTCGATATACGAAACTCGACTCTCAATCTGTTCTCGAATGCCGAATATTCGATGGGCTTGTACGACCTTACGAAGAAGCGATATGTCACGTGAGTACTGTAGTATACTTGGTGAAAGATGATGATAGAGCCACTCGAGATTGTTATCTACAATCATCTCTTTTGAATGATAAATGACCAAGTTGAAAATTACGTATAACAGACTTTTATATTGTGGATTTCTTCTCGGCTAGTGCGTTCCACTTTCACGAATCATACCTTTCTCTTGCTGAGTATTATCGCGAGTTGAGAGCAAACACCCCAATATAATCTGAGTGAGTGACTCTTTTGTAGTGACATCTTCTCCTTCATTTGGATCGGCACTGAGAAAAGATTCGAGAAGGGAGCAGCGAGATGTATATTTACAGTGAGTCTTCAGTGAGGGAATCAAGTTAAACAACTTTTTTTCCAGAATCTTGACCAGTCTCTGGACATTGATAAGGTTGTGCTAATCACTCGCGTCGCTCGGTTGGCTCCAGTTGATAACACTAGTGGAACACTCATCAAGGTAAACAACACGAATGCATGGATTACCATAATACGGAACGGAAATAATTTCACTTCATTAAGAAGTTAACATCATCTGCTGATCGAAACCCGGTGCACAACTGCCGACAACCAATCGCTTTCGACATTAGAGATCTGCGATCGATTCTGCCTAAAGGGAGATCCGGCAATGCACAACATGTCGCTGCAATACTCAACAGGTAAGAATCGGTGTCAGCTGTCTTTCTTGGCCATGTTTAACTAATTCAGGCAATTGTAATAATCAACTAATTCAGGGAGGATTCATTCGATGTTTCACTGGAGAAGTGGTCGATGATGATGAAGTTGCCGAGAGGCGAAGGAAGTGCGAATAAGACAACTGGTGAGTGGAAATGGTAACAATTCAATTAGTTTTATTAGTTACTTTATTAGGAGCAAATCGTCAAATATATATTCTCCATACGAAAAAAGGGATATAATAAATTTGAATAGATCTGACATCTGCATTATTATTTAAAATTATCAATTCATCCATTTTTTCTCAGAGGACGCAACCCTTCACTTCACCGTCGTTCTTCTGGAAGGAAGTCGATCGAAGATCATGCACACAAACTCGCATCTTTTCATTGATCGAAAACCTACTGAGAAGAAATGCATTCATCTACACGATTTAATCAAAGGTAAAGGTTTGGCTACATTTTTTCTTCACTCGAGGAGAGAGAAGGCTTCCACCCGTCTATTTATGCCCTCTTACTCAAGAGTCCTGAGAAGGGCATATTCAAGCTTCTAGTCACAAGAATGAAAAATAAAAATAAAAATAAGGAAACTCCATCAGACAAAATTTTTTTAGACGAGGAACGCAACGAACTTCTCGTCACTCTTCTCTACGGTGAATTCCTCACCAAGGCTGTCGACAAGAAGAACATCGAGATTCGATTGTCGTTAGTGGACAAGCACGATCGAATCATTCCCGGGGTGAATATAATTATTTTTACATTTTTTACATTTAAACAACTTTATCAGCTGGTTATTGGTGGGATCTCAGCTGGGTTGCCATAAGAGTTCTCCACTGAGTACGGTCGCGTGCGAGTTGAAGAAATTGTGGACCGGCGGCATTGACAAAGTCGTCTCTCCAACGTTTCAGTGGCCTCCCGCGATTTCTTGTTCCTTGCGGAGTCCATTCGAGAATCCTTAGACTCCACCTTTCGTGGGAGAAGTTCGAGAGTCTTTCAGCCCACATCCATTTACGCTTTTCCGCCTCTCGCACAACATCCTTCAGTTTTGTAATACTACGCAGGTGCTCATTCCGAATGTGATCAAGTATAGTAATGCCGAGCATTTTTCGTTCAAGTTTACGCTGGGCAACGGAAAGAATTTGTTTGTCTCGTTTACAAAGATACCATGTTTCGGCTCCGTATAGGAATGCGGGGAGAACTACACCATCGAATAGCCGCTTTTTTAATACCATGGGACATCCTCTTTTCCTAAAGAATTCAGAGTACTTGGAAAAAGCCCAATTTGCGCTTCTTACTCGGCGGTGAATTTCCCCCTTGAATCGATTTGAATCCATTGTGACCTCTTGCCCGAGATAAACCACTTTGTCTTTTACTACTACTGTTTCCCCTGCCACGATGACCGGTCTGCTGTTAGGGATAGTTGAAAGAGCGACAGTTTTTGCTCCGTTGAGACAGAGTCCCACCGCTAGTAGTTCCCGTTCCAGCTCCCGAACCATGGATTGAATTTGGCGCGGGTCGTGTGAAATAAGGACGCAATCATCTGCATAAAGGAGATGTGATAAATATTCTCCATTAATGCAAATTCCCTTTTTTCCCCAGTTGAGTCCCCTGAATACTGTATCTAAGACGGCAACGAATAGACGCGGACTTAGACCATCCCCCTGTCTGACCCCTCTCCCGATGTCTACTTCTACTCCCTTCCCATTGACGACCACAGAGCTTTTACTCTGAACTGTGAGTGATTGGAGGAAACGAATGAAAGTAGAATGAACTCCATCCCGTTCCATGGCAGTAAGGACAGAATCACATAGAACAGAGTCAAAAGCCTTGCTTACGTCGAGAAAGAGTAGGTAGAGGGGGCGTTTGAATTCCCGACAGTTTGCGATGAGAGTGTTTAGGATGAAAATACCGTCTACTGTTGAGTGACCACCACGGAATCCCTGTTGCTCCCTTGCCCGAAGATTGTCGAGTGAACAACCAATCCTATTGTTGATAACGGCGGTAAGGGTTTTTTGGATGACTGGGAGAAGGGAAATGGGGCGGTAGTTCTTAGGAAGTGTTTTGTCCCCGCCCTTGAACAGGAGGATTGTTCTACTGTCCCCAAAACCCTGTGGAATAAAACCTTCGATGAGGATTTTATTGAAGATTGCAGTGAGGTATGGTGATAGTATTTCAGCCCCTGCCTTAAGCATTTCCCCGGATACCCTGTCCTCCCCTGGCGATTTCCCGGATGTGAATCCCCTTAGAACACTCTCCACTTCGTCTCTCCCAATGGGAATGAATTCCTCTTCTGTTTCTCTCACTGTGTAGTTTCGTCCGCCATCCCCTTTGTAGAGTTTGTTGTAGTATTCTCTAAAGACTCCTTCTAGGTCAGCTTGGGTAGTGACTATGCCCTTTCCATCTTGCATTTTGACAATTCTTTCTCTCCCGACACTCTGACTTCCTATCGCTTTACTATAGTTACTTCCCTCTTCTACTGCCTTTTCCACCATTCTAGTCATCCGATCTATTGCGTCTTGTTGTAAGCTACCCCGGAGCGCCTTGTTGATGGCTACCCATTGGACCCGATCTCTCCCTTGAACTGTGGCTTTGATCTTTGATCTTTCCGCGAACAGTTGCCTAGTTCTAGGAGAAAACCGAGGGACACTTGGGGCAGGCGTAGAGGAAAGTGTTGCAGCCTGTTGTATTGAGCTAACCAGAGTACTGTAGTCACATCCCACAGGAATCCCCTCTATCGAGCGTACAAGGTTATCTTTGAATTGGTCCCTGACTAGTACCACCTCATTTTTCCCTCCTCCACGATGACCTAGCGGTCTCCCTTCCACGCTGAATGAGGCCCGGACCATTCTATGATCTGAAGTGAAGTCCATCCGATTAACTACATCTACATCAAGAGCAGGGAAGTCCCGTGGATAGAGAATGTAATCGATACGGGTAGTTGTGGTCCCAGTAGGTGAAACCCAGGTGTGGCAATGGCTTTCCTGCTTTTGAAACATAGTATTACCTATGCGAAGGCGCAAAGTCTCACATAGAGTAATTACCTTTTCCCCTCTATCGTTTCTGTCCCCATAACCGAATTTCCCAATAGCAGTATCCCCTGTGAGCGCTTTCCCAACTCGTGCGTTCAGGTCGCCCATGATCACTCTGTACACTTTTCGAAATTTCCGTTGCCCTGGTACTACTTGACGAAATACGGATTCAAGCTCGCTAAGGAATGCATCGTACTGATCATCGCTATGGTTTGAGCAGGGTGCGTAGCATTGAACTAGACGGAGAAGGACATTATTCGGAAGGCGGCAATCCAAAAGAGCGATGCGGGGCGAAATCGTCAAGAACCTCACCACTTTCGGCTTCATCCTCCGACTGACGAAGAACCCGCAGCCAGCAGATCGATTCCCGAAGCGTCCCGTGTGGTAGAGTGTGCCAGATGAGCTCGTCAGATCAATTGCTCCTTCCTCCTTTCTTCTCACTTCGCATAGTCCGATTACGTCAGCCTTTATCTTCGTGACAGCTTGATCGAATAGCGTCAATCTCCCGTCCGTAGCGAGGGAGAGGACGTTCATGGTTGCCAAGAAGAACGGTAGAACCATGGTTGGCCGTACGCCCACGGATGGCCAATTCCGTGTTGGGCGGAGACGGAGAGATCGGCGAACCAACCAGTCGGAATGGGGCGACAAACTCAGAATGTAATTATATGAATATATAAATTAATTATATGAATATATAAATTTACATCTGTTGCGATGTGCCTTGATTGCTATATTTAAAAAGCGTTGCTTGGAAAATGAAATAGTTGCAGTGCTTCGACATACCTGGTCCATCACGTTCGCCCGCTCCCACTCACTGTTCATACGTGTACATCAATGAGGACAAACCGAAATGGAACGAGACTGTCAAGGTTCAATCATCAACTTTTCCTTGTGTTTTCATTACTCAACCCATGCAGGTGCGACTTCCAACCATCGTTCCCGATGACTGCCTATTCTTGCGAATGTGCTATCATGTACGAAGATCGGTAGACAAGCACAAATCGGAGAAGGTTGGTTATAGTTCTTTTCTTGGTCTTGCAAAACCCTTCTTTTCGCAGGGACCATTCGCGCTATCATACCTCAAGATTCTGGATAGTGGAGAGATCATACAGGACAAGGAGCATGAACCGTATGTGTACAAGGTAATTTTTTTTAAATTTTAAAAATATAATAATAAGCACGTAACCAATGAACAACATCTTAAATTGAAAATGAAAATCATCTTTAAGATCGACCAATCACGCTATGAGACGCCAAATGCAGACTACATCACACTTCCCAGCGCCCGTACTGACATACGGGACATCTTCGCAGTCGTCAAGCACAGTCAGGTCAGAGTAGAGCAAATAGAGGGACGAGACTGAATCATCCACCCGAGGGCGTTATCGTTCGCCCATAAAGTATCGCACATGTTCTCTTCTCTTTTCTTCCAATTCATTTTTTTTTATTTTCATTATAGATCATGCGGTTTGCTGTTGATAGTAGTTGACATTCTTCTGTTCAGGGTGTCTTCTCCTTGTCGGACAAATGCTCGATGACGGTATCAACACATCTTGTCTCGTCGAGAATTCCCATGTCGCCTAACCTCAGAAAGATTCTCCATCACTCGAAGCATTCAGCTGATCTGGCAAGGCAAGTATTTTTTAGAACAAAGTTACATCTATTTCATTCCCTTGTACTTTTAGAACTACGTCACTCATTTTTTCAGCTTTTTTAAACTTCGCGACTTTTAAACTTTTCAGTTCACTTACGTACTTCAGCGTTTCGTGCAGTGAAAATGAGGAAGAGGTATATAAGAATAAAATTAGTTAAATTATTCATTACATTATTTCATTTCAGCTGGTTCGTTTCGCACCCAAGATCGTCGAGAGTCTCTTCGATATCTGGGACACCCATCAGAATCTAGAGCAGCAGGTAATGACACTCGACGAATTCACATCAATGCCTCTAATTATGACTTGGATCTCACTCGATTCGAACCCCTCACCTATGCCATCCTTCGTCTACAACCTCAGTGGTGGTTGGTTGTAGGTGTTCTCCGTTCTCGTGAATCTCCTGTCCATCCACGAACAGAAGCAATTCGTCAAGTGCAGAGCGAGAATAGTGGAGGTCGCTGAGAGGACATGGCATACGTCGGCGGCATTGTAAGAATTCTTTATAAGAGAACATCTTCTTTCTGTTCTCTTATTTTTTTATCGTTTATTGTTGTGAAGCACAATCTTCTTAAGAATATTAAATAATGTTATATGTAAAATCACGATACTGTCTTCTCAGTCGGATACTTCGATGTCTCACTTCTCTTCTCACTCTCGGCGGAAGGCACTTTCACGCCAAGCGAGCAATGGATGCGATGAAGTACTTTTTTGTTTGAAAAAATCATTCAAAACTAACCTTTTTCAGGAGTCTCTCATGGTTCGCGACGGTGATTTCCGAGTCGAACAGGAAGGGAATTGAGTGAGCGCATTTATATCTTACCTCAACGCTTTTTGTTTATCTCAATGATTATGCTTCCGTTATATGCTATGTGATGTGTGCACACCGATCAAAACATACCTGCTCTTTCGCTCGTTGAAAAATCCGCTAAAGATGGAACAAATTTAACCTTTACCTTTATACTTATGCTTTTCCAGGGCCGGTGTGAATTGTGCTGACGCGTGCACAACTGCTCTGGAGACATTCATGACTCGAGTGACGGATCTCGTATCGCGCACTGAACCTTCCTTCGTGGACGACAAAGTGTCACTCGCGACAGTTCAAGTGAATTCTGGAATAATTATATATTACATATTTATACTTTGTATTTTTATTTCCGCCATATTTCCGCCAATTATGCATATTATTATTGTTCTTTCTTTCAGAACACAGTCATCAGACACCTCCCTGAGCTCATCACTCCTCTCATCATGACACCGAAAGAGGTACAATCGTTATTTCAAAAGCAAATGCATACAGTTTAATTACAGAGCAAGCGCTTCTCCACCCTTTCCAATCAATCTGAAGAAAGTAAGGACTCGGATCGAACTGGGCATTTGATCGACCAGCAATGCGAGTTACTCAAGGAGTGCAGAGGAATGTATGATGCGAATAAGTTAACGTATGTGCCTTTTTAAGGAAGAATCTATCTCAGCCGTTCGTTTCAGAGAGCACCTCCACGACATTATCCAAAATTGTTCGCCATTCGTCGCTGATATGCACCGGATATCATACGTTGATGCGATAATCAGAACTCCGCTGTTCATGGTATTCATCATTCATCGAGTTCAATAATCGCATCTGTTTCAGATGGAATCGTGTCGCGAGGTTCTTCTCACTCCCTTCCTCACTATTCTACTCAAGTTGATGGAGTTGGACGATTTGACAGCGAACGATGAGTTAGGTTATACACATTTTTTTATAAAAATAAATAAATTGCAGGAAACGAACTCAAGTCTCAACACAGTGCTTTAAGACCCTTCTCATGATGATCGAGAAGCTCTTTCCTACGAAGGTATAGTTAAACCATCAATCTTATTACACATTTTCAAATGGATTAGGAAAACAACGACTCAATTCAGGAACACGGAGGATTCCAAACGGGCACCGCCAATGAACTTGAGATGATCGTGACGACTTCTCTCAGGACTTCAGTGAGAACAGCAGTCTTTGTCAGCAATGGAATACTTCCGTATAAGGTATTATAATGAGAGAGATCACAGGAGCCACTTCAACTTACATTCCTGAAGATCTCGATTGCTGATCCCTTTTTTATATATAAAAATAAGTTGTGAAAAAAATAGGTGGACGACGCTCGATCGCACGCGTACACTCTCGTTATCACGTTGCTCCATCACACGTCCGCAACCACCTTCAAGAAGTATATAGCGGTAGGCCATCACTCCTATAATCAATATTCAATTCACATATGCAGAGTCACAACGAGGCGAAAGTGGAGGTCATTCTGGAGATGTTGTTGATGGTTCGAGACATTCTGAACAAGTCGCCCTTCTGTGTCACCTGGGTACTGCTCAATCGAGAAATGAACAGGTAAATAATAAATTCAGTTCTCCCAGAGCTAATCCGCCTAGCGTGGGATTTCCTATCACCTTTCCTTTTTTTATGTAATATATTGATTGCAGAGTCGTTTACCAAGTGCTTCAATACGTTCAGGCCATTCACAAAACTCTAATCGATGTGACTTCTTTTGTCGAGGTTTGTCTTCTAGTTCCCTCTCCTTCTTCCCTATTCTAGTTGTTCCTCCTCTCACGCATGCCAGATGTGGCGCATAATTAGGCTCGTGCACAAAAAGACAAGCAAAAGCTGCAAGAGATCCTCGCTGAATATATCCTCAGAGCTCTCTCTATTTCTCATCAGTTCAGAGTCCTAAGGGAATTGGTAGTCAAGATAAGCATTTCACCTGTTTATTCGTTCAACTTTTTTTTTCTAACTATACCTCCAACGTAAATAAATAAAAATATTTTAATTTCAGTTATGGCGTGAGTACATGCTCTCGCTCATTGCTTTTATCATCCACGCGAGTGCCAAGGACAACACTCCTGCCCATTTCGAGAGCGAAGAACTCGTGAAGAACGCCATGTTTGAGCTGAGGAGCACCTGGTTCATGTTATCGCGTAAGTGTTTATTAAAGTTGAGAATCTAATCATCACTTATGGTATATATTTTTTTAGATAATCAAGTAACAATTCTTTGCTAATGATAAATATTTTCAGCAGCTCAGAAGATGCGCCACATCCCGCACATGATCCGTGATTTCCTTCTCGTCGCAATAACCACCAAATCAGAGCATGGAGAGATAATCAAGATTCTGTGCGATATGATGATGACTGAGTACTCGCTGAGTGACGCGCAACCGAGGAATTTCAACCAGGTATGATAAATCAATTTTTATAAATCGAATTGTGTTCCATTTAGACATCTCGCGAGCTCTACCTTCAACTAGATTCTCTCATCGTTCAAGAGACCAAGGGAAATCGATCCTTCCGTGAGCTACTTATCCACTTCATGGAGCAAAATCTCAGGTATTTTTAAAAGTTAATTTTCATTCTTAACGTCTGATGATTTCAGTCAAGACCCCGAATTATGGGAAGTTAGTGGACAAAAGTTTGTCGTGGAAGTAGATCGAGTGCTCAATCTTCTATTCGATTATCGATTGGCGAAGGAGAGAGAAGACAATGAGGAGCAGAGGATGCGATGCATCGTGTTGTTATTGGTGAGGGATAATAATTATTTTTCACGTGATATTCCGACTGATGAGCCGAACCGATGATTAAAGATCAATCATCTATCTTCTCTTTCATGTCCCTTCTCCGGCATTAATAAGAAGCGTACACAGTATCCCCGAAATGACAAGAATCAATGAGTATAAACTATGTATAATAAGTTATCCCTACTCAACTAAGATTTACCATCCTAAATTGAATGATTAGAGAAAATCTTTTTATTTGCAGCAAGTGTACCAAGATTCGGACCAGGCCGAGTTGTCTATTCGATACGTGTACACTTTGTTCGATCTGCACATCTCTTGTGGTTACTACATCGAAGCTGCGAATACTCTCAAGATCCACGCGGAAAGCATGCTGAGTGTGAGTAAAATTTACATTTTTTTGTAATTTTCTTGCAAAATACATTATATGAAATCGTAATATCGTAATAAACAATTGTTTCTAGTGGAGCAACACTGAGCTACCTGAGTATCTCGTCACGGCGAATCGAAACAGGAACTGTGCTACGGAACGGCAACTCAAGGCCGTGCTCTTGGCGGATATTGCGGAGCTATATGAGAAGGTTTGTTCTTTATTTGAGTTGTTTTCAATCATAGATAAATCGCGAAAAAATGTATAAAAATGATGGTTCCGTGCAGGGCGAACTGTACGAGGAGGCGATCCACAACTACAACAAGATCATGCCTCACTACGAGAGAATCGTCGTTGATTATCGAGCAATGGCCAGGATTACGGTAACTTGTCTACCTGTCATCCGTTGTCAATAAGAAATTTACAGAACGAAGTGGGCAAGTTGTACAACAAGATTGAGGATGGTACTCGAGTCCATCCCTTCTTCTACCTCGTCGGATTCTACGGACTGGTATGAAACTCGCATTTCTTGGCGAAAATATTTTCGTGGGAGTAGGCACATGTTCGCTCAATCATGTTAAAATTTGAACCGAAAATTCGGTGTCTATGTTGCAGGGATTCGGCATTCTGAACGGGAAGCAGTATGTGTACATGAGCAAGGCCACGATGAGACTGGGCGACTTCTGTACTCATCTCAAGAAGGCCTATCCTCTATCCGCTCTGGTTGATTCATCAGCAAATACTGAGAAGTTGAAGACATCCTCTGGGCGTCATTTTCAGGTATGCATTTTCGATTGGAGGATTGGTCAGCTTCTTGATAGATGCCATCATGTATTTGATCTGCCAGAATATAATAGTGAAGATTGTTTATATAAATTAATAACAGGTGATGAACCTAACTGCCGTCCCTAATCAGTATCCCTTCGAAGCCGAGAATGTCTCCGAATCAATCAAGATGTACTACGAATACTTCCACGTAAGAGATATCTCCTGAAAACTCGATTAGTCTTCGTTTCAGATCCAAAAGTTCGAATATACAAAGGCATTCAAGAATAAGGAGAGCAAGTGGCTGCCATATGCGACGAATGACACTGCAGTGTGAGTTTTATCTCTAAAGCAATGGACTATCAAAACAACATTTGTTCTTCAGGGAAACAGCACAGATGTTCACTTCCAAGATCTATGTGGTACCCAACGAGGAGATGCCCGGCATACTCAACTTCAGCAAGGCGAGAGATCTTGTTTATTTTGTCACGATTTCCTTAAAAAATTTGAGTAGTCATAATAGATTTTTCCTTCAAAATTCAAATAATCTGTTAATTTCAGGTGATTTCCATCTCCGATCCGATCATCATTAGTCCACTGCAAATGGCCCTCACTCAGATGGTGGAGAAGAACGAGGCTCTCTATAACTCGGCCAAGAAATATCGAACGGTTTGTTTTTCTGCAATTTATTTATTATCTCCATTAGAGGAAATTGTTTTTTTTGCTTTTATTGCAGATTCATTGCAGTAACTAAAGTATATTTATAAATAATATTATTTTTTGCAGTCACAGGATTCGGCCTCAGTGCAGAACCTGGAACGACAAGTGCTCGGAATCTGTCAAGCAGCAGTGATGGGAGGTGTTGCCAACTATTTGGTGGGTCGATCAATGATCTTCTTCCTCTGAATATGGTTTAACGGGATATTCTCCGCATTACTATATTTAGTCGCTCACTCTTGAGTAGGTGTGGTAGAATTGCCCCTCCCTATTTGATCAGCCGAGGTGAACATTGAATCATTGTAATAGAAGTATGGTGACGATCTCATTGCAGATATTCTTCGCTCCCGAATTAGAGGAAGGGTACGATGACAATGAGAAGGAGATGGTCGAGAAACTGAGAGCTCTTATTATTCGACAGGTTCAGACAAATTTCATTATTTCCTTATGAAAAGATAACTCAAGTAATTGAGAAGCAAAAAATTTGCAAAAACATTTTCAAAGAATATTTAATTATATCATCAGGTGGTTCTCGTCGAATATGCTGTCTTCCATCACAAAGGAGCGGATCCGAAATTGCATGAGCATCTCGTCAACTCATTCCGAGATCACAGAGCATTCGTCGAGAAGCAGTTCGGTGCCGTTGAGGTATCAGTGATGGTTGAGTTGGTTCCATCCACATCACTATTCTCTCAGGATTCGATCATTCCCTCTGATGCAACTCTGGATGAAGAAAGACGGGAAAGCCTCACCATGTCCGTGTTGACGCTCAACGAACCGTGAGTAGTTTTTTACACACGTATAATCTCCATCATATCTCTATCATATAAATAACAACAACAAACTGCACATCAAGTGTTTATCTCAATGCGCACATCAACAAAGTTTGGTGGAGCTTGAGTGATTGAAGGGATGAGTGAGGGTTGGTGGAATTATTTGCCAGTGGCAGTGCAGATTCCACAAGAAAGATTGCACATTCTTGTCATCAACGTGCGGTACATCTGCAAATTTTATTCTTGCGATTTAACTGTAGTAACTACTATACCTGGTTAGTGCAGAGACCGAGCTTGCATCGACAATCTGCTGCGGCATCCTGACACACCTGAGTACTATAATTTATAGAAAAATAATTTTAGAAAATTTGCTTGAATTATAACGGGGAGGTTAAACCTGAGCATAGACGTAGGCAACGAGAATTGCGAGAAGGAGAATGTATACACGAAGAGAAGCCATTGCGAAGAAGATGGAATATCAATTCCATCCAACTCAAACGAATTTATACCTTTGCAATAGCCTAAAATGCTTCCAAAGGACAGCTGATATCACAGCGTCATTCGCGAATTCGACGAGGAACAGAGAAACTGTGCAAACGATGTTGGACACGGTTTGGGGGAAAAAAGCGTATAGGCATATAATTTGGAAGGCGGATAGGGCAAAGTAAACATCAATATCATTCATAGGGAAAGATGCGATTGCGAAAATGACGAAAGATGATAAAGAAAATTCTGTTTGATAAAGTTGTTAAACATTTTATTTGTATAAATGACAACTAAATTATGTTATTCAGCAGCCAACCGTCGACGATTACGAGAAAGATGAAACATTTGAGGAAGTCAACAAATATTCTGACGCAGTCGACCAGCATGCTCCAGCATTATATGCCCTCTAAGAGGTAAAACCTCTCAACAAATTCATCATTTCGTCCTTTCTCAGTTATATCTAAACGTTTTATGTACAACACGCCCCCGTACATGGAAGAACGTTATCTATCCACGGCTGATGATAGATACAGACTATAAATTGCAATTATAAACTGATTTCTTGCAGCCCTCGCGAGTCTGTCGATGCTCAATCGTTCTCATTGATGTCACCTGCCTCTCCATCTTCTTCCTCTCTCACTACCGATACTCTCTTCTCTCCTTCACCATCCTCACGACTTTCATCCCGATCGCTCAAGGGAGAAAGCAATGGAGTCGAAGAGGCTATCGATAGTGAGTAAATTGTGATTGTCATAATATCGCAAGCGTAAATTTTCCAGAAGTTCGCAACTTCGTCACCACTCCCATCCGCAAGCCCAAGTTGCCCTCGGGTCCGCCTCCTCCTCTACCCGAGAAGCCTGGAAAAATCAGAGAGAGTAAGGCGGACGATTCGAGTTCGGAGGGAAGCCAATCTCACTTCGGAACACTGAGAAGCAAGACTTTTTTCACTCCGAAGAATAAGGTAAGTACTGAAAGTGAAAATGAGTATTTACAACAAACTATAGACTCAACATAATCATATTTGTTCAGCCTCTTCCACCAACACCATCCGAGCAATGAGGATCATTTTTTTCACCCAAATCGCATATTGAAATTTAATTTCATATCTATATAGGTTAGACATATCAGTGTACAAATATTTGTAGCATTACTTGCATGCCAAAGAGTAGGATGAAATCATCAGGATTGTAATTACTATAATATATTCATTAATGCCTGCCGCTTTATTCCAGTCTCTCAAAGAATTCCCAATCTAATCAACGACCTGTGCCAACAATGTATTACCTTTGAGTCAAAGTCATAGATCTATTATTTTATTGCTAGGAAATATCAGTCCATCGGCTACATCTCTACCGGAACGATTGCGAGGCATCACAAACTCTCACGGACTGTACAGATGTATCATAATCATAGCCCTTACCTTGTCCCTGTACTCAGGATAAATACTTTAAAATGATCAATTTAAATTTTGAAAGTATCTGAGTTGGATCGACAGGTTGCTTGCCTAATACATTTTATCCATTTGGGAGACTCTTCACAAATCAGTCTTAAGATTCAACTCAAGGCTGCTCTTCGCTCACTACGGGTTCCACTACATTCCATAGTAAAGTAAGATTGAGTGTATCGTATATATTCAGAACTGTTGTTCACTATAAACTCACCCTCTAGGTTTCTCTCATTGTTCTTCCCTTGTAGTCGCGACAGAAATAACTTCGGGAATGTGTTCGTCGCTCCCCACTAATACATTCACTCATGTGTTCAATAACTCACTAGAAGAAACGATCTGTCGTGCTCGTCCACCAACGTTGTGTTGTATTCATCACGATTTTCAACTCTCCGATTAGTTGAGAGGCGGTAATTTTATTTGTAGAAGGACGATGGCTTCTAATGGACTAGTTATGGAGCTTCAACAACCATTCGACTACGAGACGTATCTCTTCGATGCTGACGGTGAATATCATTACCTTTTTCAATTAGTTTGAGTGTATTTAAAAAAATATGCATATTTAAATATACGAAATAAAAAAGATGCATATTTAAATATACTGTATACGAAAAAATTCTAAATTGTGGATATTGAAACGAATATATTTTAAACGGGGAATGTTGCATGTGCCTAATATTTATAATTTAATCATTCTATTCAGGTGTTCTCTGGCGATCGATGGATCCAGTGCCCGGCGCAATCAAATTCATCAACGAATTACTCGAGCGGGTGAGCTGAAAACTTATGATAAATGATGAACATCGATTTCAGGGAAAGCAAGTGTACATTGTCACCAACAATTCGACGAAAACGATCACGCAATACATGAAAAAAGTGGCGGATCTCGGATTCGGAAATCTCCACGAGGTACAAACGACGCAAAGTGATCGTTCGCAATCAGAAACACACGCATTAATTTCTATTTCGTAAAGAGAAATGAAATGTTTTATTGCAGAACAACATCATCTCTCCTAACGTGGTCCTGGCCGATTTCTTCAAGAGGAATCCGCACTTTATGAGCAAGGCAGTGTACACCATCGCTTCGTCTGGAGTGATTGAGACTCTAGAGAAGGAATTGGGAGTGGAGACTTTCGGATCCGGTGTGAGTAATATACATATTGGGTAGTATTCGTTGTTCACCATGGCTTGTAAATTTAATCTTTTATTCAATTGCCGACTATCACTTGTTTTAAATGACCAGTACACTGAAGTTAAGCACATATAGAAGTAATAAAAAATTTTTAGAAATAGATTATAACTGTAATGATTGCAGCCGGATGCAGTCTCGCCTGACGCCACATTCCTCAGCACTATCGATGTCTCGCGAGAAGTGTCGGCTGTTGTCGTAGGCTACGATGTGCACATCAGCTACAATAAGATCATGAAAGTGAGATATATTTCGATTTACATCATTGAGTTGGCAGAACCAGATTTTTGTTTAAGCTCTTGGATATTTCAGGCTGCAAACTATCTTCGCGATCCCAACTGCGGGTTCTTCATCACTAACGAAGACTACACATTCCCCGGTCCGGATGGAGCTCTCGTCGTACCTGGTTAGTTAACATTCTCAAACCTCTCATACTATCTATTTTATGTAATTTGTCTCCAGTTATGTAGTTAAGTTTTGCATTAAATCGGCATCATCATGTTATTCCTGGCATAGTTGGGTTCTATACTCATTCGTTTCCTCTCCTCCTTACAGGTACTGGCTGCGTAACAGCGGCGATTCGTGCGTGTGCTCATCCTCGTGAACCGACGGTATTCGGGAAGCCAAGCGAGCAACTCGAGCTATATATGAAGGCCAACTTCAAACTCGATCCGACCTCCACCATTATGTTCGGCGATCGGTATGTAACTTACAATTTTCTTCAATTTTAGATTGATGAACAATGAAATCTGCATGGTTTATTTTTGTCTTCATTTCAATGAATATTCTCCTTTCTACTTCATACTGTAACCCCAACAGTTTTCGAGGGCCAATCGTACTACTAGATCATTTACAATTCCCTTGTTCCTCTCTTTCTACTTCATGCAGAGTGGTAGTCTCTCTCTGGACAAACATACTGGTCAGGTGATCCATGCACGCTATTTGTCCACACGACGAGCGCATACTACTGTGGTATAGGACACTATCAGCTTACCGCTTATGGGAATTGAATTAGTTGGCTCGATTGCTGACTTGATTGTGTTGGACACAATTTAGTTACAATTGCATTCATATTTTCTATAAACTGAATTCATCGAAATATCATCATAATGAACCTTCTCGTCAGTGGCTTGTAAATACTACGAAGAAAATCACTATTTATTATTAAAATATGTTTCAGTCTGGACACTGACATCAAGTTCGGCAATCAACTCGGTGTTGATACGTGCTGGATGCGAACTGGTGTGCACAAGGAAGAAGATGTCATGAGGGCAATCGATGAAGGAGCCAAAGAACTCGTCCCTCATTATACATTCTCATTCGAGCAATACTATGCTGCCTAGCGAAAATTCTCTGTATACCTGTAGAAGATTGTTCGTTGTGACTAAAGCGATTAATAGTATTCCAATCCCGTAACTCCTATTCCAGCATGCTATTTGCATTCGCTAGTCTCGCAATTATTTTGTATTATGAAGATAAAGTGTGGATGAGGCCGAGATTAGCACTGGCGAGAGAGAAGTGAAGCAGGAGGCAGAAGAGAAGGAGCCCTCCTCTAGACTCGTTCAAGACAACAGCTCCCGAGGGAGGCTGAAAGCGACCCCCTCCTTGTCTCTCAAACTCTAATGCTTCCCAGTTCATGGTTTTCTCCTTCTCCCAAAATAGCTCCAAAAAATTTATTCGAGTTACGGTAGACGAAGGAATCTGTAGAATGGACGAACACATATACCACACAAATAAGAAGAATTATGAAGCAGTATTGGGGACGAGCCAAAGACTAAGCAGTATACAAATCAGGTATGCTCTCCGTCCGGACTCTCCTTGTGCAAATATCTCCCCACTCACTCCTTTTGTCCACCAGGTAGTGGGGATGTGTGTGTCACGAGCGTTGCGGTCGCGCGTCGCGGTCACGTCTCCCCAGCGCGCTAGTGTATTGCAGGGGTGAGAGAGGAAAGTCGGAAAAGGGAGAGAGAGAGAGGGATGAGGGAGAGTGAGAAGAAAGGAGGCGAAGATACATGCTGCAATTGCCTCTTCCAACTTTTCCCTTGTGCTTCTTCCCTTGCCTAAGGACGACCAACGCACTTTTGCGCGTTCCTTGCCCATGAGAATGGCCAAAGTTCGCTCACTTTCCCCCCTCCCCCCCGATTGTGTTCCGTGATTAATCCACTTGAGTGGATTTGCACGTGAGTGCTCACCTCACTCATCCCGAGGGGAACAACGCTTCCAACTCACATTTCTCATCCCCTTTCCCTCTTTCTCTCGTGTTTTCCCCGATTGTTGTCAACCTCCGAATGCGTCACGGCCCCTCTTACTCATTGTTGATTCCCCTCCATTCTCGAACGTTTTCGGTATCGAGCGTGGGAGTGAAAATGTGAATTCGTTCTTTGTTCGACTAGTTGCCAATCTACTACTGATCTCTGACGATTATTGTGTCTCTTTCGTTCTCGTTCTTCCTTTCTTTCCCTTCTTCACTCTGATTGTGATCTTCGACTGGTAACCAATACTTTCATCACACCGTTCAGCTATTGATCCTATTCGTTTCCGATTTGGTTAGAGAGTAAAATCTATACAAATCTTCGAAATCGAAATCTTGCCTTCCTTCATGTCTATCGATGTTTCCACGTTTTGTGTTAATACATTATTTTTGAAATGTGAATGTGCCATTGTTCACTAATTATCCACTTTCAGGCGCGTTCTGTATGGGTCGAGACAGTTGGGGCAATCGGTGGGACGCCGGTTCGCTCACAACCACAGTCGAGGCGGGCGGAGGCCTCGCCATGCCTCGCATCTATCGCAATCTCGATTCCGACCCCCGACGACCGCCGCCCGAAGAGGTCTACACCTATACGGAAGAGATGTCAGTTAAACAGTCATCTTAATTTTAGGACGAAACTCCTTTAATCAAAACAATGATAAGTAATCGACCATTAATGCCAGAAATACCATTCACTGCGTTTCGAGTTATCTACAAATTTGCTGCCTCTATAGTTACAGTTATTCCTATAGAAAATCAAAAATGGAACCACGGCGAACTGTGTAGTCTGTGGCGGGCAGTTTTGATGGTGAATATCGCGGAACTTGTGCGTGAAACACATCGAAATGATAGTGCGCACTGTTCGTCGAGAGCCTTTTGTGTACTACAGCACACTTTGTGACGACAGAGCAGCGCGATGTTACAATGTTCAAAGTTATGAGAAGGAAGGAAGAACAGATCGATTGCAGGTCCAAGATTGACGAGGAGAAGAGCACATGTCTATCGTTCGTCAAGTACGGCATCTTCGCTGCGAATATAGTATTTATTGTGAGTTGTTCATTACTTTAATTTTTCACCAAAAACTATCTTTTTTTTCGACTACTTATCATAATGTTCTAAATTTGATTCCTACTAAATCTAAACTGTTATAATTTTAGTAAATTGCAGGTGGTAGGCACAGCCATAATGGCACTCGGCGCTTGGCTGCGCACGGACAGTCGATTTAGAGACTTCCTTAGTGAAAGGTGAGCTAATTTCCAGTTAAACTTGATCAACTGATCATCACACCTCTCCGAAATGGTTCGATCTAAAGGGGGGGGGGGGGGGGTAGGAAGAGATGATGAGATGATGTTCCTTCTTTCCTCTCATATCGGCTAAAGATCGCGCGAGATTGACAATGTGGGTCAGTCGGGTAGACGCGTCACTCCTTTTATTGGTGAGGAGGAGGGAAGAGCGATGTTCGAGAGGGGGATAAACTGCCTCAGGGCGCGAGTCTTTTCGTGTCTTGTCAAGCGTGTCACTAGAGACCTCGAGGCTTACTTGGAACGAGAACACACAGGCAAAAGAATATGTGAATAGGAAGAAGATAAATGACCTACTAGTTTGAATGAAGTCCGCAATGAAACGAAGCGGAAACACTTCTCAATTGAATTCAAATGTCAAATGGGCTTTCTAGCAACTCGACTTTACTCTCGATAGCGAGAAATTCTCAAGTGAACGACACTTGGTACATGTGGTACAGCGCGGTAGCAGATTCGATCCCGGGCGAAAGGAGGTTACTACTGCCGTAGTAATGTGCCCATACTGTTTCGTGCCATTGTGAGCGACGAGTAATGCTTCTGTGTGGAAATTTGTGCGCTTTATAATATCGGCTTACTGTATTGTCAATTTTCAATGAAGGTGTAAATTTCAGTCATTTTATTCCATATTTAGGTACCGTCAAGTGGTCGAGGAAGCTTTCTGGGAGGCGCCAACTCTCTACGCCTTCTCGTATATCATGATCGTACTCGGCGCCGCTATGATCGTTGTTGCATTCTTTGGTCAGTTTTCCCATTTAACATTTTTTTTTACTATTCAAGATACTGTAGAAAATCCAATAAGATATCGCTTATTGTTAGTAGATTTGTATCTATTTCTGAGAGCCGAATGGTGCAATTACTTATCTCAGATTAGAATCAGAGTAGAGATTCTCCAGCTGCTCGATTTTCTGAAGATAAAATGAATCAGATTATTAACAGTCCACCAAACAACATTCAATTATTTGGATTCTGTATTGAATCGATTAGAATCATTTTTCAAATGTTCAAGTGATGAATCATACTACTAGTTTAGAAAGTTATAGCTTAGGAGATTCTCTGCATGCCATATTTTTCATCCTATTTTTAATATTTTTCTCAAAGCACCTTAGGTCGTAATCCAACTTAGTTACCATGTATGAACATGAACAGCTGCGATATGATCGCCATTGTTCCAAAAATAAAATAAACTATAAAAAAATGAAATCTTGCAGGTTGTTGTGGAGTGACAGCGAGTGCGAAGCCGTTCATTGGTATTTATGCAGTGGCCGTTTTCGTATTGTTGATAGCAACAATCTCTGCTGGTTTATTCATCTTCTACAAGAAAGATGGCGTAAGCAATCTTTTCTCCCTTATTTCACTTATGAATCATAAACCAATTAATCATTGCATTCACATCATTTTTTAGATCGACGTGGAGTTATCTGACGCCTTGAATTACATGGTGCAACACTACTACCAAGGCCCGAGCATCGTCCAGGAGTCCCTTGATCATCTGCAGCAGACCTTTCGATGTTGTGGTAAGCGCTCAAAGTGATTCTTCTCGATTTTGACTAACTATCGATCCCTTGAGATAAACAACATTTCTATTTCTTAGTAATAAGTGCACTAGTGTCACTAGCAATTTGCTCGAGGCCTTCAAATTGAGTTTGGTTACAGGAAACGGTGGCTGTGGGGACTTCCGCGTCTTCCGTCAAGACCCCCCGAGGTCGTGTGACATCCGATGTGATGGATGCCATTATCGGTGAGTCGAGCGAGAAAAATAGTCGTTATCGTATAATTGCAGTATCTGGCACGCGCTCACCATTGGATTCACCGCCTCTTGCGTCGTATTCTTCTTTGTTATTCTTGCACAGGTACGAATCTTCCTTGTAAATTACGGTATCCTTTACGGATTTACTGTAGCAAAACAGCTGTAATAACAAACTAATACTCATATTTGCAGGTGGTTTCATTCTCCCTCGCTTGCTATCTCCTCTTCCGCCCTCGTCAGGATGTAAGGGTTCTTTACATCTCCGACCACGCGAACGCAGCCTACCAAGTAAGTCCGATTGGATTTTTGGAGAATCTACAAAGGGATTTTTTACTCAAACTTATAGATAAACAGCGAAGCCTAGTAGTTCTCATCTAGGATTTTTGACATAGTAGACTTATTTCCTTCCGAGATCTCGTTCTTTTTTCAAGTAACTAACTGGTTGTGACAGGCCAATTCTCGTGGGAACGAGGCCAAACCAATAATGAGATAGTTCCAGAGCTCGCCTCCTTCCACTCATCCCCAGCCACTTTCTCATCTCACTCGAGAGAATCTGGCCCGACACAATCTGCCCTTCGCATTGCGAAACAAAGCCCGTTCTTCACGGTCTTCTAGGAATCGATATTGAGTCATCTGCCCGTATAGCCGTTATTTATGAAGCGCAGTAGCGACTAGATAGTAATTATTCTTTTTTCTTTTGCTGTGATACACTCCACTCCCGTCTCTCACTTATTCCGACTCTCTCACTTTCACTTACTTGCATTCGATGATGATTTCTGCGCGGTGTCATGAACTCATTAGCTCTGCTTTTCCTCCCCCGCACTTGACGCAGTGCGGTAGACATTTTCCCTCAATCTCAGCATATCCGCTACCTCACCACGTGTTACTCCCTTTCACTCTTTCGAAACCATGGCATTCGATTTGCAAATATACGCACTCATTAGCTTTATCCCTGCTCCCCGTTCTCTAATCGGTTAATAATCCCCCGATTAATTTAGTCCAAAATCCTTTAAAAAGCCACCTACCAAATGGCACGTATACGTATCAAATCTGTGCTTGGATAAAGTTTTCTCATTGATGTATGTGCTGAAATCGGTGCGGTATCCGCCCGACGGGTTACTGTACCCGCAGAGCGATCGGCTCTTTATCTGATCATGTATGAAATGTGTGCATTGTGCTCGTCGATTCTTGTCGAGAGAATTCTTGTTGCAAAAACTTATCGATCTCTTATTTCGCAATGCTCTCTCGCCGGTAGAAAGAGCCCGAGAGTATGAGGAAATGAGAGATCGAGAAGTTTTTGCACACCTATTTTCAGTATTTTTCACTCTCGAAGAAGTTTCAGAATGCCGGGTAATCGTCGTCCCGCGACGTCCTCATTTCCCTCATCGGCATCGATCGCTCCCTGCGTGATCATCCCGATAGATGACGTCGATGACGAGAGCGATCCCGCCTCGGCTCTACTGGCTGCTACTCAGGTTCGATTCCACTTGGTAGAGGAAGGGATGTAAGTTACTGCCTTTGTTGGGCTATAATCAATAGCATTCGATGAACAAAAGTTCCATTTTCAAAAAAAATGTGAATTGATCGGATACAATTGAACCCTTAAAAGGCCTAGGATCGATCAAAACAACGTTTTAAAAAAAAGTACTAAAAGATTCACGCCCGATCGGATAGTGCACGAATAACAACAAAAAGAGGCAATAATTGGGCACGATTCTAACCTCGCCGATCGATTAGAAACAACTAATAGAGATTGAGAACGTCGTGCGACGTTTCTCACTTCAGAGCGGCAGTGACCAACTCTCGGAGCCTTCCCCGTCTCCTTCAGAATCCGTTCACGATGGAACGGCATCTAATGATCCCCAGTTCTACGAGAACAACCATCTCATTGAAGCACTGCTGCTGCAGGTGAAGTTTTGACCGAAGAGACGTCTCACTATGTGTCTGAGTCCTTCGATAAACCAACCGTTGGACGAGAGATCCTGGTTTCTGAAGTAATTAGACGAAGAGATGAGAAGCGTAGATTAGCACGAATCACTAACACAAACGTTACGGCTTGAAACTAAACATGTATGAACACGATTAAGATGGGGGATATGATATGATTCTGTATTTTTTAAAATTTTAATTTGTTTTCAGCGTGTGCAAGAGGCGGCAGAGACGGCCGCGCTCAATGCAATGTCCGGAAGGAGGAAGTAAGTTGCGATTTATATTTGATCAATAAGTCAACTAATATAGTGTTTCTCTCTCTAAAGCAATCTAATTGCAGTACCGTCACATACGGTGATTCGGATGGAGCGGCGCCTCAATCGATTCGAGTAACTGAATCGATGGAGGATACGAGCGAAAGTGATGACGAAGAGACTGCCGATGAGGTGGGATATTTAACAGCTTCCGATTGTTGTAAATCCTTAAGCGCACTACTCATATCTTTCGTGAAACTGCAACATTGAAATCCACATCAGCATCACACGATTACATAATTAGATTTGTTAAGGATCTAAACTTTTTTATCAACGCTGCATAATGAAATAAATTGTATTCAGATTCAATTTTGAGAACACAAATTTATGAAACGTCGCCTACTCTCAGTTCAATTCGCCCAGGCCATCTGGTCGCGAGAGTGTCTTGCGCAACCATCCTTACGCAATGACACGTTCCCAAAACACAGGCCTACTTCAGCTCTACACCCACGAAATAAGATAACTAGGATGATTCACCAGTTTCACCTCTCTCTGCTCTGCTTTGTAAATAATTTCGCTAATATGGATCGCTTCTTGTTCCACGATGTTTTTAATTATATTACATAATGGTTGTTTTCTCAGTAAGCGCTACTACATCCCCCAGGGATATATTGGGTTTTGCAATATATATCCTATATTGCAAACCTCGGATAGGGTTTTAGCACTCTCAGTCGGATTTGCGAATTTACCGATTCCAAGATGATGAGTGATTGCAGGAAGAACCGCCAAGAGACCGAGCGAACAACGTTGAGACGACTCCCGAGATACTCAGAAGAGAGTTCAATCGTGTTCGTCTCGCTCTACGACAGAACAGAAACGCCCAAACGGTGCGTTTATTGCCATTTCATGGATCCCTTCTGTTCATATCAAAATGGAGAATCCGAATCAATCGGTCGGCAGGCTAATACTAAGAATAATGCTGAAGGTCGCCTCGATGTTCTCCAAGTTTCTCCCCTTCGCCCTTCTATTCCTACTCAAGTTGTGCTTCGAGAAGTCGTCCGCACTTCTCTCCATCATCTTGGGATACATGGTGTTTCTCATCGGAGACAAGGTAAGCGATTTCTTTAATCTCGTATAATTTCAATAAATTTGTTTTTCAAAATCAGGTCTTCCCGAGTTGGATTTTTGTGCCTTTGCAATCTTTAACAAAAATTTACCTCCGGACTCATTGACCAGAGTAAACCATCAATCTACTTCAGCACATCACCTCAATTTCATCAAGTCAACGCGGTTCCATATTCGTCACACTGTGGGCGATCGTCGGCCATTATGTCGCTCTTCACTATGTTATCGGAGTGGATCTCGTTCCCGTTCTCAATGCGCTCATTCTGCACTTTCAACCGTCAGTTTTTACCCTCTGTTCATTCAATTTTTAAGTTTTTTTACAAATGCAAATTTCAGATACGAACCGTGTCTCGTCACTCTTTACTTTGTAATAATGAGCGATCTAGCGGCCAAGCACATCACGATTCTCGTCAAAGCAGTGGTGAGCCAATTTCATTATTTTTTTTTCTGAAGTTCTTCTTATTTTGCGCGACTTATATTCTGTTTGTATAATCTAGTTAATGAATTCTATCAAACTTATTCCTGTACGAGTATATAACGATAATGTTCAGGTGGTCTCGATCCCGGTTCGAACGATGGCCCTCAAGCGAAGGAGGAGACTACTGCAGTTCCTCGAGTACACCTCGCAGACGTTCAGATGCACAATTGCCGGCCCGTGGTGGATCATGTGAGTGATTATTATTCAATCGATGAAACAATCAATGCAGATAGGGTGTTAGAAAACATTTTTATTTCTATTAGCGCGATATTGTGCTAGCTAGGTAGACGACTTCTCCGATCTGAAGAATATTCTGGAGATCTGTGGATTATAATTGCATATAAATAATGATTTTGTTAAAGATTGAGTTGACTTTTTTTTGTATACAGGTACTTCCTCGGTCCCTTCAACATGGCCGATTCTGCTTCTGCCCTGACGTATCTCCACGAACTCCCCGTTGCTAACACCCTGTTTGTCTGCGCATTCATCATTCTCAAGGTAATTTTAAATTTCTTTACTTAGACGTAGCAAGAACTCTTAATCCTCTTCATAGCTCACTTTATTCAAGTTTCCGCGCAAATAAAATAATTTTCAGGTGAAGGAGATAATCGAGTTCGGCCAGAGCATGTATCGCTCGGCCGTTTCTCTACTCAACATGGTCTCGTATGGAGTGGCACCGACTCAAGAAGAGATCGCGAAGCACGACAAGTGCAGTATCTGCTTCGAGAATCTGAGATTCCCTATCAAGGTACGTCATGAAAGCCAACCCATAAAAATTGCCGGGTCGCATAACTTATCAGAAATATTCCGAATTCGGTCTATAGATGAAAAAATCGATTTCGCATTTTTTTCTAAATGATGAAAAAAATTGCAAAAGATTCTCTCTGGCCGGGAATTGAACCCGGGTCTCGCACGTGACAGGCGCGGATACTAACCACTATACTACCAGAGAAGTGAGAGCGATATCGTCTGCGCGCTATACGTTTGCTCTCTGGCGATATCAGTGTTATCACTAGACGTTAGGTTGAATGTGTTCAATAATTTAGGATCAGTTGGCACATCTTGATTTTTTTATCGAATTTTCTTGATTTTTGTAAACATCTATTGAACATATCTCAAAAGCAGACTACTTTCCTTTATTACCTTCATATATGACTTTTGGGGATCACAATGTAGCGTTATCCAAACTTATTTATTTCATTCCTCCTTCAAAACAAGAAAATAGAGAAATATACTATTGCAGCTTCTCTGCAATCACATCTTCTGTGAGGAATGTGCTGAGAAGTGGCTGGATGAGAAGCACACTTGCCCCATGTGCAGAGCACAGGTATGTTAATGATAGAGTGGCGATTGAAATTAATTATAAACTTAGGGAAATGATGTAAAAAAATAGTTCTTCTTCATCAAATGAATTTGGGATTGAGTTTCAAGCAATTATTACACTAGTACTGATGATTGGAAAACGCTGGGAAAACATTGGCATCATCCTACACATTCAAAGTAGCTGAATTTACTACCATTTCCGATGTAAAACAGTTAATTTCAGGTGGAAGAGCAAGACTCGCGCTTCTTCAACGCAGCCACATGCAAGACTGTCCGAATTTACTAGGTGACTAGAACGAACCAACTTTAGAACACAGAATCGTTTACTTATCTCTCATAACATTGTCAAGTTTCTCATTCCATGACTATTCTACTCTAGCTCTTTCCCTTCTTCAGTGTACTTCTTCTAGCTCTTCTCGCCAGGATGTTCGGTGTAGTTATAATAGCCTTTCCTTTAGTAAAAATCCGTTCCTTGAGAATATGATGGTCTAGTCCAACCGTGTTGTGCATATTTTCACATATCTCTTCAGAGTGCCTCTCCGATAAAGACAGAGAATCTATGTGAAGTGTGTGAGTAATTCCGCGTCGTCTCTACATTATAACTGGCATTTAATTGATTAATTGATAATAATTTTATAGATATTTTTCCTGCAATATTTTCTTAACTACTTTCATTCCTTTGTCTCCAACTGGGCTATCTCGATTCCACTCTGTCTATGCGTCACAGAAGTTCATTTGATATGGGCAAGCTCATGAAATATTCAAACACTGGCGTAATTGAAACTTAGTATCAGTATGGAATCAATATCCCAAGCGAAATTGTGGCGATTTTTTCGGATTCTCGGGCAAAATGAGATGAAAATCTTCCCCACCGTGAAGATCTCTCTACCCGCTCTCTCTCTTCCCTCTTTCTCACTCTCATGTCCAAAGTCCAACTTATGCAGAGGCTACCCACTTCTCTCTTTCTCGTTTCTTTCTCTATTCTCGAGTTGGCAAAACGCACTGGACAACTGCCGCGAGTTTCTTCCCGCGCGATGTGACTGCCCTAACACTGCTAATTTACTATCCCATTTTCACCTTCTCGGTATCTCTCTCAGCCTCTCGCTCACTCAACTTTTCACAATCCTCACATTGTTTACCAGTTATCCCGATGCCCGATAGTGAGTCTTCATCTGTTTCAATGCTCCAAAGTATAATCCGATCTCAGTCTGACGCATTTCGTACAATCTCCAAACATGTTAGTTTCCAGCTGTATCTTCTCACGCCTCACAGAATCTTCTCATGAAATCCGATTCCTCCTCAACACTCTTGCATTAATACTAGCCAGGAAGGGAGAGGTGTTTACATCATTGTTTCCCGTTTTGCCACTCGACCTTGTGTGCTCTACAGGGAAAGTACATCCATGACCATCTCTTGGTTATTCGCGATAAGAGTATCTTCCCTCGCTGCGATGGTCTCTTCTCCCCTCTCCTTTTCTCTCTATCGTCTCTCCCGTCCTCTCGATCTCTCCCCACAACTTCTTCCTCTGTTATTGTTTCCTCCCATTCCTTTCCATGTCATCGGACACTTTGCACGTGTGTCCAGAAAGTCTTCCGCCAATCTCAGGGGCTCTCTCAAGAAGCCTTATAGATTTGGTTTCACCTCTATGTAGAAGGTCAGATGTAGATCGGGAATTAGAGTAACAAATTTAAGGTTGCTCACTTTGCCACTTCCTCCCTTCCATGGTTTCTCAGCTTTCCCTTTGTTGTCTTTCATCGAACATAGCCTCTTAATTGTCTCTGAATCATCCTGTTTCCGATTGAAATCTCATTATCATTAATTAATTTTCGCGGTTTTCGTTGTTCGACCAACGAAAATGCCATCCATCAATGCTTCTCTGGCCACTATATAGCTGACCACTGGTCACGTGCTTAAAGACCTTTCTTCCCGATTCTTACTCTTCACTCTTCATCGTCTTGCTATTATTCTTTGTCTCACAGTTATTTCTTCCCGCGCCATAAGACACTTTGCGCGTCCTACTCATAACCATCCCCTTATCAACCTGGCTCCATATCGAATTCGGCTAATAATCGCCTGTTTTTATCACACTTTCGATACGTGCGGTTTACTTGAGTTATTGATGCCAAATATCATCGAGAAGCATGTTAACTGACTCTTTTCAGAGTGATGAGCACTCAAGAATGCACGGAGAAGACTGTTACAGAGGATGAAGTGAAGAAGGATGAAGAGGTGAAGAAGGAGGAGGAGGAGAAAGAAGAGGGCACTGAACCAATGAGGCAAGTTCCTCACAATTGAAATCACAATTCCACAATTGAGAATTCTTCATTCCATTCTCTCGTTAGGATCCCTCACTCTGCTGACACTCTCTAGTCACTCTCTAGTTCCTTAATTAATTAATGATTCCTTTCATCATCCGTTTCAAATATGGTTTCATCTGCCATCCAAGTATTATCTGTGCGAAGTTCATATAAGTTCGCAATAATCGTGTTATCTAATGTTCTAATTTCAGTGCGATAGTGAAGACAGAAACAAAGGAAGTGAGGACGGATGAAGAAGTGAAGAAGGAGGATGAGCAAGAAGAGGCCACTTCGCCAATAAGGCAAGTTTCTCGGATTCACTGTTAATATGAGAAGTTTCGTTCTGGCTTCCTTGTTTGGTCCCATTCCTACCTGAGCCACAAACAACTCATCTTAGTATCAGTTCCATAGTCATCGATTCCAGCTATTCGCTCATGCTAATCGACAATTTTCAGTGCAATAAAGAAGGCAGAGGAAGAAGTAAGAGAGGAGGAGGAGGAAGTCTCTAAGCCGAAGGAGGAGAGAAGAGAGTCCACTGAGGAGGGAGAAGTCCCGGAAGACCCTCGAGATTCGCAGGTGCATAATTAATGCTGCGTAATCTTCAAAGTCAATTATGCAATACACAGTCGCTCCCCGAGATTCCCTCGAGCCCATCAACTACACACACCAGCAGGTACTCAATGCACTCTTACTTATTCCTTCCCCAAGTGATACTCTCCCTCTCTCACTCTTGCGCCCGATTTCTTTATTATCTGAGTCGAAAGAAAAGCGAAGATGATATTCAATAATTGACAAATTTGAGTCCGAAAGAGAAGGACGAGAGCTCGGAGAACGCAAAGACAGATGAGGACACGAAGAAGAGAGAGGAAGTCTCTGATATGGACGGAAGAAAGAAGAAAGTGGCGAGAAGAAGGTTGCCCGCAAAGGCAGGAGTCCATATAGACGAGCAGGTACCAATGATTTTTCCGTTTGTTAATAAATTAATTTATTAAATATATTGCAGTCGTCCTCGGAGACAAGCTCAAGTTTGTCATCCACATCCAAGAGCAGGTAGGTATACGATGAATTCTTACTACTAATGCAGTGAAAAGTGAAATATGCTTTCTTCTTATACTTTCATCGATTGATTAGTGCATTTTGGTGTATTTTCCTTCTCTACATAGGCAGATTGTGTTTTGGACAAATAATGTGCACTGCACGCTAATTAACTATTTTGAGTATTCCGGAGATGGTTGGCACTGTGCCGTCTACACAGGAGAGAAGAATGTTCCCAGGTGCGGGAGGAGTCATGGAGGCACATTTCGAAATGCCAGAAGAAACTTCGGAGACACAGGTACTACATGCACATTGAAATTACTAAATGCACAGTGAAGTTTTTAAAATGTATTTTACCATTGCATCGAAATCAATTGTATCCAAAAAATTGATGATTTTTTCGCTCGAAAAGGCACAATTAAAATGCATTTTATGCGCCCAAGGCCATTCTTCTGTAAAAGATTTACTCTTTGAGGGTAAACAATGTGCTTTCCAGAAGCCTCGCCATCCCACCTCGTGTCATTGTCGTGGCCGCTCCTACGGTTGTCCTTGCTACCTTCCCGCCTTTATGCACCGTGCTGATGAAGTAAGCAGGGAGAGATGGCCAGAAGCGCACAGGAGTGAGCAAAAGTACGAGCGGAAGGCTGTGGAGGAGATGACCAGGTTTTTTTTTCACTATAAAGAATTATTATTTCCCCGTCTGTGCCTCAACCTTGGCTATCTCGTTTTGTACCTAGAAAGTGACCTACCCTAGAAAGCACTGTACCGCAGAGTCTTGTAGTCCGGGATACAGCTGATCCCACCAGTGTCCCACCTGTCTTATGACTCTAAAATCGATTGACCTCTACCCATATGACCAGGTACATGTTGTGGAAAGAGTCGATCGACCGTCGATTGGGAGCGTACGGTTTTCCCGTTCCGGAGGGCGAACCGGACAATTCGCCCATCTATTGCTACTGCGGATGTGGACGTTAGTATCCTTCATGTTCTTTGTTTTAATCGATTTTGAATTTAACAAATACTACATTTAATTGAAATATTGATTTTGATCGATTTCTAAAGTCATAAAAATAATTTGCAAGCCCGGGCGAAGCGATAACGTTTTTCAGGAGACGCGTGGCCGGACGAGCAACAGATGCATAAAGCGAGGCAGGCTGGAAGGAAACCTGTGTCGCATTTACACCCGCCTGTCGCACCGCTGCCTCCAGTCCAGCCTCGGGGTGGGCCCATACATATTTTTGAGACTAAGAAATTCCTTAGACGTGCGCACAACATGAGCGGTAGACTCCCAAACACTTTATAGTACTTCAAAGAACTACCTTTACTTTTTTACTCTTTATGTTCCTGCGGAGTTAATCAACCACATTGCAACACCGATACGCTTCACCATGTGAGTCTAGATAACAATGCGCATCCGTTCGTGGTGTTAAAGAGGACAACTACAGACTTATACAAAAAATGGCAAAAACATAAAATATTAACTACTTATATTCCCATCTTTCTAACCAGTCTGATTGATAAATATACAGCTGTGCAGCGTGAGCCACGCGAGTCGGACCTTCACAAGCATGAGGAGGTACTCTTATCGCTCTCAATGCACCGCTAGTGTTGTGAGAAAGAAGAAGTTTCGTACTTGAGTAGTTATAATAATTATAGTATTATTTATCCGCAATGATAGTACGGGAATAGTTGGGTTTTGAGAAGGAGCACTGAGTGAGAGAGGAGCACTGAGTGAGAGTTTCGCATAAACAAAACAATATCTTCCAGTCTGCTTTCGTGCGTATTCTCAATGCGTCCATTAATGATGAACCATACGAGGAAGACGATCGTAGAATCGTAGAGCAACTGAGACAAACGAGACGAGGGCATTCCGGTATGTCATCGAGCGTAAAATCTAGATATAAAAATATCATAATCGCAATACACGAACACTAAGTGTAACAACAACATTTGCGAATGTTCTGACGAAGAAGTTAGATTTGTCGTCGCCCGAGTATGGTCTAAATCCTACTTAGTCTACTTAGTCTTACTTAGTCTGTACACATCTCAGCAATTGTTCATTCAGATACGAATTGGTCCGACTTGATTGCCGCCATCCATCGCAACACGATTTCTCCTGCGTGGAGGGTGAGTTTTAGTTCATTTTTTACTTGAACCTTTGCAATGAAAAAATCGACTGGAAAGCTTGCTCACCCTGTACATTTCTGACCAAGGGTAAAATATTTTACTGTGTTGCAGATGCCCTTTCATCGCGGGTCTACGCGTATCCGATGGATAACAATATCCTCTCTATCACTGGCGGAAATTGGAGCGAGAGCACAAGCAATCCGTAGGATGGCAGGGGAACTGGAGAAGATTCCTCAAATGCAGGCAAGCCTTTGTGCCAGCTTACGTTATGCAATTAGGGCACACCAGAACATACATCCACATGAAATATGATGAATATATGCAATCAAAATACTACAATATCCTTTCGAGAACTTCTTCTCATAGAATAAAGGGATATCGAGTACAATGAAATTGAGAGAGTCATCGGATATTGAGTATTTGATATTTTCCAGATTTATTTCATGCTCTGTCACGCAAACCACCTCTCGCCAGTGGAGTGCCGGAGACCGAGGAAGGGAGACACTGTCTATGATCACCTATCCATTGAAAACGCCATTGGCACGAATAATGTGAGTTATTTCCTCATTTGAATTTGAATTTCGTTGTGTAAACCACCACCAATAGTATTAGCACAGATAATGTGGATGAGTAAATCGTTATCACATTTCAGGACCAAGAGCTTATCGAGAGCTTCGTGGCTGCTGTAGAAAACACAGGTCCGGATCGACACTTCTACGTCGAGTACTCAAAACGGAGTGCGCTCGAGTGGACAATGAAGCTTGGAGAGAAATACAAGCAGAGAATGGGAACGCCAAAGTTCGTTGAATTTACTTTCATGTTTCAAGAAGGAGTTGATAATAAGAGCCACTTAGCTCCAATGACACATCAAATGCAATATAGAGACATCATTCTAGCAATTACAAAAGAGATTCTTTACAAATGAATCACTATAAAAATGTAGCGAATGTATACTTCCTAGATTACTAGATACTAGATTTCCTAGGTTCTCTTATCTGCAACCCCTCCCTAGGCTCGTATTTTCCATGCTGTGCTCCTGTAATATAATAATAATTGCCTCTTTTGACCTCGAAGACCAGGCTAACAGCCCACCTCGCTTAACGTCGTTTGAAGTGGTTACACCTTTACCTTTACCATTCAGACCTCGTCACGAATTCTCCCGTCGTCCAGTGTTCGCGACGAGCAATGAGCTACTCGAAGGCATGCAATGGTTCCGCGACTTTCTCATCGTTGAGGTCAGAAGGGCAGAAGTGGCCAAACTACTTCCCATTCCTCCCGGAACCGTTATCGAAGAACCCGTCCCTAAAATGTCACCAGAAGACATGATTCGAACAATCATGACTCGATTGGAGTCTTCACCCCATTTTCCTACTTTGCCTCCCACACCTTCAATTGTCGACGCTGAGCAATCCTCTCCTCCTTCCTCCTCATCCCATCCCGTAGATCCAGTAGAAGATCCTACTACCGAATCAGATTCCACTACTGATAGGGACGAATCTGAACATTGACCTCTATCTCTCTCTCTCCAGCCAATTCTTGACACTCATTGTATTACATTTCATGTACATCATCACTCTCATGTCCAATCTATATTCCAATCTCAGTATTGTCTCTGTCATCCCTTGCTAGATTCCTTGCTAGATTCCCCGTTCACAGATTAGATTTATCTTGACCCTTCTCACATTGATTCAGTTCCAACATTCCGAATTTGACCACTTTTTTTATAATAATCGCATTTTACCATACTAATTTGGACCTGAGTTAAATTCGAATTATTGTTTCAGTTGTTTTTTCATCGTAGATCTCATCGCAGATCACTTTCAATCCTGATCATCTCAACCTCTCAACCTTCTCCATATTAATACTTTGTAACTTCGAAGTTTTAGAAAACAAAAATAATGCATTTATTTCATTACTTTTTAATGTTGATAAATAGTGATCATGTTATCATCGTACACGAATGTACCAGTACAAAATATCGGAAGCTCCACCGAAGGAATGTTGAAATGCAAACAACTTAAGAAGAGTGAGTAAATTTATTTCAAGTGCCCAAATCTTCAGATCTTTTGAGTTTCGGGCTGCAATTAGTGGAATTATTTCTAGTGTTATGTTGCCTGCACGAATCATTGGTCTCTGCCTTGTACTCTTATTTTGTGGAAGCCTTCTCTCCGACCTCTGATTTCGATTGTTCTCGACATCTATTTTCAAGAAGTCATCATGATAAAGTTGGTGATATTCGATTCTCTGAGAGATGTATCCCATTCCAACGTGTATAATCCATAATCTACCCTCTCGATACTTCTCCCTCTCTTCTTCAATCTCATATTGTCCCCTTCTTCTGCTTATGATTCCCTCACCTTCTTCTTACTTTGGGAAATGAATATCGAAGAGATGAATATTACGTTCACTTTCTATTAACGTTTTTCTTCTGATACTATTCAACTCTGCTCTTTCGTATTTTGCTTGACAATGTAGTACCCAGAGATTACAGGAACTCGTTCAATCACCTATTCAAGTTTCATGGGCAGTGGGTGAGTTTTCCTGACAAATTTCGATTCAAATTCTTAATTGAGTTGTTCGCGCGAAAGTCAAAGGATTGTGCAGACGGGAAATGCCTTCGAGATGGATGCCCCTAGTTCCGCAACGCCTTCCAATCCTCGTATTTCATCCATTTTGCCCAATGCGAGAGTGGTAGGAATAATTTGAATGCGTTTCTTCTTAGTCAGCGAAGTAAAGTGAAGGAGCCATTTTCGACATCTCATCTAGTCGGATCACGGGGACTTCCGTGGTTCGCAATAATCGTTCTCGACTCTCTGCGCGACCATTGAATTCATCAGAGCACTCGCTTCCATTGTGGTATGTGATCGTCTCCAAATGAGGTGTAACAGTCTCTGAAAATGAGAAAAATGGATGGAAGATAATGAAAGTAATTCGGGAAACGAGTGCCGTTGTCCACGTCTCTTGAATGGAAGTTGATCCTCCTCAAAGAGCCGGCCAAGATCCAGGCGGAGTCGAGGAGGCTCCTATCTTGGCCGAAGAGGTATGCAAGGCGGCATTGGGACTCTCAAGAATATTCTCGGGTTTCTTATTTTTGTCTGGCGCATTCACACCAGTTGTCTCCATCTACTCATGCTCTACTGGGTAGTTCTTGATTGTTTAACGACGGAAGGAATAACAATAGGATAACAATGAGTGGAAAATGATACTTTTAGACACCTCGCTTCATCGCAATCCATTCTCGAGTTCGCTCAGTCACTCCCGTTATGACATTGCATAGAGGCGACACTGAGGTGGGTATGGGAAGGGAAGATGGATAGGTGAAGAAAGGGGAGGGGAGGAAACGGGGATAATTTGAGGTCTGTCAAGCTGCTTCCATCATTCGATTCCAATCTCGTACCGTGTTTCTGACTCCGACCGAGATGGAGGTGGTAGTGGATGAGACAGCGGAATGGAGAGTCGAAGTGGTTTTGAGAGAGTTCAAGCTGCCTTTGTTTCTGTTCTCCACCACAGGATGGTGCTCATTTTGGCTAAGGCGAATGTAATACCGGCTCAGTTACATCTTTAACTCAGTCATGATTTACTCTTGCTATCAGGACCATCCCCGTGATTGAGAACACTCTCAGAGAGCAGTTCGAGAGCCATCCACCAGTGAATCGGAAGCTGCCATTGTGCTGGAATCGAAAGAAGAGGTATGCTTGACTATTTGGTATTTTTTTGAGTATTCACTTACACTCATTTAAAACATTCAGAAACACACCCGTTCGAACCGCGACGAGTAAGTCTTTCTACCTCAACATTTGGTAAGTCCCTCTTCTCTCATCACTCCTCTCGAAGAGTATGCTATCCTCTCATAGGCAGATCTGAGCCCCCCTTTTCTCCCTACCCTCCTATAATTCCCCTCACGAGGGCGCCTCCTCTGTCGTTTCCTAGACGACAAGAAGAGTGAAGGGCGAAGTCAGTGAATGAGAGTGCACTATATATTGATATAACAATGACATTAAAGATATGGCAAATAAAGATACAATTGCATTAAGCCATCAAGTGAACTGAAACGATGAACTTCCACTCCCCTTCAAAATTTGGCATTGTTAATCTCATTTTCAATTTCTTACCGGTACCGTATTAATTATTTTTTAAATGATAGCTTCAATGAATAATGTGGAAACACTGAAACACTGAAGATCAAGTTCCCTTCTTTCCTCCCGCTAGTTTCTTCATGAGTCATCGATATACTGTTCAAATAATAAGTATCTCAACATGGTAAAGAAATGAAAATGTGTTTTATGCTGCGAACGTCGTGAACTATAAATGCCACAAATGAAGTTTGAATTTTGCGATATTTTATATTGTGTTATTCTAAATATCGATGATCTGAGTATATGAATTTGTAAAGATGCATTTAATTTGAGTCGAAGTAATGCTGACGATTCTGTGTGGAGTTTTCTATGGAAGGTACTATGCTCTGTGCAGAATATACTCATCTTCAATTTATATTGATTGGATCCTTTTTTGTCTTTGTCTGATCCTTAGTTCGTCGCCTGTTGTGACACGGAAGTGAGTTGCATAATAGTACGTGATGGAAGGGGTAACTCTCACGTATGCTTCTTTGCTCGTATCATACTTATCCTCTTTTCCTATACACTGACACAACAACCCCGTGGCGAAATTTATCTGCAATATCTTAGGCCCGAAGAGGGATATCAATGTCTCTTCAGCTCCGCCTCTCCTACTGCTATCACTACTCTGAAGCGCAGTTGATGTAATTCCGCGATATTAGCTTTCAAATCGCCAAACTTTGTTGCTTCTGCGCACTACCTTGAATAACCTTAATCTACCCTTCCATCTCTTCCATATGTCGTGCTAGTTTAAGATTGCTGAACAAAATAAATCACTTGCGCAAGAAAAGTATCTCTCTATAGCACCTCTTCATTTGATTGATCTCCTCTTCTTTTGATTGATCTTCTTCCCTCGCAATTAGAGGAAGAGGAGGATGAAATAATTGTAAATGCCCTAACCCAGAGAGCTCAGATGTCTCTAACAGGGAAAAATAAGGTGTTTCCGGTGTTTGATATCTTCCAATCTTGCATTAATTCATCATTCCTTAATTTTTAACGAAGGTCTTTAGCCTTTTTGATTTTCTCAATCAGCATCACTCCTTTCAAGCCCTAATAGGTGCGTATGATCGTCTCCTTTCTTTACTTCTTATGTCAACAATCTCCTCTCTCCTCGATATCAGTATCAAAATGCCCGAGGAGAAATGCTTGCGATGGCAGTATCAATGCATACCATCAGTCTGTTTACTGATAAGAATTTTGCTTTGCAAATTCCCTCGTCTCTCAAGATGTTTCTATCAATCAACAATTCACACAATTCTGAACCTCTTGACCCTAACAGTGGCTGATTCACCACGATCTCTCTCAGAAAGCGCTTGCTACTTCTATCCTATCGCGTAAATGTTCACAGAAAAAGACGCTACCCGAAACTTCGTTGGTCTTTTTTATTCCGGTGTTCATCCGGTGTTCATACCGTTCTTGCGCGCCAGTGATCCAATTTTCCAATACATTTAACTCATCAGAAATCTTATTATCCTCTCCTACGCCCCCGTGTTTGCTCACGATCTACATTTTTCAGGTATTGCTAGACTGAAGTGCAAGTGTGTGTTGAGTATAATAGAAGTAGTATCTAGGAGTAGGCATAGGTGAGTTGCGTCATACATGTTATCTGTCTCAATCATTCAAGCTCATTCGATCATTTCAGACACATCTGCAGAGGCAATGGTCGACTTAGCTGCTTTGGTATGTAAATACTATTTCATTTTATTTATGTCTTTCCAACAATGATGATTGATTGAAGTATGCCGAATATATAGTATTCATCCAAGTTATTCATACATTTCAGAAGGAGCAGCTCCAAGAAATCATCAATAATCTCGACGAGATGAAGGCCACTGAAGAGGATCGAACCAAATTGGCCGAGGCAGTCACCAATCTCGTGAGTGCACTGAATAACGGAAGATATTCTTATTCTTATCCGACGTTACCGTCAGTTATAATCTTTGTGATTCTCTCGTCAATACTCCGTATAAACTTTGCTTAATGAGAAATCACAATCAAACAATGCTTATTTTTACCCCCATTTGGACCAAGCAAGAAGTCGATAAATAAGCCTATTGTTTTTTCCATTGAATACTATTTTTGATTGATTCATTACAGAAGAGGAAGGTCAAGAAAGTAAGGGAATCGCAAGAGTTGAGAGTAACTCTTCCCACTCAGTCAATTGTCGACGCTCTCTTCAGAAGCGTTGCAGACAAAGAAGAAAAACAAGAGAAGATACAGTATCCCGAATGCTTCGATTACTGTATTCCTATTACCTACAAATTCGAATTGCCCCCTCTCCCAGGCACAAATATCAAGTTTTTTAATCAAATGCCAGATTCTCCATACAACTCGATTACAGGTAACTATTTTGGAAAAATGATGAACAAAAGGGTTGCTTTTTCAGTGATGCAAGGATCCGAAGAAGCTGGTTGGAAAGCCGCCGAAGCTAAGATCAGAGCTCATATTAAAGCTAGTGAGTAGTTAATGAGCTAGTTCGGTACATTCTCAACACATATATCTTTACAGAAACAGAGGAGGTGCGCAAGATATGGCTGGAGGATTCTGATGAGGAACTTGAAGACAAAGAGAATAAGAAGAATGTTAAGAATAAGAAGGCATAAGACAATTACATCTAAGAGAGTGACTTATATGTTCTAATCTGTTCAGTAAAAATAAGTAAATTTGCAATACTCTTCACAAACTCTCTCATTTCATTTATTGATTACAATCCACTAATCCCATCCAATATATCCTTCTGTGTACTGTTAAAGTTGAATATAATGTGAAAGGGAAATTCTCGTGTTCAGCTCGTGATAAAATAATCATTTTCAGTAATGAGTGTGCAGATAATCTATAGTACTATGATAGAATCATTGGTGTTTCTTACTTCATCTTTGTTGTTGCCTTCCCTCCGACCTCTGAAATCTTTTGTTCTCGACTTCTGTTTTCAAGAAGCCGCCATGACAAGTTTGATGATATTTCGATTCTGTGAGAGATGTATCCCAGTCCAACGTGTATAATCCATAATCTACCCCACCTTCTGGCTCCCTTCTTCAAGCGCATAGTCTCCTCATCTTTTTCAAGTGTTTGGTACTCGTTGATTGTGACGACACATGGAATGTTATAATGCCGCACACTAATATCAGTCCTGTGAATCGCCGCTGTATTCTATAACTCTTATTCTTTTGTTTGTATTAAATGATTCAATTTTCAGTTCTGGTTATCAGTAACATACTATAATGGGCAATTGGTGAGAGCTACCTTTTAGATACTTAATAACTAATATTGCATCTGCATTAAGGTACTCACGAGATATTCGACGAGTGACCCCAAGCGGGAATGCCTTTGAAATGACATCTGCTCCACCACTTGCAACGACCTCCCGAAACGTGGATTCTTCCAGCAGTCAAGTCGATTCTGCTCCGAATCCAGTCGAGCCTGAAGTGAACCTTTTTAAATATTGAGACAATTGAAAGAAAAGATCGGAAGAAGTCAATTCAGGCTCCTCTTCCCGTCTCGTCTCACAATCGAGCTCCTTCACTCCCTCCCGTTATAACCTTGCTCAGAGGGGACACTGAGGTACTAATATCATAACATTCGTGAGGGGCCTCGATGAGTGAACAAGGTGCATTGAGAAAGATCATTTGAGACCTCTCAACTATAGAAGCATACCAATCCATCCTCATCAGACGACAGTTGTCTGACAATATAATTATTCATATTTAAGACCTATCAAACGGCGGGATCTGCCTCTCGAAATCGCTCAGCTTTTCCACCGCGTGTGGTGCACACACTCACCTTAACCGAAGTGCGCGCAGCACTGGCTTCTATTAAGGTACGGAGATGGTCTGAAAGGAAAAGGAAAGCGATGGAAACATTTGAGGGATTTGATCCTGCTATGACGCTCTCTCGCGATCGAGAATATCTCCGGGATGGTGATCCTCCTCATGATGCTTCCATGGGCTCAGAAGAAGCAGCAGTTGTACCCATAGCGGCTGGAATGGTATGCATGGTGATTTTAGGCAGTTTTTCGGGGATGGGGCACCTAAGGTCTCATGTGTCCGAGCTCGATGTAGAAGCACCTTTCAATAGTTGACAATCGTGAGAGTTAGGGCAAGAAGAGAAGAGACGTAATTGAGGCCCATCCGGTAGAATCGGAATCTCGACCGGAGACTCCACAGCGCAATGGAGCGCCCGTCTCTCAATCGCCCTCCATCTCTCCTTCTCCAACGTCCTCTTTCCTACCCTCTTATCCTGTCCATGATGCTGAGGACCACGTGTTGGACGCCTACCTCAAGGTGAGAACTGCTAATCTAAAGAGCTAGGAAGCATATTTTAACTCAGATTCTATTCGCCTTTCTCAGCTGACTCTTACTCAAAGTATCTGCCCAAGATGACAAGGATTACTTTCACTCATTCATAAACATTCAGAAGGTGACCCCTCGTTCCGTAATGAGCGAGGAGTCCATCCACCTGAGTCATTCAAGCAAGGCGGCCTCTCCCCTCCGAGATGGGAGATGTCGATCCCTCCCCTTCTTCCTCTCTCAATGTATCTCCCTCCATGAAGCTCCTTTCAGAGGGAGAATCATCCGTCGTTGCCAAGGCTACTCCGAAGTAGTGAGTGACAAAGTAGGGAGATGTGTTGACATTAACATACACTTCGCTGAGGGGCAATGGGAGGGGCTATCGAATAAACAGATTTTCTTCAGGTGCCCAGGAAGGAGGGATCTTCCGCTGCATAAACATGGAAAAAATGATGAGAGAATCACTTTATGCGATCTAATAACAGGAACACTATTTATAGATTGCGAAACACATAATAATCACAATGGGCAATTTCCAAATCTGCAAATATGTATCTTCTCACATATATAGTATTCTCATTTTTGGTTAATTCATTTAGTCTTCTAATATGTAGTCAGTTTCTTGAAACTGCAGCCTTTCAAAATTTGTATTGTGAACGAGCATATGTATGTGACTGAAATTTATTAATTAAGTTTATAGCCGTGTAATAAACCTATAAATAACTACCTTATGCTATCGCAAATTGTTTCTTAGTTACCCAGCCACGGATTCCGCATTTCTAACTACTCCAATCAGGTGAGCTGTGTGCCTTCGATGTACAGTATACCTTCTTTAAGTCACCATATGCCAATCAATAACACTAAACTATTGGGACGGGCGAGTTTACTCGTCTTTAAGTATCCGAAAATCTGGCCTTGTTGTGGCTCCAACAAACATTTTCTTCCATCCGCCAGGTATCTCAAGTACCTCATTAACAGAGGAGTTGGTCAAAGCTTTCCTTCACCCCCAGGACGACAAAGAAACGTCCCATTCTTCATCGATTGCCTTTCCGTATATTATTATCGCTGTTTTCCTTTTAAACCAGCCCTTTTGCCGAAAAGTGATCCATCGCCTAGACGAATACCTTTATACTTAGAAAATATATCTGTTGGTTAAAGTTTTTCGACAATTCGGCGATTTATAGCTCTCCAGTTTTCAGGGTAATAATGCCGCTACCTCAATGGTTTGATTGGACCGAATTCAACATGTTTATAACTCATATCTGGATATCCTTCTGTGAGAAGTGAATTGCGTTCTTGATCTTCTTTTAACATTTCATTATAGGTTCGGGAAGGCACCTGTAAATAATCCGAACAATGTAAATACGATGGAGAACATTGACGAACAGCTCGATGTGGTGACCATCCCTCAGTATGACGACAATGAGGATGATATCGAAGTCGTCGTCAACCCTCGAAGACCGGGATCTCCAAGTATCTGGGTAGCATATAGATGGAAGTATTGATTAGCTTTCATCCAATTAAGGACCTCTCTCGGGAAGAGAACGAGTTCTACTGGGGAGCTCGAGGCCGGACGAAACCTTCTCCTGGAGAACCCATACCCATGAAGGTGTACGTTCCACGCTACCGTCAATGATCAAAACGAATACCTCTACACCTAGTATTCGTTGATTCATGTTGAATTGTCCATTTCGTTGTTGATGTGATAAACTTCAAATTGATACTCTGTTCGTGTGAATTCGACGCTTCGACAGAGAGCTTTTTTAGTGGAGTTGAGTCGGAAGAATGGAGGAGGGCGGTGAAACTCACGGATGCTTCAGTAATCGGCTCTCCTTCGCCTTGTTCTCACTTTTTCTATACTGACCCGACAACAGTCTTATTCCTTCCTAATGAATATAATTGTTTTGCGATGCAATGAGAGCTAAAGAGGTACAGTTGCTCCTTCATCCCTCTCTAATCGACCTCAGTTTTATCGTACATACGGCGAAATACATTATTGAGATTCCGCAGTATTGGTTTCCTGACGTCAATCTCAGTCTGTTTGTCGTACTTCGTTTATAGCAGTCTCTCGAATGCTCTCGTTATCTTCCTTACACGGGTTTAGTCCCATATCACTTCGAGTAATATCAACTCGTCTATAAGCTCCTAACTTTTCACACCTCCTCAACTCCCTCCATATAGGTGATTTCATCGTGACTCTACCTCCTAACATTGACACCTGTACTCGAACCCTTCTACAATCTATCACTGCATAGGAAATGCATTCGACGGTTCGTGGTCCTTGATTCCACCATAATTAGATTCAGAATGAGAATCATTGACCGCTCAATTCCATCAACTCGCACGTGCAACGATCACATCGATTAACATATTCATGATGAATGCAGTTATACAATTGAACCTCTTCTCCAATAACGTAGGGTCTACACTTGAGCCGGATTACAGTATTGGAAAAAATATGGGAGGGGATTGGAAAAAGAGGGACGAGAGTGCCGAAGATGAATTCACGAGTAGTTTTCCAAAATGAAAAAAATCAAATCGGGTTTACACTGACTCAGTCAGGGCTGCTTTCTTCTACAGTGGGGGGGGGGAGACTGGGATGGAAATACTTATGAGTAAGGAAGGAGTGAAAAGGGATGAGAATGAAGGGACGGGGAAGGAGGTTCAGTTGTATCCTGTGGGTGTTCACACAGGAGTGACGATGATCTCTGGTTCAGCCAGAGGGATTCTCACTTCCTGGACTACAGTGCCCAGTCCCAGCACGAGGGGACGAGTCACGGGAGCGGAATCAGCTACTTGCCCACGATTGTTGCTGCTTCTGGAAAAGTAACATACTTCGTGAGGCGTTTGTCGCGTGTCTACAACCCAATGGACCGAAACATTCTACCGAGACATACATAGTTCTTATTTTTCCGGGGAGTCTTATTATTATACATCGCCTAATTGGTGCACCCAGCCTGGCCCGGCTTACCGTAACACAACCCTCAACCCCCCAAAGGAGGAATAGATAAATCGATGACTCTCGGGAGGAGGGGGTGGCGGGGAATAAATGCTATGGGATGATGAAAAACCGTATTTGCCGTTTCTATACTCCCTTGAATCCAATCTAATACATGCGTCAACCTTCATGAATGGGAAATGAAGCAATGAAATTGACTGCGTCATCATATCTACCGTATCCTCTAAACTATAGCATAAGTACTACCTTTCTATGCTACCGTAGCCTGTAAAGCACTAGTCGTCTAATATGAAAGGAGCTTCTTCTCATGTGCTATCAGCCATTAATGATGCCTACCTAATCATCGTCAGTTGTCTTACAATTCTTCCTCTAAGGCTACCGTAACTCAGTGTGCAATACGGGCCGCCGTCTCTTTATTCCAAACATTCTCTCGACCGGTAGAGCAATGAGAGAACATGTGAAACGGCGACTCGAATTGCGCACTGTAACTCACGCGCCAGGTCCTCCACAGCAGTAGACTCGGACGAAGAGATAGGTGATAGCGAAGATCGAACCACCTATAAGAACGGCATAGACGATGCAGGTGAATATCATAGTGACGCCTTTGACGGACCACCCTGTAATCGAAAAGAGATGACGGAGTGGAAGGAGAATTAATAATAAATCATTGGAGATCTTTCCGTTTGACAACTAATTCCCCGTATCATGGATAAATTATTCATTTGCATTATATATATCCTTAACAAATGATAAAAACAACTTAATGAAACCCAATCGATAATTTCTAATAGTTCTGCTTGACACTGAATCTACCGTAACCCGAGAATGCAATTGTCTTACACTCGAATTCCTCTTGAAGAGTGTTGTTGTAGATGGGATGTCCCCAGTTGGGAGGACGATAGGGAGGATTCATGTAGCTCATGGTCGATAAGAGAAGAGACGAGAGGAGCTCGCCCAATAAAAGACGAAGACTGAATGGTTGGACTGCTTCTTCGTCGTTCCTCCTCTTCCCTTTCTTCCCTTCACCCATCCATTACCCTACTCCCCTTCCCTTGCCCTCCCATGCGATCTTCTTATTCTTATTCACATTTTTATTCGTCAAGCATCAAGAGAGGAGATTGGATTCGGGATGGTAGAGAGGGCTAATGGATTGCCCCTCATCTCGTTCTCCATAAACTGGCAGGATGTGGAATCATGCAGACCCACGACTCAGAGGGGAATCGAAATGGGGAGAATGCTCAAGGATGGAAATGAAGCACTGGGCGGAAGGGGAGTATATCTTGAGTCATAGGGGGTCGATTAGACGAAACACAACACAATGAAGGGCAATAAGAACAGGAGAGATCGGGGGAAGGAATAGAAAGATTACGATTCGTTAGAATTGCATTGGGGGCACTCGATGCGATCATTTGGCTAAAACGACTAGATTGACAAGCAGACTGCATGCTCATGCGAATTCTCAGACCGAGTCAAACGGTGATTTCGATACTTGGTAAAGACATTAAGTAGAAGCAGCGGCATACATAGGGAAATAAGGGGAAGGATCGAAAGGAGGGACAACGGTTAGACTGTGGTTTCTGTCACTGGAGTGATGGGGATAGATGGACGATTAGTTCTATAGAGAGGGAGCAGGCCCGTGGGGGGGGGGGGGGGGGGCTACTCCTACGTGCAGCAGTGCTAGTCACATCCATGCGCTGGTTGGGGGATCGGCATCGATGGTTGTGGGGACGACGTGAGAGGGAGAGGGCTGCGATGGCTCTTGGCTGAAAGGGATTATCGCTAGTTTATGCATTTTTTGATCAGAGGTGTGCAGTAATTTCTCTTATTTCGCAATGCTCTCTCGCCATTAAGACACAGTATGGCGAAATGAGAGTTCGAGCATTTTTTTACATTCCCTTTTTCTCATAACCATAATGAGAATAGTTAGAACTTTTTGTGAATACTTTCCAATATTTCGATTATATGCACCCTGATGTGTAATATTTACCCTCAATGCGCAGGCTGAAGCTCCGCCCATTTGATTCCCCAACACGAGCGACCGCCACGCAAGCAAAATATCAATTTTTTCGAGTGATTTTAACATTGTCTTCCACTATTCTTAAATTTACCGTTACTATGGCGATATGGAAACATATGATAAATGCGAAATGATTGGTAAGTACAACAAACTAAAGCTATACTATCTCAACCCTCCCGAATAGTTAGCGAATGAGAGAACATTCGAGAGAGGATCATTCCTCAACAGAACAAAACATTCCCAAAACTGCACTACCTTATTACATGATCGTTATGCTTAACTGCACTACCGTATTCCAAAATTGGACTATCGTATGCCGAAATCCCTATCGTCCATCAAAACTTCACTACTGTATCCGATCTTCTTCCGTTATCTCATTGTCAGATAAAAAATACAAAATAGATGAACTAACCAGTCGTCCTCATCGTCACTTCCTGCCATTCCGATGACGCACACCTTCACACAGATGAGAATGGTGATGATAATGATGAAGGAGATTCCCAAGATGAGAAGAATCACTACCGTGGCTGGATGGATGAGGAAATCGACAATACCAGAGAGCACAGGCATGACCTCTCGCGTTCAGCTACTCTGAGGAACACTGAGCCTACGGGCCTTCCCTTCCCCCCTAATAAGGGCCTGGTTATGAGCCACAGAAACGAAATATTATGGAAGATGCAGAGATTGTCCATTATCTCGGGGTGAATAATGGAGAAACATAATGAGGACTAGAAGAACGGGCGAAATGAGGTTTCTTACCGAAAGGATCCGAAGAATCGGATGGGTTGACGTGATGATGTTGAGATGGATGAGGGGATCCATTAGTGGGCCCTGAGATGGGGTTGGAATGAGGTTGGAGTGGGCTCGTTAGGCTACCGTAATCCTCTATGCTTCAATATAACAAAATTTTGAGATACATTATGGAGCCCCATGATGGACTTCGAATGAGGTTCATTGAGATATCGTAACCCTTGCAGCTATGATATAAAAAAGATTTTTTCAAGGATGTCTGCTAAAATATTAGTGCATTCTATTTTACCTTGCCATAAGATGTCGTATATTTCTCTCTTGAACGGACTACTGACCATTATGACGATTGAAGGGCTCACTCTCGAGCAAACGACGAATCTCTCCGATTGAAGACACCATCCTCTCAATCTCAAATATGACAGCTATGAAAATGGGAAGATGTTCTTATGACAAATGGAAGAACGAGAGGCTTTCAGCCGAATTGGAATGCACAGACGATTCGATGACAGATTAGAGGGGGAATAAGTCAGGGAGGAAAGAGCTCACTGAAATGGGCCGTTTCGTCGAGGAAATTGGACTAAGAAGAGGAAGAACCCTCCCTTTGCCCATCGGAATAATGGGATATTCGTCCATGGTGAGGAAAACGAACTGGGAAGAGAAGATAATCTCTAAATGATGAGTATTAAGAAAAACTGAATTGATTTGATTACTGAGCGGTGGTTTCGTTACCTTCCTTGCCATCATGTTTTCTCATGGATGCTCCTTGAAACTTTGCACACAGATGATCCTTCCGAAACCACGCTACGTCTTGAAAAGCGGCTGCCAAGCCAACTGAAATAAGCCAGCAATTCATATTGCCAACTTCACTCGGCCCAAATGTGAAGATTTTTCAAAGAACATTGAACTATCTTCCAGATAATTGGATATTTCTAGTCGCAAGAGAGGGAGTTCGTCGACGGAGGATGATCCTCACTACAAGAGTATAAAGAGACCGCAACTACAATAGATTGGTTACACCTGCAGAATGGGACTCGCGACAATAGTCGCAGCAGCTTGCCTGCTAGTCATCGTGGCATCACAAGGCATAGTATATAATGGTCTTACGTGCGTATCCTTCGGAATGGGTTCTACAGTGAAGAATGATATGAAGACCAAGTATAAAACGGTGAGTGGATATTTATATTATTTCCCGAAGTTGTATATTTTCAGATGATCGGTAATCTGAACAAGGATACCACTCTGAAAGCTCAGCAGACTCGAGGCACTAATTTCCTCAACAACAATTGGAAGAATCTCGAAGGCATCTTCGACCAGGTAATCATTTCACCGATTTTATTGCAAGAATATCTTATTTTCAGACTACTCTAACAGAATATGTCGGAAGATTGAAGACACAGCTTGAGGCTCGATGGAGAATTACAACATACCTCAAGAATGTACTGGCTAAAATCAAGCCGAAACTTGCTGCCGCCAAGTTCACTGAGGTTCGCTGAAATATTGGTAATTAGTAGTCATCCAATGAGAATTTGAGATCAAAAACCTGCTCTGGTCAAAGGACAAAGCTGAGAAGAACAATATGTTCTTCTTCTATGATGACTGGAAGACAGAAGCCATTGCAGCGGTATTTACACTTTTAATATTTGTAAACCGACACGGAATTTCAGATCTCCAATGCTGCGAAAAAGACTGAAATCCAGAAGATCATTGACAATCAAGAGGCGACTTATACGAAACTCGAAGATGACAAAATGCAATTCTTTCCTGGAATGGGATTCAGCAACTGCGGCCTGAGCTAGACCTGATGGAATGATAAAAAATCGCCTTGGAGAATATCACAAAATTAAATTGATAAATTGATGATAATGTTTGGCAAGGGAAACCGAATCTTTCCTCTTTCGTTGAGAAGGGTTTTCTTTTCATGTGCAATTTCAAGTTACAGCATGCATAGACAATCGCTTGCCGTTTGTGCACGTCCAATTAAATTTAATCCGGATACCGATGAAAAGAGCAGCGAGATCGTCTCGATAGATTAAAAAGAACTGAACCAATTCAAGTGATGATCACATCAAATGAAATAGAATGGAGCGCTGTGAATTGTACGAACATTTTTGCAGGGGAGACAGGTCTAACAATAGTGATTCATTGTAATTACGTTTTCCTTCTGATGTTCGGATAGGCTACTCGAGAGCAACATCAAGGGTTCTTGCAAGTTGTTTAATTAGTACATGTTAGTAGAGGAAGTGTGATTTCAACCGCTCGTATTTTGTTCTCTGTTATAAAGTGTTCATGCGATTGTGCATTGATGCGTTTCCGCGTCCAATTATAACTAAGCTGGTCTTATGCACCCAGTTCACACCGATGGATTACAACGGAGCTATATCAACGGAGATCGGACCACTTCCTTCACTTTGCCTCGCATTTATTTCGCTTGTCAATATTATATGTTGTAGATGCGTTACCTACTCGGTCTCATCTCTCTGGGATGCCTCTCTGGTCTGATCACCTCTCAAGCGATCAAACCGAACTCCCTCTTGTGCGCCAAAATGCAATTGGGCCAGACGGCTACTGTCGCAGTCAAAAACGCGTACAAAACCGTAAGTGTTATCGTCAACCGTTTCAGAGAATGGAACGGGATCTTACAGTAATGCGTAACAATTGAAAACATTTTTCACAGCAGAGCATTCCAGTTCCTTCTCAATCTAGCCAAGGACAAGACTCTAGCTGCCCAGAAGACTCGAGCAAAGACATGGTTGAACAACAACTTCAAGGCGGTCGGAATAGCACAGGTTGGTCAGTTGAATAACTACAAACAGTTATTTGAATAGGCCGACCTCTCATGGGTGATTCCAAATGTGCAATCGCTTCTCGAAGCGAGATGGAGAATCGTCGCTTACTACAAGGGACTACTGGCCAAGATCAAGGCGAAGGTCGCAGCTGCAAAGTTCACTGAGGTTCGGAATACCTATAGGGAATATAATATACCGAGGTTCGGAATACCAATAATGAATACAATACCTAGGGAACCTAAACCAACTTGGAAAAAACTTGGAAAACGGCAAAACGGAATACCGGGTAATAGAGGCCCCTACCGTCCCTCATAACTGGCCCTCAACGTGGTCTCTCCTTCGTAGCGGGCCGTATAATCCGAATTTAAAATAACCCTATTTCAAACTGTTCTACCGATGTGGTGCATTCCAGATTCAAAAATTGATGTGGAAAATCGACGCGGACAAAGTGAACAATGCAATGTACGGATATGGCATGTGGAAAGACCAGGCGCTCGCACTGGTCAGTTACATGAGATAGTTGCCCATTCAACGCACGTTAACGAATGATCGAGGAGGCGGAGGAATGAGACTAGTGATCTAACTGGATTCCTCCCCTTCCTCACTCCCAAAAATTGACTTGTTGAGCTGGAGTGTACAATATTTTTTTTGATCTCCCAGTTCGCAATGCCCTTTCGTCTGTCAGTAAAACAGAGAGAACATTAATAATGAGAGATCAAAAAATATTTTGCACTGCGCCTCAGTGCATTTCAAACGAACTAGTAGTCAGTAATCGAACCCTTTCAGCTGACCGCAGCGAAGCAGACTGAGATCAAGACGATTATTACGAACTGGGAATCAGCGGACAGCGCGAAGTCTCCGAAAGATTTCAACACTGACTCAATGGATTGGATGAGCCCTCCCGGATTCACTGGATGCGCGATTTCATGAAGAAACTGATCTGTGATTGTAGTTGTCGGTTATCCCATATAAACATTTTCGTGAAAAATGTTCTTGCATCTAATCGCTGCATATTCGGAAATGATTCGCAATCCGCCGATTTTGCGTTCATCCGACCAGACCAATTATATTTAATCCGAAACGGAAGTAATCTTTAGGATTTCGCGGGCTGAGCGGATCTCTTTATTGCAGGTTACAAATCTTTCACAGTTTGTCTGTGCACCAACTCAGGATGCGTCTTTACTTAGTTCTCCTATTGCTTTTCTGCGTTGGGGCAATTGTTGCCCAGAAAATCGGCTATGGTTCGGCCATGTGCTTGAAATTGAAACTCTCCGCATCTTCGAGCACTGCAATCAAGAACAAGTACAAGGCCGTAAGTTGATCTACTTTTTGTATTTATGACTGTGTGTTTTGGAAACGGCATGGTATCAATGTACTGTGTGTATTACTGTGGTATCAATGTACTGTGTGTATTACCGAGTTGCTGTGTGTATTACTGTGCTTACTGTGCTCATGCATAATTGTAAAGTTCAGCTGATAGACAACCTCGGGAAGGACAAGACACTCAAGGCGCAGAACGCTCGCGTCAAGAAATGGGTGAACAACAACTTCAAGGAGATCGGAATCACCAAAGTTTGTGAATATCGTACATCGAGGTCTCGTGGGATCACACCTTGCCAATTGCAGAAAGAAATTGCCGGTGTAGTAAAAACCGCTCACGAGGGGCTCACTGCTCGATCGAGATCTGTCGCATACATCAATGGACTATTCGCCCTGATCAAACCAGAGATATTGGCTGCGAAGTTGACTGAGGTGAATACGGTTAACTCTTGAAAAGCATTTTCTCTGTTTTCTCTGATTATTGCGTTTTTACACAATTTCGGTTCTAGATCAAGAAAAAGTTGTGGGAGCGGGATGTTGCATCGAAAAATATGCTGAGAAATGCTTATGTCAACTGGATGGATGATGTGGAACAGGCGGTACGTTTTTTTGTCGAATTTTTAGATCGAATCCGATTTTCAATCCGATTAAGAATGTAAAGAAAGAGTGTCATCTGGCATTATGGCACTTTCTCATGTTATAAAGCGACAAAGGTCATGGTTGAATGAATTGTGATTGATCACAGTGTCACGTACTCCTTCAATAAAATTCAAACGAATTTCCACTTTCCAACTTCGTATTTTTGTGAAGAGAACGTCGTTTGAGCATAAGTGATCTTGTGTGTATGCCGCAGTACATGTGCCTGGTCTGTCCAGAGTGGAACATGCGCCGGGTGAATGCCCATGACATTCTCTAGTATTTGATGAACTTGATTGAAAGTTGGATCAATATTAGAATCTCCAATTCCAGATTCCTGCTGCAAAATTGGCTAAAATCCAGAAGATAATCGCGAATTACGAAGCCGCGGACGATAAGAAAGCGCCGAAAGACTTCTACTCTGACTCTTTCCTGTGGATGCTTCCCATGGGCTACCGAGGGTGTGCCTAAGAAATATTCTACTTCCTCGTTCACTCGTTAAATATTTTTTTCATGTTTTAATACCGTACAATAATCAACACGCGTGATGCGACACGCGTCACCAGCATAGGGAGGAAGGGTGTGTGTGGGGGGGGGGGGGAAGTCAGTGTTGGTACTCTTGCTGCATGTCATTCGAAAGAGCATCAAAAGCTGTGTCTAGAACTCTCTTTTTAGAAAATAATAATATAATAATATTTATACTATTTCGAAGAAATAACGGCGAAAACAATTTAAAAATAGTATTAGAATGAAACAATGCGTACAATAATTCATGACAGTTGAGACAACGATGGGAAATCTATACGGTGAAACTGGTCTGATTCTCGGGTTTTACTAAAAGCCTTGCCGCTCGCGAAAAGAAACTGTTATGCCTATACCCGTATCGGGAACCAGGCTTGTTGAAATTGATGAAAATTCCTGGTGTAGTAAATTTTGAAGTAGTGTGGGTTTCTGTAAGAAATACTATATTTGCCTCTGAGGAGATTTTTGGCTACTCTTATGTCAATTCCTTCTCTTCGCTTCTCTAGTGACTCAAGGCCTAATTTTTCATTTCTAGTTTGGGCTGAGGGCACATCAGCCCATGTGTGATTATAGCAGCGCATGAAAAGTCTTCTTGTGAAGTAGTTCTGTACCTTCTCAATGACTTTCTTGTCCTTGGATTGGTATGGGTTGAAAACAACAGACGCGCTTTCTAAGATTGGACGGATGTAAATGGAGAAGGTTTTCAAGAGAACGTCTTTGTTTTTCGTACGCAATGCCCTTAGGATTATGTGACACGCTGTTTTGGCTATTAAGTCGCAGTGGAGCGAGAATTTGAGGTTCTTCTGTATCAAGAATCCGAGGTCTTTCACTTGCTCCTTTTGGTCTAATGAACTAGATTCGATGGTGTATTGCACCTTCCTATTAGCCCTGCCAAGATGCAAAGAGTTGCACTTATGCGCTGCCAGTGGGAGTTGCCATTCTTTTGACCACTTCGAAATCGTGTCGATTGCTTTTTGTAGGGGGTTTGCTGTAATTACTTTACTAAAAGCGCGGTAAATTTTGATGTCGTCAGCGTATAGACGAGCGATGACTTCCTCTTTTTGAACTAAAGACGGGATTTCAGAAGTAAAAATTAAGAATAGCAGGGGCCCGAGAACTGAACCCTGTGGAACGCCGCTTGTGACTGGAAGGGAAATGGATAATTTATCTTTGACTCTCACTTGGAACGTTCTATCGGTTAGATAAGCTGATATCCAGTTAACAGACTTTCTAGAGAGCCCAATGCTGCTGAGCTTGAGTTTGAGTTTTGGATGCGATACTCTATCGAAGGCTTTTGCGAAGTCAAAGTAGATAACATCGACTGGTTTACCATCACTGATTGAGTTTGTCCAGTGTTCGAGGACTTCTAGCATCTGGAGTTCGCGCGACCTTTTCTTACGGAAACCGTATTGTTCATCCGGGAAAATGTTCAGTTCTTCACAATGCGCAATTATCGGTCCGCATAGTAATCGCTCGAAAACTCTACAAAAGAACGAGGTAATTGAGATGGGTCTGTAGTTCAAAGGGTCGGTAAAGGGAGGTGATTTCTTTACTGGAGTTACTATTGAGTGCCTCCAGTGGGAAGGAACACACCCACTTTCATAGGAGTTACGAAAGATTATTTCTAGGGCCTCGGAAATGGGCACTGCGATGCGCTTAATGAAAGAGAGGTCAATGTTTTCGGGGGTACGGCATGAGGACCGCTTCCATTTCTCAATGAGTGCGCAAATTTCGTGCCTGAGGAACTGGGGTTCTTGAAAGTTACCAATTTGCTGTACGGGGTTTACGTTAGGGACTATGCCATCATCCACAGTGAATACGTTCGCAAAAGCTTCAGCTAGGAGATTGGCTTTTCCAGTGTCGTCCATTACAAGGGATCCGTTCGTATTTTTCAGCCCCTCAACACCTTTCGATTTGTTAGAGCAGCGTTTCATAAATCGGAAGAATTTGTTACTGTCCTCACTATCGATTATTCTTTTCTCGATAGACTTGTGGTACCGTAATAATTCCTTACGAAACTTTTTGTTCAGTGCCTCGAATTCGCGCATGTCATCAGGATCGTTACTGTTTATCGATCGTTGCCATACATGAAAGCGTTTCCCTAGAAGCCTCTCTAAGTGAGGTGGTAGTTTCCCGTGGGTAATACTTACTCGCACCCATGGAACGTGTGTATCGATCGACTTCTGTATGACACTGATCAAAAGATCATACATGAGGAGAATGCGCTGTTCCAGTCTACGTTCGCGAGCTGACTATTGATCAGGTTATAGTCAGCATTTTTGTAGTCACGGCGGAGAGTGAATGCAGGGATTGAGTGGGTCAGGGTGAATTTGAATTCAACAGTAGAGTGGTCAGAAATGTCGAAAGGGGGGCCCACCGTGCATGCGGTGATAAGGTTTGGATGATTACACATCACGAGGTCGAGAATGTTCTCTTTTCTAGTTGGTTCTTTGACTAATTGCGCGAGCTTTGTGAGTTGACAGGGAAAGACTGGGAAGATGGGGCGATTCTGTTTGGCTGGGGAAGTGGGAATACCGACCAATCAATGTCTGGTAGGTTGAAGTCACCTGTTACTATTGTAGGTTGCGGACAGGAGCACAGGTCGAGTATCGATTTCACCAGGGAGTCGGTTTGAAGGGTGTTTGCTTGGGGACTACGGTAAGCACAAATAACTCTCAGAATGTCGCCATTGATGTCTAAATCAATAGCGAGTAGTTCATGCGAGCCAGGAATGGTTTCGTCTGCGATTTGGGCAGCACTAATAGACGAGTGAATAATGATTGCTACACCCCCGCCTCTAGAGTTTCTGTCTCTACGAAAGACAGTGAAGTACTGCTCTTGATCACCTAATAGGAGCGAGTTCGGGAAGACAGAGGATAACCAAGTCTCCGTGAGGCAAGTTATAGCATGTTTCAATGAGAGAGTTTGGGAAAGGTAGGGCAGTTTGTTTCGAATGGAGCGGCAATTGGCTAGGAATGCGGAGAATGAAAGAGAGTTTCTGTCAGAGTACTTTTTTGGCCGGTGATTCAATACCAGTTTCCCGTCATGCCGTAATTAGGGGGAGCACCGAATTGAGAAATGTGATTCAGGTAAGGGTTTGGATAAGGAAAATTGGGCACGAATGAGGGATTGAAAGGAGGCATCACAGGAGGGTTGGAGTATCCGTTCACAGGGGGACTGGAGTATCCGTTGGCCATCGGGGTAGGGGGCACTGGGTTACGGTAGATCGGGTTCATGAGAGGGGGAGGTCGAGACTGATTGTGTGGAGGACGAGCCTGTCTCACTGGACCAGAGGGGGGGGGTCACGATTCACTCTACTCGCATTAGTGAATACGGAGTCGCGACGGGAGCGAGTGTTTCTTTGCGAGTGCTGACGGTTACGGGGTTGGGAAGGATCGCGAAGGGGCGCATTCAATCCCGAACGAGGACTTGGTGTCTTCCGTCTTTCATCTTCTCGATTAGGGAAGGAGGGACGAATGAACACACCCCGGAAGTGAGTATCCTTGGATACGCGACTGGCAAACTTGACGAGTAACCTCGCGTGCTGACGAGTGGGCAATACGACTTTGGTCAGACGAGTGTGGGCAGCATCAACATTTCTCGGTGGCATTCTGTAGATAGAGACTGGGAGAACGGGGAATCCAATGATTGAGGAAAGGGAAACGACTTGATTGTAATCGTTCCACACTTGCTCTTCAGGAGATCGTTCAGGGCCAGTGGGAAGTCTGGCAATAACTATCGATCTTTCGTGATCACTCTCGATAGAGGGAGAGGGAGGATCAGTGGTCTCAGGAGTGCCGTTAGTGGGGGAAGAAGAGGTGACAGTCATATCGTCATCGACAGTCACTGTAGGGATTTCCTTTCTGGGCGGAGGTGGGAGAGAGACAGAGGAAGGGACAGTGGGTACGGGAGGAGGGAAGGTGTCAACCTTGGTTGTCAACTCGCATATCCTCTCCTCTAGTCTGCTTGAGTATTCGCACTACTTGTCGAGGTCGTTCCTCAGCTTGAGACAGAACCGAAACAGCTCGTCGATGGAGACGTCAACGGTCTCACCGGCTGTCCTTTTCGTTCCGCGTTGAGTGGTCGTTGAGCCTGGAGAGTTCGGGCGAGAACCAGAGAAGAGACCATTCAGAAGAGTCATCTTACCGATGGGGGTACCGATTTATTCTTTGCACATTCGGTACCCTGTGCCAGCTGATTCCCGCAGAGGGGATAGGAAGAGGGAAGGGCGAGAGAGCACGTAGAATCGAGAGAGCAGGAGAGAGAGGAGGGGAAGCACCTCTCTCTATGAAATTCGGTTCTAAACTGATCGAGTATCATTCAAAAAGCATTATCCTTTTTTTTTAGCTTTTCGCATTTTTGCAATGAAAGATGCGATTTATTGTTTTTTGCTTGTGCCCATTCGATTGCTCTTTGAATTTTCAATATAAAACATGTTTTTCGAATTTTTTAATTATAAATATAACCTTTCAATAAACCCTTCCCCCACTAGAAAGACCTCTTTTGTGGGGAGCGGGGTATACGGTAGGGGGGGGATACACGGCGGTTAAGATTCGGTCGGGATCGAGCCGTTAGAGGCGTTTTTTTCCGGATCATCAGGGCCGATATTCGAGTTCTGCGTGAAAAGTTGTCGTTGGGGACAATTTTTCAATAAATTTTAAGATTTCGCTGATCATTCCTATCTCAACTCTTTCGGATACGTTCACTTTTGTCCATATTGTAAGGGTAAACAAGCTTTCCTCCACCTCCCCCTCACATATTTAAATATGTAATGATTTTGGATTAATTATCATGTAATAAAAATAATGTTTAAATATAAAACAAGCATTCAAAAACGTAAGAAATGCTCGTGGTGTAATTACAGTACCCCTTCGGAGACGTTTTCAAAATTCGCGCCTAGTCTATTTGACGGACACGGAGGACCAATACACATGTTGTGTGTCAATTCTCATTCGCCCCACTCTCACTCTCACACGGAAGAGCTTGCCGCCTCACTCTCTACCATACTCTCTCGGCGGGCCATACTCTCCCACGAGGAGAGGCAAAATGCCCCCTCTCGACCCGCCCCAGCTTCTCCCTTACTCAATCCCTTCCATTCCTTCATTTTCTACGTTCCCCGACCGATATTGGCCCTCGCGCTTCCCCGCTTGCCTTCTAGGCAGGCTTGCATTGGCTTATATTACTTTGGTCCTTCTTCAAACCAATCGTCACTCGATTTCTCCTACTTAACCCTGTCGCCTTTGTTCCTTCTTCGCTAATCGATTACTTGTTTTACAGGGGGTAAAATGGCCGAGTCGGTGGACTTGGATGTGCTGGTGGCGGGTGACTTCCGTGGTCGACAACCGTCCTTCCACTCGGTCCATTCCTTCCAGCAGAAGGTTGCTGCTAAGCGACCGGCCGCCGCTCCTCTCGACTGTCAGTTACCCCATCCATCATTCGCACAATACGAAAGGCGCGACTATACACTTTTAAGCGTGCGGAAGAGCAAAAACACTCTTTTTTGGCGATTTATGTACAATTTATCGATTAGTTTTTATCTTAGTGATAACTCAAGTTATTTCCGAGTAGGCTCAAGGTACAAAAATTAAATTATTAACATGATAGCAAAGGTAAATGCACAGACCGAGAATGTTTCCTGGTCTGTGCTTTAACCTTTGCTATCTCTAATAATGTTTGTCATCGATTTGCAGCGATTTAACTCATCGATTTGCAGTCGCCGGTCCTCAACGGGCTCGCTTTGATGATACGGAGATCACTTTATCGTGCTCGGCCCCCGTCACCACTTCCCTATCACTCCCTCTCAGTAAGTGTTGGCCTTGGTCATATCACCCTTGTTGTCTCTCTCGCGGTGTTAATTGAGAAGCATTTAGCGTACAAGGCGTTGGTCCGTCCGTCGGCCGAGAGTGGAACCGAGTCGGATGGATCGATTGGCGACGCCCCTGCGGACCCTACAATTTCGCCTCGGAAGGAGGATCATGGTTAGTAAATGTTTAGTCAATTATATTACTTTTTTGTAATTCAATATTTCTAATTTGATAATTGAACGATACAAAATATTTAAATGATATATTTTATTTTATTTCGGTAGTTATCTTTGATGATTCATTACCAAGAATAGGTGTGATACTTTATATTTGAAAATATGACTACTTTCTCTATGAATCATATAAATCTACGCTTGCAGAGGCATCTGGGCTCCTTCAATCTCAACTACATGCAGTTCCTTTCGAAATCGTGAACGCGTCTTCCCCCGCCAAGGACATTGTCGAGGAAGTACTGGTTAGTTATACGGTATCGTCAAGTATACGGTATCATATTTCCCTTTATCGCAAGACATCACACCAAAAAAGGTGTGAATATTTGCAAGACCTCCGTGATTCTCAGGACACACTGCTATACATATTCACAGGGTTTTGCCCCCGAATACGTGAGAACTTGAGAGAAACTCTCGGAATCACGTGCATTATTCACAGCTTTTACATGGTTTGATCTCTACTTGTCGATCTATCTCTACGAGATCTTTCAACACGCGATAAGGCCGTCATAATTCAATAGGTGTTATCGTCGTATATTCTAGGAAGAGGAGGCTGAGGAGGAGAAGGAAGAGGCGCCCAGACGTATTGTTCGACCTGAAGACATCAGTCTGTTCAATCCAGATTCGGGATTGGGATACAGGGTAAGATTATTTTCCGCCCAAACAATGGGATGAGATGTCAATTGTCGAGTCCAGCCTGCAAAGACCTGCAGAGACACTAACATCTCTTGAGACAGAGAGGAAGACGTACAAGAGTTGAATTTGACTGTAAAACACCCGATAAGAAATGTTGGTCCTAGAATTTAATGGAAGATCTCAATGGAATATTCTTTATTCGGTGTACTACTTTCAACTTTGAACAGAGGTGTCGTCTTACAACTATGTCTTCTCGGAGTATGAGGTTGAAAGCTTCTATCAGGCATCGAAGATCGAGTACCACACGGACGATAGTGATGATGGACACGATGATGAGGATGACTACGAGAATGGGGGAGATGAAGGTAAGGGGAATACGGTAGTGGATGGGAATGAGACGTGTAGACTGAAAGTAAAAGAAATGGCAAGAGTTACAGTATTCTGGTGTGCTCCTAAAAGCAAATATACTTGAATTTCCATGCCGGAATTTTAAAAAATAAAAAGATAAAATCATAGGTTAAAATTCTTTCACGGTTTTTGTTCATCCCCGACATCCAGACTAGACTAGCATTAGAATACAGGCTCCTCCAGCGCACTTTGCGCTTTTTCATAATTGAATATGCTTTCCTCGATTGTATTTGCGATTATTTTCATAAACTATTCATATTTTTTGTGAAACCGAAGAATGTCTATCAACCTTTACAAAATTTAACAAAAAATTACAAATTATGAAGACGTCAGTATTGGTAGTTTTCGATAGATAATACTACGTTTTTCACAAGACTTGACAAATAAATTGTACGCGCGTATGGGGAAATTGACGATTATCGGAAAAGGCGCCCGACCACACCAAATGCTTATAAATGCGTTCAAATAGAGTTTCATGGCTCCAAAACTGTTTTTAATACTTCGTAACAGTGGTTTTTAGCTGTCTACAATGAAAATCATGAAAAAATATTGATTATATGCATAGAAATCTGCCATAAACTATTTGAGTACGCGGAATTTCGTAATGTCCGGACTAATTAAAAAACGTAGTAGCTATAGGGGAAAGGAATAAGGTACGGTAGCCATACATCTCCTGCGGTAATGATATTCCTCGATCGGCTATGCTAAGTAGTCAGAAGCTAGGAAATGGATTGGTGCGAGATGCAGGAAAGAGGGAGAAGGAGCGGAAGTCATAAATTTTATCTCAGTCTTAGGGCGCCAAGTGTAATTGACTCTCTCAGTAGACTGGGAGCGAAAGTTGGGAATACACCAACTTTGAATGAAATATACTTTCTTACGTAAATCATGTTCCATAGAAAATCAATGATCTTCTGAATACTCCCACACTAGGAAGCTTCATGCAAAATTGTGACTGTGAGTGCAATCGACTGATCAGCGCAATCTTGTCTTCAAATGGAAATGAAACGAGTGTTTGAGATATTGAAAGCAATAATCCCTTCCGGGCGTTGAGAGGGGAGATTTTTATGACATGACATCGGACATGAAAAATGTGTATCCGATTTGGATGAAGTACATGGGGAGGAAGTACCAATTTCATTCGGGATGTACAACTGTCATTTTTAGTCGGTCAACGATCAACACATCGGTTTATATTTGTTTCCATAGTCAGGGAAGAATGAGTGTAAAAATATACTCAGTTGCGAACGACTCTATGTTCGACTATTCTATTTTTTAACATCTATCGGTCGCGATTTTGAATCGAAAATTTCTCTTCTACTCTCTTTCACTTTTTTTTAAAATTTCGTCAAAACGTGAAATTATCTACACTCGTGCATGAGTTGGGTGAAACCATCCCCACATGCAAACTAAAAGCTACAGATGTTATTCTCGCTGGCTCCAATTTACTATCTTTTTTGAGTTTTGCCTCCGTCATCAGAAATTATTCAGACTCTGCGCAAACATTCATGCACAGAATACATGTGTTTCTGTTAGACGAAGCATATGAAGGAAATCAGAATTTTGTGATTTAACGCGCGAATCACGAGAATGCGGAGCTGCCCCGGAACAACTTGCAAAATGTTCAACCGATTCCGACCATACTGTAATGTTAGAACCCACTTGGGACCAAGATTCGAAAAATATTGGACATTTGTCCAAGAACCGGCAATTAGGGATTTTCCGGTCCTGGGCCCGGCTGTATCATATCTCAGCTCTCCGAAGAGCTAGAGACCGCTCAAAAAATGCGGAAAAATATTTCAAAAAACTTTTATAGTGAGGGCGTTTCGTTGTTTACTCCCCTTAAGGTGACCTTCATCCCTGGGATGACCCTCTTCCCATCTCTTCAGTGGTGCCTCCCCCACTTCCCTTGTCAAAATGGCAACTTTGAGCGCTTATAACTTGCTCCACAGTGATCATGAAAAATTTTGAACTAAGAAAACTATCAGCTCATCGAGCTCTATAAAATGTACTAAAATTCGTAATGTTATTATCAACTTTATTTTCACCGACCGCTCTCCAAGCCTGCAATATCGGAAATGGGTTTTTTAGAAAAAAATCGAAAAAAATATTTTTCTATGTGGATTTTCACGCTCTACAAGATGAGCTTAATAAGAAGACCCAATTTTGACATTTTTTTCATTCCATGTGAGTTTCGGTCACAAGAGCGGTCGTATCTTCCGTCAAAAACATTTTTTATATATGAGTCCAACACAAAAGATGATGTACTCGACGAGTTCTTCAAAATGAGCACAAAGTTGGATAGGTTCGTAAAACTTTATTTCCTCACGTCACTTTCGGGTTAGAATCTGGCGAAGCTGGGTTTCGAGGATTTTTGATGTTTTGCCCAGTTTCGACGTGGAATTTGATGCTTAACAACATATCAAAAAAGCAAGACCCACTTTTTCGATTTAGATTTTATAAAAATTAAAAAGTGATTTTTTGAACATGAAAGATCAGTTTGCCATCGGATTTTCGGATCAACTAAAAGTGGATTTTGAAGGACTAGGTCAGTATATAATATAACCATACTAACATTGGACCTAGGTTGCTTCACTTTTTTAATGCGAATTTTTGATTATTAAAGTTTGAAGCCCTGCCCCTTTTCGGGTTTTTGAGATATGACCGTATAATGGCCCAAATAGTGATCAGGGCCCATGGGGTAGGGTTGGCTAAACGGTTGCGACATTGCAACGTTGCATTAGAGGGAAGGGAGGGATGCAACGTTGCAACGAGAGGGCGAGGGGAGGGGGAGGGATGCAACGTTGCAATGGGCTTTGCAACGTTGCAACGATTCGGTACCTTCCGAGCTCGGAAAACAGTTCCCGCATCAAATTTCACGGAAATTAATATGCAAACGATAATTAAAACCATTTTTAATTTCGATATTCCACCGATTTCATCACCACTGAGTGTCTTCAAAGAAAAAACCGCGCACTGCTCAAAATTTTAGTTGGTATCTCATCGGAAATGTAAATCTACTAGCAAAGTAAAGCTATTGAGTATCATATATTTGGCATATTTGTCATTGCATCATATTATAATCTCATTTAGAAAAAACTGCGAAAGCTTCTGCGAGTAGGGCACATTGCCTTTTGAATATTTGAGATGAGAAGCGCACGCGCTCTAGTCGCGCCGGGTTGGGAAGAGGGGGTAGAGGAAACCCTACCATGGGGGTATCCCCAAAAAAGTTTTAGTCCGAATCTGAGATATCGATGTCCGGCCCCAACAGCTCAATCCTCGAATCTTACCTAGCCAGTCTCTTAAATTCATCGATCTTGTGCTCTGACTTTACTTTCCCAGATTTAATTTCGCGCTTTCGACTTTCTTTGCAGAATAATTGCGATCCTGACGTGGTGTACGAAAATACACATTGGATTACCTACCCACTCAACTTGAGTGCAAAGGCGCTTCCGTAAATTCAATCGGCAACAACAAAATTATATGTTCTTTAGGCAGTACATTAATAAATAAGGAAATAATATAAATAATATCAACGAGGTCTAATAATATGAGGGGCTTTCTTTCTTTAATATTATGGGAGGGTGATATATATTCATGTGAAGGGCAATTATATACTTTTACTACTAATATTTTACATAATTGTAGGAATCGAGCCTGAGGAGTGCCCGCCCTCTAATCCGGAATCCCCTCTCGAGCAACACGAGATCTTCCCCTTCCAGGGTGAATTCCCTGTTGAGGAAGTGATTGAGGGAGATGCGGAGGAGACTCTTCCCTTCAACACTCCCCTCGATCTGCAGCTATCATGTAAGCCATCCCTATCTATCTACGAATGTATTTATAACCAAACTTTTCAAAACTCTAAAGGCTACCTTCGATTTAAATAATCAAAAACTCAAACAATTTTGCATTGTGTAAATTATGCCTAAACTTTACGCAACTAATATGATTAAAACACTCTTTTATTACAGATGACCCGACCGTGAACATGGGTCTGCTCATGATCGATCCTTCCCATCAGGACAGATTCAATCAGTTGGCCGATTCGAACAACACCGGATTCACTGCCTACGAGACGCTCCTCCAACAGTATGAGCATGAGAATTCCTCTCGTCTCGATCAAATCGAGAATGCGCTCATGCTCAACACTGATTTCGATGGAGAATTCGACGGTGAAGAGGTGGAGGAGATCATCGAGGAGATTGTGGAGGAGGTTTATGAGGACGAAGATGAGGAACATCTTTCCCTTCCTCCCGCCAATCCTCCCTCCTCACCCGTTTTCCTATCCGCTTCATCGGATTAGACGGTCGTGTCTGTTCTGAGCCGCTTCTCCATTTGTCCTTTTTTCCTATTTGTTCCTGATGGCGAGTGTAGGAACTAGCATACATAAGGCGACGAAAAGTAGATTATTGGATCCATTATTTAGTTTCATCTTTTTATTTTAAATTTCTAAATTCAACTTTTCGTGGCTCCTAAGTGCCAGTTCCTATACGCACCATCACCGCCTTGTGTACCTATTTCTCCATCCGACATTCTCTTCCGATCCCCTGTATGTACCTTTGCGCTCTGTCGCCACTGCTTATATTACTAATATGCACAGATTTGAAGAAGAGTTGATCGTCTAGAGATATTAGCAGAGAGTATGAACTATTAACCAGATATTTTTTCCAGCTTATTATAGATCAGAAATGCCTCTATTTGACCACCGCCACAGCCCTGCTTAACTCTTTCATGCTCATTGACTCTCGCTTTTTCTTTGTCAGTCTTGCTCTGACTTCGTGACGCCATTCTCTCCCTTCGACCCCCAGTGGCATGGTTTCCAATATATTATTAGCTATCACATCTATTGCTTGTGTGTTTTATTGCTATTCACTTCAGTTCACTAACCGAACGTCGAGTCACGGTAGCTGAGTTAGACTCTTCGGACTAACTCAGAACCGTGGCAGATAGATTCCTGTAAATCAGACGTCTAGTGTTCATGTTTTGCTCCGACTTCCCCATACTAATCTACTCCAAGCCATTGAATTGAGTTCATATTCAGGAAGCGTTTCAGGAGCGTTTTCACGTTCAAAACTGAACCATGTACTTTTGTACTATGAACCCCACCACTTACACAGAAATGTATTTGAGATATTTTGAGTATCGATAATTGTGCCGAATTGCTTGGCTATTATTTGTTTAGTGTTGATTTTGCTTGTCCAGAGAGTTTAATAATTGTTTCCTATAATTTCATATAACTAAGTTCACCCATCTCACTAACTTTGATTTATCCGCACTCTGTGTGTTATTTCTGCGCTCTTTCCGCACCATCTCTCAATCCGAGTGCCGCATATTTCCCTCCTTCCCTCTCACATCCTTTGCTTTGTAAACGTTGTCGTCGATCTGCGTTGTACTCTGTGCTCCCTCACACTTCTTCTACCCTAATCTCATATACCGAACCCAGTAGCCTCCTGTCCGCATTTGTGTCGCACCCTTGAACTCTTCTCATACTGTCATTTTTCAAATTTTCAAACCTTGCACTTTTTACCAGTTTCATGAAACTCATCCATTCAAACTCCATTCTTCAAATTGTCTCGAATCTTCAAAGCTTAAATCGCCATTAAACAATCACGATAAAGAGAGTTCATCAAAGAGCATTAATGTGTACCAACGACTACTGGGCAGTCATTTCCTTCCTTTCATCTTAAATTCTCCTACGTGCTTCCGGGTGACTGCGTCCATCGGTCGGCTGACCACAAGCGCATATTTGCCTCGTAATGGCGAATCCAACTAGGGAGAAGTCGCTTTCTTGCCTCGAGAATCTGGTTCGCGATTTCGATCGACTCGTCGTCGGTGATAAGAATGCAAAGTTGGTAAGTATAGTGCCCCTGAGTATCTACAGTATTTAAGTAATTTCATACAGAACGGGTATACTTTCACGGTTACCTTACGACTTGAGTGTCAGGCACTGTTAGTAAGAATCATGGTTTAGCATCGTAGAACAAAAAAGAAATTTCTGACAGATTCAAAAAAGAGATAGAGACTTCCAAAAGTATTATCTAAGGAAACTCGTAATTTTAAAACATTACTTCAGCGAAAATCCACCGGTCGCCCACTTTTTGTTGCTAAAATATTCTTCGATGCCGTTCGTCTTCTCAAAGAGAGCGATGCTCTCCTACGTATCGATCCCAGTATGGCCAACAGGAAATCGTGTTTAGGTAATAATTAACTACTATGTTCTATTTAACGTCCCGCTTCAGTTATTTCTGCCTTTCTGTCATCGTTCTTCAATGATTTCTTGTCGAAATTACCCAATGATTTCCTCAACAACATTGAATCACACATGGCTGAGGCAGGCGTTCCCAAGGTTAAAGATCTAGATTTTATATTTCGTAAACGAATATTTCAGCAATCATTGATGATTCACATTCGTAATCAAGTTCTTCCGCAAATCATAATCGACCGTGAGACTCAACGAAAGTGAGAAATTGAAATAAAATGTGTTCAAGATTATAATTTATATATTTATTTTACATTATATTTTACTTTTCTATATTATCTAGGACATCGCGGCGATTTCTCGACGTGCAACGACTTGCTCGACATAAAGATACTGGAGTTGATTTGGATATTGACGAGGAAGATGTGAGAATGACTGTCAAATAAGCAATGATATTCCTTGTTGCAGGTGAAACATATCCAGACGATGACTAAAGAAGAAGCAGTGCTTATGATACAGTCCTTCGAAAGAGGTTGTTCATCATAGTTTTCTCTAATTATTCGGTAGTATGCTTGCGATATATATTCTTCGAATATAAACATTTTGTTGTAGTTTACCAAGCGATATCTCGTCGGGATTATCTTCGACATGTTATGCAGAAAGCTATGGATTTGCGAAGTGAAAAGAAGAAGATGGACCCGATAATAGCCGTGATCAAGATCCAAGCAGTGAGCCAATTACCTTCAATATAATTTGCAAATATCATAATCATTTTCAAAAGTTGGAGCTATACAGGTTAATGTGCACGTCATGAACATTGCAGAGAACACGAGGCTACTTCACTCGGAAGAAAGTTCGGGAGATGCGAGAACAAGAGCATGAGATACTCGGAATCTCCGTTAGAGGAACTTTGCTACAGACGCAACCGGTATATATTTTTATTTTTATTATAATCACTAATTATCTTTAGATCCCAGATCGTCTGTGCCCTCGTCAGTACAGTACAGAGAAGGAGGCAGAAAGAGGGATTCAAGTAAATCAACTTTTCAATTTTAAATGCCATTCCGTTTCAGAGTACAGCCTCATCAATTCAGTCTCTACTGGAAGAGATCAAGTCGAAATACTTCGAGATTAGTGATGATCGACGATTTGATGGATCACAGGTATACTGGTACTGGGATGAATGAGAACAAGCAGATCATCTCTTGTTGTGTTTAGTCCGAGACGTGCAGTTGTGAGCGCACTGTGCATTTTTGAGGGATAACGAACCAGATTATTTACTGATGAACATATCGACAATATATCACTATCCTTAAAATAAATTATACGCTTTGACCTACTACAATACACAATGTTTTTGCCGATCACTATGCAATTCGTATTGATGGTTCTAGAATATTCAGGCAGCTGCGACTTTCGACGAGCAATTGGAGAATCTTTATGGCGATCTCTACCTGAGAAGAGTCGTTGCCAATCCCAGCAGACTGATGAGCATGGATGTTCTTGTGACACAGAGGTGAGGCATATTGTTTGATTTGTATGTCTCACTTCTCCTTCTTGTGTAGGAATTGTAGGAGAAGTTGGACAAGTTAGGCGTATTGCTGGCTTCAGTTGATATATCATAGAGCAACGTGCACGCTTGGAGGGAATACATTCTCGTTCGATCTGAAGAACCTCATCTACTTGTTGGCAGTTATTCCAATGCGTGGGTTCATAAATATATTTTGAATATATATTTTTCTATTTTTATATAAATTTGATATTTTCGAAATAATAATTGCAATATTTTTCGGCGTGCTTTAAAATAATTAGATTCAGAGATGCGCGCATGGTCATCCCTCCACTCTCGTCCCTGGATTCTGCTCATCGGTGATGAATTATCAGGAAAATCTGCATGGGTCGACGCGATCTCACTCAAGACCAATTCTGTATTGATAAGGCTGAACAAGAAAGCTCTATCGAAGGGTCGATCGCATACTATCGGGTCACTAATGAAGGTTGTAATTAAATTAGTTCCTCTCGAAAAAGTCATATTCTAGTTCATTCGTCGAAACGATCATTCGATCATTTCTATCGATCGTCTTGAATGTTTTCGATCGGCGCCAGAAGCTGGGAATGTGTACAGAGTTTGTAAATCAATTTCAAACAATATTTTGAAATATATGTATTGTAGAGTAGTGTTCTTTCCGTGCTGAAAGCCCTTTCGAAAATGTCTTCGTTCGTTATTGGAATGAGTCGAGTAGAAGAGATCGCTCCCGCTGTTGCAGAATACTTCCCTGTCAAGATTTGCATCAGCAATCTCGATAATTTCTCGAAGATAGGTATGTATTATACCTCGCCTGAGGTTTTCTTTACATTTCAATGCATCATTATTACGGGTGCATCCGTCAATCTTCTTTTGAGAACCAACTAAGTAATAATTTGCAGGTGTGATCACTCACTCCCTTCACCGGCTGGGAGATCCTAACCGAATTCCCAAAATTCCGCAACGATTGACCGAAATGAGAAAGGTAATTTTAATTATAATTCTGTACGCACAAAAGAATTAATGATTGTACATTCGTTTTTTACAGGCTACAGCGAAGCACAACGCAGGAGGAACTGTTCAGTACGTCCAGAGAAAGTTCACTCGACTAGCCCGGAATTATATTGCACAATGACAATGAATATGATTCACATTTTCATTATATCCATATTATGAGAGTAGTTTTAATCTGTAATCATTATCAAGCTATAATCATTGTTTTATCGATAAATTTGGGCATGAATAAACAATGGTCGACAAGTCAACGGAGTATAGTATATTATGCTGAAGCGGAATGAGATCTCGTTTTACGGAGAGAGGAGATCGCAGGGGAGAATCGGTTTGTTACTCGAATATTACCGTCAAGAATACGGTAAGGATGCCAACGGAGTTACACGGAACCCGTTGACAAACACATAACGAGTAGGTGCTTGGACTGGTGGCCGAATTGGATGGGTGAACAAAGGAACGGGGTGGAAGGGTTAACAACGACGATTAATTTTGTGTCAAGAACATGAGATAGAGTTTGAGTTGAATGCGAATACTGGTTATATTGGTGCTAAATGAGTGAGGATTATACATGTTGGACTTTCAGTGAAGAGTACACATTTACGATAGTAACGAAACTAAAGGTTTGAGGGTAACAAAAGAATATTATTGTTGGAAGCTAAGACGGATTCGGCCATCAGTAGAAGTACAAAGAAGGCTCAATTGGGACTAGATAAGGATCGAGAGTATGTGGAATAAGAAGAATTGGATGCTCACATTGGGCATTTTCGCATAAAAAAGATAGGATATTCTTGGGTATAAATATGGTAGGCACTGAATTGGGAACAACTGTCTAGACCTCCCCATTAATATCACCCGAGGATCGAGTTCTCAGTGGAGTAAGGAACGTCGTAAGGGTCTCAGTCTGGCCATTTCGTGAATTTTTCTTCACCGGTAGGCTGACAATCACTGTTCCCCTGGGGGCGTTCTCGAATGTGGATCCATTCCCCGAGCACCTCTTCCGTTTTGCATCGAAGCTATACAGGAACGGATTGATGCACGTGCTGAACAAGACGAATCCTTATTACAATTATTATTATGATGTGCAACAACAGGATCTACGTCTTATTGTGAGCACACACCCTGTGATTCCCACTTCCTTCCCTTCTTCTTCCCCTTTTGTTGGCGACCGTAGAACTAAATCTTCTCTCGCATGCGTCGATTCTACTATACGGCAAATGAGAGAGTAGCTCACCTGGCGATTATGATGGCCTGTAGGAAGTTGATATTTGACGTGAATGCGGCGCATGTGCCGTCCGGCGTGCACACAAGTTTGAGAAGGTGGAGCACCTGGGAAAGTTTAATTAGTCTTCAATTATTTGGTCAATTAGCCATCATTAACACTCGCGTTTTGCGCTAGTTCCTAATTCCCTTGGATTACGAGAATACGTCTCGTCTCAGACTCAAAACAGCAAGCGATTCCAGCACTTCGTCCTTGCTTATTCGCATTATCGAATCAGCGTTCTCACTGGAGTGCAGGCAATTACCCTTCATCAAAGGATCTATGTAGGACAAGGCACGGGAAGCAGAGAGGATGAAAAGAGTTGAAAGACCATCATCCATTGCTTAAAGTTCAGAAACCGTAAACAATGTCCCAGTGGTTATGTTAGTGAAGTTTGAGCCGGATATGAAAAATTTTCTAAAAATGTCTCCTCTCAAACCCATTTTACTGAGTTCTTTTAATATCTCACCTGGTACGGCAACCAAGTTAGCACGTAAGTGCACACGATTGCGACTGTTGCCTTGAGGAATCGTTTCTGCAAATGATACAAATAGAATTCTGATCTACCCATTCAACATTTCTATTGGAAACACATACGATGACTCATACAGACACTAAAATATTGGGTTTCAATGAATATATAATTTTCCGTTCATGTTTTCTCTCTTTTCGCTTTATTAAACTTTTTATCTAAATTTATGAGCACGGGTCTTGTGCACCATTCCGTCATCTCAATGAGACGCGAAATTGCTTTTTTTCCCGGTATCTAATGTTCGACTATATTGGAACTCATTTCCGCCCGCGGACTCCACTTTGGACCAAAGGTTTGGAAGAAGGGAGAGCCCGTTGTTCTATCGAGTCGTTCCCGATGGTGATCCAGTGCATTATGATGCCCATAAAGTGGGCGAATATGAGCACACAACAAAAAACAAAAAACTAGAGAATGAGAATAGGAACAACTCAGGACGATCGTAAACGGGGACGGAATGAGTAAGACGGGGAACGACTCGTTTCCTTCCTCCTCGAGGGAGTTATCGTACCTTCGTCGCGGAAATCCGAGCTGCAGTCACGTTGCTCCCGTCGGAAATTAGCCTGCAGAAGGGAATATTATGACATGGGAGGTTGGCAAGGAAATACATACCTTCGGGTGGTCATTTGACGATGGAGAATCACACCGATTGAGCAGTAACTGACGCATACGATCACAAGAGGAGCATAGAAAGAGGAGAAGACGTGAATGTAGCTGTTCACGATTACCAATTCGGGATAGTTCTGAAAAAAGTCTTGTACTCTTTACATTACTGAGACAATAAAGCCTTTTGAGTAGTCATAATATTTTTTAACGAAAAATAGTTATGCTACACCACAAGTAAGAGCAAGTCCTTCGTGTCAGGAACACTACCTCAATGTCCGTATAGCACTGGTAATATTCTCCGGAAAAGTTGTCAGGAAGCACATATCCAATGAGAGGCTCAAGATCGACCTTCTTTAACTACAATCGATTTATGAGTCATGTTCTTTTGTGAGCTATTTTGTCTACCTTGTAAGTATGTTTGACGAAGGCCATCGGTGCAGCACACGTAATGGCTGCAAACCAGCAGAAGAAGATCATGTATTGCACTCGGGTAGTACCATTTCGATAGCTGCTCAGGGGTGACCTGAAAATTAATCATTTTTCTTCCGACCTAATGCATATAAAGTCCGTACTCAAGGCTCACGAAGTCCTACGGAAGCCCACTGCTAGGCCACAGACTATTTTACAAGGCCAATTCAGTCCAGTCCAGTTTTCTTCACATATATTTTGAAATTTTGAAGAAACTAGTTGTTTCTCCCCCCCCCCCCCATCCGTATTTCCGTGTTTCCGTGTTTCCGATCATCTCACAATGGTGCGTTATCCCACAACCGCATTGTCTTTCCACGCCTGCTCATTACATTCGTTTGAGAAAGGTGGCATATGATTGTTATTATCGTGTGGTTTGGAGCTCTACGACGAATATGCAGCATAGAAGAAGAGCTGTGATTAGTGTAATGGGCGACTGCTCATACTTTGGCTGTGGGGGCTGACGATGGGCAAACAACTCTCATCGAGAAGACTTCCTTCTCTCTATTCATTCTTGCCCTATTCCGGATTCATACGAGCGCGAAGCTCTCAGACGGATTGACAGAATAAGCAGAGTTATAGAAGGAATACTCGAACATTCCACAACGTCAGCAATCCATTCTCCTAATGAGCAGACAGACTCAAGGACCTTGCGTAGGCTTCTCTTTAATTAGCCAAAATTGCACCTTGTTTGCTCGCGCGAGCTACAGTATGCAACTGGGCATCAAAAAGCGCCCTTTCAGCAGAACTTTCGTGTTTGTAGAAAGTTTTTTATGAGAAATGTCAAAATGTAGTCGGAGTATGTGCGTGTTTGGAGAGTTTGGAGTATCCTTCGCGATGCAACAGCGAACATCGAGGGCAATTGTGGAAGAGCTGTTTTAAGTTCAATCAATAATTCATGGTAACTTTCGAAGTCTCTGTTGCATTTGCTGGAAGCTCACTAGTTCCCTCAGCTAAACAGTATCGCTGAAATCGCGTACCCAATGCAGCAGACACCCAGATACTAGACTGCAAAGATATCGATACCACCGAAAAAACTTCACCAGAACCACCACATTCACCGTTAAGATACCCAGATTTGATTAAACTAGACATTAATGACATCATTCATTCCTTCATTCCTTGAACGTACCCAATGCAGCAGAGCATATCGATGGCGAGGGCAGCCACGATGTTCGACCAGAGATGAAAGGGCAGAGCGGTTACGAAGGAGAAGAGACGACACATGAGATCGCCTGCGAGTGACAACTTGAACCTCGAAGAAGGAAAGAGACTATACCTTGAGTCCAGAAGAAGCTGTAGATCCACCAACTACGCCATAGTCCATACACGACCAATACCATGATATGAGCGAACATTAATTGTCTCGACAACTTGACCAGTCTCGATTCCACGCCACCCTCTCGCAGATTCCTGAAGGAAATTGTTTTTTGGTAAGTTAATTTCTCGACGGAAATAAGTTTCCTTGCCTGGCAGTTCTTCGTAAGGTGCCGATGTTGAGTGGGATGCCAATCATGAAGAACATGATCTGATAGGAGATCTCGAGAGATTCAGAGAGGGTTTGAGGAACGACGAGCGGTTCCTCGACTCGCATAGTGACGTTGGGAGGATCCATTTCCGTTGTGAAGACGTGAGTCTGGAAGAACAACAATGTCCGTGGAGGAAGCGAGCAGAGAGCAACAAAATACACGGAGAATGAGGAATTGGCGCGGACAAAGTCGCGACGGCTCACGAATGGCTCCCCGCCCTCTTTCACTATATCTAGCTTCGAGATCTCCTTGCTATGAAAGGAAGAGAGGAAAAGGAAGAGAAAGGAAGAAAGAAGCAGCATCGGAATCCCTCCCCTTCCCTCTCGACAACATCATACTTGGTCCCCCTCTCTCTCTCTCTCTCTCTCTCTCTCTTGCAACACTTTCCCCCATTCACTGTTTTGATAGGGATGCACATTGATACCAACTGTACGATGGGGTATCGATGTCGTGTTCAGTCCCGTGGGCTTAAAGGAACGATAAGCCGATTGATAGTGCTAAGAGGAGTGGTGATGATGGAATGGTGCAATGATAGGACAGTGGATCAAACATGTGCGAATAGTGGATTCATAATGAGAAGAGGCGGAGGAAAAGTCACACTTTTAATCAATTACTGCCAATTAGTGGATATCACACTTCACCAATCAGTACATAAACAAACGGCACGAGTGTTCCCATGGGAGCCGTGCCATGTTGACATTCCGGACAGAATGTGATAAGGTCTGCATCCGGTCTTCGAGATTAGCCCATATCCTGCCAGACATAAATTGCACTGAGACTTGTTCAGTCTGGAATCAACAACAACAAGATCAACAACACATATTGTGTTGTTCAAATGAGGTCTGCGTCTGGGCTCTTTCAGCTTTTTGTGGTCTAATCCCTCCAAATCCGAGGGGCGCGTTGAAATGGAGCCGTGTCAATTCGCACATGGTCGTATAGAGGGAGAGGGAGGAGATTGATTGAACAGCGGGATGATAAAAGGTCGACTTATCACTGATAAGGGTGTCGTGTCCACCTTCTCACTCACTCACTCACTCACGAGAATCGACGTCCCGATTCGTACCATTGGTAGTCCCCTCTACGTCCTTCCTTCCTTCACCATGCGGTTGCTGCTCCTCTTGGCTGTACTGCCTTGCATCATCACATCATACGGCATTCCGGCCATAAGAGATCTCAAAGCGAGGTGAGGATGCAAAGCTACTGAGCTTGCTTATGAAATATCTTCAGATATCATCCTCAAACGTCCACGATCTTCGTCGAATGGACATTCCCTCCTCCACTTGACAGTGAGTTCTCAACCATTTCCCACAACAGGGGATCCAAGCGTGTTCAGCCCATCGAAAACACCCCCTCTTCCATGCTGCATGGGTTATAAGTAAAAAGAACGAGAAGACGCGGCTTTATTTATGTGATGCTTCGCGACCAAAGATTTGGGAGAGAAAGAAATATGGAGGCTCGCTTGACTCATAACTTCTTCAGACATTGCCTTCAACGTTCGCTACCGTATGAACAATGCGGAGCACTGGAAGACCCTGAGGACGGCCGACCCGATCGTCCGCCTCATTCAACCTCATCTCTCCGACGGTGATGAACTACACGTTCAGGTAGCATAATCCCCACCATCAGAGATCCGGCAAAAACCGGGAATACCCGGCAGCAAATAGTAGAATATTGATGAGGGCGGATTGGAACACTCCTCCTCGCCTGCCCATTCATCATAGGCTCAAGTCAAAATAGAGCGCGACTTTGAGATCGTAATGAGTCGAGAACACGAATTATCCCCGTCCCAATTTATATATTCGAGAAAGAGAGAGCGCAAGGTGAAAATCACTTGAACAGCTGACGGCTCCCAGCGGACTAAAGTACCTGAGTACGGGGCACTTCCCTTCTTTCCCCTAGTATTAATGGAATATGTGAGCGAGGGGATTAAAGGGGTGGTCATCGGGGAGAGAGATTGAGTGCGTTCTTGTGGAGACACGACACACACTCACTAATTCGATCTGCGTAGACGATGGTGTTGTTTTTATGCGGGCATAGTGCAAATTCGTTAGCCTTTGAAGATTCTAGAAAGTGCGATGCGAGGAGGTCAAAGGCCTTCGATTTAGCAGATCCAACAACAGAAAAAGCAGAGCAGCGTGTGTTGATGGGACGCTTGCGTGGGGGAAGAGCATGCAACCATCGACCAACATGCCTCTCCTCCTCTTCTGCCAATGCTTCTCCAGCTTCGTTTCGCCTTCTTTCTACTCCTCCCTTTCAAAGAGCTGTTTTTCTTTTTCTTTCTTCAGAGAGAGTCAGACTGTCGAAGGAGCTGGATTTAGGCATCGCGAGAACGAGAGAGCGGCGGATTAATAGTAGAGTAGGACTGCCTCTTTTATCCTGCTACTTCTGATTCCATACATCTGTTGTCAGGATTGATCAAGAGCGCCGTGTGTTTTGTGGGTGAAAATTGATGAAGTGTTGCAAATTTAGCAAATTGCTAAGCCTGGCACTGATCTGTCGGTGAATAATGCTGACCGAATGGCGATAACAGTCTCGCCAGTCCATTTAAGGTCGAGCTGAGAGAATGACCAAGAAAACACAGTAATCAGGGAAGCATCTCTGCGAAAAGAGCGAATTTTAAAGCGAGAGACACGGAATTTCTGCGTCACGCATAATATCCTTGTTTTCACGCCGTTTTGACACTGGGCCTCTCTATGAAAAGTGGTAGTGGTGGTCAGAGATGATTCAATTCCTCCCTCTCGTATAGGTGAACGCAGAACGACACGGAAAGATCATCGAGGATTGGAGTCAAGTGCTCGTCATTACCGTAACCAAGAAGGTTCGTTTTATTGGTCACGAGGATGACTCAGCCGGTCACTCTCAGGGGATTACGATAAGAAGAGTGGTCGAGAGTGATACGAATACTGCCCTCTCCTTTCCAAAATTGTTTGAATAGAGTCATTCGCAATGATACCGTATCACGCAATGCATAGATAACAGTACTATGCACTATACAGACCCCGAACGGAGAGGCGCAGCAGGCACTCATCCCTCCGACTGCCTTCACTGCTAATATTCTGGACACGACAAGTGTGAGACTTGAATGGAAGCCGATCGAAGATGAGAAAGTCGACGGGAAAGGTGAGAATTTACACGATTGGAAGCAAAAACACAGACAGAAAATGCATGCTTCCAAGCTGGTTGTTCACTTGAGATACGGGGAAGAAAACACATACTTTCCCACTGATCGAATGAAAGAAAGCAAGCTTTTGCAAATGGCGAATCAGATAATTCGTTCCGAAAGCGACTTAGATGGAGAATGTCTTTCGTAAGCGCACGTTTGAGGGGAGGGATCTCTGATGCACTTAAAAGGGAAAGAAACAACTTCGGACGGTAATTGGGAAGGAGGCGGATATCGTAGCTTTTCAACAGGACGACAGACGGGAAAGAGAGAGACTGACTGACGGGCCTATACTCTCACATAATATAGGCAGCCACCTTCTAGTTGATAGTCCTATCCATTTCTGATGAGAGGTGAGGACTCGTCCTCTACTTTGAGGAAGTAAGGCCAATAATGTGAAGGTTGTGGGAGGGCATGGCACACAAGTGGTGGGCGCCGCTTTTTGTGGGAGTCGTAATTACGAGGGGATAATTAATTAAAGTTCAAGGGATCATTACAGACATCTACTACGTGGTGAATGTGAAGCAGTTGACAACGAGATCGGGCGGAGTCCTTCAGAGACAGCAGGTAAAGGAGAAGAGGAGATAGGGAAGGATTGATGATGATAGGGATTGGGCAGATAAGAGAAAGGAAGAGTACTACAGAGAGAGAGCGGGTAATAGAGAAGGGGTAAAAGGTAAAGGTGCATCCACGTCAAGTGATATGACAATCGTAAGACAACGATAGGTGGGTTCCACTGGTCAGCTGTTTAGGGAAGAATAAAAGATGGAAAGGTTGTTGAGGGAATAGGAAAGGAAAATATGGAATAGATGAGAACATAGAATACAGACTGCACTGCATCCTTCATCTAGGTGTGTAACGCCTGATTTGATAACTTAACCGATTGAAGACAGTGAGGAGGGTAGGATTAGATGATTGGATTATGGTTAACAATATGTATCACCTTGTCACGTTCTATGCAGAAATTAAGCGGAAGTATTCAGCTGAACAGACGCCAATCCCTATTGTTTATGATTACTAGTTGAGTAGCATGCAAATTCAGTCAACACGATCGTCTGTAGTAGATTTGCTCATTGCAAGGTGCTAGTGAACAGCATCAGTGACAGTGATAGAGATTACAGAGAGGGAAGGTGAGAGGAGAAGACAAAGCGCTCCTATTCCTCCGTTGCACTCGAGAGGCAAAGAATGACAAAATACGCATAATGGCCGAGGGCCAAAATAGAGCAAACACACACAGACGGCTAATAGAAAGTTCAGGCTACGCGCGTAAGGCGATAGGCCAGGGTCTAAATTGGGCATTCGCTGAAAAACTGAGCGGCTTAAGTCAACAAAAGCGATCTTTAGAGCCGAAAAGGGAATTAAAAACCAATTTCCGTTCCAGATCAAGACTTCGGAGCGTTCGTTCACCATGGGTCGACTGATTCCCGGAGAGAAATACGAGCTGACCATTCGATCGGCCGTTTCGGACGCGCAAGTTTCGAATACGGCAGCGATCGTAGAGATTACAATGCCCAAAGGTATGCACTGGCCTCTCTCAGCTCTACTCTCTAAGCCACGCCCACTTCCTCCTCCCTCTAGCGAAAGTCGGCCTACACTCGGAAGAGAATCCATATTCCACCCCTTCTACAGCAAAACCGCGTAGACTCATTAGTAAACTCATAAGTTGGGCAAAAGAGAGGTTTGTGCGAGGGGTAGAAAACTTGTAGGAAGGGGAAGAAGAGGACTCATGGACTAATGCAATCTTCCTCAGTCCTCTTTCTCCTAGTTGTCCTTCATTATTGGAACGTGCTCGGGAAAAAGTAGCTTCATCTCTAGAGGGAAACGAAAGTTGCACGAGTTCCTTTTTTGACTTTTTTTTACATCCCTTCGACTTCCAAGCTACACGTTCAATTGTTGACAACTTCTCGTGCAAGTTGGAACAAACTACGAAGAACATAAAAAGGAAGTGATGAAATATGGACGGTAATGGGCTCATTCAGACGAGGAATTCTTCGAGATCGGCAATCTCATCATCAGCAGTCTCTTCAAGGTACAAAAGTTGTTTGTACAACTTTAGAAAAATAGGAGTGCCTATTTCCAGAATAGCGGAGCCGGAGCGGTCAATCTCACGTGGGATGTACCGCCGGCGATGGTGAACAACATTCAAGGTGAGAAATAATGGACGTGACACCTCAATCATCGGTACGGTAACAAGACAATAATAAACCAAAAACGCACGATTCGAAGAGCAAGGGCTAATGGACAGAGCTATTATTCTAATCTAGTCAAACCACACAGGTTATTTTTGGCATTGCCCTATGACTCAGTACGATCTTCCATCCCCATCGCACGCATCCGGTTGCTAGTAATTCGCAGTCGCGCGCTCGCTTTCAATATACCCAACAATATGTAACACATGAAGAATGGCGGAGGATGGTGTGAAAAGGGAAGGAGGGAAAAGGGAGGGAATTGATCAACAGTATGAGAGCCTGCTACAGCATGCGGCGGGTTCGATATGAATTCTGCGAGTAATTTCACCCGCACGAACAGCGACTAGACCAAACCGAAATATGTAATGGAAAAAGTGTAATAACCGGCGAGATGAGCGCGGGGGATTCTCCAAAATGGAACGAAATGAGTGCGATTGCTCACGTGACGTCTCCCTATTCCTTCTAAAACCCTCCGCAGTCACGTTCGAATTGAGAGAAGAAAGCAGCTGAAGAACCAGCACAATTGTACCCGGGACGCGAGGCAAACCGAAATAAGCGTCCCATGTCATTATCAAAAAATTGGGATGAAAATCGGCAGAAATTGTGGGCGAGATCCGGCTCCATTTCGGGTGCATTTTGCGACATGTTTTTATGCTTTGGACTGACATTTAAAGATATGGAACAATTGGAATCTAGGTGCTTGAATCAGAAGAGGTGGGTGTTTGAAGGCAATCGGAGGGGTACTGACCATACGGTAGTCTCCCGCAGGACGCTAGTTAGCGCGCACTGGCCGATTTAAAGGTTACCCACGCATATGAATTATTAGTACACAACTGATCATGAGGAGGATAACACCTTCCTATTTTAGGCTATGACGTACAGTATTCTGAGGCGGGAAAGGATGACTGGCAAACGATCAAATTCGGTGGAGCCCAATCAAGTGCCAGTCTGCATGGACTCAAGAGGTGAGACAATACAATGAAGGTTTTCGCGTTTCCGGGGGAGTGAGCTATATATAGGATGGATACGGTGGTAACTAGTTCTTGTAAACGAGTCAATGGGCGTGTAAGTCGGGTACCGGCTCTGACTCAAGTCACAAATACTGGCGAATACGCGGAATCGAAGGGGATGGCAGCTGTTTGCTATAATTAGTTGGGCAGTAATTGGTTTTCTTACATGCAGTAAATCTTGAGTCTTCTAAGCCAGAGCGTGAACGGGATAGATGTTCATAAACATATGAGAGATCTGTTAAATGTTTTCCCAGGCCTGGTGAGAATTTATTCTGCTTGCAGTGATACGCAGTACCTGCTCAAGATTCGGACGCTGCTCAAGAACGATGTGTACACGGAAAGTGGCCAGTTCAACTTCAAGACGCCCAAAGGTCCGAGGGCTTCCTCCTTCGCGAAAAACACATATGAGCAACGTCTAGTGTAATGAGAGAGAAGATGAAGGGGCGAATCACATCATTGCGGGTCATACATACGCAGAAGAGAGCAATATGAGGACCTCGTGGTGCTTGCGCTCTCAGAGATCTTGATCATTATATTTGACAAAAAATGTCAAATAAGCAGATAGTGGTCTAACGCGATCAAAATGCGCAATAAATAGGAAGTAATATTTTAGTAACGATCATTTCCAAAATTCACGGATAATGCGGAAGGCCCATCTATCGTGAATGGCACACAACGAGATAAAATTAGGAAGAAGTTAAACAATGTAGTGACACCGAACGCGATCAAGAAAGTGGACGTAATCTACTCGCACGAGGTGAACAGCGTCCGATTGCAGTGGATACTCGAACCGTAAGTTGATAACAACTTCCGATCTCCGACATTCCCGAACTATTTCCTCCCTCTCTCTCTCATTCTCTTCTTCCTCTTCAGTCACATCCACGCGGCGACCGTTGCGGGATACGATGTGTATGTGAGCGACAACAAGGTATGGGTTTCAACCTCCTTCGGCCGATGATTGGAGAAGGAAGAAGAATGGGGAACACTCTGTGTGTGTCACAATGTTTTTTTCCTCTACGACCAACGATAGAATAGCGTACAAAAAGGGGAGGGATGCCAAAATGTAATTGGGTTTCCGAGCTCAGACCAATGTTTGGAAACATAAGAAGAATGGATTAGATACACCCTGCGTGTGATTCAATAGTTGAAGAACAGGAAGCGGGTGCAATTTTCAATGTAGATACATTCATTCACAAGACGCTGCGGGTGTGTGAGACAACAGGCGAAAAACAGTGAAGCCCGCCTTGAGGAGGCAGAAAAATACTTAATCCGCCCATAGTGCGAATGTCTGATGAGAGAAAGAGCGAAGATCGCGTAAGAAATAAAATGGGCCGGGCGAGAAAATTCGGGCTTCTGTAGACTAATCTTGATGAGGGACCACTTTCAACGGACATTATATAAAATGTGGTGTCTGCAATTGATACTAGTGCAAGTGATACACATAGCAAAGGCTAAGGTAAAGGTCTATTCACGTCAAGCGATTTTACAGTCGTAAGGCGCTGATACACACGCTACATCCACTTCCTCACATAACCTAACTTGAATCAACGCAGGAAAAAAAATATTGTTGAGGATCTTTCCGAGAACCACTGGAGACACATTCCCCTTCCGTCTAGAGATGCGGAACTGAGTCTGCCCAATCTGAAGAGTCTGACGACGTACTTTGTCAAAGTGAACATCCGCAACACCGATGGTTCCGTGATTCGAGCCCCTTCTCTCTACAGATTCACTACTATCGGTGAGGATAAGAATAGCACATTAGACGGTACAATTGTACCAAGTAACCGGCATGTTATTTTGCCAAACACTTATGTACAATGCAAAAGTATTGTAATACTATTGATAAGAGCTCTTAAGACTTGCATTCTCCCCTAGAGCCACTTCAATCTCGCCCATTTCAGATTGGTCTCGCATTTCGGGCGGTCGTGACCCCTTCACCGATTAGATAGTCACACTCAATACTACCGATCTTTTACTCTTTCATAATCACTTTACCGTGTGCTGAATTCTTTTTCTGTGTGATGAGACCCAATAAACGAGTGAATTCCCTATTTTCGAATTGAGTGATCCATCGACGAAAAGGCGTTCTTGCCCGTTGCTTGCGCGATAGTAGAAGAAAGTGGCAGTGTCGCTTCTCTCTCTCTCCTTGGCTACAATTCCCCCGCTTCTTGCAGATTCGGACGCGGAATTCGCCGAAGTTCGAGAGGCCAACGCGCTGAGCTACCGTAATCTCGTACCCGGAAAAGTGGCCATCTCGTGGAACTTCCCGGAATCCGTAATGGAAACGCTCGCAGGTAGGGATCGGATTACGGGTGGAAGTAAAAACAAAAGGGAACAACGTACAGGGACGAATGTGTACTTTGCTGAACACCTAACACTGCCGATCCAAGAGTGGAGTAAAGTGGAGCTGAATGACGCGAGAAAGGTAGACGATCAACTGAAGTGGTGTACAGTAAGGTTACACGTTCGGTAACGGGATTACCGACCCCTATTACAACACTCGGTTAGACAGGAAAAAAATAGAGATTCTAGAGAAATCGATACCGGATGTGATTTGGGATATTTGAATAGAAAAATTTTCCGAGAAAAAAGTCTTTAAAAGTGCGAAGAATGCCTATCGGGAAATTAAATCCCTGGGGATTCCCTAAAATTCCTCCCTTGCAAGTGTACTAATCTCTCTTCTCCAAACGTGCGAATCCCAATGATGAAGCGCTGATTTTTTTCGAGAAATCAGATCCAGAATCCCCGATTAATCTGCCCTTTACGTCGTTTTGATCTAAACTTGCAGAATTCCGTGGTGCTCACGAATCTGAGAGAGGGAACGCCCTACTTAATCCGAATAGTCCCCGTGAGGAAGGACGGAGTCAAGGATTTTAAGAATCAGGAACAATTCGAGATGACAACGGATACAAGTAAGAATGAAGACGAGGTTGCCATTTTCACTGGATCATGATTATACGTGATCGCCGGAAGCTGCCGATTGCTGAAACACAACTTTTTATCATTCATCTCGGATCAGCCTTCTTATCATTCTTCCTAACATCGCGTTTGCTTGTTGCACGTTGACGTTGGAAAGAGAACTTGAAAGAGTACATGAATCTAAGAGAGTCGGAGGCGTATCATTCATCAGGCGAGGACCCATGTTGTCGTCTCTTGCTTTTCCCTGATCTCTCTCAAGTCAAAGAAACGAGAGAGTATGGTGAAATGAGAGAGTCAGACAATCATTCAGGGGAGAGATTCGACGAGCAGCTGCGCTCTGTGCATCACGCACTTCCGCTGATCAAGGGAGACAAATCGTTCTTGAGAATTACATCGTGCAATCCGGACGCGATTCTGGTTAGTCATGACTTTTTTACTTAATCTTTAACTCTTCCTGCTTGATCGTTGGTGGGCTGTTTTCATTTTTCCTGATTCTATCACTGGCATGCATTCATATAAGAAAATCTCCAAGGCAATGCCGCGCAAGAATATAGCAAAAATTGAGACCGTTCAAAACAATTTTTTTAATAATTCATTCAAAATGTGACTTACATCGTGCAATCCGGGCGCGATTCTCGTTAGTGATAAGTCTATTCTTTCTATATCTTTCTGGCAAAAACATTTACTTGATCGTTGGTTGCCGAGTTCTAATTCTCCGACCTAGCTAGTTTTTACTGGTACACGTTCACTACAGCCTAGAACATTAGTTAGAGCAGAGGATCTCGTGAATATGTATTTGAATAGCATAACAGCATAACTCAAAGTTAAGTTTAAATACACAGCTCTGTAATTCCAGGATGAGTGCGGTTTGCAAGAGACGTGCATTGCTGTGCGTGAGGACTCGTCTGGATGGTGTATTCCTTTCTCCCTCAAGGATTCGATTCTCCATTCTTGAACCACGTCGAACCACTTGTCTACATCAACCTTTGTTCTCCTTGCTTGTATGTACTGTTGACCTATGAATTGATTTTTGCATTATAGTCTCACGATGTCTTTCATTATAGTAAGTTATCCATGGATACTCCGATATACACCGACTGTTTTCACTATTTTCTGTCAATTCATTCCCAGTCTTACGTTGTCTTTCATTTGTTGTGAGTTCTAGGATGATCAGATAAACTCCGATTGTTAAAAAAATCCGATAAACTCCGATAGATAAACTCCGCTTCTTATCGATGATTCCAGAGGCTTATTTTCACGTTGTCTTTCACTTGTGTTCGTTTCTATTATGGATACTCCGATGTATTTTATCATTTGATTACAATTGCAATTGAAATACAGTGTGAAATTGAACTAACTCGGAGTTTGCACTACAGGATAATGAGGAGACGATATGCTCATTCTTGGTAGAGAAAGCTGCTGTCATAGAGAGATTGTCTATGTGCAGGCACGGGAGTACTACGTTCGTATAGAAATACAAAGCGGTACTAGCAAGATTGAATGAGAGTTGAGGATACAGAAAGATGTTGGCTAATGTTGAGCTAGGTGTATGGTAGTTGTAAGAGCAATAGGGTTTGTATGGAAAGCAGAGTTCGAGGAATTCACTAAAAGCAGATAAAGAAGGCATTACACCGATAAGTGAAAAGGGTGTGCACAGGGAGATACTACGATCTACGGGAAGGAAGAATTGTACTAGTTCTACAGTCATCTGAGTATTGAACAAACACTTCAAAGTCACAGCAAGAAATCAGTGGGAGTACATTACAGGATGAGTATGTATGAGTGGGAGTATGTATGGTTGAATATATATGAAGTGTAGAAACTGAATTCGGACAAACTTCGATCGTAAATCATAGGTGAAACCAGCATACAATCAATGCGGCTACCAGATTTCAATATAAAAAAAAGAGAAAGTTGGTTGAGTAAGGAAGGAATACAAGGACTGAGGTCCATGAGTGAAGGGGACAAAAGACGAATTTGGGCGGAAAATGAGTTCCAAATAGAGAATATGATCTAGGCCTAGAATGAGTAAATATAATTGCAGATGAGTATCCGCGAAGGGAAATTGAGCATGTTCCAGGTGTGTTGTTATGGAAAAGAGAGGAGGAGGAGACAAGTGAAATGAGATATCAATGTTGATTCTAAATTAGCATGAAAATACTTATGAAGAACACGACAAGTCATGCACATTAAAAAGTAAAGATAGGATTGTGATGGAGCAATACTACAAAAAGAGATGGACTGTCGTGAATTGGACAATCAGATATTGATGACAGCAAGAAAAGAGAGATGGATCAGCAAACGGACCATAAATGGAAAAAAGAGAAGCGAGGGAAAATACTGAATTAAATGAAGACAAAAATTAAAAGTGAACAGTCACAGTTAAGACTGTTGGGGTGACACCGCGAAACCGAACTGTTTCAGGAAGAAATATGAGATTAATACGATCTAGGTATTGAAGAGAAATGATTGTAAATACTAAGATTAGGAAGGAGGTGAGTGGGTGAAGGATGGAGATGAATGTGGGATGATGTAGATGACGATGGACGATGATGTTGATGCATCCTCGTTACACTGTAGTTCGTCGCTGCCTTACTTGGGCTCCTGGGCATCGACCTCATAGGCGACCACACGCATTGCGCCGATTCTCTCGGAACTGCAATATATTCAAAGTCAGATCTTTTCATCGAGAAATGGGAGACCGTATTTTGAGGGAATTTAGAACCAATATCCAAAAAAGAACCAAGAACTAATCTCAACCCCAAGTCAGGGGGATAGATCCCCTTAATGGTCGGGAGCAGCTCAGTGTTGGAAAAAACAAGAATATTTGTATATATTCAAGTGCCAAATATCCATTTTGTTGATCCCAAATCTTAAAGTTCCCATGGCCTTTTTTGCTGTGGCCGGAAACAGTTCACACGATGAGCAATGTGATCCCTTTGTTCCCTATATACAACTGTCTTTCTCTTTCCATTTCCTGAATCTCAGACAGAGAAAGGCAGCGTAAAAAGAGATGGATGGGGGATGGGAGAAGAGGGAGAAGAGTGCAACACTCGCGAGTGAGAGAAATCATTCATCACTCTCCGCGATTAGCGCCATCTCTCGCGCCACTTTCACTGTCGGGAGTCTCTCATTCTACCACACTCTCTCCTCTCATCCATTTTCTCCACTGGTTCAGATTACAGATTTTAATTGGAGGCCCGATCTTGATTAGGGCGAAACTCCCGATCGAAATGGGTTCGCACTTCGTGACTTATTGGGAGATGTGGATCGAGATATTGGAACTAGATGAAATCGAGGGTTGGCCCATTTCCGACGCCTCCATTAATCAGCATGTCGTGTCTGTCCCTAGGTGCGAATCTGAGGGAAGGTGTCGAATATTGATCGGGAATGAAAGGGAAAGGGAAGGGGCATCCGAAGAATAAGATTGCTCACATGAGATGGAGAGCCTCGGGAGGAGCGAGTGCGGCACCACTGCAAATGATTCATTAATAATAGCCTATAATTGGGCTAATTAGCGCTAATTAGTGGAACTTACAGGTAGACGAGGACCTCGGACATCTTAGTCGAGGAGAGCACGAAGTTGAGCTCGTCGACTGTGAAGTTGGTAGGAGCGGCAGGGGCCCTGCAAAGGATTTTGGATTAAGACAAGTGCTTCGCTCCCTTCTTTCCACGCTGCTTTAGAGGTTGCAGCTAGAGCGAGAAAAGATGGGGAGAGTTGAGTTTTGCACTATTACACAGCGAGTGCACACTGTCTAGATAGTGACCGGTCGAACTATCTAGACAGTGTGCACTCGCTGTGTAATAGTGCAAACTGTGTTCGGGAGAAGGGGGAAATGTCGGGGGAGAAAGTGAAGTGGTTCAAGGTACGGTACTTACTCGGCCTCTCTGATGATCGTTGTGATATCGTGAGTGACGTCACCGAGAACGGTAAGCACCTTCTCGCGGAGCTCCCTGAAATGATTAGGGTACTTCCGTAGTCATCTTAGTCCTCTGAGAATGATATTTTCGATGGATGAATGAGAAGGATAAGCCCACATCTCACGCCTACTCGCCCATATACAGGAAATAAAATACTATTTGATTTGATTTGACATTTTCAATGGATCCCAACTGTCTCCCATCCCCTCCTAGTCCTCTTCTTCTTCTTCTTCGTCCTTCCTTCTAAAGTCATCAACATGTTTACGAGGGGGGATACCGATTCGCCCCTTCTTTCCTTCTCTTTTTGCATGTTGCCCATCGTCCCTTCGCACTTCTTATGCCGTGTTATTGAGCGGCCGATCGTGACCCCGACGCTTTTTGCCGTGCAGAATGCGATCACGAGAGAAGGTTGTTTGTTTCGTCCTTCCAAATCAGAGATCCAAACCCCCTGTTTTGTATCTATCGCCCTTCTGTTCCTCCCCTCTGATGCTGCTTCATCACATGGCAGACGAGACGCCAAGGGAAAAAGGAGAGAGACAAGGATAAGAAGTACTCTTGATCACCATCCCTCCCCCTCCCCGTTGCAAAACCCGCTGACGAAATAGCCTCTTGTTGACGAACAAGCACTCATTCCTAAGGGCTCAAGCACGTAAACAGTAGTGATGAAATGACCGTGTTGTTTCTGTCTTTGGCACGCATCCTTATGATCCGGCAAGCCAGAGCGTATGAGTCATCGAGGGGGTACGGTATCAATGAAGAAGGATCAGTTAGCTAGCCCGCAAAAGGACGCTCAAGGACCGGTAAGGGGTACGGTATAGCGGGGATAGACACTTACATATTGTCCTCGGCAAGACTCTCGATGGTCTTCTCGAGCATCTTCATGGGAGTTGCCTCGTTCTCCTTAGCCAGTTCAATGATAGAATCGACTTCCGCACGAGAGCCCTCGCTCATCAGTGCCTCCACCCAATCACGGTAGAATCTGAAGATAAAATCATTCAATCTATTCATTCGTTTCTTGCATAGCCACATAGAGATTACAAAGGGCATTACAGTAACCTATCACGTTCGAATCTGAAGAGGAGTTGAATTCAATATTGCTCTTTGATCTCTCACCCCTTCCCCCATCACTTTCTTTTCTCTCGAATCCTCGAAAATATGCGAAAATATGCCAAAGGACATGACAGTATCCCTCCTCTCTCCTCTCCAGTAGTCATTCGTCCCATTGTTCCTTCTACGGTATTGTTGATCTTTGATTTCCCATCCTCCTTCTATTTCTCTCTCCTCAAGGAGCTACAGTAACCTCTCCGTCTACACGTCTTTTAATTCCAGCACTTCTTTGTCTCATTGTTTCCAACATTTGTAAAGAAGTCAATGTGTTGATCCCTGATCCCTCCTCAAATCTTTTTCTCCTTTCTCAAAGCACTACAGTAACCCTCTCTCTCCATTCTTTTCACTCACTCCTCTCCAGTACTCCTTTGTCCCACTATTCCTTACTTCTAAAGTATCCCCATCTGTTGATCTCTGATCTCTCCTCTTCCATCTTTTCTCCCTTCTCGAAGTCCCCGAGATGCACTTATGCAGGTGTTTATGACATTATGACCACGCAAGAACAGACCCCGAATAGCCCCATTCAAAGTGGTTATGCCTCGGAGAGAAGACACATTTGGACAGAGGGAAGAAGGAAAGGGCATTACAGTAACCCTCTCCCTCTCATCTTCTCGCCTCTCTTCTCATTTTCGCCTTCTCTCTCTCTCTCTTTTCAAATCAGAAGATACAAAAAGTGAAGCCAGAGAGGAAGTGTCATCACACAAAAAAGAGACTGGCGAGGAAGGAAGAGGAGCATCCATCGTTCAAAAGATCATCCTCTCTCCTCTTCCTCCATCTCCCCCTATCATCATCACCGATCAATGACCTCGGTAGACCTATGAAGGTGCCTGTGAGACTCTCACTTCTCTCTCGACGGCTCTCACACATTCGGAGATGATTTGTTTACGATAGACATGGCTCCCAGACAAGAGATCTTATCGCCGGTTTGTACCATAATCGAGTCTCTCCCCTCCCCGCCACTCGATAGTTGCACTTTGGGAAGAAATCAATCTCGATAGTGATAACTGCTCATTGACCATGGTAATCTGTGTTCCTCCCCCTTCCCGCCTTCCTATCTCTCCCTCTTTCGTGCGTGATAGATGTGACTCGGGGAGCGAAGGGGTATCGACGGAGGAGGTGTACTAGGATTGATGAGTAGACTCGAGAAGAAAGAAGAAGAAGAAAGGGAGGGAGAGGAGGCACACGCTGGGGGCACCTCTGTTGCGAACTGAGATGAGAGAGAGAGAGAGGGGATTCGCAACTGACGTTTCATCCCTTCTCCCCTCTCTCGTCTTCCAATCATTTGGACTCAAAGAAACGTACGCAGCGGAAGAGCGATAGCACTTCTCATCGTAGAGTCGAGAGTAGAGAAGACCACGAGAGACGAGTGAACGACTGTGACGAACCTGAGAAAGATCAAAGATCAACTTCCTTTCTGATGGTATCTCCAAGTGATCAACGATGATAATTTTCAAATCTCTGAGAGATATTCTCTTTCTCGCTGTCTCTCTCACTTTCTTATACATATCGGGGGGGGGGGGGGGGGGGGGGGGGGGAGATCGACCCCGAACGCTCGAGCCACAAAAACTGGTTCGTTCCTCTCGTTCATCTTCTCTCTCCTCCTCCTCTTCTCTCGCGCTTGTCTCAAGGCCGATTTCGCACGTCAAAAGTGCACAAATGGGTGTAAAGAGGCAGATCAATTCGTGTGTGCCGTGTATCACCTAATCAAAAGTGAAGAAGTGATGAAAGGAAGTGATAAGGTAGAGAGTTTCGCTAAAAGTGCCATTTCATCACTTGAGCTCTCCCCCCTTCTTATCCCTCCCCTATCCCCTCTCCCCACCATACTTGAAACCGCGGCGGCGAGGCGCAATGAAGATGAATGGTTGTGCCCTTTGAGTGGAGGGAGAGCCAGGCCTCCCCCCCTCCACACGCCGTATTGCCCCCCTCGGAATGAGTCTAGACCCTGATTAGCATATCCGTTTTGTGGTCGAGTGCCTCCATGTATCTTCTTTTGTATTGGTAATTGACCGAAAGAGTGGGTGGAGGGGAGGACAGGGTGGTCCGAAGCGATCATCCCCTATCCCTCCTCCCTGCACTCTCTCATGTCCTCTCTCGGGTAACGAGCCGCGACTAATGTGCGCACACCTCTTCATACTTTTCGGCAGACATTTTTGCGTAAATGGACGGCGCTAGATTAACAAGGACCACCGGAGGAAAAAGTGGAGCCAGGCATTAGCGCTAATGAGTCCCTTGGACTTTTGGGATGGGATACGGTTGGCTAAGTCATAAGACAAGACTAGGTAATACACTGGTAGGGATACGGTAGCTCACCAGCATTCTGTAGATGGGAAGCATCGCTTCGTCATTCTCCGTGGGCGATCCCTTGCCGAACCGAGTGATACCGTGCATGAGAAGCTCGAGAAGAGCACGACGTCCCTCCTCTGTGGGTGTCTCGTTCGTCCACTTCATTGCGATCCTGCAACACAATGTGTTAATGTCATGACGCCGGCACTCTACTCATTTTTCCATACTCTATCAACCTATTCTATCTAATTTATCATCAAGAAAATTGACACAAGTTGACACAATCTACCGTACCCTCCATCCCACAGCATCGGGATTGTCACAGCCATTGTCTGGAGGAGCGTCAGGTAATCTTATGAATGACGTCTAGCTATCAATTCTTGTCTCCTCAGGGTTTGAGAAGAGGCCGGATGGTACTATCTCTTCTAATCTCCCCTTCCCTTCCCACGTCGATGAGAAGGGGAAGGGAATCGATCAATTACCAAGAGAGCATCGAACTGATAAGCGATAGTAAAGAGGGGAAGGGAAGGGGAAGGTTAAGGAGACTCGGAAAGGGACGTCTTAAAACTGGCGCCGGACGGCTTATCTCCCTCTTCACTCTCTCTGTTTCCCACGCTCTCTCACGTCTCTTAACCAAGGACTCTGATCTACCCTATCGTCTTGACGGCAGCCCCCCCCTTCATCCAATCAAAATGCTTCGTATATTGCAATGATGGTGTGATTTGAATCGCTTAGCTAGAGGCGCATCGGAGAGATAAGAACACTTCGCCATTTCTCTTCGTACCCAACCTTTGCGGCATTCCCCCCCACCTCTAGTTGACCTTTTCTGGATGAGCCGCGGCGGCCAAATACGTCGTCCAGTTAACGATGTGCTTACGGAAGGGTGCTGGGAAAGGGCTACCGTACCCCCTCATCCCCCTTAGCTCCCATCTCTAAGATCCCTAGGATTGCGGTAGTACTCACTTGATGAGGATGTGCATGCTGTTGGCGTGAGGAATGATCTGATTGAAGTCGATCGAGTTGATGGTAGGAAGAGTGCTGGAAGGAGAAGATTGATTACGGTAGCTGACTGTAAGGAGTAAGAATTGAATGGAGAAGGAGCCGAGAAGGAGCTATGAGCGAGCGGAGAGAAGGAGGAGTGAATGGACGAGTGAGAGAGAGTGGAGAAGATGAAACAGTAGCGATCATGAGATGAATCAGCAAAGGGTCGAGAAGAGAGAAGAGGGGAGAAGAAGAAGATGGAGGAGACGTTTTGAATGTATATGAATTCACAGCCATTTACTACTACGGACGCAAGATTGGTACAGATTGCACAACGGCGAGAAATGCAGAGGAGAAGAGACAGACGGAAGCAAGAGAGGAGATATAGGATGATAGAGAAAGGCTATCTATACCTGTCTGATCCGTATCTGATCGTCATCTTAGCTGCTTGGGGGGTACCGGAGTAGGAGAGTACTGTAGAGTCTGAAGAGGGACAAGTTGAGAGGGAAAGATGAGCACGACTCAGTGTCACGACAGGCGAGATGAATGAAAAAGGGGGGAGGAATGGCAGAGGGGAGAGGGGAGGGGGGGAGCCCCCCTCCGCTCGGTCGCCCTCCACTGATCGCACGCTCTCTCACCAGACTCCGCCCATCGTGCACTTTGACGGCAGAGACACCGCACTCTGCTATCTGTCTACTCCCTCGTCCTCTCTGCTCGTCTAGAGACACTCCTCTGATCATGTATTCTCTCCGTTCCGATGGCCGCTGCCGAGTCGCAGTTCCCCTCTTCCCCCCTTCCTATCACTCCTTGCACCCTACTCCCCGTGTCAGATTACCTGACGAACTGGGACCCAGGCAGAAAGAAGTGAATGAAAACGGAAAGAAAAAGAGGAAGAGTGAGAAACGGAAAAGAGGCTAAATCGGGCATCCAATAAGCGCAGATATTGCTGCAACGTGTACAGCAGCGTTTGGATCACTACGGGGTATCGAGAGAAACGACACTCGAAAGTGCAATATTATCATCCCATTTTGGCTGTCGTCCCTCGGGGAGAAGAGAGCGCAAGACACTTGATGGTATGGCGCCTACCCCTCTATCTCCCGTGTCTGAGTCTTGATCGACGGCTCACTAATTGATGATATGCCTTTATCAGTCGTAAAAGAGCGCTGGATGACAATCATGGAGAAGTGGCCCAAATGTTGCGAGTGTTTAAGCGTAAAAGTGATAAGCGTAAGTGGGCGAAAGCGTGCGCGCTCTCTCCAGTTCACACACTCTCTCGTCCATGAGCAGGAGAGGAAGTATCGAGCGCGCACGCCGCTGACTTTGATGATCGAGAACAGTCGGGGTTTGGGTAGACACTAGAGTTTGAAACACGCGTAATCGCCTCGCCATCTCTCGTGGCTCAGAGACGAGAGTGAACGGGTGAGTGAAGAGACGGAAGGTATTTCAAACTCTAGTAGGCAGTTACAGTGGGTAGAGAGTAATGGCCAGTTACTAGATTACAGATGGGGAGAGTACACGGTCAATTATGATGATGTTAGAGGGGGGAAACGGATGACTGATTGGATGATGATCACTGTTGAGATGGGGAAGTTGGGAAAGGAAAGGAATCACTGATGGGAAGATGAAGAAGGAGCATTCAGACCAAAGGAAGAGAAGGCATTCGAGAGTTGAGATGTCGTGTCCTGGAACGGGAATGATTCATTCTCAGCTGTGTCCTCCCTCTCTTTCTGTACTGTTTTGACATGATTCATCTTTCTTCACGCTTTTCCAGCATCTTTCTAGTTGTGGTGGGGATATCGAATAAAAGGGGATATCAGTTGAGCTAAAAACGATCTCCCCCGTTCTCGATTGAACCTTCTTTCTCTATTCTCAATCGCCCTTTTCGTCGAAAGACCTCGTGAACTTGGGACAACTCCCGTTTCCTCCTCCTTTTCATCCCCTTCCTCCTCTCACCAGAGAAAGAGAAGGTGCAACAAGAGAGCGGTTCTTTGTTCTTTACAGAGCGAGAGGGGAAGGTGAGTAGGGAGGAATGAGAGAGGGGGAGAGGAAGAGTGTATGTTGCGAACCAGGTTGAAGTGATGAAACTTGGAGTGAGGGGAGAGGAGGAGGAGGAAGGGGTTAGGGAGTTTCCATGTCTCTCTCTCCATCGACCGTTTTCTCTCTAACGCGAATGGTTCGAGACGCAAAACGCACTATCGAAATGTCTGGGTCACTACCGGTTTTTTCATTCGTCCCTCAAATTCTAAATTTTTGGCGATAAAGAGAGCCGAAACGAAATGCCAATCACAGAGTAGAAAGAGAGCGAGAGAGAGAGAGATAGGGGGAGATAAAGCACGCCGGAATTCGCAGAAAGTAAGTGCGTAAAGCGCGGAGCTTTGCAAGATAATCGCACTGCACCGTGTGCAAAAGATTGAAGGGTCAATCGAGTAGAGAAGAGAGGAGGAGAGGGTAAGGTTCAGAGTAGGGTCGAGTGATGAATGGACCAGAATACACTTACGGGGAAGATTCGTCTGGCTGCACTATGGTGATGGTGATGCTGTTGGCTCTGGAGACGGGCCTTCTGAAATGGGATTTCGGTTTGGCATAGATTAATCGATAATGCATTCATTTCATTCCCAACATTCCAATGGAGATATATCAGTTATTTCTTTTTTTCCACTTTCCTTCCATTATGATACTCTTCTTTTTCAACTAGCTCAAGATGACTCATTGTCAGTCGGTAGTAGGTTTCCTTTCCGCAGCGGTTCAAATATAATTGGTTTCTCCCTGTCCGTTTCTCGTCTTTTCTCTCTTGCGGCATGAGGTAGCCAAAGGAGGGCTCGTTAAGTCTACTCATCCATCATGACAGTATGTTTTACTGTTGCTCTCCCTCTCCTCACTACTCTTTCCCCCCCTTCTTTTCATTACTCAACTCGTCTTTTCCCGTCCTTTGTCAAAATTCGCGCCAAAATTTGGGAGAAGGAGGAAGAGGCAACTCGTCGGCATGCCAAGTGAGCAATACTAGTAACGGGGCTGAGAGAGGGGATAGGCAGATAATGAATTAGAGGCAGCTGGTTAAATCACCCCTCGATTGTTTCCCCCCACAGGGCGATTCCATCTGCATGTCTCCCCACATTCTCACTCTCATTCTCACGATGGCATCACTTCGTAGGGATTATCACTTTCCCATCCCCCGTCTAATCACAGCGCCTTCCCGCACTATCAAATGATGAGAAAGGGACAAATCGGAAAGGGTCAAAGGGGGGAAATCGTGCCGGGATCGAAACCGCAACATGGTGTATCTCGTTCTCATGTGTATACAGATGCTTTGAACTGTCTCGAGCGAGGCCATGGATATGAGAATGGAGCGGGGGGAGGACAAAGAGAGAACGCATCTTCTCCTTCTTTTCCTTGTCGGGGATCCGCAAAAAATATAACTCATAAAGGCAACACGCAAAAAAACTTGTAATAATATGATGGTGCAGACTGTGCGAAGGAGTGTGAAGGACTCATGGAATGAGATGGGAAGGGGGTTCGAAAGATCGCCTTGGTATCTCATTTGAATGAACCAACCTTCAATTCATATGCAGAGGTCGGCTTCTTTTCCACCGCTTCCAATTCTCCGAAGGGATCGAGATCAATGTTCTTCGATGGCATCAGAATACCTGAAACCATTTCATTTTCATGGCACATTTGTAGAATAGTGCATTGAAAGGTAATCGGTGCGCGCAAGCACACGTGCACAGGTAGTGTAGTGGTTAAATGTACGCTTTTCAAAGAAAGAGCGTCGGTTCGACTCCGGGCCGGTGCAGTGTACATTTTTGTCAAGCGCACTCGATCAATTGCCTTGATTTCAATCGAACATCACGAATTCGAGAATAAATCACCTGCAAGATCTCTCCTTGCAAAGGTGTGGTTTGCGAGTGCACCACGGGGGTCCCTGAATATTGCGACGATTATTGAAGATTGAGGGCAGACGAAAAGTGAAAACGTACACATTCTCCGAATTGGCAGCTCTCGCGACGTCGCGGAAGGAAGGAAGGGGCGGAACGACGAATTGACTAGAATATTCAGCTGCTCAAGAATATCAAGAGACTAACAAACGTTGCATAGAGTGAAAGCAGATTGATCGAAACAACATTCGTGATATCAACAGTGCAAGAAGGCTATGAGACGTATAATCTAGATTGATGATCATGATCGCAAGATACCTGTCTATCTGTCCTGGGTGCGAGGGTAGACCGGAGAGCATGTTAGCGCATGCCATCGTAGGCATTATCGTGGTGGACATGATTGCATTCCTTGAAATTAAATTATGAAAAAGAGTATTAAATTTGAAATTTTTTTAATACTCTTTTTCATAATTTATATATATATATATATATATATATATATATATATGAGCTCATTCCCTCTTCTTTCTTAGCATATTGCCAGTATACCATTATCATGATATGTATTCTTAGAGTACCATCATCGTTCATTAATTGAATTTGAAAATAATTAATACAATTTCATATAACTACCTGATCATAGTGGTTTCCCTTGTCGACGCGTGCATTGATGGCTTGTACGATGCAGTCGACATTGGAATTGCATTCGAGAAGGAGAAAACGGGCGGGAGCGCGAAGTTGGGTGCACTGAAAGAAGAACGATCAGGAAAGTGACGACAGTAGTCCCATTTTACGAACTAATCAATAAACGTACAGTTGTCCGGATTGAATGAGGTTGATCGAGGGTGAGACAATGCTGATATCGATCGGAGGGCTGTAAAAAATTCTATTCCATTGTTTATCCACCAGAATATAACGGGGAATAGGGGAATATTGGTTACACAATTAAAGCCGTAAGATACAGTCGGGAGTATAGGAGACGATGGGAAGAGAGATAAGATGATGATAATGATGTACCTATTTCATCAAATACCATCTACAGACAGACTCCCATATTCGAAGGAATTCTAAGTTACGGAAAATAAATAAAAAAATGAAAACAACTAACGCGTCAACGATATTGGGCAGGACGATCGGTTCATCACGTGAAGTGGGAAGAACGGTCTCGGATTGCTCAGATGGAGATCTGAAGGTAAAAATAAATAAATGAATAAGTGAGGGAAATTTATCGTAGAGGCAACGTAACTAAGCAATTCTTGACTGTGTGCGCGCCACATTGTGCGTCTCTCCTCTCCCCCACACTCTCTCGCTTTCACCCTCGGCGCATGCTCAGTGAAGGCTAAGGAGAGTGTTGGCCTGCCACTTTTGCGAAAGTTGGGCACACTACGGCAAGAAATACCGTATATTTTTTATTAAATGCGAAATTAAACACATACTTCATATTGGGCTCTTCAGCAATCGTCTCTGTTGGCAGTTTTGTATCGGGAGATGTGGAGCCAAATAGGTTTCGACGAGCCGACTTGTTTGGTGCTTCCCCAGGCTGAAAATATTGAATGCTTGATATTTAATATTGAATATATTGAAAATATTGAATGATATATTAATTAAACGAATAATACAGACGTGGTATGAGAATTATGAAAATTGGTCGATGCTACGAATGCTAAGTGAAACGGTGTAAGCATGCAAAAATTCGAAACTGTATTCCTGCAGCCCGTGCAGCAACCGCTGCAGCAAATCATTCAATATTGAATGGCAAACGATCTACAACCATTAATGATGAAGTGCGCTACTTTTTAAGAAAATTGTTTCATTTTCCGAAAGCAAGTGAAACGTACAGCAAGTGAAACGGTGTAAGTATCACATTGAATACAGTTGGCAAGACAGTCGATAGAAGGCTTCTATTGATTATATAGGTTAAATTTGAACTATTCTAAGATTTTTAATCGCGTTTTTCATTTGTTTAGAAAGAATTTACAATTTATCGTATTGAAAGTTATAATTTTGGCGTAAATTAATAAGAAAATGTATTCCTGCAGCCCTTGCAGCAACCGCTGCTGCAAATCTTTTGATATTGGATGACCTCGAGCTACAACCATTAATGATGAAGTGCGCTAATTTTTATGCAAATCGGTAGATTCTCCGAAACACAGCAGGTGAAGCGGTGACGAACGTATTGCAATGAATTACACCAACGCATCTCCACCATATATATTTCATATTGAGCTAATTGTATTTTTTGTGCACTAAATTCACAAAAGTACACTCACGTTGACAAGCGCTGCGATTTTGGAAGTTCTTGATGTGATCCTTCCTATCTCCGCCTGTCGTTTCTCCTCTTCGATGATCCGTTGACGAAGTTGACTGCAGTTTTCGTGATCACCACCAACTGCTGCCTCCATCTAAAATATATAGTATTATTATTTATATTATATTTATATTGTATTCTATGCCGATTATTATTGTGTTTTATTTCGACCTGGATAAATGGTGATGGTGATAATGCTGCTGAATTCTTACTTTTGTTTAAAAAAGTTGTTGATTTTCCTAATCGCATAATACAAGGGTCAATACAATATATTCCTTGTGAGCACTTGTAAGAACGAGTGAACAAATATTAGCGAGAAACCCAACTGACCATATGCAGAATGGCCTTCGCTTGCTCGATCTGGTTGGCCATTAAATGAACGTCTGCCCAGTCGATGTGAAATTGTGGCGACCTCGCGTAAAGTCCTTTTTCGTACAATTTATCGTAGATATCCGTTGACGACAGTGAACGAGAGTACTTTCCCTGTCAATTTATTTAATGCAACTTTTAAATGCAAATAGAAACTAGGTAGTTTGCCATACTAGTTTATTATCCGAGTGCGATGATCCTAATCCTAAGTAATGTAATTAACAACTGCAATTAATTAATGCATGAAGAAACATACCAGGATTCTGTAAATGGGCAGCATTCGTTCGTCGTTTTCGAAAGGAGTACTCGGACCAAATTTGGCAATAGCTTCAAGAGCTAATTCTCGCGTCTCTTCCTTGTATTCGAATCCGAAATGCTTCTCGAAAAGTGATATACTTCTGTAATAAGGAAATTTTTTAAGACACATTGTGAAAAAAACCCCAAATGCCCAGTTAATGCATCCATTTTCCACTTTCCTATTCTTTTATGGCGACTGCAATATGGGAAAACATTTTTGATTTGACTGCAATATTATGTGCCATCAAACGATAATTAAGAGAGGACCGTTGCAATTATTAAAAAATACTCTGAACTCGTGAAACTCATTCGACCCTTGACGACAAGCCCTTCCACTAATCCAGTTAAATAGAGCATCCTAAAGAAGAAAATACTGAAATAACTCACTAGAACACTTCCGAACTTTGCAAACCCCATTTTATATTAATATTTCAGCCTGTTGGTGTAAATATAAAAAAATGAGTAATTGGACAACACAAATTTATTGGCACCAAATGACCGGTGAACAACAGATACTATATTATTTTAACGAGTGCAATAACTTACTCGCAAACGAACTCAATGCATCGATCAGGTCGCTGCCTTCCCACGACATCACAGAGAGTACTGAAAAAACGTGACCATAGAATATTTTATATATTTATCAAATGAATAAAAACGAAAGGAAGCCAATAACTCACTGAATACAATTTGTACAGCGCCTCTTATTCGTCATTTTTACCTGGAATGAGGATATTATGGTAAAATACGGGCTTCAGCGAGAAATGAATAAAAACGATGGAGCTAAACAGGAAAAGCTTAGGGCATAATGCGAATCGTTTCATTGTTGATACATTCATTTCCCGCCATATTCGTGTTCCTTCCATACCCTCTTCCTTTTTCATTCACACTCGTTCTCCCTCTCTATGCTCTCCTTCTTTCCCACGGCCTCTCCACACCCAACCTTGATCACCTTCTCTCTCTCTCTCTCTCTCTCTCTCGCTCTCTCTCCTTTCTCACATTCGAACCGACACACTACGCGCCTAAAATCTTACCGTACTCTGCGCAACCGGGCCGGGAATTTGCGCCTTTTCTCTGGCTTGAGATTTCCGGTTCTCGAGCTGATCCTACCGTATTCTCACTGCGTTTGTCCACTTAAAATATTGATTGAAAGTATATTTGCCCATTTATTTTTCCTCCCTCTTAGTAACGGTCATTGATTTGGTTGTGAGAAGAGAAGCAAATCGAGGGAGAAGAGAAGAAGGAAAAGAGAATAGATTCGATAGCCAGATAGGGGACTTCTCTTCTCTTCTTCACAGTCAGTTCCAGTTTTCACTCTCGTTCACTCGCTACGAATTGAGACCCGCACTGAACGTGTTCACCTGTTGTTGTCCATTGTTTCATTACGTTCATTACGAAACAAAGGGAGTTATCCCCTCGAAACTCCTTCCTTTTCCGTTCTCAGATTATCCATTCGATCTCTAATTTCCCTTCAGGAGATATCTGTTTGCCAGCTCGATATCAGAACTGGCGGGTGCAATAGCGGTCATTCGGCGAAATGAAGCAGATGGGAGGGTTGTCAGGCGAGCGAAGAGCTGATATCCAGGTAGTGCTCAATTCCGTTCAATTCTTTATTAACCAGTGTGAGTAACGTAGAGTCTTAGATATGGTTCGGTGGAGATCCATCGGCTTGTTGACGATTCTAGTTCTCAGTTCAAATTGTTCACAATTGTGTGCGTAGCATGAAAACTAATAGCGGTCCCATCTAGCGTTGTCGTACGACTGTAATATTGCATGGCGAGGATACACCTGAACACTACGAATCCTGCTTTAACTAAATATCGAGTCAAGTTCTAAAAAGGATCAAACAACTTTTATAGGGACTTCGAGGCTTCTGCTTGGTCTCGGTTGTTTTCTTCCATATTTGGCCTCAGAAATTCGTGAACGGATTCATCGGAGTTGATATGTACGTTTATTTCTCTGAGTTAGAGAGAGCTAAATAATTCCAGATTCTTCCTAATTTCTGGATATCTCATCACAAACATTCTTTCGTCGAAGCAATGCATAAATTTGGAGGTAAGATAATATGGAATTGTTCAATATATGTTTTTATCGAAAGCTACAGCATTTCTCCATTTTTCAAGGTATTTTGATATATTGTGATTTTTTTTCTGGTGATTGCCGACTTCTACAAGCGTCGCTTCAAGCGAATCGTACCCATGTATGCACTCACACTCCTCGCCACAGTCTCGTTTGCTGCGTGGCTTTTCACGGACCGGTAAGGGAAATTATTCTACAATTACAACAAATCAGCCCAGATTGATCAACACAATGCGCCACAAATTGCCATGGATGGCGGCTTTTGCAATGAACATCGGGAACCTTTTTGACACGAAGGATTACTGGACAGCGGTAAATAGATTAGCAATTTACAAACAAACATATAATTAATTACAGGTGAACGAGATTCAGGTCTTTACTCATACTTGGTCACTCGGCCTCGAGATTCAATTCTACCTCCTTGTTCCATTTCTTCTTCTCACTGAAAGACTCATTGTAGTCAAGACATCCGCACCTCATTTCATCTTTCCTCTCGTCCTCTCACTTGGTAGTTCTCTGTTCATGGTCACTATGCGACATCCTTTTGCAGTTTCACTCATTCTCTTTCTTGTCACTGGTCCCATCTTCTCGTTCAATACTATTCCCACAAGGTATTGGTTCTCCTGCACATTCTCAGATGGTATCTGCTCAGACTGTGGCAGTTCCTCGCAGCGAAAGTGATCTCTGATGTTTCGAAGTATGTGAGGGTCAAAGTTGATTCAAAGGAGTATGAAAGTGATGATGCACTGAAGAAGATAGGAGTGCATGGTGAGTGAGCAAAAACAATCACCATGAAAATATTTTAAAAATGTCTGATCAACCATTATATCCTTTTTCTTTCTATCGACCTTCAGACTGCATTACCTATGGAATCTGCCTTGCTCTCTCATCCTTTGTCGTCCTTCTCGCTCTCACTCCCGATTACACCATCGATCCCATCATTCTTCGTCTCGTTTCACTCTCTGCCATGAGTTTCGTGCTGATTGCCGGGCAGAAACAGTTCACGCGTGCGAAAATCTTCGAAGTACCGTAGGTATGAGCCAGTTATCGAAACTATAGCTAAAATTTTCAGTATCCTCACCTACCTCGGGGATATCTCATACGTGGCATATCTCGTGCACTGGCCGATAATTGCATTCACCAAATTCTTCTTTGACGTCACTGCATTTAGCGTATTTGGTGAGAGCTATGGCTACTCTTCATAAGTAGGCTCACAATTTCATTAGAGAAAGCGCCTGAGTTCTCCCGATCTCTGCCTTTGCTATTGTAAATTTAATTAGGTAGTAGTGCCGATTAACTTAAGTCATTCTAATTCAGATGGTTCATTCGTTCTCATTCTCTCTCTTCTCGTCGCTTCAGCCATCCACTTCCATCTTGAACGTCCCTCACTCTTCTGGCCGTTCCCTCTCTCGACTACGGTTGTCATTGTCGCTTACGCTCTGTGTGCACTAACTTTCACCCCGTTGGTGTATCGAGTGAGGCATCAAGTCTTCATCCCAGGTTAGTTTGAAATCTCACCAGTATTTTCGGTTTTATGAATCATCGAAAAATACTCAATTCTGCTTCTGAACCAGAAGAAATGTTTGACCAAAACTAGCAATACATACCCTCTTGGAATTTAAGTATTTGAAACAGTTTTGGTGATTGACGTCCTACAATGACTTTTATGAACCACATACAACTATTATATTTCCCTCGTACGCAATTATCGTTTTCGGATCGGTACTTTTATTAATTCATTTGCAGAGTCTGTGTGGTCCTCCGAGTCCTACCTGTGGAACAATCACCTCGATCAACACTGGAAGGCCGAACACAAGAATCGAACGCTGTTCGCCGGTTGTGTAAATGATACTGACGGAAAGGCGATTATTGGAAAGACGTTCCTGAAAATGGAAAAGAATTCACACTGTATCCTGATAAGTCGCTTTCTTTTAGTTATACTTACCATCCTCTGCAGCGTAATTGATATATAAATATATATATATGTATATATATATATATATATTTATATTTACATATCTTGTTAGGGCCTTAAAACATGACTAATGATCATTCTTTATTGGATATCTCTCCAGAACGGCAATTCGGCCTCGAATCTGGACATCCTTTTGGTGGGAAATTCATTCGCCGGATTCTCAGCGCCATATTTTCATGTATGTACAGTCGAATAGAGCGCTCAATAGCATGCAAGTTCAGGAAATCGCAGCGGGAAGGTTCCGATCTCTTCGCGGAATCATACAGAAAGGTATGCACGAACATAAACTATTTTGTATTTATTGCAGGCATTTATTGCAGGTTGCTCATTTCTTCAGCCGGCATCTCTAAGATGTCAACAGTACCGCGATGCTGTCTTCAAACTCGCTGATGCAATGAGACCAGCGATCATCATTGTGAGCATACGAACGTGAGTACAACGATGAGTTTGCCATTTATTATTAATAAAAATGTGCAGAATTCAGTAATGATTCAGATACGCTCCTCAGATGGGTCCAATAGTTGAGAATGACGCAGCACTAACGGCGATGAAGGAGATGTTTGATAAGCTGAGGTGATAATTTTCTAGTGCATAGGGACATATGATTCATTTCATTAGAGGTAGCTATAAGTTGATGTACAGATAGAACAGAATTCTCGGAAATATAATCTTTATCAATCTGGTATTGAAATGTTAAGCCATGGAAAAACAAATAATCAAAGCCGCTGATTTCAGTATGTACTCTCGTTTCGTCATTGTGGATGACGCTTACCCTGCAGCGAGAGTTCCTTCCACCGTCCCCACTTCCTTACTGAAACGAGCGAGATTCAACCAGTCAATCAGTGATCTCAAGCAAGATTTCAAGGTATTACATGTATTTAAAATGCTCAAGACGCACAATAATTTCAGTCATACTCGAGTCGTTTCCGTCACTACTTCGACCGTGTGAGACAGTTCAATCATTCAAACATCGTCCGCCTTGAAACGGGCAAGTTGATGTTCAATGGAAGCGACGTATTCTCTTGGTGAGTCCTTATTCGTTGTGCATAGTTGCGAAGTATATAAATTAGTATCATTGTAAAAAAAATATCAATGCATTTAATTATATTATCGGCAAAGGGCCTGCGGGAGGAAAAATCACAAGGGGATTAAGATCTTCATACTCGGTCAATAACGGAGTTCTGCCCCATTCCAGGTACAATCCTCACAATGGACACTCTCGATATTGTGATGACTACCATCTTTCCCCTGAGGCATTCAACATACTCAAACCTCAATGGAAGATACTGATGGACCAAGTGTTTAGTGCTCTAGCACTTGTGGGAGTTCGCTAGCTCTCGTTCAGTTCGTTGTGGTTCAGTTGAAATCATATATCGGTGTCTTATGTGTTTGCAATGACTACGAGTAAAGCGAATTTATCAGTTATCATAACAGTGAATACTTCAAGAATAATGAAATTATACACATGAATCGAGTAAAAATGAAAAAAAATCATATTATTGGTCGCTGAACACTGGCCTATGTGTCCTCTTTGTAGACCATGATCATGTACAGTTCTGCAAACTCTATCATTCCCTCTCAACTACTGAGAAACAGCCTATGTCATGGAAGGAACATTGAATGTTCTCACAAACATTAGTAGAGTAATGCACTTTGATATACTAATGCTTGATAGTAACTGATTCACGAGACAATCGAAAATTAGCTTACAACAATTACTTTACAAGAATTATGAAGTGTGTCTATAAACGTGCGAAACAATACAAAAAGAGTTGTATTTGAACAATGCAACTAGAGAAGTTGGCTAAGTTGCTATGGGAAAATGATGAATACAACTGCTTAGTATAGAAGGATAAAAATACGTTAAAAACTGTGATTCAAATTTCTGATTCTTTCAGCATAAAAAAGGCATTCATGCGATCGCAATAGTAGTTGAGATAACAATAGTAATGTGCATAATGATCTTAGTAAAGGGACATCATAAACATATCGATAAGAGCAATCCATATGCGTGAACACATTTATGAGAAGAGAGGATGAGAAAAGAATAACTATTAGAAGATGAAGAAGCATCTAGAGTGCAAGAAATACAAATGAGGGATAGAAAATACTGCTCACGTTGGACTGGATTGGATTGGAATTGATAATTGAATCGATAGCAGAACAAGATAAGGCTAAAACGGCAATAGGAGTAGCACAGTGTTAGTTTACGGAAAATATCAACTAAATCTACGGTTCATCGTCTCGAGTGGGAGTAGAGCCTGCGAGAGAGGGAAGAGTTCCCGAGGTAGAAGGGCTGCCCTGGAGTAATCTTTTGTATTCACCAAGTATGGCACAACCGCAAACCTGAGAGAATGATGGTCCGAATCCATCCGCCGTTGGTGGAGCATTCGTCTCCACGCTCCAATCGATCTGAACACATTTTGGAGTAGGAATAATATGATAGTATACGAACTGGTATTCTTTCTTGGACAGATAAGAGTTGTGCATCCATGCATATAGCCCATGCGGCATTGAAATTCGCATTCTCAACGTCCACCATCATGTTTTTTTCTTCCTCCTTCAGTCTGTGAAGAATATTTTTAAGCTGCACGTCCAATTTCTTCGCTGTCTGCACGCGACAAGTCATCTTCTGCAAATTAATTAAAGTTATTATTTTGCAAATTCTTCCTCTGCCTTTGCCGGGCTATCATCAGGTTGCATGCAGGGCGGTTCCTTATCAACTTCACAATCCCCAAAGTGTGTTTACAGCAATGTTTACAGCTTCGTGACCTCCCTGTGTGCCCTTTGGAAGTGGGCGAACGGAAAAACAACAACATCTATGGGGCCCCTGACGGGGGCTGGGCTAGCTACCGTTTTTGGCTCTCCGACCGCTTTCGCGCTACGATGAATGAATGGACTAATAGGATTAAATGCGTCAGATTTTGTCAGCGAGAAAATATCGAAATATCCCTAGTTGTCACAGATCAGTGAGTAGTCATGATGAAGAAAATTTTCATCGAAAACAATGTACTGACTTGGACATTTTCGAGACGGGCTTTGTAGACCAACTCTGCACGTTTAAGGTCGTGAGTTGCCTCTCTTTCCTTCTTACGCAATTCTTCTACTTCCTCTTCCGTCTTCTTCTTATCGTTTATCACTGAATTATTCATTGTTTTAATCACTCACTTTACACCCTCTAGTAATGAAAAGAGTGGTTACTCACCTTGTAATGCTCGTCTCAGTTCTTCAATTCTGTTCTCACAGCTGTCGATAAGAATGTCGATATTGACCTCTCCCGATTGTTTCAATTGTTTAAACTCTTCGATCTCCCGTAAACAGGATGTAATCTGCCCACGCTTCTCCTCATCCACAGCCGCATACTTTGCATTCTCAAAAAAAACATGTTTTGTTTTATATACTCACTTCGAAAAGGTAGTGAGTGATTCTGAAACGTCATACTCATGACCTATTGCCATCTACCGAGAGAGATAGGAGTTTGATGATACCGCTGTCTCTAGTTCAAGAACATTGGAAGATCATGATTATATAAAAGTAAGTAAGTATTGCGGAAAATGGAATAGATTTCACAGTTCTAGTAACGATAGAGCAATTCATTATGTTACTGTATTAGATTTGAGACTAAAGTACCGCATTCTCTGTCTTCGCGACGATGTGCTTCGAGTTGTCATGTACACTGCTCGCCTTCTCAAATTCTCTCTTTGCTTCTTCTAATTCTTGCTCTGCTTCTGCAACGAACCAGTGTATTTTAAATAATTGGACTACAAATGAACTAGCCTAACATCAATGAACTTACTCTCCAGTTCCCTTTCAGCGCGTACGAGATGTGAATCTTCTACTTCTTTCATCGCACTGACATCGTTCCCATCGACTGATTTTGCAATATAGTAATGATTTATGTATTACTAGCCGACTTTGCCCCACCCTCGCCGGGAGCTGAACCCCACACATTTACATTTCCGGGACATGTTTCCCTTTGCGTTTCTTCTCCATAGGGTTTCTCTGGTGCTCTCGCTAAGGTGAACAAACTCATCCACAGACGCAGGAGACATCTCTCCTTCATATCTTGTAGATATTTCAATCAAATCATTACCGCTCTTATGTTTCTTTGCTGCTCGACTCTTCCCTCTCTTCGAAGCACCTCGCTTTCTGCAAATTTCCATTTTAAAATTAAAATATTAATAGAACAATCGATAACCTTGAGGGAGTGATCTTCCTAGACGCGGCCTCCGATGCCTTCATTGCATCCACTTTCTTTTTTGCTCTCTCCACAATCTGAAAGCAGGGTATAAAACATAAAAAGTCGGAAAGAATAATACACAGCGTGTGAAACTGCATTACCTTGTGATCAGAATTAGCCAGGAGCACCTGTTTCACTGAGATGAGTGCCGGCCTTGTATCCAGGCATTGCTTCAATAATAAGGAGTCCTGTAATGAGAGTCACAAATTGATAGCGCATAAGCAGTTCTCACATCTCCATGATAGAGCAGTCTGGCGCTGTGAACTTTGCCCTTGTGTATCAGCGTACAGCGAGCATTTACCATCGGCGTTCTCGCACTGCAGTGATCCTATAACAAAGAAAGTTTGTCTGAATAGCTCGCTTTTAAAACTTACTGGAAGCGAATGGAAGACTTCGAAGCCATTGTTAGATCCATCCTCCGTCAAATATTCGAACAGATAGCCACCAGCCATACTGAAATAGGATATTGAAGGCATAGAGATTGAGGATAACAAACACAATTCGGAGATATAGATTCATAAAGTAACAAAATGGAGAGCAGTAATACGATCAGGAATGGTAACTTCGAATTCGACCAAAGGCGACTATCGCCAATTTTTTTCGGTACACTCCTAGATCGCTTCTATTAGTATTCAAAGACGATATCCCGGAATTAGTTACCTCACTATTTCATAAAATTTCCTTTTTATTCGGTCACTTCATCACCACTCTCGCTGCTTAAAACCGCAACGCTGTAGCTCGAATTACTCGTGTAAATCGGCCTACCTTGCCCTAGAAGGTGTGAGCTGTCATTGATGAAATTTCGTGAACGCAGAAAGAAACACAATCTCGATAGGGGGATAAATAGATAAATGAAAAGGAGAGAAAGAAAAGAGGAGTGAGACGTTCAGCAGTCCTTCTTTTATATGATCATCGAATGAGGACCAATATGAATCGAACACGATGTGCCTCGGTCCCCCACCCCCATATTATATCAACACTATCCATTCTCGCACCAGTAATATGATACACTGTCCCATCCTTCACTATCTGGCTGCCACATATGCTCTAACTGACGATCAAAAGGTCACGATCGACGCGAGAGAGCCATGGTCGCATTAGCATCAGGGATACATTTTTTTCAGAAGTGAATAAGAAGATAAAACGGAACTGACGGTTGGTAGGAATCACATCGAATAAGTAGAAAGAAAGCGCCCTCAAGGGATGATCAAGAGGGCACAATGGGAAAAGCTAAGAGTAAATCGCTTGAAAGGAGATCGCTAATGGATATATCGTGCGTTTCAAATGCTCAGCAAACTCAATGTGCTGGTTAGCGTATTGATTGTCTGGGAGAGAGAGGAAGGGAAGAGGTAGGGCGGAGGAGAGCAGGTAGATCACTAGCCTCCTCTCGGCCTCTTCCTAACTCCGCCCATCGAACGGTAGTCAAAGGTCAACTACGAGCGGAACGGAAAAAAATTCCACGATAACACAAAATCACGCAAAAAGATTATAAAAGAAATGGGCGGTCATCATCCACGCAACGCAATGGAACAAATGGGACCTTAGCCTCTCTCCAGCCCGGGTCAGAGTTACAGTGCCCTCTCCATCTCTCTCCATCCCTCTCCATCTCTCTCCATCTCTCTCCATCTCTCTCCATCTCTCTATGTGTCAGCTGCTATAGAGATCAAATCGATAGTCTAGAGTGATTGTGCAACACCGCCCTCATCCTTCCCATGGCAGACAAGGAAAGGGTATTAGCAGGTAGATTTGCTAGCAATTGTCCTGTAATTGGTATAACGCCAGATAGACTGGACACTAAGTGATGGTAGCGATGAAACATAATTTCACGTGATGGGTAAACTAACACAAGGCAATGTGACACTATTTACGGAGACAGTGACGCCTCACCCTCCGCATTGCCCCCTCTCTAATCGCAGAGAGAGGCGAGATAGTGTTCTGATATGAGAGAGCAGGACCTCAGGAAGAGGAGTAAAAAGGAGACGGAAGGAACGCCAAAGGGGGATTGGAGGAGATGAATGGGCCGTTGTCTTACTGTTTATCCTCTTGCAAGAAACAAAGGTCCTTGTTCAGATTACAGTTTCAGATATCCTTCTTCAATAGAACATAATTTTCGGAAATCATATCGCAAATAATCTTTTTAGTACGGAAAAAAACAATAAAAAAGAAATGAAAAATGAATATGTCCATCGTTGTCTGCGCTGTAGAGAACGTTTATTCCCAAAGATTCCATAAATAAAGGTCATAGGCTTGGGAATATCATATCCTTCATATTTTGAATTTAAACAATATTTTTTAGTTGAATGATTTTTGAGTCAGATAAGGAAGTTTCAGTCTAGCATTTTTGTCATTCTTTTTTCAGGAGTTCATTGTCTATCGTGCTGTGAGCGGTAAAATACTTCAATCGATTTCATATACAATGGCATAGAGCACTGTGTACTTTTGTGTCTGGCATTTGATAGAAATGTGTGAAGATTCAAGGAAACGAAAGTAGGCGTTATCAAAAAGATATGGCTGAAGAGGGGAAGAGACGAGGAGATAGAGTGGCCACGTCAATCGAAATCCTCGTTGTCCAGGCAACTCTTCTCCATATTGTCAGTCTCATCCTTCTATCAGTCCGTCTATCGCAAGGTCTCTTGCATTAACTCCCTTCTACAATGACTCCTGTCACTCCGGATTCGTCTCCAGCTGAGAATCGACACACTGTCACGTTCAACATGGACTCAGGTATGTTAATTGTCTGCTCAGAATACCATTCTAATTAGCTATCACATGTAGCTGATCGGTGGAAATGTGTACATTTGCGATAAATGTGACTACTGAACAACATTTTTTTTAATTTCGAAAGTAAATTACGAATATACATTTGAGGTGTCGTCACGATTCCGACACTTCTTATCGACGATGACGATGATGAGGTCGAAGAGGAAAACTGTTGCTGGAAGGCCACTCGTGAGTGTATCTATGCGACTTTCTTTATTTCACAGTGAGCGACAGAATCTACGATTCAAGAATGCCCTTCGTTTACTCTGAAAGAGACAATAATCGATTACCCAAACTTACAATATTCAGGTTCGGGATGCTCACTGGCCTGCACGTATGCCACAGCTCTCCTCTATGGAATGGTCAATGCCATCATACTTCCCTTCCATTTCATGTTGGCCCTCATCGTGAGAATCATCTTCTGCCGTAATAATTGAAGATTCCCATACCAATCGACCCACTCTCTCAATCTGACATACCACTTTTCGAATAATGCTACATTAAAAAATCCGATTTTGATAGTCAAATACTGCTTCGTCCATAGTTAGAACCGATGATACCGTATAGCACATGATAAAAAACTAGACTCAACTACTCCTGTCCTTAAAACGTCAACGTTAGAAAGATAATCACCGTTCGCCTTTCCCCAATCCTTTCAAACCTAGCTCTATTTTAGTATCTATAACCGCATAGATTGCATTCCATCTATAAATCACCCTGCATCTTTCCGTTCTCCATTTCAAAATGACACCCGAAGCTAACGTTTCTTCCCATCTCGGCTTCCTCTTCTCAATCCTGAGAAGCTTTGATAAAGAAATCTCTTGTTTGTCCTCTTCTTATTGCCATCAGTGTTATCAAGTACCTCATTAACGTCGAATTTCCGTACAAAATGTTTTCGTATTGAACGCAAACGTCTAAAGGGCAATTCAAACATCCATTCCGAATCAAGAATACAAATTGCCTACTTTTTCTCAGCCTACCTCTTCCTCATTGTACTCTTTCTTTCTATCTCATTTATCTACATCCTTCCAAGGAATCCTTCTTCTTCTTCCTTTCCCTCCGCCCTCCTCTATTCTCATCGGGAGGTTCCTTCGAGAATGCCGCCCGTTCCTGTGAGTTCTGGGACTTCTTCTAGCTACGACACTAGGTCGGATGAGAACATTCGGATGATAACCTACTGGATGAGAACCAATCAATTTCGTTTGCTTTCGCTCTTGGTATTGAGAAGATACCGACAAAATACTTCATCGCTCAGTAGGTTATCAACCGAGTGTTGCCGACCTAGCGTGTACTTTTCTGAAATATTTGGACAATTGTCATTGTGATCATGGCAGAGATCGACCGGTGCTTCCTCTGGTTCAAAGATGCCCTATTGGTCTTCTGCCATGCTGTATGTACTGGCCCTCAAGCTGTCTCTCCTTGCATTCTGTCTCTTCAAGCATAAACTGACCAAGCTATATCGTTACCTCACGAAGAAGAGGGAGGTACACATTTTTTTACGAAAAAATCAATATTTTAACAAAGAATCGTTAAGGTGACGCTCGAGGACGTTGTGATCCAGTCAATCTCCAATCGAGTCTCTACTCCCGTTCCGCCTCGTCGAGTGAAGGGCCGAGGAGGACGTCCGGTCCTCCTGACCTCTTCGGTCGATCGTCGGCCTCGTACGCCAATCGTGCGCAAGTCTCGCGGCCCAGCCCGTCCCCAGCTGACCCAGTCCGTCCCTGGATCCTTCGAGCTCTAATTGTCGCCTGTTACATCTCTGATCTATCAACTTGTTCACGTGCACCTATCTATCGAATAAAGATATGCTCCGCTGTTTGATCGAGTTCTATCTCAATGGTCACACCGATTGAGTGATTGGGAAAAGGGAGCAATGCTCTCGTCTCTCCATTTTGCCTTATATCTCGTTAGTCAGAGAAACGAGAGAGCATTTCGATATGAGAGATCATCTATCTAAGAAGGGGCAAGGGAAGGGGAAGGGAGTGAACGATGAACCAAGGGAAGTGCGCAGGATCGGCAGTTGTTTCTGTAGGAAATTGGAAGGAGATCCGGAGGGAAGAACTTATTATCGCTTGATAACACTCCTCGCCTCTTCACTAACAAGATTATCATAACTTCTCGCCCCATCTATCCCTTCATCTCTTGTCTCTCGCATTCGTTCCGGTTCTCATTGCGGTTGCTCATTTCTTGCATATACTCCCTCAATCCCACTCAATTATCGAAAATGATCTCGTGTCGTGTCGTTTTTGCCCTTGCGGTCATCATCCCACTGCTCTTCTCCCCGTTGACATTAGCCCTCCCCTCGCCGCTAGTTAGCAACCATTCCCCCACTGTGATTCACACTCGATTCATTCGCTTTGATTGAGAGAGGTGCGCGAATTGAGATGAACTCTTCATCCGATCTGTCGACCATTCGTCCCTCCCTTCCTCCTCCTTCGGCTCATCATGGAGGAGGATGGACGATGGACGGGAATGTGTGGATGTTCATCGCTTTGATTGTCGCAGTCATCGCATTACTAGCGGTCATTCTACTCACCAGATTCCTACTGACGTAAGTGGTTTCTAATTCTATACCAATCAGTATCATCCTGATAATGAATAGTGACTAAGCTGCGAATATGGAGTATCCTCCTCTTTTCGAGTGCCCGTAAATTTCCATCAGTATCGTTCGCTGAAAGACACTCCTCAAGTGCAAATGTTTCATGACTACTGTAATCCCGATGCATATCCAATGGTGGTACAATCTTACCACTCTTTTCTTTCGAAACCATTTAAACTTATCGAGCGAAGGAAGATCAGATTCAGTTCGGTGACATCGATATCGAAATGTCATTCCTACCGTACCCAAATATCCCATTGCAGTCGCATGCACGGAGCCGATTCGACTGACGCCGTCGCTGACTTCGAGCAGGGAAAAGTAACAAGAGGACCTGTGATTGATATGAGAGACAAGGTACTTTCAAACTCTTTATATCTTACCCATTCTCAACCATATGGTTAGTCTTCTCAGCCGTGTCAAAGTCTTGCCCCATCCTTCACATATTTATTCATTTCGCTAATTCGTAGCCAAAGAGATAGCTGTAGGGAGCCAATGCCAAATTCATCGAATATCCACTATTGATTAGTAAAGCTGAGTCTGGTGAACATCGAAATGGATGTACTGTATTGATCGCCAGATCCAAATCTTAGCTGTGAATGAGAACGAATCTGTTCTAGGTGCACGTGCAGCTTCCTCCCCGTGAATCGTACGAGGAGCGCGAGATCGGCTCCCCGTCGAGTCTTCCCACTCCTCCTCCCACCGCCGCCACTTCCCCATCTCATACCATCGCACCGCCTGAGGTACCGTATCAATGAATAGCTTCTACCTTTTTACCGTCTTTATTAGTAGTGCCAAAGTCGGGAAACGAGCAGTTATGACATGAATCATCTAACTCCCACCATCTCTTTCAAGTGTTCAGATCAAACGCAGAACACACATCATGTATAATTTTGGGATTTTCCAAAATAGATATTCGACCAAAATACATCTTTTCCAGGTGATCGTCACTCCTCCCACGCCTATCCCCGGCGAGGAAGAGAGAACGAAGAAGAGGACCTACTCCCTCGATGATTACTGAAGTATCGCCGCCCTCTCGACACTCCCAATGTTTTACCCCCGACATTCCCAGTATCCGAGCTTCCGTTTTTGTGATAGTCTACTCTCCTTCACTCTTCGTTTTTACTCTCCTCCCTTCGATTCAGACCTCCCCTCACTTTATCATCAGGACGAATTCGTTCCTTCCTTGGGATATTAGGTCGTTCATTTTCAAATAGCCCTTCTTCTTTCCATTTCTCTCCCCAGTATTCCCATTCCACTGTCAATCTCCTCTTCTGCCCATTCCAAGCCGTTTTCTGTGGCCCATTTATTCAGTCCTATCTAATAATTAAGGTCGGCAATAAGTCGTGATTTACGTAACATCCGTGTGTCTCTTTCTCTCGATGAAGCATTTCTTACTCCCGGATACGCCTATTCATTGGCTCGAGAGCACATCGCTTCTAGGCAGCACTTTTTTTGAGAGTTCATTAGAGTAGCTCTCAAAGGCATTGATCGCTTCGTTCGTCTTCTCACTCCCTCCTATCTCTTCACTTGATATCATTCCTATCGGAAGGGCTCTCAAACCACCCTAGAAAACATTTGACCGCAGGGTACCGTTGTGCGGATAACTGCTGGTCTCACCAATGGGTCCCACCAAGCGTGTTCTTCTGAAATCGCGTGACGTTGATACACCTTCATTTTAACCTATCAGAATGGCTCCCTACTATCCGTTCGCGGAGGATCAATTCTCTCGTGGAGTCAAGGATCCGTTGGTCACTCTCAACCCATATGTACTGACATCGAGAACGCCACTCAATACGATCATCTCCTTCGTCATTGCTGTATTCGCAGGAGTCTCGTTCGGATTGGTCAGGATCAACGAGGAATGGGTTACTGTAGAAGGCTGGTGACCGTAGATTATTGTAGTAACCAGTAATGCTGATCATGGTGCACTTCGACAACGTTCGTTCAAGTGCATGGGAAACTGCAAAAGTTACCACCGATTTAGACGGGATTACAGTAGGAGCTCGTATGGGACTACATATATCTTCAGCATTTATTGATTTCGATTTTATTTCCGTATACGATATTTGTGCACTTGAGGCGGATAATACGAGACTTGAGATCTAGGAGTTCGAGGTCTCCCGAGATATTGATTATTCAGAAGTACTTGAGATCGTTTTCAGATTGTCGTGTGTGCAGTCTGCAAGATTGGATGGTTCCGTCCTCGTGAGCCCGAGTGAGTTCAACTTTTTGGACTAACAACAATCGATTTTCCCACTTCCCATTAAAAAATAAATGAATATTCAGAATCATCATCCTGCCAGACTGGTCACAGGTGCAGTGGCGTCGCATTCGCATGAGAGTGTACGGTATCTTCTTTTTGAGAGGACTTACAGTACTTTTTATAGCACTAGATCGCGAGGGTATGCTTGGAGATTACGATAAGTGTTGTTAAATTTTTCTTGATTAGCTCTGAAGGTTTTTTTTGAATAGGTTGCGGTGTACGGTATCATCTTTCCTCTCTCCCTCGAGAATTCCCGGAGTTGATAGTGGGAATGTCTGGATGTTAGCGATCCATTTCCGCTGTCGATAAGGAAGAAGGGGAAATTGGTCTAGTCCAGAGGAACAGACTATTAGCTGAGTGATACGGTGGATTATCGCTTGCGTGATCACGGAGACCGAATTGCGGGCTTCAGGATTCAGGGAACAGAGGATTCATAAATGTGCTCACCCTCACACGGTGTAGGCAACAGGAGAGGTCATGAGGTCAACAACGATGTCATTGACCTACATGGTCATACTTAGTGATGGACAGGTGAAATTCTTCCATTCAGGCCTCAGTTGAGCACTATCACTGACTGGGGGTCGAACCCCGGATCGCCCGAAGATGATCTATCGAGTGATGATCAGGATGGAGGATCAATCAGTGCTCCTCTACTCGAGGCACGCTAGTAGACATGCCATTCTCTCTGACGCATCATACTCTCTGAACTACCGTGCTCTCTCAGCAGTCCCGTTTTTGTTTCATCCGTTCCTCTCGAATTTCGATTTCATACTGCATGCCTACATGCATTCCCCTTCCCAAGTCAATTCGTTCACTCAATCAATTTCGAATGGATGCTTACTATGCTCTATCGCAACTTTCGTCAACGCAGGACCATCCATTTACTTGGTCTCCTCCAACTTTGACTCGTACCGTAGTCCTACCGTAGCTACTCTAACCTGAGGTACCCATACAATAAATGTACTCCATCCCATCCAACCAACCGGATTAGGAATTCATTAATCTTGAAAAAATGATCCCATCTCCTATGTATCGCTCTCAAACATCCAAGGCGAACTCCAATTAGATACATCATATGGAACATTTATTCATACGTACTCTAACTTTTCCTTCACCCTCTCGATAAATATCCCATCCAACTAAGACTCCACCAAATGGATCACGTCTTCTGATGTGACCCTGTTCCCTTAGTCTCCTATCCTCGTTCTCATTCCCTACTCCAGAATCTTTCTCCTTCCCAGTCGCTGCAGTGTGTTGTAGCTAGATATTTTCCCGTTTGTCTGGCAACTTCCATCAATAAAAATGACTTCATCGTGCGGGCACATTCCATCCCCCTTGTCGCTGTGGTAATGGTTGAATGGGTTTGAGGGGTCTTCGTTGGATACGGGGACGGAGACAAGATTTATTAGCCCTTCCTCCTTCTTAGATTCACGACGACTGCGTGGATTCCTTTTTCCTCTTTCCTGATTGTCAGTGTGATTCGCGTTCCCACAAGATTCATCTGCAGTGACTACTCTGCATGATGAGCTGTCGCTCCTTCCTTCTTCCCGTTCTTATTCTTGGCTCTTCCCAAGGATTCGAGCGATTCCCCATGGTAATGTCACCTTTTTTTGTGCATCATTCATACGTGGTCGTCCAATTCAGCTTACGAATGCTCTCAGTAACTCTACCGAGCACAGTAATTATCGATCTACTGAAGGATTCGAGGGAGTCTTTGTCATCACAATGGTTAGCTTTTTTAAAATCGATAATTTTAAAATTCTAAAAAAAATTATAAATATCGATTATATTTAATATCGATAATTAAATCAATCGATTATTGATAAATTTCAATAATCAATAAAATCGATAAATTAGATGATTCTGGGCGGATGTAGCGTGACCATCCTCCTCTCTCTCCTTCAGCTTGTCATGTACAAGGGAGTCCAGAAACGGTAGGTTAATCATTCAGTATAAAATCGTGAGGGAAAACTCCCTCGAATCGCTCAGGGGTTCGATAAGTACTATTGTGCTCGGCAGTTTCTGTGATAATTACTCTGTTGTCTGATTACTATATTTTTAATTCATTATCTTTCGTTTGCGAGATGCTTAATCACATGATTTCGATTCAGAATTCGTCGCCAGGAGCGAAGAGCGAACATTGAGATGGGTCTAAGCAGAGATGGAAGGTGAATCGTCGATCCGCACTCATTCACGAATCCATTCACGAAAGCCAGCAAGGGATCAAGTAGGACTTGTCGTACCTGGCCTTACCTGTGTATCCCACCAGGCGTAGTTGTCTCATGACCACTGGAAAATCGCCTTGATTGTGGAAGCAACTTTAACTTTTTAACTCAATTAATCCTCTATTTCCCCTTGCAGTTCGGTCACTCCTCGTCTCGCCACTGCCATTCCAGTGACGACTAGCACGGATTCAGTGCTTGCCAAGGGATCCATCGCATATCCTAACAATGCCATCTACGTCTAATACTGATTGAACTCTCCCTGGTTTAATAAAATGTCGATAAACCGTTCTCTTTCCCTCACGAAGATAATACATAAAGAACTGTTGGTATAATCTTCTAGATCTGCATGATGTGAGAGAAGCAGTGACGTGGAAATGATGAATTATGTCAAAATTTACAAGTTGATCTTCGCTAGTTATTTATAAAGGAGTGTAGACCACAAACTACAGAGATCAAGGACTTTCGAAGGGATGATGCGCAAGGCGCGATTACAATAGTCGTTGTGGGACCGTGAGAGCCAGAGCCGGCAAACAAAGCCGTGTCCGGGGAACAATACCATTGTTGGCATTTAGCCAAAAAATTTCAAACTTTTTATTATCATTTTTCTTCTAGATCTGCATGATGTGAGAGAAGCAGTGACGTGGAAATGATGAATTATGTCAAAATTTACAAGTTGATCTTCGCTAGTTATTTATAAAGGAGTGTAGACCACAAACTACAGAGATCAAGGACTTTCGAAGGGATGATGCGCAAGGCGCGATTACAATAGTCGTTGTGGGACCGTGAGAGCCAGAGCCGGCAAACAAAGCCGTGTCCGGGGAACAATACCATTGTTGGCATTTAGCCAAAAAATTTCAAACTTTTTATTATCATTTTTTGCCGGAGGAAAATCGTTACTCCTTCCCTCTTCAATCTCCAATTCTCTCACTCGCTAACTAGCGGTTTGTAACTTGTGACTCGTGCGTCTCTTTCTCTGCCCCTTTCTCTCATATTATATGCCTCCACTTATTATATGCCCTGCGAGTCTAATGCGCTTCCTCCCTCTCAATCTAATCCAATATCTGCCTTAGTGATGGAGGTGATGGACTCATCTCCTCCCGAGAAAGACAAGAAAAAGGTGAAGAAACTGGCCTTCAAGGCATATTTGGATGATAAGAAAGCGAAGAATGAGCTTGTTTTCCTCGATGGCAGCTTTTCCACGGAACTAGAGAAGGAGAATGTCGACTTTGAAGTGAGTTCGAGCCTTTCTCCTGAGAATTTCCTTCATTTTGCATTAAAATTTACTATAATATTTTACAGAATCATATCGGTTGGACCGCCTATGCAAATTTCGAGTTTCTCGACAAAGTTCAAGCTGTTTATGAGTCGTATGATTAATTTTTTGACAAATTTTCGAACTTTATGCTTTCGTGTACAAAGTATGTTCAGATACATCAACATTGGTTGCGATATTATCACTACAAACACATATCATCACGCTTACGAGACTCTCGCGCCCATCTACGGATGTAACGCTACCAATAGTGCTTTCCGGGTGAGCCATTTCCTTACTTATTTAGTTTCTCATTCTTGTCGGGTTAGCAGCACAAGTGTTTGCCAAAAATTGTAAAATCTATATGAATTTTGTCTACCTGATCAGTTTGCAATCAATAGTATTTCAACGATGATTCATTTCTTTTCAGGCCGCTATCAATACTGCTCATATTGCTCGTTTCGCTCATAAGAACGAGGATAATGTGCGAATTCTTCTATCGATTGGATCGTATGCGATCACACAGAGGGATGGTAGTGAGTACACTGGAGCCTATGCAGCAACCGTCGATCCGCAGGTTAGTTGGTTATCATTTATATCACACAATAGACTGACAGAAACGTCGGTGTGACTAAGTGTGTGAATTTGTATCAAACAAAAACTATATATTTAATGATTCCAATGAAAGCATCTCACCTTTAGTCTTGTTGAGGAGCGCTGAAACTACCGTAACCGGAAAAATGTTGATAAATTTTGGAGAGTAAATAAGATGAAGTACACTATTCCAGCACGTCCGAAGATACTACTTGAATCAGCTTGTGTTTGCCCGACCCTTGGACTATGATGGTATTAGTTGTCATGGAAACATTAGGATACAACTTCATTTCAGGCGTCATCTTCGAAACAATTCCTACTAAGATCGATGTGGAGATGATTATCAATGCTATCAGAGAACAGTCTGCTATCCATGACGTCATCGTCTCCTTCAGTCTCAATGTAAGCAAATTTGCACTTTTTTCCTCCTTTCGATCACTTCGTTAAGTCAATTTTTTATATTCACGACAAATTCCTTTTTTTCAGAAGCTGAATCTTCGTGACGGTACTCCTCTTCAAGATGCGGTCCGCATGTTGCTCAATGTCTCTCAGGTGAGGACTCTCAATGATACGGTAGGGAACAAGGGGGGTCTAGATTTTGACCAGTGTTAGACGTAAAGTCGCGTGAAAAGTTGTTCCAGTGGCCTATGGAAGATATCGCCAAATATCAGTAACAATCTTTCCATTTCCAGATCATTGGAGTCGGCGTCAACTGTACCAATCCTGCCGATGGAGTGGACCAAATCAAGTCAATTGTCGATTGTGGATGGATCGATGCTGGGAAGCACATATTCATCTATCCCAACTCTGGAGAAGCTTGGGTTGACGGACAGTGCGTATACTTCAATCATTCTTTCATCTCCAACAGATTCGAAACTACCGTAACCCGAACATCACCGAATATGGGCGTGTGAGAGTTCGTTCTACTCCTCTCGACTTGGTCAGGCGCATAGTGCGAATCCCGCATTCCAATATTACTTTAGTAATTAGTTATGGGCCAAAATGAATAGGGTGTGACTGCGAGTCAGTGCTCTCCTTCCCTTCTCCACTCTCTATTCGACTTCTTCTCTACCGGCCTCTCAGCACAAACAACTCTCGCTCACTCCTCCCCTTTCTCCCATCTTCCATCCCCTCCCCCTCCTTCCCTTCACCCCTTTCTCCCTTTCTACTTCCTCCTCGACTCCCTCTAATCAATATCTCCAAGTGAAGAGAGGAAGGGGAAAAGGAGGGGGATCTGAGAAGGGAAGAAAGGGGGAAGGGAAGGCGAGGGGGAGGGGGGTTCGAAAGGGAGGGAGAAAGGGGGCGAAGGGGGAAGAATGCGAGTGACCGCGTTGCGTCGTCTTTTCCACGCGTCGCGGTTACGTTTGCTCGTTTTGCAGGAAAACGAGAGAGCGGAGAGAGCACAGAGAAAAAGAGCAAAGTGAGAGTGAGGAGAGCGCAGACACAAGCAACGAGTGAGAGAGAAGAGAGCGGGTAGGATGAGTCATTGGAACTGAGGATTACGGTAGACGAATACGGTAGAAAGCTTCTCTTCTTCTTCCCTGCGTTAAAGGGGGAGGGGTACGAATCGAAATTGGTGGGTCCCACCACGACGTGTCTGCACCCCGCTATAACTACAGTAATGACTCTGCGGTTGACTCTGTCCCCTCCCTTAGTCTAGACTCAACGAATATAACGGCACTTAGCCTGGTGGTTGTGCTTTTGCCTCGCAATCCGGCACCCGCTGGTTCGACTCCCGCCGTGTGCAAACCTCACTATTGCTGCTATTTTCGACTGCCAATCTAGTGAAATCAATACAAGAATACAGTACCCCAAATCGTGCCTGCACAATCAATGAATCTTCAAAAATCCGTAGTGAGGTTCAGAGGCGTTTCTAGACCTTCGGATAAAGTGATCTGTGATCGGGTATAGCATCCCTATTACCCCACAGGCTCAGCCTATGTGAGAAAATATTCGTGCCCCTCCCCCTTTAATCCCGTTTGGGGACGGGGTCCGCTACATGGCTCGCGTTTCATGTCGGCGTTCAGAACGTCTTTCCACCTAATCTTAGGACGTCCTTTCGGCCTTGTTCCAACCACTACTCTATCATATTCTCTTCTAGCAATGTGATCGGGATCTCTTCTCAGTACGTGACTTAACCATCGGTGTCTCGATTCTCTCATCTTATCTTCAATGGGTGCAATTCCTAGTCTCCTTCTGATCTCTTCATTTCTGATCCTGTTCAGTTTTGTCTTTCCGAGAGACCAGCGAAGCATCTTCATTTCCATTGTGTGGAGGAACTGCTCGGTTTTCTTCGTGGCTGGCCACGTTTCGATACCGTACCGGGGCACCGGTCTGACGACACTCCTGTAGATCTTTCCCTTCAATCTGTCTGGCATTCTTCTGTCGCAGAGCACTCCTGTGACTTCTCTCCACTTCAACCATGCTGAGTTCGCTCTATCAGTCGCGGAATCGGAGATGGATCCGTCTGAGGCGGATCCGAGGTATTTGAAGGAAATGCACTTCGGTAGGGGATCTCCATTAACGGAAATCGACCCTGCAGATTGCTCTCCGCATTCTAGATACTCAGTCTTGGCCACATTTACTCTCAAACCGAACTTAGAGAGCCTGTCCGTCCACTTCTGAGCGAGTTCTTCTAATTCTCTTCCAGTATCTGTGCAGAAACAGATGTCGCCTGCATAAAGGACAGTGAGGGGAGCGCTCATTTGGATGTCTCTGGAGATGGAGTCTAATATGAGGATGAAAAGGGGCGGGGAGAGGGCACTCCCTTGGTGGACACCGACTCGCACAGGGAAATGGGGGGATGGACCTGCTTCGGTTCTAACTGAACTCTCAGGTGATTGATATAATAGGCGGATCAGATTGATATAACATTCTGGTACTCCATGGTCTCGTAAGGAATACCAGATAAGGCTATGCGGGACTCTATCAAAAGCCTTTTCGAGATCTACAAAGCAGCAATGGGTTTTCATGTTGTATTCTCGTCTCTTTTCAAGGAATTGCCTCACAGCGAATATTGCATCGGTGGTTGATACTCCCCTTACGAAACCGCATTGCGCACTATGGATTTGTACTATTTCACGCAATCGAGAGTCAATTACACTTTCAAAGACCTTCATGGTATGGGAGAGAAGTCGGATGGGGCGATAGTTTTTGCATTCCATTATGTCACCTTTCCTCTTCCAGAATGGGATCGTGACTGATTTCTGCCAATCATCAGGGGTTCTATCACATTCAATTATGCGGTTGAATAGATGACAAAGATGGGTGTGCCTTGTGCCTCTCAACCCTTTCCACACCTCAGCGGCAATATGATCTGGTCCGGTCGCCTTCCCATTCTTCATTTGATTCACTGCGATGGCTACTTCTGCGATGGTAATAGGGTGAATAGCCCCGAGGACGGGCGGAGGTAATTTGATGGGTGGATGGGGGAACTCCTCATTGGATATTTTCGCAAAGTAATCCCTCCATCTCTTCCTGATCTCGTTATCATCCCTAAGCACGCGCCCGTCATCGCTCTTAACCAGTCGCATTTTCGATACTTGTACCGCTGCAGCAGCTCTTGATCGAGCAATCCGATAGATGTTCTTTTCGCCCCCATATAGAATTGTGAAGTGCTCGAATACGGTAGAAAGCAAATTGTAGGTACCAGGGACAGAAGTGCGCTCTGCACAATTACGTGAAGGATTGGCATACCGCCGGAGCACTCGCCGTTGGAGGTAGGTCTAGGAAAGAATAAGGGCCTTGAATAAACACAATTATTCATCCTGGCTCGAATATGAATTATGATATAGAATAGGGAAGTGCAATAGCGTTCGTTCCGTTAGCCATCCTTCAAAAGAATTATCTTGCAATTTAGCCATTGGGAGTGAAGATCAAACATCCGTAGGCTTTATTTTTTTCGTGTTATGGTGAAACAATTGTATTCTTTTTGACTGGATGCGATCGCATGCCGTAAGTGCACTCACGCATCGCAAAAAGACTTCCGTATACTTTTTGCTCAAATATCCAAAAATAGAACGCATCGGGAAAATTGAGCTAACAATAGAATAAATTTAATGCAGGATGCTGTCGTGTGGGAGTTCCGGAGTTGACCAAGATCAGAAATGCCATCTACAAAATCAATGGAGTTACCGAGCCGGTATGTGGATCTATCATATTATTCCGATACAGACAAAGAGATAAAGATGTGTTTTACCAGTCGGAGGAATCAGTACTAGAAAAGTATTTAAAGCAAATATTGCAGCCGGTTCGCTTCCGTCCTTCTCCCAGTACAATTCATCCCGAAGGATGGTTCGATCCATGGGAGGACTCCGATGATAACGAGCAAGAGGATTTTGATAAGCATGAAGAGAGTATCGTCCAAGTGATGGAAATCGAGAAAGAAGTCCTTCTACTTTCACAACTACCTTCTCCCAATAAGGTCGATGACACGACCAATCTCGAAAGCGAACTAGAAGACGGAGAACTACCCGATATGATTAACTGAGCGTATACTGAAACTACCACTTGTAACTACTATGACCACCCCTTGCCTTGCAACCCCCACGTCCCCTCTCTCGCCATTTCACTCATTTTCCCCATGAGCTTCATTCCGCCTTCTTTTTGCACTTATTCTTCCCGAGTAAGGGTTTCACTTCCGGAGTATTTTCTCCTATCGAGGTAACCATTCGCGAGCCATGGCACGATTCGGTGGCAACTTCTCTCCCTGTGACTTATTTCCCTTTCTCCCGCGGTCTATTTCTCGTCCCATCCTTTCCTTCCTTTACCATATACTTCTCAGTTTGATATTTAGAATAGAGTTCATAAGCTCGCTAGGCAACGATAATAAACATTTATGTAACGATGGTAACAATGATAAATATTCATTATTAACGATCCGATTAATATCCAGGAAGATCTCGAATATCACCAGACCTGTGATCAACAGCTTTCGTAGTATAATTATGCATGAACCGGGTGGAATTTATGGATTGAATGGGCGTATGTAACTAAACTGCTCTATCGAGTGGTCGAACAAAGACTAGGCCGACCTACATGAGACCATAAGCAAAAGGGAAGCTGCAATTGTAATGCCAAGAATTGAATTATGATAGCTAGATTGAGAAAGTAGCTTGCCGATAAATTATTAATCACATGGTCAAAAGTTGAACGAAAAAAAGGGGTCATTATGTTGTGAACGGATCCTAATCATGGTATAATAGAACATACGAAATTGTACTAATGAAGGTTCGAACAAAAACAGTAGAAGGTCCTACATGGGATGAACAATCAGGGTAACGTGCGATTGTGTTGTCTAGAGACAATATTATAGCTAGAATGAGATAATGCCAATCAATCACAGGGTTAAACAAACAAAATATGGCCAAACAAAACGAAGCTCATGCAAAAAGATCAGGATGTGAGAATTGGGTCAGGTAAGAACACCCAGGTATTAACCTACTGGGTGACAACTATTTTTGGAAGTCAGTTAGAAATATAAAAAAGCTAATGCAAATGGGCTCATCCGGTAAGTTTTCATCCGGCTATCTCTCCTAGAGTAATATGTCTATTTGTGGATACTCATTGCCAGAAGTAATCGTGGAAGAAGACCTCTCTCTGTCTCTTCTGCCTCTCTAGTCGATCCCAATACCGTCGAAGAGCAGGAGGAATCCGCGTCCGACACTCATCTTAACGAATTTATTACTATAGACGATAACCGTATTTTTACTCTCGGACGTAATCTCATGCGAAGAATGAAACAAACTCACTTGGATATCCGAAGTTCGTCACTAGTTGAGCCTCTTCAGTTATCTGGGCATCTGAAAACACAACTAATTTTCGGTACTTTATCTGATGATCAATCTAATCGGTTCGAGTTTTTACTGTGATCATCCCCTGATGTTTTGCTTGATTTCAATCTAAAGTCTATAAAGAGATATTGTCATCATGTGGGAACGTACTTCTACAGTGAGTGATTTGGCTCATTATGGGCAGTGTTATGAGCTGTTTACTAGAAAGAGAAAAAATGGTTCTCCTCACAATTTTTTGGAATATTAACCATATATATATTTTCTAATTAAAGTATGATTCTATTTCTAATGAAAGTATGATTCATCAGAAAACAAATAAGCTGAACTCACGTGTCTTTGGTTTCTTCTTGTTTGGGCCTCGCGGCTTCCTTGGTGTCTTCGTTGCCACTACTCGTGTGACAGTGGATACGGATCGATGGGCGATAGGAAGGGCGATGTCCCTCAATTCAGCCGGAATGGGAAGAGCAGCGACCGGTCGATGCATCGTCATTGCATCATCGGACGGTCGGAGGGTAGGAGGGAGAGGCGAGAGCAGGGGTACGGTAGCCTCAGGGACAGATATGGACAGAGATTCGAGCGTCGATGCTGAGAGGGGAATAGTCGAGGGAGCCAGCGATTCGATCTTGGCCAGAGGGGATTCTTCGAGGGGCTGAGTATGGACTGTCGTGGAGGAGGAACGATGATCATTGAAGAGATCGAAGGAGGAAGAGATCGTTGTGGAGGCAGTGTATTGGTGATCGTCTGGAATGGAACATTCATTGAGTGAAGCTACGGTACTCGAGTGAAAGCATCCATACTATCTCCTTGACAAAAACTTAATTACCGATAGAGCAGTTAAAAACCTCTTACTAGTGTCATGATTTTCATATTTCCTATTGAAAGCGCTATTCTTGATGTACTCGACCGATCTATCGTGAGAATATTTTCCATTCCACTCGTAGCTGACCTTTGACGAACGTTCGAGAGGGCGGAGAAAGGAAGAGACCGGTAGGAGGCGGTAGATCAAGTGTCCTCCTCTCCCCTTCCTTCCCGCCTGCCTCTCTCCCAGACAATCGATAGCTCGCTAACCAGCACATCTCATTTGCTGAGCATTTCAAGCGCACGATAGCTGACGATATGCACTCTGACTATCTATTTGACAATCTCACATTTTCCAAAGATAGCAAAGTTCTTTGGGGATAAAATCGCTCGATCATACTCATCACCCACAAATAGGCACTGATTGGGCATCCTCTTTCTCTCAGTCACACGTGAATGCAAAATTAGGGCTTCGCCGGGGAGCTTTTTTTCTCGCCGCTTCATTTCGCAAGCATTTCGTCAGTGGCAAGAAAACAGGACTTACCATGAATGAGCTTGATCGGAGATTGAGGTGGAGGAGGTACAGTAGCTACTGGAGGAGGTGCCACCGGGGAGATGTCCATTGAAGAGGGAGCGGGCTTCGAAGAAGACGCCTTCTTTGCTGCCGATTTGACCTTTGTCTTGACAAGCGGTGATGGAGTTGACGCTGAAATGTAGCTTATTGAGCATAAACGAACAATATATAACGAATGCATTGAAAACTATCATCTTTTTTTGAATTGAACGACTCAAAATGTACTTTTATAACGAAAATATCATGAGTAATGGTAGGAAACAGTTATTCTCACCCTTCTTTTCCTCCTCGTCGAGAACTCTGGCGGCATCGAGTAGTAAAGATATCGATTTGTACGTACGAACGGAGATCTCCTCTTTACTCATCTCTGTAATTAGTATTTACTAAAAATAGTTGATATTTCTGTACATAACATCAAAAACAAGCGACGTCACAGTTTCGAAAATAGGCGAAGGTATTGAACCCATTTCACTGACTTTTGGACTTCTTGAAAGAAGTTTTATGCGATGAAGTCTTCTTTGGCGGAGATCCATTCCGTCGCTTGGAGAAATCCTTCGGACGAGGTTCTGAACGAGGAAATTTATCGATCTAAAGGAAGAGAAAGGCCTCACCGCTAGTCGCGTACAAGTCACGCCGAGAATGCGTGTTGAAGGCCATAAGACGACTGTGTGAGGCGGGCCAATGAATGGCGGAAGTGATGGAAAGGGCACCCAACTGGAAACTAAAGAGTTGGCTCGAAGATAGGGTATTAAACTTTGAATTGTATTGCGAATAAAGCTCACGAGCGAGATATCGAAAACACACCATTTGGGCACACCACGACCACACTCTTGACTTACAGTAAGACTGAAGGCTTATTCTTACGGTTTTCTCACTGTAATTAGATTAACATTTAGTTTTTGAAGCATTGAATGGTATACCAGGAACATAAACTATGGAGGCACGAAGAAGAAAGTTATCAAAATTTATCGCGTTCTGAGGTGCGAGGTGAGTGGGGGAGGAATTAAACATCCAATAAATCATTCTCAAATCGCAGTCCGAAGGTATTAGTAGCGATTCGTAACAAAATATTTCCCCGTTTGCTTTCATTCACTTAAAAAGTAGAATCAAAACCATAAATTCAATCAGTTTGCAATTTCTAGCTCCGCAATACTACGGTAGAATGTATACGTTTCCCATACGAATAGTACCCATTGTCCGGCCAGATTTCCGGCACTGAGCTCGTTTGAACTTGCATTAACTTTAAATTTTTGAGCGTGTTTGATCACAATTTATTTATTTTTTGCCTTTCAGTAATGGCGGCGACCCATCTCCTCATATGGGTCGCCATTCTGAGTTGTATCGTGTTGTTCTCTCACTGTGGCGAGCCGGACCAGACCCAGCACTCCGGTCACGCGCAACAATTGACTCATTCAGACACACTCGTGAGTGGTTCCTTCCATTTCTAAGCTGCTTACCTGTCAAGCCACTTTTCTACATTCACAGTGTGCAAACGCCTTAGTTTAAATTTAATGCAAACTAAATATATAATATGTATTTCAGTCAGAAGTGTTCATAATCGATGCGCCATTGGTCGTCAATTGCTCGGTGCCTGTCTGTGACGGTCCACTCAAAGAAATATATTGCATCGGCCCGATTCTGACGGCCGCATGGCAGTTCGGCCTGCAAGTAAGTCCAATTACCAATCGCTTTTACCTTCAAACCAGTAATAAATGCTTAGTAGTCACGCCGAATGACTGCCTTGCTAGACTCATTGTTCTCTTTGCAGAAATCGTGCCCAGGCTCAAAGATCAAGGGAACGCCTCAGAGTGTGCTAGATAATTTCAAAAAGTGAGTATAACTACGATATATATTTCACAAGCCAAACCACTAGACGAGCAACAATATTGGGCGCCTGGTCAAAACAGTAAACAAACCATATCATTATTGTTCAGGCTGACTTACCCGATAAATCGTACTGCATTCACAACATTTTGCGATGAGAACTTCGATAACGTGAAATATCTCGAATCAGTCACATTCGAAGATTGGAAGGACAACCCTGAGCTGATTGGGAAGATTCCCGATTTGAGAAGAAGGTGAGCGATAATAGTTCAATTTTGGTTATTCCGATTACAGTGCCTAGTTCAGAACTAGTGATATTGTAGGAATTTATGGTCTTAGCAATGGTTCTTTGTTGATTTTCATTTTTTTGTTATAAGTTCTTCTTGCGACATAGGTCTTTCATAATGCTCAAACATTATTTATATCATGAGATGTGATTTAGAAGGATGGAAAGTTGATGCAATTCACAATAAAAACTATATTATCTCTATAAATTTCAGGAAACTGGCTCTAGAAGTTCACCGTCGATGGAATGCACTCGGGAAGAAGTTCTCTTCCGATGTTCTCACCAATCCTTCTCAGTATCCAGTCACTCCCGTTTCTAATGCATTCATCGTTCCTGGTGGAGAATTCGACATCTACTTCTACTGGGACAGTTACTGGGTTATTGAAGGTATATTTATCCTTTATTGATACAAGATCTATTGATCTTTTCTCCAAGATATAAAATACACTTTTGCTATGCAGTGTACTGACTCAACCATGCTTCCAGGTCTCCTCGTCTCCAACATGACGGCAACAGTCCGAGGAATGATCTCGAACTTTGCGAATCTCGTCGATACTCACGGGTTCATTCCCAACTCGGGCAAACTACAGTAAGTCATTCGAAGGACAACAACTTATTAGACTGTTATCACTAGTCATGTATATAGGCGGAATCCTTAAGCGTGCGAGAATATTTGATAGTCGAGAATGGCCAGTGAAAACAGCAGCGAGTAACTTTCAAGGTTATCCTTCCGCTCGCAACCGCCTCTCTTCACTCAGATGCTCTACGAGTACTTTATTGCTACAGGTGTTAGAAACAAGGCGAATTTTACTAAATCAGTGACAAACAGGAGACACAAACTTCACTCGAACCATCCTGCCATCGGTCGAGAAGGAACTACAGTTCTGGGAGAGCAAACGACGATTTTCCGTAGCTAAAGATGGAGCCAGCTACAATGTGTTCCAGTACAGGGTAAGTGATGATCATAATGAATTCGTATTCCCAGCCTCCCACGTTCTTAGGCTGTGTCTTTCATTATTTTCGGAAAGTACATTTCACAAAATGATGCCCATTCAGACAGCCTCGAACTGTCCTCGTCCGGAGAATTTCCTCGTCGATTACTGGCAGGGAGTGAACAGTACGAGGAAGCCAGAGGACGTGTGGTCATCGACGACGTCGGCCTGTGAATCGGGATGGGACTTCTCGTCGAGATGGTTCGACCAGAATGGAACTGATGCTTGTGAGTTGTAGCTATGCGATTCTTTGACAAAATTGTACTGAATGGCTATGATAGAGTATACGAAGCCATACTACGAAAGAGATCATTTTCGAAAATTGTGCAAACTCAGTGACATTTTTTATATCTGTAAAATAGACAGGGACTTTTGGTGATTTTCGGTTTACAATTTTTCGTATTCGAATTTTTACAGATTCCAAAAAATCTATTCACACAAACTCGATCGTTCCTGTTGATCTCAACACATTCATGGCATGGAATTACAAGGCGATCGCTATAATGTACAAGAAGCTCAACGAGACCAGGTTTGAAAACTATTTGTATTCCTAAATGACTAACTGTTTCCAGCAAATCTGACGAGTATCGGCAAAAGTTTTCCGATTTCTCAGCAACCCTCGATAAGTTCTTCTGGGATGAGAAAGAAGGTGAAAACTATCTCTGGCGCTTAACGATTGATGATGTTTCAGGAATGTGGTTGGATTACGACATCGAACAGACTTCCCCTCGTCGATTCTTCTATCCTTCCAATCTCTTTCCTCTCTTGGTTCAGAAAACGACCGGTGATGTGATCAAGCGAGTTGGAGAGTATCTAGAGAAGAACAGTGTCTTCACCCTTCCGGGTTAGTCATTTCATAATTATTTTCAAAGATGCAATCACAGGCTTACTATCTTCTACTCTTGATTATCAATTTAGTTTTAAAGACAATTATTAATTTTTAGGAGGAATTCCATCAACCCTGCCCGTCAATTCAACTGAGCAATGGGACTTCCCCAATGTGTGGGCGCCGACCCTCCATCTCTTCGTCATGTCACTGCTCTCGACTCGGTTAGTGAAACTGTGTTTTGGATTTGATGAGAGGAGGAGATAAATCAAGAAAGAGAATCGTCATCGATTCTAATCGTATTGTAAAAGGAAGAGTCGATCAGAGCTGTACAAATGTCACAGTCCAAGGAAAATAATAAATTGAAACATTCTTTGCAGTGATGCTTATCTCGTACAGAAAGCGAAGGAGACAGCTGATCGATTCACGAGTAACGTATACCAAGGAATGTTCGAACCACAAAAGGGATCGGTGAGTTAATGAACTTGTATTTACTGTGAACGTTAATGACATCGATCTCAATGATAGCAAACACAAATGATTAATGACAAATGATTAGATTAATGATTAACAATATCTTGACCTTGCCTACCAAAATTACTGATAAACTGTGGAACCTATAAAACGAGAGACAATCTCAAGAAAAATAATTAAATCCAGGCCGCCGGAATCTGGGAGAAATACGACGCGCGAAAGGCGGATGGCAGTCACGGCGGAGGAGGAGAATACCCTGTGCAGGTTAGTCAACAACTCTCCCCTTTCTCTCTTTGCATAGGCGGACGAGAGCTATTGATTCTGTTTTCAATATTGAATTCATTCGCCCAACAATTCTAAATCGCCGTGTTCATGTTTTTGCGTTTATATCCAATACAACTATGATGATTGTGGTAAAAATGAGAGCGGGTCAGAGCGACCGATATTATCCTAGCCTTTTCTCTACTATTCAAGTACTTCATTATTAAATAATAGTTAAAGTGATTCGGCTAGCCTGTATGTTATTATGAATGGATAATCATTATTATCGTTCAGGAGGGATTCGGTTGGACAAACGGCGCTGTTCTCCACTTGATCATGATGTTCGATCAACCACAGCAGTTTGGATTCGCTCGTCGATTGCTATTCAACCTCGATACGGGCAAGTATTTTTATTCATTGGGAATCACGGGTTTTGTTTCAAATATTTCCAATTAACCAAAAAAGTAGCAAAATAACAAGTGAGGAATAGTACGATGAGTATTAGGCAGACTAACGGCACAGAGGTGGATCGGCGAATAAAAGGTTGCAAAAAGCAATCGGATCATGCCAGTGCGTGGGGAGCAACACGTTTCTCTAACCTGATCCACCTTTCTCCCTCCCCCTCTCCCTCTCATTTCTCTTTATTCCCGCCACGCTTTCACTACTCACCGCACTTCTCCACGCACACTTGGCGCGTATCGATCTTGTTGTCCCCTCTGAATATGCTATCCCCTCCCCCTTCCTTCCCTCGCCACTCGAACGGCAAACATTGTTGATGGAGGAGGAAAAGCACACAACACAGCACCGTTCCTTTCCAATTATTACATTATTAGCCTTTGAATCTTGGACCTCCTCATTGCCTTTATGAAATTGTATGTAGAGCATGTTCTCCTATGAGCAATCTCTGCAAAACAGAAACTCTGACTGAAATATGTTGTTTTACCAATATTGCTCATTGTGCATAATTTTTTTCAGAAGCTCCATCGAAAGAGGCCGAGGCAGCAACGATGCTGGGCGCTTTCCCCAATAATTTCGTCATCTGTGGCCTACTGTTCTTCTGCTTCTGCATCAGCATACTGTGAGTTATTCAATATTTTATTAGTTACGCGATTTCATAGAAATTAATAAAATTAATAGAATTTCATAGAATTAAGAATTACGGCCGACAATAGTACAGGCAATATGGCAATCGTACATAATACAGGACATATATATTTTCGCGCCTACGTTGATATCTTTTATGGCACTTCCCTTGATGGGATGGGAAATGCTGGGGAAATAATCTGATAAAACTATTAATATTTTGAATAACACAGAAAGAGCATTTTTCCTAATTTTCGATTAAAAAAATATTGGAAAGTTAAAGAGTACTGTTTTCTGTCGAAGTTTTCTAAAATTCGTAAATAGATTTTAAATTGAAATTTCGCAACGAATGTGCCATAAAGGAGATATTCGTAGGAGTAAAAGAGAAATTTCCTGTACTCTGCACTACCTTTCTCAGGGTCAGTCAAAGTTCATTCGCTTTTCAGTTTTGTCGTGGTCGCCAATTACAATCTTAAACGTATTCTTGAACGAAGAAGAGATCGTCACGATCGATCGGAGAGTGACCAAATGAATCGACTGTTGAGGGAGTTGGATTCTGATGATGAATAGATTACACTTGTATGATACTTTCAATTCCTATCTCAGGGAAGAGATAGCTGTAATTCTTTCTTTTGCTTGTTTGGTGTGTTAGTGTGCCCTCGTATTCGTGTTCCATAGTCTACAGTATCCTACGAGACCTTTCCTTTCTGTGATTTTTCGAATACTCCTCGCTAGTCCCGTTGTGTTTAGCTCAAATTGCTGGTTCTTTTCCACCATTTCATCACTTGTAGCCCAAATGAATTAGGCATTTCACTCATAGCAAAGATATTCCTCATTTGATTCGACCAACTGCTTGAACATTCCATAATCTCAAGTTATTTCACTTTCCGCTACTTGAGGTACTTAAATAAATGATTCTTTCTTTATGAAATGTGAAGATCAAGTGATATGTCTATTAAATTATTATTAAAAGGTTTTGGATACATTCTAGCCATTGTTGGGACGGTGAAGTGAGACTGATTCAGGGTGAAATGTCTGCCTTGTCTTCTCCCCTTCTTCTCAATCTTTCCCTCCAGAGAACAAAATCTTCGAAGCATCCACTCTGGACATGAAGGACGCGTCCCCTGAGGAGTCACCATAGACACCTTAACGGGAAGTGAACGGGGAAATGGCACAGAAAGAAGGGGGAGGAAAGAAGAAGCAAAGGAAGAAATAAAGAAATTGTGAGGAGCACTCCTCTTAGAGACTGATCCATCTGACGTTTCAAGTCATTCCGCTTTGAGACAGTCGAGATCCCTCTCATAGAGACCCGAGCCGCCCCTTCAAGACGCTCCTTCTTTCATTCCCATCCTCTTATTCTCTACCTGCTCTTCCCCTAGACGCTTTCAATCCACGTCTTTCACGAGACAATGCATTGAGATTCTCTCGGTCTGAGTCAACGGGGAATCTATGTTGCTGCGAAAAAATACCTCTCTAGTAACGTACAGTTTCAACAGTCGTCACTGATTGCCCAAAGTGTCCATTTTTGAGATCCGGTAGATATGAGACTAGTGTACGGCAAACAATTTATACTCTCGACTCTTGTGAAAAAATTCTGTTTGTCACTTTTTTATCTGACTCAGATGTGTAATTTGTCTTTATGTTAGATGCACTTTCGCTATCTTTGACTTACTGAAGAATTTCTTTAAGTACTATTAAATTTGGAGGCGTGGCCTGAAATCTTCCCGAGTCTTCTTCTTTTCACTCAATCGGGACTCAATTGGTAATGGAGGAGCGAGATGTGGAACCTCATGTCCACACTCCCTTCTTTCGTCAAAATGGAAACATCGTAGCGGTGAGCAATTAAGCTTTATATATATTTTTATTTTTCAGTTTATGGAGAAATTTTTAGTTATTATCTGTTGTGATATCTATTCTTTGAATATCACAGTTCCCGTTCGTCTCCCTTTCATTCACGACGTGGCCTTCTAATAGATCAATCAACCTCGTGAATGAGGCTAGGCAGTAGAACATTCTTAGCATTACCGATGTTCAGTAATTAGTAAGCTATTTATAATACAGAGTTCACATTAATGAGGTTCCTTCAGAATTATCGCTCTACTGATGATCGAGGGGTTGATCAGTCAGCAGCTACTCAACAAGGAGAGGACGATTCATCTAAGAGCGGTCATTGCCGTCTTTACGTCGTTGGTCTGGCCACTCTTGTGTGCTCCGCCACGACAGCCAATGCCTTCGCATTCACGTACTCCTCGGTACTCGGATCTCCCCAGGAAATCTCCTCCATCACATCTCATTCCATCGAGTACGCTATTCTTTTTACGATATGGGCACACCACATTCACACCATACCAACAATTTGTTTCGAATACACAATCTATCATAAATTTGGAATGTAGTATTGATCGATTCTCGGATCCATATGAAACCGTTGTATTTCCCTATTGGACTAAGTGTAATACAGTCAAAGGGGATAGACCTTAAAATATATATTTTAGCCCGAGGACCGACATGATTCTTCCCCGTTCTCCCGTCATGGGAGTTCTCTATGGTGCCTCTCCAGTGGGAAGTATCCTCGGAATACTGACCTCACTCTTTATCTCTCGCAAGTTGTCCATCAGATATCAGGTACCGTTTTCTCAAAAAAATATTGAGCGCTAATGCCATAATTTAGGTTATGATATGCCTCATTCTTTCCGCACTTCCGACCCTTCTTATCCCCATCGCCTTCGATATGGAGACTAATCAACGGGTTCCCATTATCGCGTAAGTTGAAGCAACAATTTCAGTTTCCTGAAAGAAGTTCTTACAGAGTCCTTCGTTTCGTGCAAGGACTGGGCTCGTCTGTGATGGTTCCTCTCATGATTAATCTCGCCCATCAGTGGACTGCAGAGGAAGAAGCAACGCTCGTACTCGCCCTCGTGTCGAGCCAAGCACAGGTGGGAATGGGAAAGAAGGGAGAAAAGATTGAGAAACAAAGAGAAAGGGCTGAGAGTAGTCATGCAGATTGGAGTAATGATCACTTCCCTCACTGCTGGATTACTGGGAAACACCTTCGGATGGCGAACCATATGCAACCTCAGTGCGGTATACACAGGTGAGATTCCGAATTTATAGCTATCATCTTGCCACTGTTTTTTTTGGATTCAGCAGATTTTTATAAAGATATTCTCCAGCAATCATCTTCGCTCTCTGGTCCACCTTCTACTTTGACGTTCCATCCATGTACTGCTGCTGTCTGGGCGAGAAGGAGAAGGAACTACTCTCGAAAGATGAGCGACCGAGAGCATCAATCTCCCCATTTCGGTTGAAGAACACCCTGTGCAAAAATAAGCAATCACGTAATTGTAGGGCCGTCTTCGGAGAAATGATGAGGAATCTCTCGGTCTGGGCCGTTCTGGTGGCTGCATTCGGAAGTTATGGAGGGATCTCCCCTCTTTTCCTCTTCCAGACAAGCATCCTCAAAAGGGTCAGAACACTTAATAAAAAATAGTCAAATTTTGAATGAGATAATGTTCAGAGTCTCAAGCTAACGAATGAAGAGACTTGTATCGTCGCGTGCATATCGTGTCTGTTGCATCTCGTTATAAAGGCACTAGGTAAGCGAAGTTGCTCCTGAAAATGAAGTGAATAAACCAACTAGAAAGTCCTTGGGTAACAAATATAGAATTTTCTGTACATGAATATGATTATTGAACAGCCGTCTTTTTTTTTAAATAATACTATTTACTAATATTATGTCCAGGTTGCCTCTTCTACTTCAAAGGATACGGTAGCGGCAATTGGAGGACAAAGGCTGTAAATTTCGCAGCGTGCGCACTTACCGGATGTGTCTTCGCCATAGTTGCCAGTAATTATTACGAGGGCAAAGTTAGATTATATATTAGATTTTATGAGTCCCGAGATCAATCATTGCAGTACGCGCGAGCTGGCCTTTTCGCATTGGCACAGGCGCTTTCTGGCTTCAGCTACAGTGGATATCATTGTGCATCCAACATTGTTGCTAAGTGAGTCGTTGGTCAGCCATGATAGGGAATTATGATACCATGTCGGAGAACAGACAAAAAAATTCTTCCGTTTGTGGTGTCACTGACCAAATACTGCGCCACTCTAACAATAGGTTCGCTTCTAGTCGGGCGCCACTCTAACAATAGGTTCGCTTCTAGTCGGTTCTCATCCGACACAATACCGGAATTATTGATAATTATGTGATTATTGATAATATTTTCACACGGATAATTTAGACGATTCTCTATGATCATCTTGTCCATCTTCATTACGATGAGCATATTCACATCGATGATTGAACCCGCACTGATCGCCTTCTACTTCCCCGATCACAAGTGGGATGAGTGGTAAGGATAATTAAATATCTCTCTTCGATTTCGTCTATTGAAAAAAACAACGACGATTATTGAAAAAAACAACGACGTAAGCGGAAAGCATTATTATATTTTTGAGTACAGTCAAATCATAAATAGTCGTATTCAATACTGGCGAGAATAGTACACTCGCACGGCACTTTTTGTCATCAAATCATAGGCAAAAAGAGAAGGCGATTATGATAATTTTCTTGCAGGCGGCTGCTCATCTTCCTTCATGGAATTCTTCTCATCCCTTCGAATGTCTTCTACTTCTTGGTGGCCGATGCTCCACCGAGACTCAATCGTAAAGATCTCCCAGTTAGGCAAAACAGCGATATGGAAATGGTGGAACGGCCTCCTCCCAATGAGTTTGCTGATTAACACATTGCCTTAAATATTTTCTCATAAGTTTGTGCCTTTCCTGTGATGATCTCACCCTGTGCCCTATAAACATTTGATCTCGTAATTGCACCTATTAATTCCCTGCGAAACGGACTCTCCGAGTCATGCATACTCATTAAAAATCACGATCTCTAACCCCACGAAATGCTGGCGTCCACAATTTTAGCACAGATAAGCGCAATACGGAGAGTTAATCTCCTTCCCAAACAATCAATCGTGTTTTCCGTACTACCCTTCATTCGCCCCTCGATCGCCTCAACTTTCTGTACGCCCGGACACCATTTTTGTGCATATGATTTGATATTCTTTGAGATCCTCTATGGCTTTCGGTCGGTCTCATTTGGATAGTCTTTGGTAGCATAGGACTAGGGATGATAGTAGACACAAGGAATGTTCGAAGAAAAGAGTTAATTGAGAGTGATTAATCACTGTCTGCGCACTTCCTTCGCTTTTCAATGTTCTTTTCTAGTGTAGACGAGTGATGTCAAACACCTTTCCCTTTAATACTCATTAAAGATAATCTCGAAAATTGGTGTCATTTTTCCACAATTTTTTATCAGTGGATTGAAGAAATATAGTGACTTCCTTGTATAGTGAAGGAAAAATCGACCTGTCAATCATAGTCTTTGCAACGTTTGGTGACCTTGTCAAGATATAAAGATTGTCTTTTCTCCCTCTTTTCACTTATATTTTTACTCATCACGAGACTTGCTTCACATTTTTACGTGTACAGGGGCGATTGAAAGGAGCAGAAGTGGGCAGTGTCCAAAGAAGTGACGAGAGTGTGAGAGGAAGGGGAAGAGAGGGGAGAGTTCCAAGTGCAAGCTTACTCCCCCTTAGGCTTCTTCTCCTTTTCCTGCACTTCAGTCGTTTCATTCTTTCCGTTTCTACTCTCCGTCTCCTCTCATCGTCTCCATTCAGCTACCTCTATTTGCTTACTCTGAAACTGTGTGAAGATCTCTGGCCGTTCTTCTCCCTTCGGAACCTTGGAATCGGCTTTCCTTTCCTCCTCTCATGATAATCGTTCCCCAATCGCTGCCTCAATAAGTCAGACAGGAAGGGGGTGGACCAACGAGAGAGAGAGAGAGGAGAGTCGATTACATGACAAAGAAGAGTGAGAGAGCACCTAGAGATGGATGGCAAGTATAGTATGGGGATAGGTAGTGACTACTTAAAAGGAATCCATCCTGTCAGATTCACTCGTTCCTTCATCACTTCGCGAAATTTCGTTCCATTTTACACTAACGCGTTCGCCTAGATGCGAATTATTACTCAACCCCTTGTCTTTAGATGTCAGAGAAAGATTCCGATCAGAATGTTGTATTGATCCCTTCGGAGAAAGAAGTTTCGCAGTTTCTTCCCAATGAGGTATTTTGTTTTATAAATGTATGTTTAAAATTACACTTTCAGTCCAAGCAACAATGGCGGATTCCCCACCTGCGCTATTTTATTGTTATTATTGGCACACTTTCGGCATCGATTGGTCAGTTATGAAAACTTTGGCCAAATAATCTGTATATTTTAGGAATTTCATGTTGTTTTGCGTACAATTTCGCAGTTGTCTGTCGAGTAAACACAACGATGGATGTGAGGGCGACCTATGAACAGTGAGCGCGATCTTTGATCTTTCCAAAAATACAAAATGATCTTCAGAAATCCCTCCGATTCTCCAATCATGTACTTTCCTGCTGGTCTATCAAATATCATTTATTCTACGTTCCCAGCAGGAAATATAGCTACTTTGTTCGGATTGATCGCTCTAAGAGGCAGGGTCTCAGTAAGGAAGCAGGTATTGCTTTATTACGTTTAGCATGTTTCCATGTCTTCGCTCAGGTCATGTTTGGCACTGCCGTCTCCACCATAGCAACGGGACTCATTCCCATCGCCTTTGACTACTGGCCGACATCAACACTCATCCTAAAGTGAGAAACAAATGCCGTTGCTAGGACAACCATCGGCTTATCATGCATAATGATATATGGAAGACCATTCACATAGAGACAATTTTACCATGATCTCATTCCAGACTGATCCAGGGAGCTGCTGTGGCTCCGACCATTCCTCTTATCGGTCACATTGCCGCTAATTGGACACCCCTTGCTGAAGTCGGATTCTTCATCGCAATTCTCTCGAGTTATTCACAGGTTGGAACTCGACTATACTCGAATTTTGGCCGCCATGGTTAGCAAAAAAAGAGAAGCTAGGAAAAGAGATGTTAATCACACCGTTCATTCTCAAGATTGATTAAATTTTGTTAAAAGTGGTACAAAAATAAGCAATTTCCGTAGTGCTAGTGAAGTGAATAAGACCACCGAAACAAGCATCAATGAATGAAGATTGCAGGTAGGAATCTTCATCACGATGTCATCTGCTGGACCTCTCTGTGATCTATACGGATGGCGATCCATCTTCTACTTTAATGCAGCAGCCTCAGGTGACTTTCTTATTCTACTGAACGATTAACGGGAACTAGACTTATTCCAAAAGTTCCAAAGAAAAAAGGAGTAAAAGTTGGAAAAGAAAAAGCACTGTCCCATAAAAAATACAAAAATGGCCGATCTTCTCTTTTTCGTCTCTTTTTTCGTGAAGCCATAGACTAAACGCCTTGTGATCGACTCAGCGCACGAAAAAGGAGCAGTTGACAAGTGTGACAGATCGGGTGATAATACCGAGAGAAAGCAGCACAGTGCACGGCAAAGATCATACAGGGATTACTCAGTAAAAATACAAGCGAACAGATGAAGAAAACTGAGATCTTTTATTTTTAGCAAGGTCAGGACAATGCGAAAAGAAATCAAGTAGAAACGAGATGATTGGACCTCTTACACTCAGTAAATATCATTTTTCAGCCGTTGTTCTTTGTCTGTGGTATTTCTTCTTCCACGACACTCCCGCTCAGCACAATCGACTGAGTGACAAGGAATTTCAGATCATCAAACCGAATGAGAAACCAGTAGTTCAGAAGAAGCCCAAAGTACCGTTTAGGTAAGAGTTAAATTGTATTGGTCTATGCAATCAGAAAATTGCAGAGAGTTCTTCAAGAACCCTTCTGTCTGGGCTGTTCTCATCGCAGCGATTGGAAACTACAATGGAATCTCGCCGTTGATCGTCTTCTCGTCTGCAGTACTCAAGAAGGTTTATCAATATTCACCGTCAGACTATAATTTTAAATCATCTGACCTATAGATATTTGAATGCAAATCATTTTCATAGAAGATTATATCTTTTCTCAGGCGGTTGGACTAACCGACATGCAGACCTCTAACTACAATGCCATCTCATTCTTCATGCAACTCGTACTGAAAATCGTGAGCGGTCAGTGATCTTCACATATACTCTCAATCGGTAACTGGTTCGATGGGTATTGATATCACGATTCATCGCACCTGTCAATAAAATTTTGCAAATCCGTCAACAACGCCCTATAGATGGGATCAAGTGACTCGAGTCGTCGAACCCTTCTGTGCTGAAAATCATCACCTCCTCATGTGATGATTAAGCGGTTGAAATGATAAAATGATTGACATTATCTTATCAGGTATCCTCTCCGATCGATGGACTTCCGTGTCTGAATCGTTCAAGACGCGCTTCTTCAACACGATTTCATGCGGATTCGCGGGAGTTTTGATGATCGCGACAGCTTTCCTGTCTGTCGAGAACAAGGTTCGCCTTCTTTCTAGTCATCGACTGTTTTTGGAAGTCACCGAGATGTGGTCAGAAAGCACAAAGAACAACCAAGCATCAAACAATAGTCTTCGATGTAAGAAGCTGAATGTGCGAGACCATTGAACGCCCAAACATCTTTATGCCAAATTTGTGTGACATGGGAAAATCTCACCTATGTACAAACGTTTTTCGGGGACCTGCAGAGTTCTTTCTTCACCTTGAATTTGTGAATACTATCACTTTCCTGACACGAAAACGCCTGAAAAAAACGAACTTTAAAAACATCAGAAAGGCCATCTTGATCATAGCTTATATAAGCGACTCTGATCTGAGAAAGAATCGTGCAGGTGCTCTGCGCAGTGTTCATCACAGTCACTCAAAGTTTCATCGGCTTCAACTCTGCAGGATTCAACAAAGCAGCGATGATCGTGACCAAGTGAGTGATATCAGGGACAGGGTCGGATGAGAATTATACGAAAATATACTTTCTGGCATATTACTGCATCTCACCCCAAAAATTTCTCATTCAAACCATTTCAATTACGACAGAAATTGCTTGAATAACTTGGAAAATCGTACATCATCGGTTACTGTATACCGTACGAATAGAGTACGTACTCATCTCTGAAAAGGTATTCGCATCAACACATCCATCATTCACTTCTCCGATACAGTCCAATGAAAGTGCGGACCATTCCAACCCATTCATCATCACTATTTTGATCCACCTCTAGTGTCTCCCGTCGCGGGGTTTCTCAGCCCATCCCACTGAATCCGTAATGTGAATGCGTAATATGAACCGGCTCGTCCCGCAACATTCCCTTCCCCCTCTTTCTCTCCATTTTCCTCCTCCTCCTTCATCTCAACTTCATAATTGGAGATGCATGAGCCCAGGCTCTCCCGGGTGAGAGAAGGGAGAGATCAGGGGAGATGGAGGAGAGTCCAGCAACAATCTCTCAATTGGCCGCTGCATCGTCGGAATGCATATCATATTTCGTACCCACGAGCCGTCGCACGAGAGCCCTTTTTCCTTTTTCCTTTTGCGACCAGATTCCGCCTTCCTCCCCATCTCCGTTACTCAATTTCGACGAAAGAGAGCGTGCGATCTCACTCGGAGATGTGAATAACGAGTAGAAGAGAGAGAGGGTAATCAAGGACGTCTCTCTCTTTTTCTCGCAGTCAAAAAGAGTGACAATGAATGGGGTTGGAATCGCACTTTGATTGGAATTCACATCGGAGAGGTGAATGATGGATGGGAGAGGGTCTATGTACACTGTCAGACAAGGGGCAATGCATGAGTGGGTACGGGGCTCAATGTTGAACAAAAACATACTATCTTGCGGGCTTGGTTCCTTAATATGTCAGCCAGCATTAGGTCAGGAGTGTAGAGCTCAAAAAAAAGTTAGCAATATTTCTCTACAAAATCATATTGTTTTGAAACCTTTTAGGCAATACGCCCACTTCATCGTCACAATAATTGGCGTGATTATTTCTTCATCGACAATTGCCGAACCATTCCTCGTCTGGGCTGTGGCTCCCGATACAACCTGGGATCAATGGTAGGTTGTTACTGGGGAAGATTCACTACTGCCATTCATCTCGCAAACGCGATTCTCAGTCTCTTCTTTCTAAATTATTTCTCGTTCTTTCTGACCAGAGAAAGAGCGTGGAAAAACGTAGAAAGGCAGACGATTTCTCTGAAAGGATAGCTCCATTTGATGCATTGGAAGCAATAGATTCAACTGTCTATTCAGGTTCTTCCTTCTCGTTCTTCACGGCGCGATTCTCGTCATTTCAAACGTGATTTTCTGTGTGATGATACGGGCAAAACCGGCTAAATTCACCGAATCCAAACCACTTAAACTAGTGGAAGACCAATAGCTCATAATATAATATTTACTGAACAACGTGTCAAACAATATCACAATTGAACCCGCTACGCTTTATGATGTACATCCGGTATAAATGTCTCTCTCGAAGTTCATGCTCCTCTCTATGGTAGCTTCAGTGTTGTATCCATTGAGTCTTCTCTCAACTCCTCTCTTCTGTCTCTTCCTCCTCCCCTCTTCCTCTCTCATTCTCACTATCTCTTCTTCTTCTTCTTGGCTTCCGTTTCCGTCTCGACTTCTTCTCTTCAGTTCCATCACAATTTCGTCCTTGTTCGCTCTTGTCTAGATTTACTCGAGTTCTCTCGCCTTTCTTTCTCCTGTTTTCCTCTTCTTTCCTCAATCGGAAAGGCGTGGACACGACAGGACTCTCACTCTTTCTCTCTCCCGCCACTCCATTCTGGTATTCTGTCGTCGTCACTTTTTCCATGTGAAGCACCCGCCAAACCCTTTAAGTGTTCACTTGAGAGTGGTTATCCGCTAGATTATAATCCCTTTCCTTCCTCTTACTACCTCTCTCTCAGCCTCTCGACCTTCTCACCAATGCATAGCTGCATAATACATGACTCCTTGTTCTCAACTATCCGTCTTGCGAGGGCGAAAGGAGGGAATTCGAGAGTAGTCCAATGGTACGAGAGCCGCTCGGATGGAAATTCGGGAACCGAGTCCACACTAGCATATGCAAATGTGCCCTCGCCCCTCGATTGAGTCTCTCACTCCCTAATTGCACTGTCGAGAGCATGGGGAAGTGAGAGAGGAAGAGGGAGGAAGTGAGATATGACAGCGCCCGGGCCTGTTCTCATTTCCTCATTCGGCTTCACACTTCTTCTTCTTATGATGATGATGATGAAATGCGATAGATCTAGCTAGATACGCTGTTTCGTACCTCTACATTTTTTCAGGACAAAAAGCGGTCTCTGAACGTCGAACACGCATACGAATTATTTGTTTCTCTCTGGACAGAGATTCTATTCCTCGTATAGTCGGTCGGAAAATGGAGTGGCATCATGCATCACACGGCGTGGGGGAGAGTAATTGGTCGAGTCTCTTCTTTGTCCCTACACTATGCCTCACTCTGTCCTAGTAGAGACAACGACGTCGTGAACTACTGCAAGAAGTAGTATAAATGGAGTGTGGAGGTGGCAATTCATCCTCCTCCTTCGCTCCTCTCTCCTGTCATTAGGCAATAGTGGGCGAATACAGAGGCCCCTACTTACTATTTTCCCCTCCTTCTGTATCTCTCGTCTCTTCTCGTCTCGCTCAGTCCTTCCATTCAACACCTAGTCGAAATTTCATTCCTTTTCCCACGTAACTTCTACTTTACCTCGTCGTCGATGGTTCCCACGACGTTTCTTTGATTGCTCATTCTCTTCGAGATTTCCAGCTTATAGATGTAAGGCATTATAGGGCTCATAAGTTTACCATGTTAAGAGATCTCCTGGATTGGAGTCCCAGATCCTTTACCTTTGCCTCTCATTGATATCATGAAAATCGCAAGAGGCCCACTGGAGAGAGAAAGAGAGCAGTCCTCCATTAAGCTCTCTCTTATTTGGCTGCCCAAGGCATAGTAGGAAGAGAGAGGGAGCGGGAGCGTGAGAACCATAGTGAGAGAGTGGACACAATCGAGAGGGCGATTGCGCAGCGAAGAGAGAATGGCAAATGAGGAGAGTGGTGGTCAGAGAGGGGATATTGGGAGGGCGCATGAATCTTGTGGGGGAGGAGGAGGATGGCTATTGAGCAGAGGAAGGTATATATAGAGAGGGAGGGGAGGGAGAGAGAGGGAGGAGGGAGAGAGACGAATGACCGATGTCCAGTCCCAGTCCTGTCTCCTCATTATCCCCAGGAGCCGATTTCGAAACCGTCCTTCATGAATCATGAAATCATTCTCATGAAATCCTTTAATACTACCACTCTCGACAGTATTTACCTCAAATTTATCTTCATTGATATAACACCAGTAGTTCTCTCTTTCCTAACTTATTACCAGCTGTGTTTATCCGATTTTCGACGCCAACTCACGATTTCATTAGACATGACGATATCTGATTCTCACCTGCTCTCGAATTATTGAGGAGTTCCCCTCGAAGCGCGTGTTCCTCAATTTTTCATGCGAATCTTTTCCGAGAAGTGGCAGACTTCTTCTCTCTAATCCCGGTGTTCGCATTAGGAATTACAGATAAGCTCGCGATTAGCGAACCCAACTCTCACTTTTGATGAATTGAGTAAGCTAGAGCCATAAGAATAACGCTTTCGAATTATTCTTGGCCTATGAAATCCCACTAAGCTAGTCCACTTTTTGCAGTGTCTAGTCATCGGATCCCAATTTTTCCCTGTCTGGTTCTTTTTTTCCTTCGGCAATATTTTGAGTAAATAGCAGCTTAACTTGAAGACAAAGAATGTTGTTCATCCCCAGTACTTCTATACGTGAAGGCTCGCGCTACACGTATCATGTTTATCCCTGCTACTTATCAAATCTCTCTTTCATCATCACACTCTTCTACGTCCTCTTGTGACCAGTTCATCAAATTTCCACCAGCATATGCGAGAGAGAGAGACGGAGATGTGGAGTGAGAGAGAGGGAGGTTTGCCCTCTAGGGGGCATAATTGAGTTTGAGAATATTACGAACGGACGGCGCTCGAACATTTGGAGTGGCAACGAGCGAATCAAACATCGAGGGGATTAAACATCCCTTACGATTACTTCAAAACGGAACTAGAAGAGGGACGGTCGGAAATTGAACAGCGCTTTGATAAATTGTCTGCTCAAAACGTTTGTTTTCATCTTCTAATATTTCCCTGGGGTCCTAGGGTTCTCTCACATTCACGATTCCGAAAAAAACAGAGAAATTATGGTGTCACTTCACGTTCTATGGCAGTCGACATTTACCTGTGGTGAGTGGCCGGTGGAATAGTGAAATAGACAGATTGAGGGAGGGGAAGGCAGTGGGAAGCCCCGTTGTGGAGGGAGAGTGGGAGAGAGAGACAGGGAGGGACGGAGGAGGGTGACGACCACAGAAATCGATGGTACATGCACAGAAGAGAGGATAACTGTATGTGGATGAGTCAAATGGTGTGACAGTTCGCATAGCCATTGCTTTCACCAAATATTACGATTTCTTTTCGTTTCTATTGATCATCCGTGGATATGTCGTGTTTTTACCTACATCAGGGTTTTCCGAAGTTGTAAATCAGATAAATCACAGAAGCCCTCGTCTCTTTTCTGTTCTTTGTCATCTGCGCTCGTCGCGCGCCTAGCGACGCTGCATGCTAGAGGTTCTCAAAGAAGTAAGCGATTTTATTTTCAACTATTATAACTTTTTAAAATTATTTTCTAAATTTTTAACTTATATAAAACCAAAATATCCATAATACAAATTGTGTGGCGCCTAAATCAAATAGATTTTCGTTTTCTAAATAACTCTCAAGTAAAGAAATAATATTAATTCATGTAAATATGACGTTTGCCCAAGCAAAACAATAAAACAGCAAATAACTCTAAAACCTTCGTCCAGACGCATTCTCTATTCAAGAAATAACTAATGACGTCAATAATTTGTAGTAGCTGACGAACACTCGCCATGTGTTGGAAAACAAATTATCAGAAAAATGTGGGAACTAAATCTTACGTTTGAATATCCTAAGTGCTTCACTACTCAAGGCCCACTTTCACACTCGAGTTAATGACCATCGATAATTCGTTCACATGAGGCGAGAAAGGGTTAGCGAGAGAGAGAGAGAGAGAGAAGCGCAACGCATTGAATGCAGTGCATTATTTCCCGGGACGTCCTCTATTCTTCGGGTCGCCTCCGTCCTCTTTCAGTCCTTCTTCTCCATCTCTCTCTCTCTCTCTCTCTCTCCTTTCTTCTGGTGCTCTTAAGACCCGAGAGAGGCAAGGGGAGGGGCGAGTATAGGAGAAACGCGCACTGATGGATCGCACCCCCGTTTCCTACACTCGACCAGTCGAGATTCCGGCTCTAATCACTCTCTTGCAGTCACTTTCATGAATCATTCCCTACTTATTCCATGAATTCACCCCTGATATGCTGATTAGCTCCATTGAAACATCGTCACCTCCAGCCAACTCTCGTACACTTTTACCGTAGACTGCCTTTAATCCACAATTACTTCGATTCGCCGAGCCAATTCACGGCTCATGTCTTTAGTGCCTGCTCGTAGGCAAAAGGGCGTAAAATAGGCAAATAAAGCCCGCGCCATCGATCCTCGTTTCTGATGAGAGAAAGGAAAGACGGATGCAGAAAGAGCGAGTCTTGGGTTGGTTGAGTGAAGGGAGAGAATCGCAGTCTGTCTGTTATTGATGCCTCCACTGGTCGTCATAATTCCATCTCTTGCTTGTTCTATCTCTCTCTTATCATCATCTCTTAATCTATCTGTATACGCTTCCCATACTAATCCTCCTTTCGTTTAAGGAGTTCGTCATATGTTAAAAAGTGTTTTTTAAACTTTTAAACGTAGTCTTTTAAACTTAAAAAGGTTTAAAACTTAGTCTTTACAAGCACCCATGGAACTAAAGAACTCCCTCATCCTACCACCACTTGCAGTTCACAGTAATATCACCTCGGGTGTATAAAAAATATAATTCATATAAATCCCGTCACTTTCAGGTTCTTGGCGAGATCAACAGTAAGCTGAGCGTCGTTAATGAGGTTCGGCTTTCTTCTTCCCTCCTTCTTTTTTGCCTGTCTCGATTTCGATATCTGGCCAGTTAACGAGCGACAAGTAGTCAGAATTCCTAGTGCTCCGCCCTCCTTCTCATTACGGCCCCACGAGGAGTGTGTTCAGAGTGTGTGTGTTTTCTCCAATAAATTTGGACATTCTCTTCAGGAACTGAACAACAGAATGGGCGACGGTGCATCGGGAGGGGGCCGACTGCAGCAGGTTCGTATTTATTCATTTATTTATTGATTTATATTTTTATTTACCCGATAGAATGGGCATCTTGATCATAAACCGTGGTCACTTTGCATATCATCTGAATGCAGTATTTGTCTGGAATTTGATTAACTGTTTCATATTATACAAGAGATGCATTCATAGTTAAAGCACATCTTTAGTCCATAAACAATTTATTAATTACAGGCGCAGTACTGTGGCCCCTATCGCCTCGAGAAGACCTTGGGGAAAGGACAAACTGGTCAGTTTACATTTCTCCATTTTAGAAACCACCACAACTTTCAGCAACCATAACAATCCAGAACACAGCTTATTTCTCCCTTTCTTCTCCTTTTCCTCCTCGATTTCTTGTCAGTAAACGGGATCTCGTCCGTTTCTTTAGTGCATTGTCATCACTTTTCTCTCCCTTTTCTCTCTCGTCTCTCCCTTTGTCTTAAGTCCTCTTGTCAGAAACACATGGAGCGTGCGTACACACAGGAGGGATTCTGTGGGTGTCCTCGACGGAAGGAAAGAGAGAGGGGAGGGAAGGGGAAAAGTCGTTGACCCCTTCACTCGTCTTTTACTCCTTCTTCGAGGGAGGGGGAAATCGTAGCTGTCTATGGTGTTTCTCTTCCGTCTCTTCTTCTCCATTTCTTCGTTCTCTCGAGGGAGACATAACTCAGAGTGGAGTGGTCGAGAGAGAGAGCAAGAGGGCCGCAAGACGAGCCCGTCCAACTTCACCCCAAAAACCCGAAATGAGATGGATTTTGCATCGGAATCTGACATCACTTCCGAGAGACTAAGAGAGTACTGTAGTCTGGTTGCAGGTCTAGTCAAAACGGGCACACACTGCATATCGGGAAGAAAAGTCGCCATCAAAATCGTCAATAAGGAGAAATTGTCCGAGTCTGTGTTGCAGAAGGTAAGGAAACAACGAAAATAGAAAATATGTTTATCAAGTCTGACAAGTCAAAAACAATAAGAACAAATCAAGGAAATGAACATAATAGGATTTTATCCGTATTTTGGTGTATTCCAAGAAATTTATTGATCTTTTTGTCGATTTCGACTGTAAACATAGGCCACGCGTAGGTCTCCTGAAACTCAGTTCGCATTAGCGTCAGTGTTCCTCTTCGTACTGCCTCTTCCACGAAACGAACACGATTAGACGGTACGATGCGATTAGTCTATCCCTTCCTTCCATTCCCTCTCCCATCCCTCTTTTTGTCTCGTCCTTGCAAAGGAAATGAATGAAATGGATGACGACCACCCTCAGCGCGCATCGATCAGTGGGAAGAAGAGAAGGGGGAAAGAAGGGCATTAGTGAAATCTCCCCCTCATCGGGTCTTCCCTTTCTCTTCTTCTCTCTTGAGAAGGGCTTGTGTTGAGTGCGGATGTTTCACCCGTCAGATTTACATAGGGAATGAAATGGAGAAAGGAGAGAACTCCAGAATCGAAGGAAAGAGAAACTGCTCGAGAGGAAATATATTTGATGAGTTCACTGAGCCGAACGGCTTAGCAAACTATCTAAGGGAGAAATGAGAGGAGATGAAGACCCATTTTTTAGGTGGAACGAGAAATCGCCATAATGAAACTTATCGAGCACCCTCATGTCCTCCATCTCTTCGATGTGTACGAAAACAAGAAATATTTGTGAGTTTCGGCGAATTCAGATTCGGAGAATACCATAATTGGGATAGGTATACTCGAATATCAAGGGACATGTTTCATTTCTCAGAATAGCATAATTGGAATGGGTAAGGTCGAATGTCACAGAAGCCAGATATAGATGGTATGATTTCTAGGAAATTACGTTGAATAGGGACAAGAAAGAAACATTCAGAATTAGTCAAATCTCAGGTATCTCCTACTCGAACACGTTAGTGGTGGTGAACTGTTCGATTATCTCGTGCGGAAAGGAAGGCTCATGTCAAAGGTGAGATCTTTTTCTGTTCCCTCACTCTATTCGAAGGAAATATAGGGGAAACGTTTTTTTGAGCCATTTGGTGCGGGTACTGGTATCAGTAGATGAGTGTAGGATCCATGCTATTCATAGTATATTAATGTTTAAAAACATATGGTCAAAGGTAAAATTCTTATTTTGGTTGATGAGCATGCTATTCATAGGTACCATACATGTCGTTTCAGGAAGCCCGCAAGTTCTTTCGACAGATCATCTCGGCTCTCGATTTCTGTCACGCTCACAATATCTGGTGAGTCTTTACCCGAGATTCCCTGGAGACCCCGAAATCCCAACGCTTTTCAGTCATCGAGATCTCAAACCGGAAAACCTTCTGCTCGATGAGAGAAACAATATCAAGGTTGGTACTATAACAATATAAAAATCAGGGGAAAAAATACAGGAAAAATTAGCCTGAAGCACTGAAACATCCACCCTCTGTATATTACAACATTTCTTAATTCAAGCTTTTCATATTTATAGAAGATAGATTGTTATTGTTGGTGGTCCATTGCTCTCAACAACTTTGATTTCCTGAGAAAGTCATGTTTGCGTTACATGCCTCATTCCACTTTCCCTCACAGGTCGCTGACTTCGGAATGGCTTCGTTGCAAGTGGAAGGATCGATGCTGGAAACGAGTTGTGGCAGTCCCCATTACGCCTGTCCCGAGGTTATCCGAGTAAGTTTACTATACGAAAGAGATAAGAAGAAGTGAAGGGAAGCAACGAGAAGGGTGTAATTGCGATGATTGTAGGGTGAGAAGTACGATGGGAGGAAGGCCGATGTATGGAGCTGTGGAGTGATCCTATACGCCTTACTAGTGGTGAGCATGAGGGATTGAGGGAACAATAACAAGAATAACGACAAAAAAGATCAAATTTGAAACGAACAAGCAAGATTTGAGATTTCAATGTACATCCTGCTCACTTTAGTTGAGAACATTTAATTTTGTGTGTTGTCGATGATATCTTACCACTACAGTGTTGGTTAGGATCTTCGTTGATGGCTTATCGATTTTGAATAGATCCATCAAAAAAGGTGTATCCACGTCAAGCGATTTTACAGTCAACGCTAGGTGGGACTAATTGATAAGGCCAACTGTTAAGGGGAGGGAGGGACAAAATATAGGGCATAATAATCAACACTAATATTATCAGGGGGCCCTTCCCTTCGATGACGATAACCTTCGGAATCTGCTGGAGAAAGTGAAGAAGGGCGTCTTCCACATTCCTCACTTCGTCCCGACGGATGTCCAGAGTCTTCTAAGGGCCATGATCGAGGTCGATCCGAATAAGCGATATTCCCTCTCTGAAGTATTTCGACACCCGTGGGTGAAGGGATCTTCGAGAGATGAACCCGAGCTGGAGTTGCCCATGGCTCAGGTTGTGCAGGTGAGGAGATCGTCGTTCAAAGTGATATTGTTTCCTTCCTCCTTGATTACTTCCGTCTGTACTGAAACGCTTCACTAAAGAGTAATCACATAATTTACTGTTTCGCTCCGACTTTAGTATTTTTTGATAGATGTTCTCATGGAAATATGCTGATTCAGACGCACGTAATCCCCAATGAGGACTCTATCGACCCCGATGTCTTGCGACACATGAACTCTCTCGGATGCTTCAAAGACAGGGAGAAGTTGATACGTGATCTACTCTCTGCCAAGTGAGTTTACTCACAGAAAAATAGCACATTCGATATACTAATGAGCTCGTTATAGACACAACACGGAGAAGATGGTGTACTTCCTTCTACTGGATAGGAAACGACGGAAGCCAGCGAATGAAGATGATACCGAGGTACACATGTAATAGAATTCCCTTAGAATACACGTAATGATCTTGCTCCCAACTAATCAAGTTCGAATAAATCTAGACGAGAATCGAATATGAAAAGAAAACAAAGCAGAAGAATAGAATATAATCGTACAAAATATAATCTAATTGATTCAGGTGGTCATCCGGGGCAATTCCGTAATCGCCGATCCTCCCAAGAAGAGAACTGACAGTAGTCGACCGGGTAGATACGCTGTGGGCAGTATAGCGGATGGAAGCCCAATCAATCCAAGGAAGCAATACGGGTTAGTTATTCCCTATGATAAACCTAGCTAGATAACTTCACCTATTAGATTCTATAGAGATATATTAAATGGATTTCCATGAAAAGAACGTTTCAAGCAAACTGATTGAAAATTTCATGCGAACACCATATCCCATTACAGTCGGTATAGATCCGGTCGACATGCATCTCTCGGTGGTTCGCCCAGTGGAAGTCCACGAAGTGCGAGAGACGTCTTCACTGCCGCCTCTAATCCATCGTCCTTCTCAGCTCGAGGAGATCGGAACGAAGAACGAGAGAATTCACGAGAGGCCAGAGGAAGATCAGCCACGAGGTGAGTCTATGGATATAACGAATAGAGGACCTGGAGGATATTTTCTTTTAATCCTGTGATTTCACCTTTCTCAATTTCAAGACTTTTGCAAAATATACGAAAATCGTACGATACGATTTATTCAGCAGGAACTCGAGCAACTACCATTACTACACTCAACCTGTCGACCCGGCCTGCTTGGCGGAAGCAGCACGACACGTTCGAGCAGTGCGGCAACAGGTTCGTATTTTCACTACAGAAGAACTTCACTTGGTGTATGGATTCCATCAGAATATCTCAGTCAATACCATTCAAACAGGGATCGAAGTTAAAAGAGGTTCATGCTAAGGAGCGCAACAATGGAATGGACACATCGACGATCTCGACGGCATCAGCCAGTCCCTCAACAAACAGTGTCGCGAAGAGAAGTGATAGCAGAGGAGAGGTCAGATCATCACCACTTTCATTCTCTTGAATGTTCTTTTCTTTTCTCTTTTCATAGTATGCATAGTACTTTCATAGTATGTTTTATCCATTACAGTTTCATTGTAATTTTCATAGTATGTTTTATTAATTAGAGTGGGAGAGTACGGTAGCCTTCTGATTTTTCAAACAAGAATCCATTACCTTTCCTTGCAGAATAAGTACTCTCCGCCGTCGATAATGACCGATTCGATGGCGAGCGGAGGAATGGGATCGACAACGTCGTCTACCAATAGCTTGATATCGGGAGGTAATGGACTTTTACTTCTTTGATCTACTTACTTGAGAATCGATTCCTATAGCGGATTTCCCAATAAACATACATAAATTAAATTAAATCTACACTGGCTAAAAGAATAAGAAACAAGAAATGAAGATCAGTATATATTTAAATTTATTGTTCAGGAGGAAGTAGTAGTAACCAATTGAATTCGTCCTCTGGTCCATGGCGGGCGAAGATCACTTCCATCAAGAATTCGTTCCTGGGCACGCCAAGATTCCATCGGAGGAAGATGAGCAATGGAAGCGATAATGAGGAAAACCAGATTATCGATACATCCGAGTAAGGATTTTTCTACTTTCAAATTCTAGACCGAATCAATTCCATTCCCATAATGATTTTGCCTCGGACAGCATTTTTTATTCTTTTAAAATTCAATCAATTACAACTATCCTAGAACGATCTCCACTCTGACCAATCACAAGATTTCAAGAAAAATCTGCAAACCTCTAACCAATTACTTCTTAGCCTGGTCAAGAAATCATGGTTCGGCTCTCTCACCTCTTCCATCTCCGTCGAGAGAGACGACGCTCACGTTGTCCCTGTGCAAGGACGAACGCTGAATGGAATAAAAGCCGAGCTGATCAGAGCCTTTCTGACGGTAAGAGAGGTATTGATGGGATCAAAGAGAAAAGATCATTTTAGATTCACGAGTTGAGCCATTCCGTTGTTGGTCAGAATTCGTTCCGCGTTGAGTACAAGCGAGGTCCGACTGCTGGAGGATCAGTATTCTCACGAGGTGTCAAGATGAATGTAAGATTGTTTTCACTGAAATTAACTAAAAAAAACTGTTTACCATGGCAGAATACAGCAATATTCCTGCACTTCAAGAAACAATTTCATCTCATAACAACTGTCAGTAAATGCTCTATCCAGGTCGACATTCTACCTGGAAATCAGAACGTGAACGCACCTGGTGAACCGCCAATGTACGTCGTCCAGTTCACGCTCCTGGCAGGTAAATAACAATAAAATCATGAAAACTGTTTACTTTCATGATTTCAGGACCAGTTCGACGCTTCAAAAGATTGGTGGAGCACTTAAGTGCGATCCTACAGAACACCACTCAGCAACAACGGTACGTCCTTGTCAATTTTATTGTGGATAAGTGAGAAAATGCATCCATTACCACTATTAGGCATGCAAACAGTTTAGCCAGCTTAGCTCCAAAACATGACGATAATTAATTCAAACTCCGCGACAAAAAACAATAACTAATATACATCAGAAGTGAGCGAGCCCATCAAGCCGCTCTGATGGTTCGCCCTCGTCGTCTCTCCGATTCATCCGTCTCTTCTGCCTGCTCCGATACTGAATCGGCAGTCTCTGTTAACGCTATCATATCACAAAATAGGGTTTGTTTGTTTTTCTATTCTTAGTTTTGTCATGTGCCAGTGTTGGGTGATCCATTTTTCTGTGGACAACGAAACATCAGTTGAATATTAAAAAAAAACAGTTTTTAGATCATAAAACTATGCGCAAAATGAAATTATTGATATATAAAATTACAGAAAGCGGACACGTCCTCCTCCTCATACATCGATAGGCACTCATCTTCCATGAGATCCGTCGGATCCAACAACAGTGAGTTCTGTGTCTCAATCAATGTCCTTCTAACCATTTTTCCCCTATCGCTTATCGGATAGTTGACTTTTTTTTATATTCGTAAACTACTCTCAGGCTGATCTCCTACCTACTGCATCGTATTAGGCTAAGACGGTAAAGGATCTGAGTGCCAGATTTGCCTGCTGATTACGATATTGACATGCAGTGATGTGTGTACAACGATAGACTAGCCAGTGTGCTCCCATAATACAGACAGTGCATGTCACTCTTTCATCCTGTCTCCTCTCTTTCCGTCTAACGAACACAAGGAACAGTCGCCAACCTATCACTGATTCTGAATGCTCTCTCTCTATCTCTCTTATTGCAACAATTTTGATTGAAATTGTGGTTCGGGTAATGGTCTAGTTACCCATAAGAGTGGAGCAGTGACCATTACTCGAATCTCAATTTCTCCTAGTTTGCAGTGTACATAGACGTCGATAGGACGTCTAGCGTGTGTTACGGTGTGCTAAATCCTCCCTACTACAGTGTAAATAATGACTCTACCTCATCTCAGGTAACTCGTATGCCTCTCCAGCTCCAACTAGACGTAATCAGCCCTCCTCACTTCGCACCACCAACACTAACGGAAGTAGTACCAGTACCAGCCAATACAGCACCACACAATTTCCATTCAATCGAGCGCCCATTGTCGTGCTCAAATCCGAGCCCACCTCGCCTAAATAGTGAGAGATTTTATTCCACTTATTGATAATACTTGTCATCAAAGCTCTATAGAAAACAGTGACAAAGTTGAACGGAAAACAATTCACCGAGACATCACGATAATTTTCTTAGTCTCAGCATGTAATGCAGAGCCAATAGAGTCAATTATTACTAATTTGCAGCAACGATCTTCTAACGCAATCTACGATTTATCCCTGTTCTCGAGTACCCGATCGTCCCACCACTGGCCCCTCCTCACCCCGCGCAGCCGCCACAAACACATTCAGCATGTTTGGGCCGGAAGATGAAGTATAAGTACCGTAACCCTTGTTGTATTACGATGGTTAGTGACCTATTCAACCCCTGTTTTGATTGATTGATGTGTGTATCATTGCCCGTTCCCGACCCTAGCTCACTCCCTATTCCTATCACCCCTATCTCATCGCTACATGTTCACTCATTACCATGTACGTCTTCTCCCTTCTTCTGTTCTCTCCTTCTAGTCACAATTTCCTGTATCTCATACGCATCATTTCTCTCTCCCCGTGTTCTCACCCCATTTTGTTTACTATTCTGAACACGCGAGTGTCATGACTGACTAAGCTAAGTAGTAATTGCAATCCAATGAATTAGATTCAGTGTTGATTCATCCATTATTCAGCAGTAATCGACCAATGCAGCTAGAGCTCTGTATCATATTTCATCCCGTCGCTCGATAACTCATTCCTATCCCCATTCGTTCCTTCCCGCCAAACGCAGAATAGTATCCGAGATCTGATAGTTCGGTTAATAAATTATATTCTCTGTTTGAACGTATTTCGAGGGAAGGGATAGGTCTCATCATTGCACTTTTCATGTACTGGAGTCTCCCATCATCCCGCAAATGCCATCTCATCCTAAGTGTGTTTGAGGGCGTCATGAAAAGGACGGCAATGAGGGCTCCATGAGATAGATATATGAATGCCTGAGATGAAGAGGAAGAGAGAGCGAGAGGGGGGGGGGGAGAAGATGGGGAGGAAAGGGAGAAGAAAGGAGAAGAAGAAGAGAAGGAGGAGGAGGAGACAGCGCATAGCGGAAGCATCGTGAGGGTGAAAACGTCTCCCTCTCAGTTACTGGAATCTCCATTTTGTTTGAAATCGTCGTAGTACACGATGATCTACGACGATGACGACCATGATCTCTTCCTCACTCCACAGGTTTCATTGTTCTTTCTCAAATAATTCTTTTTACCCTCACCGTGATCTTTTTTTCAAATTTACAAATTTTTGAGCAATGTTATGAAATGTGATTATCATTACTCCTTAATAAAGGAGAGATGTCTCCCGATGCGTGTTTGTACGTTTGTCCACTATTGCGAAAGTCACGTAGACATGCCAGGGGGTAAAAAGGCGAGAGTGTCAGTGAAACTCTCTGGGGCAGAGACGCAGAGGAAGCATGTGTGAAACATGTGTGCCCCTTCCCCACTTTATTTTTTGCGAATTACAAAAATAACTGTGTAAAATGGAAGTTCTCAGGGAGCTAATAGGGATCGGGGAGAGTACCATAGATCGGACGGGAATGATGCAAGGATTCCAAATATATTTTTACATTGTCAAGAAAACATGCGGATAAGGTTTTATGCAAAAGATAGTTTACCGATTTGTAAGTAAATTTTACCATCCTTCCCCTTGTTGACTTCCGATCTCTTGATCTACCCGAGTCTCTCTACCTTGACCTCTTCCCTCTCTCTGTGCTCTCTCTATTCCCCATGCTCTCTCGCCTCCCTCGAGAAGGAGAGAAGGAGAGGGAAGGAGACCGATAAAAGTTCGGAAGACAAAAAGTGGAAGGATGGTCAAATTTACTTACAAACCGGTGTACTATCTTTTACATAAAACCTTATCCGCATGTTTTCTTGACAATGTAAAAATACATTTGGAATCCTTGCATCATTCTCGTCCGATCTATGGTACTCTCCCCGATCCCTATTAGCTCCCTGAGAACTTCCATTTTACACAGTTAGTTTTGAAATTCGCAAAAAATAAAGTTGGCAGCTGTAATCAGCATCGAATTCTACCAAACTCGCCTGATTTTAGCTGTTATTCTAACTGAGGGAATCTGGAAAAACTGTTTTCGACGTCACGCCATCTGGAGCCAACGGGACGTCGATATGAAAAATGACTATGCCCATCGTCATCCGCATCCTCGAGAACCCCAAACAACATAGTTTCAGAGAATTGAGATTTTTGAGCTGTGCCAACTCTTGTCCGACTCTCTCGCAAACGGCCTCTTAAGTACCTTAACCCTGACTACCGCATACCTACCGTAACCCTGCAGTAACCAAAATAACGGGAAAGAGAGAACGTTCTAGAATGTTCGAAATTGAAGGGAAGCTTCTAGAACTTTCTAGAATGTACGATATGACGGGGACGGATCCAGCGGCTTCTAGAATGTTCGAAATGACGGGGACAGGCCCGGCGGCTTCTAGAATGTTCAAAATGACGGGGACGGGTCCAGCGGCTCCTAGAATGTTCGAAATGACGGGGACAGGCCCGGCGGCTTCTAGAATGTTCGAAATGACGGGGAAAGGTCCAGACGATTTCAGAAAGTAGAAAATGACATGCATAGCAGGTCAAAGGGTCACACAACCCAGCAAAATACATAACGCGGTGTCATCCAGCCGGGGAGCGCGCCGTAGGCGCGCGGTCCCTGCTGGTATTGAATAAACCAATTTGAAATTAGTAATTAAACAATGGAAATACTCAGCTTCTGGCCCTAGTGAAGCTCGTTGTCTGAATGAATTAGCATCACTACTCTCATAGTTGAGACTAATGCACGGTAGATGATCGCTTACTGGAATAGGCAATTTCCAAGATCTATATTTCTTCCCAGTGTTTACCGAAACTCCCTAACCGTCCTACGTGTTCCCTCCCTTGTAAGGTTATTTTCCCTGATTGACGTCCATTTCTTCTTAGGTTTCCGTCTACTCTGCAACGAAAGGAGGTGCTTCAAGGCACATGATTGTCAATGGGCGAAACCATCGGTACGTTTATGGAATGTGAGAGATAGACTTCTCATTTCACAATGCTCTCCGGGCCTCACTGCCAGGCGAGGTAGTATTTGGCTGTGAGAGATTTCGCACTGCCCGAATGTCATTATCCATTCAGCCACTGGCTGACAACATTATTTCAAGGCAGTAAATCTGAATGGGAATCCACCTCGTTCAATTTCAGAATTGCCGTAAAGATCAAGTGCTCAAATAACGACGTGTATCGCGTGTCCCCAGTGTACTGTAACCTCGAACCGGGACAGTCCGTGCGATTGCAGGCGAGTGTGAATTGCATTTGTAGTCAAGAATATATTGCACGATGACACGAAATATGTGGATATTATGGTCTCACGATCTCTTCCGATACATGCCCAACACAATATCTCCAATTTTACAACTCCATGAACATTTGAGCAATGACATTCAAAATGCCACGTCCTCAGATGGTGTCATCCCATCTCCCCAGTGTATCTCTCTATATCTGACCCTTCACTCTTCTCCTCCCTCCTTTTTCCCTCTTTCATTCAAGTCTTCCCCGTTCTCAAGGGAGTCATCCCAGCGGAAGCAAAACGACTACGCGGAAAAAGGAAGAAAGACAATCTTTTGTTTTGCATCCCAGATTTCGAAGAAGAGCTGCGAAGCCCCCTTTGAGGATTGTGAAAGGGTCGCATGACCAATTGCGCGGGGGAGGACAGAAAGAGCAAATAGAAAGTATTTCAGGTGGTTCGAGATGCTGGATCTCCCGGCACCGATAAGCTGGTCGTGATTTATCGACCTAGCCGATATTCCAATCCGAGAGACGCTTTTAAGGTAGGTCATGACGAATTTGCAGAAATAAAGTAAACGTGCAGAAGAAGGATTTCAGAATTCACTGCCGTTACCTAGACTCAAGTATTCCGCATCACTTCATAGTAGACTTTTCAGAAACGTGAAGGGCGTGACGACTCGGATATAAAGAAGAAACTCATCGGATTACTGGCCAAGGACGATAGAGTCAGTTGAATATTCATGTCTTTAATAATACGAATAGTTCTCATTCGACTTATTGCCAAATATTATGAAAGCTCGTTTTCTTGAGAAATACGAGGAGAAATATGCCTACTTCCTCTTCGAATAATATATGGCATTGTCGATGAGCTAATCCCTTCAAAAACACACATAACACATAAACAATGTTGAGCATTTTAGACATACACGTGCAATGTTACTTCCAGCATCTTACATATAAAATTTCATATTTGTCACCATTTGTAAAAAAAATACAATTGTAGTAAATTCGGTATGGAAATGAGCTCAAAGTAACAATAAAACAGCATTTCTAGACAGCAACATAACTTCTCAATTCATCATATGTTTTGCAGCCGGAAGACGGCACTGCCCCTCCTCCTCCTCTTCCTCTGGCAGGTCCTCCCCGTGAAGATGGCACCACCACCCCTCCTCCTACTCCGTTCATTGATGGCGCCCCCGCTCAGTCCATCACCACCGCCAACCATTGCACAGTGCACGACAAACCCACCGTGGCCGCACTCGCGCCTTCGTTCTCCGTGAGACGCGGTCGCTTGTCGCAGCACCCGCCCCGAGTGCCCACCAGTGCACCGCCACCAATTGGTTTGACGCTTGGAGAACAATCTCGATTGTGTTCAAAAAAACAAATGGCTTCATTTTTCACTTTTCCCCTTGTGGATTAAAAACGCCAAGAAAGAATTTTGTAATGAGAAGCTGTAAACTTTTTGCTACGAGAGCCAAGATTCCTTTTCGGGTCCAAGTTATACTCAGCGCGCCCAGATTCTGTTTACTACCTTTGTTCCATTCAGTTCTCTAAGACTACAAAAATGTTCTCCCTATTCAGTTGCGAGATTTGCACCCATTCTGTTATCGGGCTGAATCAGTGCCAATTTTGGGCCAACACTTCATTCCAGGTATACCGCCTCCGCTCTTCTCCAAGTCTGTTCGTCGCAAGCCCAAAAACGACAAGGATAAGGAGCAGAAAGACAACGGTCCTCCTCCTGTGCCCATCGGTGCGCCTCCCTCCACTCCTCCTCCATCTGGTCCGCCACCTCCACGACCGTCCAATCGAGCAACCAGTGTCAAGAAACGCGCCAAGACTGTTGAGCCTCCCCCGGAGAGAAAGATCACCCAGTAATCTCTTGAGACTGACCCATAAAGGCAGCCGACCTCTTAACTGTCATTCCATCCATCAATTGTCAGTGGGTTACGTCGCCTATTTGTTGTGTACCGAATGAAGTAAAGCGTATTACTCATATCATGTAATTTCTCGGAACAATGTATTAGTGGGTGCAGAAACAGAAAGAGAGTGAGAAAGAAGGAGGAGAATAGGTTGAATCTCCTTGAACGGGGAGTTGGAGGGATTACGGGGTCTCTCGCGTATGTCGAATGATGGATCGTCAGGAGGAAGAAAAATAGGCTGAGTTGGAGAATGGAGAGGAGTAAGAGATGTCACGGGAGATGGGGAAGGGGGTTGACTAGCAGATCACTAACGGGTGGAATTCTATTGTTTTGCAAACTATAAAGGGGTTGGAATGAACGTTGGACGTCCGGATCGGGCGGAGTCTGAAGAACAAACAACTAGTTGATACCGGTGGCGCGAAGATTGTAGTTCACTATGTGAGAAACCGCAGATGAGAAGACCCTGAAATGAAAGTGTTGATTTAGTGGCCAAATTTGAATTCAAAGTAATATCTTCTCATTTTTTATCATGAGATTTCGAGAATATTGAAATGTGTCATTTCAATCCTTTAACAATGACACATTTGACACATTTCAAGGGCACAAAAGAAAGAACTGTGGTTCTGAACATGATGCGGGTTGTCCGAAATTTAATTGGATAGAAGTCGCACCTATCCATGAGATCAGTGTCCGTCGCCCTCGTTGTGAAGGAGTAGAATCGATGCTTACGATGCACGTAATGAGCGAACGTTTTCTGCACGAACTTGCACGCGTCCTCGTCGGTATTATCTCCTGGAATAGAAAAGGCTTCAGTACTCTGCAGGCTGAATGTATTCTTTCTATGAAGTATGGAAAATGAGACGATTATGGATGCATGAGACGGTTTTATTTGGTAAACGAACATACCGCTGTAGTTGTGGAAGCATCGCATAAGCGGCACGGACTTGAGCTTTTCCTTAAAAGAGAACATCTTCAGAGTCAATAACGTTCGAAAGGACGTACCACGAAAATATCGTGCTTATTGAGGAAGAGAACGATGGAGGCTTTCTTGAATATCTCAGAAACAACGAGTGTTTTGAAGATTTCAAAATTCTGCATCATTCGATTCTGAAATTAGACTATTTTGACTGCAGATTCCCTTTTCCCCTCAAAGCACATGAATTACTCCATGTCTCAGATTGTAACATTTTTGATCCTTGAATCTTTCTAAAAAATTGTCTGTATTATGTATATTCCCAGTATAAGTAACAGATAATAAAAAAATCCCACCATGGTTGGATCCTCTGGATCCTGCATATCGAAGTCGGATAGCGCACACACGTACATGAGCATATCGACGTTGTCGAAGACATGAATCCACTTGCGACGCTCGTTACGTTGACCGCCGACATCCACCATTCTAAATATGGTATTATATTGATAATCCATGAATTTCCTAATCTCAGCCAGATTCTCCGAAGACTAGGCTCAGTTTATCCTAATTATAAGTGAGATTTCTCTAGCCTAAGGTAGGTTCGACTAAGCTAAGTCAAATTGTGCAAGGTTATCCTAAAGAAAAAAAATAGTGTACTAATTTGATGTATCTCTCACTGGAAAAACAGCCGTTTGTGCTCGAACTCCAACTCGGTAATGCCGACGGTTCGGAATCTGATAGGATTATCGATTTTGCCTGAAAGATGGGAAGTATCAATACCTGCAGTTCAGCACATCTTGCGTGGTCGGTGCATAATTCGTTTCTCCTATTCTCGAAATATCATCCAAAACACTGAAACATACATCTTCATCCCTTGAATTGGTTCGACAACCTACTATTTAGCACAATCAAGTAGCGGAAATTGAAATCTTCGAACGTAAGTGGCTTGAATCTGATTTGAATTCCATATTCGCTCCATACAACGAGCGATTCCAAGAGGGATTGTAACGTTCTACAAAAAAATTCCTTTGAAAGCGATACAATTCGTGGATTAACCTCGTCTTCAGGTCTAACCGTTTTGAAATACGCGTAGAATCGTTGGATGTCCTCCTGAAATAGAAAAACCTGAATAGAATCCTATGTAAAATTATATTGTCGTTCAAGCTTCCACCTCCAAGTGAGCCCCTAATGTCTCAACGCTCCCTCGTCTCTCCAATTGATTAGTATTGTGGTGCCCGGCGCAGTGTGGTAAACAGTCGCGCGTTTTTCTCTCTCGACTCTGCTCGTTTTCTGATATCCTCAACTCCTTCATCAAGATGGGCGAGAAATCTGCACCTTTCCTTCCCCCGCCACACAAATTTTCCCGCCCGCTGCGGAAGTAAAAATGGAGCAATCAACGCGCATTTTCTCACGCACACAAAACCCCCTGGCCAGTGAAGAATGGCAAGGGCAAAAAGCCCGTCTAGCCCAAAATCGGGGAAAACATCTTACCAGGTGCACACTTCCATCCTAGACACTACAGGAAAGTAAATCAGCGAAATGGCAATCACAGGAAAAGTGGATAATAAATCTGCAGATACAATGAACTGGTCCATGAATAGGTCGTTTCAGAGATTTTTTTTAGTAATGTTCTAATTCTTGAGTGCAGCTGCTTCTACTGATTATCAGCTGGCAATCGGGAGCGTTCATTCAATTTCGCGGCGAGCTCTAAACTCTCAACCAAATGCAAATTTCAATTTTTGATCACGAAAACTTAGGATTTCTTTCACAATCTTTACCACAAAACATCTCAAAATGAATTGACAATTGGGACCACTACAATTTTTATGTCAAAAGTATGAACACTACATAATCCTCAACATTGCTCCAAGCAACCCACTCGTTTATCTTTCATGAACGTCAACTATGCTGGATGTATTATCGAAAATGTTCCAATATTGCGGATAATAAAATTGAAACAGATACCTTCGTGGATATTTCGAACTTGAACTTGAATACATCGCACGCTTTGATGAGTTGATCCACCGCTTCGAGTGCATTATTGTGAATGGTCGTTCGATACATGCAAAGCATCTCCTCACTGAACCCGTTGAGGTGCAAGATTCTAAATATCGAACGATTTCCTGGCAATTCTCAAGGTCAACCGACCTCATCTGCTTGAAAATCGTCGTTTTCCCGCACTCAGATCCACCTGAACCATGTGAGAATTATATTCCAATCATAGAATTCCGGTTATGGATTATTTAATTGTGGAACTCTCCCTTGTAAGTTGAAGACTATAAGGAGCTCGATGAAAATTCATTAAAAAGGATCAAATCTATCAATTTCTCAATAATTATCATTGTTAAGTATGTGAAGGATTATTAACTTCTTCATGAAAGTTAGGAGTAAGAAGAAAAGAAAGGACTTCCGCGAATCGACGAAACATTCTCACCCAACAGAAGAATCTTGAATTTCTTCTGGTTTTCTGCATGATTCCTGGCTAGAGCGGCGTCTATTTTCCTCGAGTTTGCGCTCGATACCTGTAGAGGCTCTCTTGTGAGAATATCAACAACTACAGTTCCAATCGATCCTTGAGATATCGTTGCGTAAATGGCCGATAAACTAACATCTCGCTTGAGAGCTCCTGCTGATGCGCCCATCACTGCTAGAATCCAACCGATGCTCCTCCTTGTGTGAGCGCCGGCGCACTCATTCGTCGAAGCTACAACAAATATCCGGACGTCAACTTGAAAAAGTGCATAAAACAGCCAAGAAATGGAGCGAGAATTGGCGCTTATGAAATGGTAGGGGTCTCGGGGCGGAATGAGAAATTGCATTGAGAGGGGAGGGGCGATTGAGAAGGTGGAGGTGAACAGAGATAAGAGGAGGAGAAGGGAGGGAGGAGAGGAGGAGAGGGGGGAGGAGGAGGGAGGAGAGAATGCAGGTAGTCGTGAGAGCCAAGACTGCTTCCCATATCTGGGAATGTGTAAGCGTATAGGGGAGGAAAATCACGGAGAGGGATTGCTTACCTCCTCCCGGCAGGTAGAGTGGTGAGTTCGCGGAATGGCAATATTTAGCAATCTCACTTTCCGATTACTTGAACGATCCCACCACGGTACTGTCCGAAGTTATTGTTCCTACGAACCCCTTCCTTCTATCTGACTTGCTACATTTGTGGACAGCAGAAAAAAGCCACAACTTAGGGTGTGGATCGATAGCGAGATCTACCTCTCACTCACTGGTAGCAGCTGCATCGAATAGGAGAGCAAAAAAGTCGGGGCAGTCTCTCTTTCTCTCAGTGCTCCGTCTAGTTCCCCCGCCGATAGAATGGGCCGATTCCAACACGGGCGGGCAGAAATTAGGACTCGAGAAAGGATTCCGCCGTCACTTCTTTTTGCACACTCTCTCGGTCGCTCGGTCGACGAGAGAGAATGAAGGGACTGCGGAATCACTTCTCGAGCTCTAGCAGCAATCCAATCTGTCGGAGGTGCGATTAAAGTGGAGAAAGTGAATTCCAATGGATGTGAAGAAGTTGAAAAGTAGAAAGGAGATCTGAGAGCAGAGATCTGTGAAGTTAACAGGAGAAAAGAAGGAGTCTTGTGAGGGAGCATGTAGGTAAGGCTACCCTAGAAAGCATTGGACAGCAGTATCCAGTCCGTCTAACAGCTGGCCTTACCAATGGGTCTCACCTAGCGCTGTCTTACAACTGTAAACTCGCTTGATACCGTTACCTATGCCATAGTCTATGTGAGCTTCAAGATATCAGCATCTTCTCTCGATTCAATCAGCATATCTTAGCTAATGTTCTTTTCTTCTCCTCTTCTCCGTCTTCTTCGTCTTCTTCTTGCTTGGTTGGATGTGAATGTGGATCCTCTCAAATGGGATCTCCATTGGGAACGACGTTCGTAACTGGGCAACGTCCCCCCGGATCCATCCCTGATGCGCCCCCACTCTCAGTCTTTCCCCCGTGTGACGTCCCAGAATAACGAAATAAGCGGAGAATCGAACAAGTATGTGGAGAGTTCTCGTCCTACTGCTCTTCGCCAAAGGTACGGAATATCGCAAATAATCTACTGTACGTGGAGAGCATTATCGTTTCTACACGTACAGTAAAGGTGAAGTTGCTTCCACAATCAAGGCCTTACTAGTACACCACCAGGCGTGGTTGTCTCATGACAATTGTAAAAGCGCCTTGATTGTGGAAGCAACTTTACCTTTACTGTTCATAGACTCAAGATAAGGTGCTAGAGCTCAATAAACGGGACTTGGAAACTACTAATGGAAGTTATTTTAACAGAATCGACAGCGTGTGACTGCTCGGGTATCACGATCAACGGCACTGATCAATCCTACTGCTGGCAGGTTCGAAATCGAGAACTGAATCGTAGCCGGATGTTTACGTAGGGGCCACAACGTAGATAGAAGAATTCGAGCAATGCGGTCACAAGTGTTTTAAAACTACTCCTATGGGTCCCAACAATGTCATACTTTTGGCCGTTTGTCGATATCTTGTCTTTGAGGCGCGCTAGAGCCCGAGAAGTACGCGCGCAACCCTCTGGGAGAGAGGAGGGAAAGGCGAGACGAGAGGGAAAGGGGGCGGAGCCTAATTAGCGTGTGTCTCTCTCCCTCCCCCCGCCCTCTCGCATGCCTCTCCCCGCCCAAAAGTCACAAGCCGGGGAAGCATGCTAAAAATCTGAAAAAAATTCTAAAATTCCTAAAATATTCGAATTAGTAAAATAAGCTTGGTCCGAGAAGGATCGTTCAGTTGGAACATGCCAAAACTACCTATTCCTTTCGCTTAAATGCGAATTTGATCTACTTACTGATAGTATGCATATCTGGGACCAAGCTCAAATGAAAGAGGAATATCATAGCTTTCCATAGCGCTGTCGAACGTCCGATTTGGTTTAGAACGAACCTTGTGACTTTACTTTCTCACTATTGCACGAAATCGTGTCCACACAAAGTGGGCGGAGCTTGTGGGCCCTATGTTTACGAAGAAAAGTAATGTGATCTACCCTCCTCCCCTCCGGTTACAATGAATTTGTATCATCGGGAATCAGTAATCACTCGCAGTTTGGAGCCTATTTGCAACAACTTGCCGGGAGCAAACAACACTGAGACTGAGCGTCGGGGTGATAGGGACATTGTAGCGGAGGCGGAATGGTGGATGGAGAATTATATCAACGCGGAATTTGTGCGAGACACAAATGCTGCTGTGGCAGCTGTATTGGAGTGGGGGAGATTGAAGATGGATGGAGAAGGATATTGAAGAAACACATTGGCACATGTTGAATAAAAAGCACACACTAATTTGTAGGCGCGATTCAGATAACTTTCAAATTCGGAAGTAGAAAGGTATCAATCGACTCGGTGCAATCAAAATGGAAAGTTTTTTTTTAAACAGATCTACCGTAATGAACCAAAATCCACCTATTCAAATCATTCAGAAGCGAGAAAAGTAAATAAAATTTGATGTGGAAAAATAAGTGTCTACCGTAGAGCAATACGAGCGGAGAGAAACTAACGTCCAGCACTTCTAGACTCAAGTAATCACATTCAGAGATGAAATGGGGGTCCCGTAGTAAATGACTTCATCTACCGTATACTTTCAAACATCCTTGAACTTAAAACTTAACTACGCCCCGACAAGTGGTCGGATGAATATTAATTTAGTCCTCACAAATTTCGATCTGGATAAATGAAGAATAGAAAACTGAATAATAGTTGCTGTACACAGTGAAAATTATGTCATTGTGTCACAAACCTCGCTAGAAACAAAATGATGGATGGATCTTGCAATGAGCCACATGGAACTATGGAAACTAAATATCACTTTCATTGTCATTGCAATGTAATTGTCAGATCGTGGATCGCAATGCGAGTACTTGGTCATCGGCAGACGACGCGTGTGCTGCAATTGGAGCAAGAATGGGACAACCAGAGGATAATGACACTCTCAACGCGCTGGCTGGATACTTGAAACCGGTAGGGTTTCGTAACGTTTGTACCTTTTCCTCTCTTTTTTCAAACTAAGTGAAATTTCGTAATATTTAAAGCGCTTTCAGAGATGAACATAGCGAAACAAGTGACGAAAACGAAGGGCGTGAATGAAATCAATACTCAGATCTTCACTTTGCCCGTGCTCACTGGATACGTCGTTGGCAATGCTCAGACGAGAGAGATTGCGATTGTGTGCAGAGGAAATGAGTTCTTCTCCGTTGCCAATCACACGGGAGATCTCATTCTCGGAGTAGGCACACTTTTATTCCTGATTTTATGGGGTTGAGGGAGAAGTCGAGATGTTATCACGGGTTTCCTGTAAGAGTGTAGGAATGCCATCCACTAGAAAAAAATTTTGGTCTCCGATTTCGACGAAAGTTGGTTGGTGGGTACCCTTAGGGGTTAGGAAAGGTCCATCTACTTTTTTCGGTAAATTATGGATTTTATCGATTTTTTAAAATCTAATCTTTAAATGGCCATAACTACCTTCATTTTCATCGCACAGCGAGCAACTTTAGCGCAATAAATTTGTTTCGGAATTCTCTACAAAAAACGACGAAGCAACACAATGTGAAAAAAGTTGATCTTTGGTCTCAAAAATCGATAAAACCTATTTTTGGACCAATATTCTCTTGACCCAAAAGATTTTATTTTTGCAATCGATTCTACGGACCCGTTTTAGGGTAACCCTGAAAATCGTTTGCCATATCTCTGGCCTCCGGACCCCGAATTAGTACAGTGGATTCCCGGACATAGCCGTATTTTTGCGGAAAAACACATTATTCGCCAAACTCGCTTGAACGTGATTCAATCAAAAAGTCATCGAAGTAAAAAATGGAGTTTTTTTCGAAGACTAAAAAGAAAGGTTTTGTGCAAAAACTTCGTACAACTCAGATATTCAAAAGAAAAAAAGATATTCCCGACCATTGTGCCGTTAATCTCCTTTGTCTTCTTCGAACTCTAATATATATATATATATATATATATATATATATATATATATATATATATATATATATATATATATATATATGGGTCCTATATATATATTTAAACCCAGGACCCATCGAACGAAGAGGGATGCGTCTTCATCACGAACGATGACTACATGATGCACTTCGGACCGTGCGCCACCGCCGCCGTTGTCCTGTGCAGCCAACGTAAGTCATTCCCGGTGTTCCTGTGGAAGTGAGCGGTTGGACAACGATGTCTGCGTTAATTACAATCAAGAATACGAAAAATTTGTCCACATTTTCATTCTTTTCAAGCAACCCCCTATTGTAATGTTTCGACCCAGATAAATATGATGTGATGTGATGTGAATTACAGCTGAGGACTCGAACGACCAGTGTTCCGTCGCGCCCACTTGCCCTTCCACGTTTGTTTATATACGATAAGACTCTATAGTATCTATACATATATGTTTCGCAATCGCTGATTTGAAAAGAAAAGTATTTTGAACTAAAACGACATAACATTAGATGAAGGCGTAGGTTAACTAGGATATTACTAGGCAGATTGTCGTAACAAGTGATTGTTGTGTTTTCAGCACGACTCTTGACTACAATGCCACGACCAGTTACAGGTATAGTAAACAAGTAGAGATCAATGGACCAATACAGGGTAATTTCAGGACGACCGATGCGAGTGGGCTCGATAATTGTGAGGAGGTGGATTGTTTTCGAGTGTACTGTTGATTACAGCCTCAATGACATTATCTACTATGACGGGCACTTTCTCTACTGGCTCAACGTTCTCGGCCACGACTGGCAATGGTAAGTATTGTATTGCAAAATCATCGCAACCAGAAGCTCGCACCCTCCCATCTTTATTCATTTAGACCAGTGGAAGCCCCACCATCTATTAATTTTTCGAACTTTTTTTATTCTAATCGAAGTTTTAAAGGATAGTTGGATTTCAACAACAACAACAACAATAACACTGAACATGGAACACCAGTACAAAAAGTTGAGCATGACGACTTCTCCGCAGATTCCATCCCCGACGCGAAGACGACTCTTCTACCGTCGTCTTCGACCAGTGCATCGGGAGGAGCGGGAGGAGCGTCGTCAACGACACAATCGAGCAGTACATCATTCTGAAGAGAGTTGTAAATGCCAAGAAATATAATTTTCAGGTACGGAATGCAGAAAAGGCGGTCTCATGATGTTCGGATGGTGCGTGCCATGGTGGTTGCTGGCAACTGCGATTGCACTGGGTGAGTCACATTTTTTTTTACTAATTCTCATGAAATATAATTCAGCGGCACTGGCTATTCTCTTTCTTGTCTGTTGTCTCTGCTGCTGGGGCGGATGTTGTTGCAAGTAGATCAACAGTTGCTTTATTCACCTATGCTATCTAATGTCAGGAAGAAGACTAAAGCAGCTGTAGTTAGAGACGTGGAGAGAGGTCCTGAAGTCCTCAAGCACACGAAAGCAGTCCAGGTCGATCCGCCCGTTGAGGAACCCAAGGTTTAAACATTTTAAAATTTGTAAATTCTTATAATTAATTAAGATCACCCTTCCCCCTCCTGTCATGCAGCCAGCCGCAATCATTCCAGCACCCATTCCGATCGACTACATGCCCGACAAACCAGCTACTGAGGACAAGGGTAGCTTAATTTTAGGATCTGTGCTGGATGAGAACTTTTGCGAGAACATATCCGTAAAACTTGATGACAAAATATTTCATTGCAGAAATTATGACCGATCCATGGGAGGTTCCCGAGCCGGTGATCATCTATCGTGACAGAGAACCCGAACCGAAGGTGGAGTACGATAGAGAGGGTGAGCATACCATTTGGAATCGAAGAATTACTTATTTCAGAGCGGATGGTCCTTCCTCCGCCGCCCGTGACCGCTCGTTCGGAGGCACCACAGTTCATGGACAGTGAGGATGGTGAGTACGACAGATTGCATTTATATTCCAATTATACTCTCTTCCCTGAACACCCTGACCTGTGAACATTGGATAAATTGGATACTCTCTTATTTTCTACTTGAACTTTTACTCCTCAATTGATATCCAAGGCTCTGTTACCGTAACAGGATCCATGAAGGATAAAATACCCATAAAGTTATCAGAGTGAATAAGTTATAGAGATTCATTAACTGTTTAATAGTCACTAGCATAGCAGTGGGCTCCATCAGGATTTCGTGTGCTTTGAGTACGGGGTGAACCTTACCTTTACCTTCATTGATATTCAGACTCGCCCTCACATCACCGTATCGTCGCTGCTCCAGTGGCCGTGATCGTTCGTCCTCCTCGTCGTCCTTCTCCCGATCTTCCCTCTCCTCGCGATCCCTTCCCTCCTCTGCCCAGACGGGCACTGACACATGAGGATCTGCCTCTACCTCCCAGGTAGGGATGCCCAACCAATTCTAACACCAGATTAATTGACTTTGCGGCCGCTGAGGAATAACAGTCAAGTAAATGGTCAAAGCAATACCAATTACCCAATTATTACGTTTTTCACAAAACTTGACAAATGATTTGTACGCGCGTATGGGAAAATTGACGATTGTCGGAAAAGGCGCCCGACCACACCAAATGCTTATAACTGGGTTCCAATAGATTTCCCTTGCTCCAAAATGGTATTTTATACTTCCAAACAGTTGTTTTCAGCCGACTACAATGAAAAACATAGAAAAGTATTGATTAAATGCATAGAAATCTAACCTAAACTATTTGAGTACGCGGAATTTCGTTATGTCCGGACTAATTTAAAAACGTAGTAATTGGTATTGTCTCTGAGTATTGAGTATTGAGTACTACTCTAAGGGAACCAAAGGAGAAGAAGAAGAAGAGGGAGAGACCGCATCTCGAGCCCGTCGTCTTCTTGCACAATGCACCGCCCGAGGAGAGACCGTACAGGTATATATTTTTAAATTAGCCGTATTTACCAAATGAAAATTTAGCACAAAGGTAAAACATCTCGTTTAATTTTGAGTAATGGGTTTGACTAATAATAATCTTTAATCTTTATCATGTCAGACGATTTTCGTCAGATGAGGATGGGTCGGTATGCTTCTATAGGCGCGCTCCACCAGTTGTCGCCAATAGTTCGTCGTAGATCGTCTCGCCAGCGAGCTTTCGGTTGTACCTTGTTGGATAAATGGGTTTGACTAGAGCTCGACAAATAATTCTGCGGTCTCTTCATTTCACACACTCTCTCGTCGACTACGCGGGCGAGAGAGTATGCAATATGAAGAGACGGAGGTATCGAGAGCTCTAGAGTTGACTCGACAAGGCCAGCAATGGCATAATAATAAAACCTCTTCTCTTTCAGGGAGGAAACCCTACCACCACCTCCACTATCTCGTGGTCCTCGTGCCTTCCCTCCTCCTCCACCCGTCTCTCGCTCTGCTACCATCCAGGACCGTCCGTTCCCTGAACAGTTCAAGTCGCCCTCTCCCGTCTTGGCTTCTCCGGCTCCGAAGCAGAGTCGGCTTCTGTCTCCTCCTCCTTCCTCTGATAGACCATACAGGTTAAAATCATGAGTCATTTTCGCAATCGAAAAAACAAGACAGAGGCTCAATTCCTCGTGTAGTATTGAATACTCAACTTGTACCTGACTCGAAGAATCTTTAGAGTCAAACAAAACTGTAGTCTTCTTAGTGAACTTCTCCCTTATGACAAGAATTAACGAGTATCCCCTATTCATAATAATACTTACATGTTCAGGGAGGAAACCCTGCCTGCTCCACCACCTGATAGAGCACCGAAGAGAGACAGATCGCCCGAGGTTCCTGAGGTAACAGAGAGAGAGATAACAGCTGGCATTACTAGTTTACTAGGCATTACTAGGCATTACTAGTTTCATTCTGAGTTAGTCGCCCCATTCCGACTGGTTGGTTCGCCGATCTCTCCGTCTCCGCCCAACACGGAATTGGCCATCCGTGGGCGTACGGCCAACCATGGGTCTACCGTTCTTCTTGGCAACCATGAACGTCCTCTCCCTCGCTACGGACGGGAGATTGACGCTATTCGATCAAGCTGTCATGAAGATAAAGGCTGACGTAATCGGACTATGCGAAGTGAGAAGAAAGGAGGAAGGAGCAATTGATCTGACGAGCTCATCTGGCACACTCTACCAGACGGGACGCTTCGGGAATCGATCTGCTGGCTGCGGGTTCTTCGTCAGTCGGAGGATGAATCCGAAAGTGGTGAGGTTCTTGACGATTTCGCCCCGCATCGCTCTTTTGGATTGCCGCCTTCCGAATAATGTCCTTCTCCGTCTAGTTCAATGCTACGCACCCTGCTCAAACCATAGCGATGATCAGTACGATGCATTCCTTAGCGAGCTTGAATCCGTATTTCGTCAAGTGGTACCAGGGCAACGGAAATTTCGAAAAGTGTACAGAGTGATCATGGGCGATCTGAACGCACGAGTTGGGAAAGCGCTCCCAGGGGATACTGCTATTGGGAAATTCGGATATGGGGACAGAAACGATAGAGGGGAAAAGGTAATTACTCTATGTGAGACTTTGCGCCTTCGCATAGGTAATACTATGTTTCAAAAGCAGGAAAGCCATTGCCACACCTGGGTTTCACCTACTGGGACCACAACTACCCGTATCGATTACATTCTCTATCCACGGGACTTCCCTGCTCTTGATGTAGATGTAGTTAATCGGATGGACTTCACTTCAGATCATAGAATGGTCCGGGCCTCATTCAGCGTGGAAGGGAGACCGCTAGGTCATCGTGGAGGAGGGAAAAATGAGGTGGTACTAGTCAGGGACCAATTCAAAGATAACCTTGTACGCTCGATAGAGGGGATTCCTGTGGGATGTGACTACAGTACTCTGGTTAGCTCAATACAACAGGCTGCAACACTTTCCTCTACGCCTGCTCCAAGTGTCCCTCGGTTTTCTCCTAGAACTAGGCAACTGTTCGCGGAAAGATCAAAGATCAAAGCCACAGTTCAAGGGAGAGATCGGGTCCAATGGGTAGCCATCAACAAGGCGCTCCGGGGTAGCTTACAACAAGACGCAATAGATCGGATGACTAGAATGGTGGAAAAGGCAGTAGAAGAGGGAAGTAACTACAGTAAAGCGATAGGAAGTCAGAGTGTCGGGAGAGAAAGAATTGTCAAAATGCAAGGTGGAAAGGGCACAGTCACTACCCAAGCTGACCTAGAAGGAGTCTTTAGAGAATACTACAACAAACTCTACAAAGGGGAGGGCGGACGAAACTACACAGTGAGAGAAACAGAAGAGGAATTCATTCCCATTGGGAGAGACGAAGTGGAGAGTGTTCTAAGGGGATTCACATCCGGGAAATCGCCAGGGGAGGACAGGGTATCCGGGGAAATGCTTAAGGCAGGGGCTGAAATACTATCACCATACCTCACTGCAATATTCAATAAAATCCTCATCGAAGGTTTTATTCCACAGGGTTTTGGGGACAGTAGAACAATCCTCCTGTTCAAGGGCGGGGACAAAACACTTCCTAAGAACTACCGCCCCATTTCCCTTCTCCCAGTCATCCAAAAAACCCTTACCGCCGTTATCAACAATAGGATTGGTAGTTCACTCGACAATCTTCGGGCAAGGGAGCAACAGGGATTCCGTGGTGGTCACTCAACAGTAGACGGTATTTTCATCCTAAACACTCTCATCGCAAACTGTCGGGAATTCAAACGCCCCCTCTACCTACTCTTTCTCGACGTAAGCAAGGCTTTTGACTCTGTTCTATGTGATTCTGTCCTTACTGCCATGGAACGGGATGGAGTTCATTCTACTTTCATTCGTTTCCTCCAATCACTCACAGTTCAGAGTAAAAGCTCTGTGGTCGTCAATGGGAAGGGAGTAGAAGTAGACATCGGGAGAGGGGTCAGACAGGGGGATGGTCTAAGTCCGCGTCTATTCGTTGCCGTCTTAGATACAGTATTCAGGGGACTCAACTGGGGAAAAAAGGGAATTTGCATTAATGGAGAATATTTATCACATCTCCTTTATGCAGATGATTGCGTCCTTATTTCACACGACCCGCGCCAAATTCAATCTATGTTTCGGGAGCTGGAACGGGAACTACTAGCGGTGGGACTCTGTCTCAACGGAGCAAAAACTGTCGCTCTTTCAACTATTCCTAACAGCAGACCGGTCATCGTGGCAGGGGAAACAGTAGTAGTAAAAGACAAAGTGGTTTATCTCGGGCAAGAGGTCACAATGGATTCAAATCGATTCAAGGGGGAAATTCACCGCCGAGTAAGAAGCGCAAATTGGGCTTTTTCCAAGTACTCTGAATTCTTTAGGAAAAGAGGATGTCCCATGGTATTAAAAAAGCGCCTATTCGATGGTGTAGTTCTCCCCGCATTCCTATACGGAGCCGAAACATGGTATCTTTGTAAACGAGACAAACAAATTCTTTCCGTTGCCCAGCGTAAACTTGAACGAAAAATGCTCGGCATTACTGTACTTGATCACATTCGGAATGAGCACCTGCGTAGTATTACAAAACTGAAGGATGTTGTGCGAGAGGCGGAAAAGCGTAAATGGATGTGGGCTGAAAGACTCTCGAACTTCTCCCACGAAAGGTGGAGTCTAAGGATTCTCGAATGGACTCCGCAAGGAAGAAGAAATCGCGGGAGGCCACTGAAACGTTGGAGAGACGACTTTGTCAATGCCGCCGGTCCACAATTTCTTCAACTCGCACGCGACCGTACTCAGTGGAGAACTCTTATGGCAACCCAGCTGAGATCCCACCATTAACCAGCTGATAAAGTTGTTTAAATGAAATGAATGAAATTACTAGTTGGTCCTACCGGCCGGTTCCTTGCGACTGTATTGACATGGATATACCTTTACATTTACCTTTCTCCTGAGGTTCCTCCGACCCTCGTGGTCCCTCCTCCGAAGAGACCTCTCACGAGAGCGCCCGCTAATAGACCGGTGATCACTCAGCAGCCGGAGCCGCAGAGGAACGAGAGAAGACCTGCTCAATTTCCTCCGCCGTCTGCTGTGGTAAGCGTTGACACTATTGAATGTGTATGATGTAGGAAAATATAACAATTTTATTCATACTTTCTCTTTTTATTAATGGCTTAGGATAAAAATGATACAGAAATGTGGTTGGATGTTTGGTATGTATGCTGGCTGTATTCCAGCCCCTTCGCGAGTCTCCTCCTCTGACTAAGCCTCCATCGGACAAGCCTGCTCCCGCTCGCAGTTCTTCAGGCGGAGATCGCCCGGCGGCTGCTGCTCCTGTGAGGTAATGAACAATGACAACATTACAATAAGGAAGTGTGACGAGGCAGCTGCGTGATACGTTGATAGGCAAAGATCTGACTGTAATTATTCGAAATACAAATAATCAATTAATGATGTTATATTTTCTAAGAAAAGTGTACAGAGCTCGTTCCTCTTCTCCTGCTCGTGGTGCACCCGCACCCCGTGCCACATCGCCCTTCGCGCCCAAGCAGAACTCGGGTACGACCGAAATATTATATTTGATTATTCTCCAGAATTCATGGCGTTCTGCAGGGGAACGGAAAAGAAACAGAGAAAACCGAGAGTTTGGCGATAGTACTTGTGAACTTGTGAAACTTTGCTGAGATTGCAGTGATAATTCTCACAAATGTTTACAGTCGCTCCGGCAGCGCAAGGAAGTCTCTTCAAGGCAGCACCATCCAAGTCCGAATCCAATCTGAGAGCAGCCAATGGAAAGCTGGGAGGGGTCAGTTTCAGAACCTCCTCAGCCTTCGAAACCCTTACTATTTTGCACACTGGTGGAATGCTACTTGTGAAGAATTCCAACTTATCCTCATCTGAGTGCTATTGTCTGATATGAATAAATTATAATTATAATATTTATTATTAATTGTAGGTGGCGGGAGGTCACGGCGAGGTTCCTCGTGGATGGAAGGCGTGGAGTCCGAACGCTCGAACCTTCTCGACCAATCCCGGAGCGGATTTCTAAGACATCAAACCAATATTATACTTAGTTTCTTTGGGCGTAGGTGGGCACTTATTCATGGTTGTGTAATAATCTCGCTAGGAGACACATAGTAACGGCTTTTCGATGTGATTTCACGACTTTGTTATTCTCGTTTATCGGATAAGATATGATGGTGGTAAAACATCTGGGAAGGAAAATGACGGCTGAGGACAAAAACCGATTGTGGGATGATAGGAATGCCATATTAGACACCGTTCATGATAAAGTCGTGTGAAGTTTGACTTGTTTCGACTATTTTTGTTTCGAACTCTTGCTTGATTTCTCATTCCTCGAATTCTCCAATCCCGTGAGCGACCCTTTCTCGTTTCCGTCCGTCTCTTCCGCACTGATAGCCATTTCTCATTCGGAAAGCCCGTGATCGAATCGTCGAATTCGTCTTTCCCTTTCCCATCACATTGAATGCCCTCTGTCCGTCTTAGGGAACCGCTCATTATGTGGTGAAGAGAGGGGGCTGTATCGTCACTGGCTCCCCTCACCCACTCTCCCCTGATGGCCCATAACAATTACGACGTCCCGTTCCTCCATCTCCGATATTCACTCCTAATATATGCATAGTACGGTAGGAAATGGGAACGAGAAGGAGATACGGTTTAATGAGAGCCGCGAGTCCATTCGGGGGATGGACGATTTGATGCTTCCTTTTCCCTCTAAGATGGACGAATATCGAAGGAGGAATGAGGAGGAGGAGCCAGATGGGGGAGGAAATAACAGGAGATCATATGAAGTGGACACTTTTCTCGAGATGACGGCAGTCTGAACAGCTCTGTGAACGCTTTTTTACCTAGGAATATCGTCCAGTTATAAACTCTGCTAAATATTCTTATTCGAATAGCCATTGAATTCTTTCTTTTGAGTTCTGAAAAAAATATCAGTTCCATGATTGTTCTATAATCAACATTTTACTAAAAAACGTAATTGTGTTATCCTGAATCTATCCATATCGAATATGGAACATCATCATGCTTAATTTGGAGTCTGAAAACAGTTCTAGACATTTCACGTCCTTATCATTCGAATCTGGCACTACTTCATCTTTTCCTGTCACCCTTTCGTCTCTCAATTTCCTTCGCGACCTTTTTGTCCCGGTCTTCTCGAGTGCTTCTCCTCCCTTTTCGTCCGTTTCCTAGGCAAATCCAAACTCGCCTCCCCTTCTCTTCTATCGATACGACTACTAGTATCCTTAGTTCAGTCATACAGCGATTTTTTGCCCGAAAAAGGGGGCGGAGCTTAAGGGAGGACTGGCTCCTGAGACTGCTCAGTCCTCAGTCCTTTCCTTGCGTTGATGTTGAGATGCCCTCTCTTGTCCTCTTCCCTAACCAAACTTCCTTAACTTAACCTACGCTCAGGTAATCACTTGACTCGACGATGCGCCCCCTTCAATCCATCATTCTTCTCGCCCTCCTTCTCTGCTCCATCGTCGATGCAGCCTACTTCGTTGTAAGATATCTTCCTTATACTACCGCTACCGTAGATTTCACACTTAGAGCTGTTTGCTCAACAGGCCTGTATTAGAACATTCAATACGCCTATACACTAATACATTTACGCCTACATTGGCTGATTTCTCTTCAGCGTGGTGAAAGAGCGAAGATGAACCCTTTCCTGGATTCGATGGGCAAGCGAGGAATGAATCCGTTCCTCGATTCAATGGGAAAGAGATCCGATCGCACCTTCGAGGAGCTCCCTACGGAGAAGAGGTGTGCCATAATATTCTCTTGTCAAGATATATTACAGATTGATCTCATCAGACAATGGGCCTGAAAGTAGGAAACATCATTAGGGGGGTCTTCGTAGTCACTGATAAAATTTAAAGGGATAGTATCTTCTCCGGTGCAAATATGGGCAATATTCACTTGATCAAACGTTCAGAATAGATTCGAAAGAAGGATTCAGCTGGGAAAACGAATTGTAGTTGTTTATTTTGCAGAGTGGTTTCATAACTAGAAAAATGCTGACATTTAGATTGTAGTGGAATATACGGTAGTTTCGCAATCTGAAATAGACATTCTTGTTTTGATAAATCTTAGTTCTCGATTGGTGAAGACCGTGTGGGATCTTCCAGTGTAAGGAAACGCACAATTCTGTCCACCTCACTAGTCGCTATTGTTCCTTTGGGCGTGCTGAATAGTTCAGGAGTCTCTTCCGCTTCAGACTTGCAGGCCATACGTGTCTTGGTTATAGGATTTGACAAGATTTTTTAGCAAGATTTTCAGGATTTCGATGTAACCAGTCCTTTGATTATTTGATGTGAAATATTAACCTTCTTCAGATACTTCGACTCGCTCGCCGGACAGAGTCTCGGCAAGCGAAGTGTGCGACTCGCCTTCGTTCCCTATGAATAGACTCAAGAGATCAAAGATCAGAGACACTCTTCCACTCTATAGCCGTCCAATTCTCACCTCTCCATCTCTCCATATTGTCACTCTTTTCAATCGATGAATGATATGCTTGTTTCCACGTTGTTATCGTTCTTTCTCTCTTTGATCAATCTACAGAAATGGCTGGAATGATGCAACAGGTGATATTTGGGCATAAGTGAGCGAGAACTTCTAGTTTTCTCTGAATGAACTGATAGACTAGGTGGTCGGCGTAAGGAGAAAGAAGGATATTACCGGAAATCTCCCCAACTTCCGCAGTTGTTGTCATGGAGTGGGCTGATATCCGTAGGAAAAATCGAAAATTGAGCGAAATCAAACTGCAAAGAGATTGACAACAATATGAATTGAAATATTCCCACGCTTTGGTGCATAAAAGGCATGAAAATTTAGAAAGAATTCATTCTATGATGATTCGCTATATCCTTTTCTTTCTCTTTTGCTACATCTTCTGTGCCTCAGCCCATCCGGTCAACGGAGAAGTCGGGTAAGTCGGCAACAACAGCTATGCTGTTTCGGTAGGTAGAAACATCGGATTATCCCAGCGTGCATGGGAAATTTTACTATTTTAGTGGTGTATGGTGCGATAGGAGCCACTCCGGAGGAAAAGTTTTAATGAAGAGTAAAGATAAATGTGTTCAGAGCAGCTGAGAATGAGCCACAGAAAGTGCCTGCTGCAAGCAATGGCAAGAAATCCCGGGATATGCCTGACTGCATTGAGAGGTAACATCTTAAATTTGCGCGGTTCGTAAGGGAAGGTCGCAATATCGATATGGATCTAGCGGGATCGAAAATGGAGACAATTCTAAGAACATCTAAGTCGTTAAAACCAGCTAAATGCTTTTGAGAACATATGGGCCCTTATATGGGGAGCTCCGATTTCTGCGAATATATTCCATATATGTCCAAAACTCAACAGCTCAGGTGTTGCATTAAACAGATTTATAAAACATAGAAGTTCTTAGAATTTTCTCCTCTTTCGATCCCGCTAGGTCTCGTTTCGTTACTCCATATCGATATCGCGAACATCCCTTGTCAGGCCCTTCGACATCTTATGTGGGGGTCCTTTGGGTCGCCGTCGAAAACGGACCATTCCTGGCAGAATCGTCGAGATGCAATCCGGCCCTCACATTTCCGCCAGAATGAAGCGTCAGCAGAGACATGATTCGATGAGAAAGAGAAGATCGATGGCCGATCGTCCGAAAGAGAGCTTTGCCTTTCAAGATCATATCACTGCCATTCCATCAATTTGAATTCAATGATCAATAAATACTTTTATGCCCTACACCATTCTAACATTGCGATTTCACTCATAACGCATGACATAAAAGGTGATGGTAAAGGCGTATCAACGATTTTACAGTCATATCGCAACGGCACCGCCTAGTAAGGTCAGCAGCTAGGTAACATCAACTTTTATCTCGCTCGAAGCCCAATATCCTCCACCCCAAACCCTGCGCACTTTCGCTTTTATCCAGTTTTGAGTCATGCATGACCATGGCACGATCGCGTAATCTCCGTCAGAGAGGACAAGGGATAGAGAGAGAGGGAGAGAGAGAGGGGAAGGGAGTAATAGGCCGTGCCTTCGAGGGGGGGGGGCGCTCACTCTTACCGGTTCCACGCCATAGCTTACTCGAGCATCATCCGGCCGGTTTTGTTAGAGAGAGAGACTGTATTCCCTCTCTCTCCCTTCCTCTCTCTCTCTCTCTCTCTCTCTCTCTCTCTCTCTCTCTCTTCCTCCTTCAAGCTACAATACCTCTTCCTTCCTCAAGATGAATAAATGTGCCACGGTTCTCAGATTATGGAAGCGAGAGAGAATAAGCGAAAGGATTCGATTGTGATCGTTCTTATTCCCATTCTTCCGACTGTTTTGAGGGGGGTGGATCGGGGGAATAAATTGTCGCTACTTGCGTAAGCTTTCCCTTTTGCTGCCATGGTCTGGACTGGCACAGGGGCACTGTTCGATGCGCAGACGAGATAACGGAAGTACTACCCATCCTCCCATTTCCTCTCCTCCATTCCTCCTCTTCTTCCACTTCCTTTCCATGTACACTCCTCACTGCCAATGCATTGTATCGCATCACAGCTTGATATGATACCAACCCGTCTCGCAAAGTGTATCAATTGGCTCTCATCTTGCGCGAATTGAGGTCATACTCGGATTTCTTCTCCTCAAGTCTCGAAATGTCTCTCTCCTCTCACTACATCTTTATCTTTATCTTCTCCCCTTCCCGCTCTCTCTCCCTCCTCTCGGTTCTGTTCTCCTTTCAATTTAAATGAGCAAATGCTGGGCGAAAGTGGAATGAGTCCACTCACTTTTGTTAAGGTTACACACACGCTCTCACTTTCTCCACTTTTTTCTCGCCCGTGGATCATGTGATAGCATCCTTTTACATCACCGAAGAATCCGTCTTCAAAGGCAGTTAAATCGTTTTTTTCAAGGGTTGTTAAAGAAGTAAAATTTTCCGTTGCGACTCACACATACCGTAGTGCAAATAGACTATCATTTCTCAGGAAAGTCTCAATCTCGATTGACTCTCTCTCTCGCTCTCATAATCTCGTTTGCATCAATCCACTTATCCATCATCTTCGCACTTCTTCATTTCATGTCGCCCAGTTCGCTTGTCTCTTCTCCACTAAATCATCAATCGAGACAACTTTTTGCCGGCCGCGCCAAAGCAATCGTCGGACACTTAGATCAGTCCTCTCGAATATATCCGTCCCAAGATGATTGCTGTTCCTGCTTTTTGCTACTCTCCGAGCGATAATCGAAGAATATGCGATGATTTGCGACAGTCTTAATCTTCCATGGGGAGAATCTCACATACTTTCGCAGCAATGACATTAATTCGATCCGCATCATCGAAAATGCTCATTGTTTTCTCCATAATCGCCGAATGTGTAGCTAATAGTTATAAGATTGCAATGATCTGCCTCTGGAATATCCTGGGCTTGCAGTTAGATCAATATTGCAAATACTTACCTCTGAATTTCCGAACTGTTGTTGCAACACAATCAATAATTTGTCAGAACTTTATGACTGATGTTTTGTTCATTCTATGAGATCGACCATCAATAAATCTAAACTCCAATGTATCTTGCAACTCATCCAAAATTTATCCCTAGCCTGCCTGTTCTCTGCCTCATGGTGATTAAGTGGTCTGCTTGTACGGGCTGTTTCACTTTCTTAGCCGATTTTTTTGATTGAACGCCAGTCAGACCATGCTCTATCTTCGTTTCGAAATGGTCACTTCAAATCATTCTGCAAATAATTTTGAATGAGTTGGTTCATAAGCTGATGATAGTGAACGTACTAAATTAGGATCAATTTTCGCTATTCTATTGTTCTACAATAACAAAAAATATTGTCCGAATTTTCTCATCATATCAAATGCCTAGACTGCGTAATCCCTGTACTTCTGCTCTTTCGTCACGATGATCATCCATTTTTTTCAAAAGACCAAAAGGGATGGCCGGGCACCTTCTCATAAGCCTCTTCATCCGATATCTAGTAGTCCTCTGCGAACTAGCCGATGGCTCACAACCAAAGAGAGATTCTTCTCCATCTCTTGCGTGGACGCCCCACTGTGCACGGCTAAGGGCTAAGCTGCTTCAAACCCGTCCAATCTCTCTCCCTCCCTCCCTTCCCCCTATCCTCCGCTCGACCCCCAGAACACCACCACCCGGTGCGATCAGCCCCCTCATACAACCAGAATTTCTTGTGGCCCAGCCGCGTCAAAATCCAATTAATCCCCAGTATGCCCCAAATCTGAAGGAAGATCAGTAACGCCAGCTTACTCCTTCCACTCCATTCACTCTCCATCCTCAGTCACTCAGCCTTTTTCATGCGTTGCAAACGGTCAGGAAGCCGCAAATCCTCACTATGCTATGGTATTGTAGGACTATTTGAGTCCCCTATGCCTACCTCTCTTCCTAGTTCCCGTGAGCGCGAAAACCAGACAGGCAAGAGAGAGAAGGGAGATGCCATGGGCAGATATTTCACCTTGTGAGAGGGCGCGCACTCTATTACGTTACTCTCACTTTTCCCTCCTGTGCGCAACATAACTCATTCAATGGCCCACCCCAGTGACTGTCTCTTTCCCATTCACCTTGTTCTTCTTCTTCTTCTCACCTTTTGACCGGTGGCAGTCAGCCCCTATAATCATTTCTGTACAGTGAACTGAACCAAAATCTCCCTCATCTGTTCCTTTCCTCCCCTCAATCCAACTTCATATCACCACCACCCACTGCTGGCTCGCCTTTCAAGTTCTCGGCTCTCGAATCACTTTCTTTCTCGTCTCGACCCTCTCGATTTCCCGTTGTCTCTCCTCTCATTTGAAGGATCTCGATCGGATCCTAACTCGCCCATCATCGCGCATTCTCTGAGAGTTCGGCTCGAGGAAGAGAGAAAGGGAAACTTTCCCTCTCGAATATATCAATTCGCTTCCCCTCACTCACTATTATAGTCGGATTTGGCAGAAGGGCGGAATAAGTGACCGGAACCTCTCTTGAACCTCTCACTCGACTTCAATTCTATCAAAGGTGAGATGTATATCGATCGATGCCCTAAGGGGGGCTCTGCCACTATTACTCATGTTCCTAATCGTCCAGTCCCTCTCCCTCCTCCTTCCATCTTGGCCAGTTTAATGGCGCATATCTTCGCTTCGCTCTCCTTTATCCGCACTCTGTCCTTGTAGAGGGCTATCGACTCTCATTGTGACATCTGCCCAGGCCGTTTAGGGTTACTAGATATTCGAAATCACGTGTTATTGTAAAAAAAGCGTTTAAAAAGCGATCTTAGTCATAATTTGTGATCAACTTTAACACTTATGTACGTTTTAAAACGAATTTGTCAAGATGTATGCTAACTGTGATTGCAGTACGATAGTTTAATCTGGTCAATTGCAAAAAGACTCGACCCACCCCGTTTCCCTCACACTAATTATCTCGTCTTCTTCTCACAACTTCTTTGCTTGTCATTTGCTTCCTCCGACCAGTAGCCTTTCCCCCATCATAAAACGACCCGGATAGTGTGGATATTCTCATGCAAATTCTCATCTCACTCTACCAGTCGCTCCCTTCTCACTGAATGAAACACGCGCCTTGATCTTTATTGCGACTTTCCCCCTTCCTCTTTCCATTCAGCCAGACACTGAGGGGCTTCTGTGCGTGTCAAACGATCCATGACCATAGAGACAGGACCACCCTCCTTCTCGAGAGGGGCGGTCGCTCTCCTACAGGACCAGCCTGCCAATCCACCGACATCTTCCCATTACTTGCGAGAGTGTTTGCATAATTCGTGCCATCTCTTCCTCTTCTTGTGATGCTTTTCTCCTCCTTTCCCCACACACACCGGTTACACGAGTTGAGCCCGCGAGCGAGAAGTAGAGATACATCTCTCCCCTTTCCTTCATTGTGCCATGCGCGTTCCTAAAGCTGCCGGAGTGATTAATTGCTGATAACCCGTTCCCCGTGTTCCGCGTAATCATTGTTCTAGAGAGAGCCATGATTCAATCAATGATTTGCAGGCATTGAATGGGCTACAACTCAGTAGAGCCCTACGTGAGGGAGCTCTTTGAGTGGTACGCGCCAGTGTCTCACCGATTACGGTAAGGCACAGTTACTAAACAATGTTGTGGAAACAATAGCGGCAGGGAATGCATAACATAAATATATAAATAATACGGATCATACTAGAGATCATGAAAGATCATACGTAGAAAACGAAGTGATGGAACAATTTCAGATGGCCTCTAATCATCCTTCCCTTAATAGTCACGGCCTGCTGTTCCGTCGGTTTTCTCCGACTGAACGAACTGCGAATCGATGATCCCGCTTTCGTATTTACGCCCAGCGACGCAAGGTTGGATGTTTATACGGTGCGGATTTAGAGGACGAGGAATTGATTTGAATTAATGAACTGCATGATGATCGGAATACTATTATGCATGCCGATTTATTCGAATAAAATAAAATAATTTAAATGTTTAGGTGGCGGCGAGAATTGCAAACGTTCTCGGACACTTGGCCACTAAAAGAAACAAAATTTCTGCCCGGAAAATCATTCGAGATGAAGCGGTTTATCAACGTTTTGATAAAGGTGATAATTCAACTTCAATTTCTTCTTTCTTTTTGTATTATATCAATTATAATATTATTATAATTATTTATTTAATCACATCTGTTATAATGTCTTCTTGTTATAGGCCAAAGACGGCGGAAACATTCTTCGCGAGCCTATTCTCAAGGAGATTCAGATGCTGAATCAATGGTTGATGTACAACATCTCCACTCCGACCGACGACAGGAAATTCAATCTGACCTATCAGGTTCGACCTTCTAGGGGATTAGATAATCTATTGCGTATTTCGAGCGAAGGGAAAGTGATTATCAATGTCATATCTCTCATGAGCATCAGCTGTGATAATGAGTGATCGTCTCATTGTCTTCGCATTCCTTCAATCTCTCATCATTTCCTCTTGTCTCTCCTCAGCTAGGCGTCCTTGTGTCTGCACTCTTGGAGAAAGTGCGAAATCGTGCAGAGAGCAAGACCAGAGTGGGCACTGAAAGGCACACTTGAATGATTTGCATGAGACATAATATCTGAAAGGCTTGAGAACATGAATCCCGACTGGCACTCAGGGCGTAAAACAAGAAATAAAATAGAGACGAGTTGTCAATATGTGAAATTACCTCTCTAACCCATGAAGACCTTAAAATTACTCCTGCGTTAAAGCGCTAAGTAATGCCTGAGTCCCTAATGACAGACCTTAGTGAATTATTCAAATTGAACGCGATAAATTTTTCAGGACCTCTGTATGTCCTACGACTGGGAATGCATGGCCAACGAGCACATCGAGATGCTCCTTCAACGGCATAAAGTAGGACGAGTCATCGATCTCAGCTATCCCAGAGGAGGAAATCAGGTGTGATATCACAATACTCAATAGTTCGCATAAACTGATCACCCGCAGGATGCAAGTGCCTTGATTACGGGATGACCTTTATTTTACCTTTACTCATAAATTCATCAACACCAAATGTTTTAGGGTGATCCGAAATCTTAATCAGCTCACGTACTCTAAGCATAGTCGCGTATCATCTCTAATTCCATGCAACTTCCCATCTTGATCACTTCCTTTCTAATTAGCGTTTGCTCCAAGCTAGAACCATTAAAATCGTGAACTGGATCCGCGCCCATAAATCAGCCATGCACCTATTTTGAGCCGCAACTTTCTAATCAGGGACTAAGTTGGGGTAAAATTATCTTTCCATCTCGCTTCCGCCCAATCTAACCTCATTTCCGTCAATTTGGGTAGTGGCTCTTCTCTTACATGATTTGAGTGGTTCTTTCGGTTTTTAGAACCTCCGTATGCCCTAAGACTTAGTTCTATGATCCTTTCCCCCACGGTTTCCTCCTGCATGCCCATAGCATAATCTCAGTATAACAGTATTAAGTTCTACTCTCCTTGAGCGGTTCTTCCGCTCTTGAGAACCTCCTCTTTAAGCAACCTTAAGTATCTTAAGTACCTGAAACCTTAAGTCCAACTCTCCTTGAGCGGTTCTTCCGGTCTTTAGAACCTCCTCTTTAAGCAACCTTAAGTATCTTAAGTACCTGAAACCTTAAGTCCAACTTTCCTTGAGCGGTTCTTCCGGTCTTTAGAACCTCCTCCTTAAGAAACTTTAAGTCCTTAAGTACTTGAAACCTTAAGTCCAACTCTCCTTGAGCGGTTCTTCCGGTCTCTAGAACCTCCTCATGTCCTCGAGTATTCACTCGGCACTTTTACTTTCGCAACACCCTCTTGTCCATCCCTCTGACTAACCGGTCCTCGTATGCCCCGTGTGTGCCCATCGAAAGTTGTGCTGATCGCTGTCTCTTTACTGGTAATCGTCTAAGCAATGGCTTTACCAGAGCTTACCCCCTGCACACTCTCCCCCTGTCTAGTCAACTACTGGATCTCTCAGAGACAATAATTATATCTCCCTACTACTCTCGTGCTACCTGGGCTAGTGTGTGTGTGATCCTGTCATAATTGTGAAGTGAAAAGAGGGAGAGTGTTTCGGGGTGGGACACATGGGGGCTTGATAATTACAAAAGGGGTGGTCGCAGTTACTTAATATCTAGTTCCTGAAAATAGATAAAGAAGGCATAATATAACTTTTTGAAAGGTGATGGTAAAGGTCTCCCGATATTCAAGGCACTTGCATCCTGTGGGAGATCATTGCTAAGCCAGTGATTATTAGACCAACACACGCGTTCTTAAATGATCTTTCAATATATCTAAATTTGAATAATGAACTCTCAGGACACTCCGGTCTACCTTGGAACGACACTAGGAGATGTACAGTTGTATAAGACGAATCACACCGTTCATGAGGCGAAGATCACTCAACTCTTCTACTTTCTCAAGCAGGAAGATGATATCGTGGCACGGTACGATTGCTGTTTACGATTTGATAGGCCAAGTTATTATCCCCATTTCTTATGTCATCCGCTTAGTCATGTTATCAGAGTAGTTGCTCATAAACGCGATTTGATATTCCTATTTGATCTCTATCAATTGTATCTTAGTAATCGCTAGTAAGCGCGTCTTCTTCAATGCAATGCTATCTTAGTAGTTCCTCGTATACCAAGCAATGACATGATGGCAATATGAATGATTCTTCCAGATACTCCTCCGATCTTTCGTATGCCGTCGAGAAGTTCCTGTTGAGCGTCTACAGCTCGAATCTGATCACGATCAGCTTCGCCCATTATCAGTCACTACAAGTCAGTCTCAACTTCTTTTTTTTTGAATATTAATTCATTATTTAATTTTTATTATATTACACTATTTTTGAGCGTTATGATATGAGTAGCAGTGAATCAGATAGGAGTTGATATCCTATATTATTCATATCATGTGTATAATATAGGATGGTCTCGACGAGAACGCTGATCGATTCGTGCCCAACTTCGTTGTCTCCTTCACTTCTCTCTCCCTGTACGCCCTCATCTTCTCCTTCTGTCTCCGACGAGCACCTGCGAAGGGAGGACTGGATTTTATCAGGAGTAAACCCTGGTTGGCTGTTGCTGGTACGTGATTCTCATTTTCTATTTTGCTCTATCTCTTGAAAAAATATAACTTGTACCAACACATGACTAGAGTAGCCACTATAATACCTTACAATATATAATATATATATATATATATATATATAAACGATGAAGGATTTATGATATAATTGATTCAATCTCCAGGTCTTACCACTACATTGATGTCGATTACGAGTGGTTTCGGATTTCTGATGATTCTCGGATACAACTACAACGTCATCAACACGATCATTCCATTCTTGATCATCGGTGAGTATCGTAAAATACTAGTCGATGTTGCATTTAGTAAAGTTCGAATTACATGTTGTGTTGACTGCAGACTACAAAACTATAGACTACAAAATGAAATTTAAAACACATTTCCGAGGCGCAACGAAATTAGTGGAAACATATGATATGCAGCCATTGGCATCGATGACATGTTCATCATGGTTGCATGCTGGGAGCAAACGAATGCGAACAATGGAGTGATCGAGAGGATGCAAGCTACACTCGCCCATGCTGGTTAGTTTTTTATTCAGACAGTTTTGGCAAAACTTTGACTAATCGTATACTCTCTATAGATGTCGGTTTCAACAATAAATTGTGAAATACACAAAAAAAAATTTAGGAGTCGCAATCACGATCACTAACATCACTGACATTCTCTCGTTCGCCATTGGCTGCATCACTGATCTGCCTGGAATCCAACTCTTCTGTCTCTACGCATGCGTTTCCGTAGCTTTCTGCTACGTCTACCAGGTAAGATTTACAATATTCTATGATTCTAGAAAAAAGCTGTGGATGTGTGCGTTGGTCGATTTCAAGTTTCCTAAGCCAATATTTATTGAAGATCATTAAACCGATCGTTCGCACTGGGAAATCCCTCTCCTTGATCTCTTGCGAGAGCGATAACGTCAACAATTCTCTGAGATCAGCGCAGTAAAAGCAATCAAGCGCGCCACTAAACCTCGAGACGGCTCAACTTTTTCTGTGAACTCGGGATCGCATCGCTTCGTTTTGCACACTCTTATCTCGTCAGACAGAGAGGAGAAAGAACAGGCGAAATTGAGGGAGTCAGGGCCACGCTGTGAACCTTCTCTAAAGTTCGCACATCACTGATCTCATAGTGTCATTGTCACGGGGTCAAAGGAAACGAGGAAGAATTAGAGTGGGAAGGAAAGAGAAGTGATAGAGTGGATCAAGTAGAGCAAAAAGCAAAAGGCGAATGTGATTATGAAACTGTTAACTATGTGAACGACTACAATGAAGCTACGAAAATATCAAAGACATGCCGACGATTTCAGCTAACGTTCTTCTGTGGAGCCCTGGCAATAACTGGAAATGCCGAGCATCAACGGCGCCATTGCGTCTTCCTCTATCGAATTGCAGAGGACAAGTATCTGCCGTCAACTGTGGAAGTTCGTGATTGGTTTGAGACTATATTACATCCAATCCGGATTACATTATTCATAAAGAAACATAATGACTAGAACAATTAGTCTGAGAAGAATTAAGAATGTAAATGAATTGCAGGCAAAGAGCGAGGAGCGCAGCAAGAGTCAGCGAGTCTACCCTGAGAATCTGAAACAGTACCATCGAACATGCACTAAGAGCAATTCACTCTCTGATTTCTCCGATATCGCATCTAATCTCTCAACTTCTTCCTCTGGCAGCAATATCCTGTCACCTTCCAAGGTGAGACCCGATTTCATAATTTTTCTGAAACTTCCGAAAAAAAGTTGATCACATAATTCTACCTATGTTATATAGGCGTCAAAAACGATAGAACTAGCGAGGTTTGCGTTTTAGTGGGATGTCGGCATTTTAGTTTACAACAAATCAATGATTGCAGTCGTGTCAATCCCTGCCATCCGTCTCTCTCGGTGTCCCCACAATGCCTTACGCTCACACTGTGCAGAATACGGCTCACTCGGAACCATCGATGATCATCAAATGGATCGGAGAGAAGTTTGGTAGGACAATTCAAATCTACTATTCGTCCAATGTATTAGACTTTAAAAAATCTCCGAAGATAAGAATACCCAATGTACTCAATGGTCACTCATTTTTGATCATTATGAAAAACATTTAAAGCTTAAATTCATGGAACATTTTCAGGACCATTCCTTCTACGTGATTCGATGAGAGCTCTGGCCACTTTTGTCTTCCTGATCTACCTCTCAATCGCGTTGTATGGTTGCGTCAACTTCCGAGAGGGACTCAATCCTGGCAATCTGGTGAGTTTCGACTCTGTTAATTTAAAAATGGATCTCTTGGCGTGCCGTTTTTACATATTGATCTTTTCTGTATCCGCATTGTCCTAAATCTATGCTTACAGTATACATTGTAGGTAACGAACGATCACTACATCGCTCGCTACTTCGAGGACATTAAATTCTTCTGGAAAGCTGGACCTCAACTACATGTCGCCGTGTTGCAACCACCGAATCTGATCATGAAAGAGAACAGGTGAGACGAAGACAAATATGCATACACGTTTATGAATGCTAGAACTCCACTTTATAATATCGAATGGACTAAAAATTCGAAATTTCAGGGACGCGCTGATGGCCGTTGTCTCATCCTTCGAGAACACTCCATACACGATGGGAAGAGAGGGAACAGTGTTCTTCTTGCTTGAATATCTCAATTATCTCGAACAACTGAATGCTGAGGTGCGTCATTGGCAAATGTGTATCACTATCGACTTTTTTGTTATTCCACTTACGAAAAAAATGGAATATGTCACTACAGGTCGAGGACACCGACCGCATCTGGAAGACGAAGCTCAAGTCTTGGTTGAAATACACCGGTGGTTCCTCCCAGTGGGATTGTGACATCCGAACGAATGAGACTACTGGAGAGTTCACTGCGTATCGATTCCAGGTAATATATACTTCCATTATTTCTTAAACTGTTCTGCTTGACTATTATGGCAATCCTTCCGTATTGTATTGTTATATTGCACTGTTTTTAAAGCTTTACTACTAAGCACTAATAAGTATGATTTTGTTTTAGTTGATGTTAAATAAGTATATCTCATTTCAGATCGCTTTGCAAAACATCATAGAGCCAAACCAGCACAAACTGGCTGCCAAGACGCTGCGAGAGATTGCAGACAGGCAACCCTTCCACGTGAGTTTCACACTATCTTCGAATATACCTTTCCGGCAATATCTATAATTTCGCTTGTAGATCGAGATCTACTACGAGGCATTCCCGTTCGCCGATCAATACCTAATCATCCTTCCTGCAACAATCCAGAACGTCGGAATCTCTCTTCTCTGCATGACTGTAGTCTCCATTCTACTCGTGCCCTCGCTACCCTCAGGTGAGAATCGATTCAGATTGTGTGAACAGGAAAAAAGACCAATCCACAGGCCCGAGACCCCCCAAAACGACTTGAAAGAACAACGGCCTTCTGATACCCAATCTTGATCAGCGCAAAAAAGCGATACTGATAAATATATTATTTTGGTGTATTGAGAATTGATACCAGATAGGATAGCCCTTCTTCGAAGGTCGTAAACCTATCGCATTTCGTAACCTCTCTGTCCGCGACAGATTCGATGAACGTTCGCCATTTATCACTATCACATGCGTGCTCGTTCTTTGCGAGGGAGCTGCGAAGAAGCAAATTTGGAGAATAAAAAGGGATTAGTGACAAGTGCGGGCAAGGTCAAACTCGTTTCCAATGATAACTAGAGAAGTGAGACATTCGGTAGTTGCATATAAGAGCATTGCAATAATTTAACGGTCTCTCATTTCGCACTGATCTCTCCCAAGTTAGAAACAGCCATCGTGCACTGCGAAATGAGAGATCCGTTAAATTTTTGAACACCCCTGTTGCGAATGGAAGAAGAAACATTGAGGGAACTCGAGGCAAAGATTTACGATCGACCCCAAGGGTCAGGCAGTTGGCAAACTGGCGATGAGCAATTGAAGTTTTCCCACGAGGAATGCATGTGATTATCCGCCATTGTAATTGCACAAAGGCAGAGTAGCTTGCGAATGAGATCACGAGTGTGCCCTTAGACCACGAACCATGGGAAATTACTGGATTCATTATGGACTTTGACTTATTCTAAAAAAATTAATGAATCTCGACATTATCAAAAAAATTTCATGACAAAATTTGATGGTCATTGACTCAAACAATTGTTTTCAGGTGTGATCATCTTCATTTCCATCGTGTCAATCAACATTGGAGTCTTTGGATATATGACCCTCTGGGGAGTCAATTTAGACGCCGTTTCCATGATTTCCATCATTATGAGTATCGGATTCGCCGTTGACTTGTGAGTAATTTGGCCCATATTCAAGCTAAAACGTTAACAGGTGATCTATGACTCAATGGTTACTTTTTCCATCTATTTTGTTTGATTGCTAGTGAAAAATCAGCCTATTCCCACCAGCGTATCTCGAAGATAGAAAAAGCAAGGTTGCAGAGAAGCCTAGTCTCTGGCTACCACAACCTTTGCACACGTTAGCACGTTCTCTGATCTATCCCATTCACATTTTGTGATCTGTGTTCGATTCAAATCCATCGTTCTTTTTTGCGTTACACAAGATCTGAATGCATCAAAGTGTTTAGTGGAATCGAAAAGTGTGATGATCTATTGCAGATCTGCCCATATCATCTACGCCTTTGTCACCAGCCACGGAGACAGCAAAGAGAGGGTCATTGGAGCACTCGAGGCGCTCGGATGGCCCATCTTCCAGGTGAGAATTCATCAAAATAGGATTGCCGATGATTCAGACCACGCCTTTATGTCCTTAGAGTGAGACCAGACCACAAGAGCGATGGTTGACTGATATCCTGCCCTATCACTCGACGAAAAACATCGAGAATGTTGTGTTTTCGGGTTCCACGGCATAGTGCAGAAGCGAAAAAAATAGTGACCATCATCACATCTTCTTTTTCGATCCCACCCTGATTTATTGCCAATCTGCGTTAATGAACGGTGACAACATAGTAGGGTAAAGAGCGAAGAAGTGAGAAGGGAAAGAATGATGAGGAACGAGGAACCATTTAAGACAGTGTGAATATGTTCGTAATCAGTAAGTACTTCAGCTTATTTAGACTTATTTAGAATTGGAGAACTTTATGAACTAAATAGGCCGCTTACTGATTACGAAAATACGTATTTGCACTGTATTATCTCAACCATTTAATTTCAGGGAGCTTCCTCGACCATTCTGGGAATATCCGTACTGTACACTGTGGATGCATACATTATCCTCACGTTCTTCAAGACTATCTGGTTGACGATGATGATAGGAGCTATTCACGGTCTTTTCTTCATTCCCGTCCTCTTATCGTTCATTCCCATCGGGTTCTTCCGAATTCCAAAGAGCTCTGAGCTGCATTAGTCACTCTTGTCTGGTTCACACTCTCATTCCCACATATCATCATCATCATTTCTCACTCCTAATCAGTTAGTAATGAACAGAGGGGACACACTCGTTCCCCTCTCCTCCTATCCATTGTGTTGTCTTTCTCCTCTCCTCTCTCTCCGCAACGCCCCCTTTCCATATCTTCCATCCCTATCATCTATCCGTCCCGTCTTTTCCCTTTCAATATATCGTTCTTTTCCTCCGATCCTTCTCATATTGCAGATCCGTCCCCACTACTTCTCTCTTGCTTTAGATCCGTACTATGGTTCAGCCAACTACCCCCTTCCTAGTTCGCTCCCCTTCCATGTCTGTACAAGCCCCCTAATATTCATAATCGATATTAATATCCGGGTATCCCCTCCAATCCCACTCTGATATGCATGCTGCGAGACCTTTCCCTAGACGTTAGCCTCGCAGTCCCCGATATAACCATCACTACGTGTTATCTTCCTTCTAAAGCTCATCAACATATGAAAGTGTTATCCATTCGCATAATCTGTTTTGTCTGTTTCGATAGGTTTCGGCCCGATGTCGTACTGTAACTCAGTCATATACCGTTTCTGTGTAATCAATGCGTGATGCTCATCTTGTTTCCATTCTTTCTTTCACTTTTTCTCACGTCTTTCACTACCCCAAAAACAACAGTACTAACTGCAATAATTGTTCCCCCTGTCGTGTTACTTTCTTGTTTCGTCTGATGAAGAAAAGGTTTCCAAAAGAAGATGATGAATGAATCAGGGAAACTTCGCCAGATCACTCTTTTCACGCAGTTGTTTCCTGCTTTCCTGACCTTTCCTCCAATTACTCCTCCTTCTCTCATTCATTTGATTGAGAGGAGTGATTGATAGCTTGCACGCTTGCTTTTTTCTCTATTTTTTCACACCTCTCAATGGAATAACAATCCTTTCCCGACGACTCCTCAGGGAAATCTAGACTACTCTCCTAGATGGTTCCTCCTTAGTTCTGATTCCCTTCTTCTTCAGTCTCTAGCACTAAATCGCAACAAGAGAAAGGTGCTGCACTAAGGATCTTGTGTCTACTACCGACCAATGTTCTGAATCTCTTCAAGCACGCAGTCTCTATAACATCCTGGAGATGAGAGAGAGAGAGTGTGTGTAGAACGAAGAATCCTTCCCATTCCTTCCTCCTTACATAGTCGTCGTCGAACTCTAGTCTCTTTCGGGTGTGAAAGGAAGGCATTCTCGAGACCGGAAATGGCCCTGGCTGCATCACTGGGCATCTGACTGCCGTCTCTTCCCTTTCACCCTCCTCTGATGACGTATTCGATCTCTAGTCGACCCTCTCTCTCCAATATGCCTGTCCCTTCCCCCCTCTCTCTCTCTTCTCCTTCTCCCTCCCTTGCAGATGCACATTCCCCTATCTTTAAAACCACTCGGCCAGGAGGAGGAGTATTTCGAAACAGCCCTGTCGCTCGAAGAGCCTTGAGCCGTCAGAGAAAGAGAGATATCAAGCTAGGTAGATCCTCTCCTCGTGGAAGGCTGTTCAAATACGAGCGAGGCGATATGAACATCGTTTTCCTCTCCGAATATTGAGGGAAAGAAGAGATAATGCACAGCTACAGACTTCATTCTCTATCTCACAGTTACTCCTCTCAATCGAGACATGATGGTTGTTTGGTCTCGTGGACTGTTTTCCTGTCTGTCCGTTCCCTCGTCTTATTCCGCCGTAGCTCTCCCTTCTATCATCATCATGAGTATCTACTTAGTACCGATGGATGGCTTAACCCTTCCCCCACTCTGGCGTTGCGTCTCTCCCTCTCCCTCTCCCACCATCTCATTTTCTTGCCTCCTCCTTCCCTCCCATCAACCTCCTCATCCTATATACCCTCCAGATTAATTTGACGGGTGCCGTGCCTCCTCAGTTTCTTCTAATCTGTAGTGAAGACAACATTCGAGAACACATTTCTATTTTCGAAGCTCGCGCGATTATTTGTAGTCTGTGGTAGGGATTCGGCCTCACGCATTATTATTTACTTCTCCTTCCCTACCACATCAAATATATTGCTTCCTCGTTCCGGCTAAAATCTACTTTTAGAGAGTTTTAGTGTCATTAAGATACTGATTTCGTTCTTTTCAGTATAAATTTTTCACTAAAAATCTCGGAAAAGTGTCATCATTGGAGTGAAAAGGTGTTCTGCAAGAGGAATGGAGTTGACTCACACATTTCTCCATTCCATTCACTTCAAAGATTGTTCTCTGGTTCATGAACTGTGGCTTCTCTTTTCTGCTGATTCTACATGCCATTTGGTCTGAAAGTATCTCTTTCGTGTCTAGCTGCTGTGCGGAGGGCCACTCTAATCAAAGAGTGCACAGGCCATTGAAAAGTCACACCAGACAGCTAAGTGAGAGGGTGAAATGGCCGACGACCGTTTCTTTTCCCATCCTTTTTACATCTCATTTTCATTATCATTCCCATGCTCTCCCCCTCCTCTCTCAACCCACTCTCTCTTTAGCTCCGCCCCCTCTGTTCCCTCCCCTTACTCTCCCACTACTCTTAGCAGGTCACTCGTAGTAGTACAGAACTGCTTCACCCTCTTCTCAAAAACAATTCTTCTTCTTCTAAGCTTCCCATTGTCAGCGGTAATTTCGAAGGATCGTAAGTGAAATTATGAATATGTATGTTCTTTCTTGAATAGGTTAGTTGGATCATATGAACTGGACTACACGTTCGATCTCTAATCTTATCAGTCGGGTATCATTCCTCGTATCAATCTGATCCCAGATGGGGGACTCCTCTCCTTGATCTTCTCAACTCTTCAGTCTCATCCTCTCCATGCTCTTTTTCTCGCTCATTTGCTACCTGCTCTTTCTTTCTTTTTGCCCTATCACCCTATCTCTCCAGAATCTCTCTTCTCTCCTCTATCTTCTCCGAGTCTCCCAATCTTCATTGGTCTTCCTTCATCTTCTGACCTCGAGCCCTCAAGGCACTAAAGATAGGGGAGAGGGAAGGGGGAAGTCCGCATCCGTCTTTCATCTGATGCTCTTCCAATGGCATTCATCGTCATCGTCTATTGGTCTCCCACACTCGTTAACGTACTAGAGCACCTATATTAGCTTCAGTTCAGCAGTGTTTTACTACGTTTCAGTCATGACTTCACGAGAACATTGATATGGAAAGGAGGTGGGACTGAGTAATCTCCGATTTGAATATTTTTTTCTACTGAAATCTGTATCACTTCTTTTCTTCATCCCTTCATCCATGGTCCATGCCACTGACTCAGTCTCTGCCAACTTCGTACTAAGGATGGCTCGGCAAGAAATGGCTCTCCTCATTCCGCGTGCTCTCTCGTGTCTCTGACCGGGGAGAGAGCACGTGGAACAAAGAGATCTTTTCTTGCCAAGCCATTCCAACTTCGTACTATCCCAGCATGGTTGTAAAGGTATTCTCTTTCTGCTGTGCAGATGTTCCATCTCTCCATTGTATGGTCATTTCTTCTTCCTCTCTTCCGGGTTCTTCCTTGACTCATCAGTGACCCTTCCTTCTCATCTCCGTGCAAAAGTGTTGACATCTACAAGCTGTTTTTGGCATCACTTTTTAGTGCACACGTGCTCCCTTTCTTCGCTCCTCTTCTCTGAATTTCTGCAAAGCGCCTAAAATTCCATTTTGTGACAACTTTCTGACGCATTCTTCTTCTAAGGGATCAAGTATCACTACAGTCTATGGCAAATTAGTTGCTAATTAACGCTAATCCTCTGTCACTCTGTCCCACCTCCTTTCTGCCTTCTCTCCTCCCTCCTCCCCCTTTCCCTCCTCCCCTTCTCCTCTCCTCCCTTCACCGCATGGTTCAGTGACGTGCTTCGGCTCGACGAGGTGCGGTTGCACAAGAAACCGAGATGATGGGAAAGTGACTCGCTCCCCACCTCCGTCTCCCTCTCTCCTTCTCCCTTCTATTCTTACAACTTGAAACGCCTTCAGCTGTTTCTTTTCTCTCTTTCGCAGTTGCTCTCTGACCTCATCGATGCGATCGTCCATCTTTTTCTCTCAGGAAGAGAAGCACAAACATCATCCTGAGAAATTAAGAAGCCCCACCCCTCTAACTTCGTAGTAGGGCAGAGTTGTTAGCTACCATGCTCGCCTATTCTAGTGGGAGATCAAAGGACCTAGCATTACTGAATCACGCGTAACGGCGCGTCTCGCCTGGCCTTTTCACGCGTTACGCTCGAGATTACTGCTCGAGGTGTAGGTAGTCAAGGCTACCAAGTGATATGTGTATCAGTCACTCGTTCGTCTTCAAGTCTTCAAGAATGAATAGCTCCCCCGCACACATCTGGCCGATTGTGTGAGGGAGCAGCTCTTCCTCCCTCTCTCATCTCTCGTTTATTTGGATACACTTTGTCGCTCTTCATACGTCAGATTCTCCCGTTGGATATCGTGTCCACGTGGGATGTCCCTTCACGAAGGGAGAAGATGCTCTGACTCTCTCAATTCGCCATACTCTCTCACTATGTCTGACATGAGAGACTACTACGACGATTGCACTGCGAGAGCGATGTCCCATCTTAGGACAAGCGAGAGCTGGTTAGTATAATCAGAGCGCGCTTCACTCACTTCTGCAGAGACTCTCGCATCATGTTGTGTCACCCGTCTTCAACCATAATTAGGCGGCAAAAATAGCCCCCTCGCGGATACACAGCTCCACACAGCTCAGACATCTGGTAGAATATATTAAGCTTCCCCCGCTCTACCTCCCCCCCCCCTTCCCTTCTCAGTAGTGGTCACCAAATGAGCGCATGCTTTCGAATGTGCCCTTTCCTTGGCGATTTTTGTCATCTTCTCTCACCAACTACTAGAGAAGAGTGTGTACTACGCTTCGCCACATACTCTTCCTCCCGCATACTCCCTCATCGGTCAGACACTAGAGAGATAGCGTGAAATGAGCAGAGTAATTCCTAGCCAAGTGAAGTTTATACATAGTGAGAGAGAAGCCATTCATTGAATGACCACCACCCTTTCTCGATCCTTCCGTATCCATTCCTCCTCTCCCCCTCTACCCTTCCCCTCCTCCTCCTCCCCTTCCTCTTTCTCTTCTCCCTCCTATCCCTCACCCCTTTGGCGCGCTTGCTATTTCTGCAATGGAGGCAGAAGCTCCCACTCGCCCAGCCCTCCTTCCCTCCTTCCTTTCTTCTTCCTCTTTGCCTATCATTCACTTCTTTCAAATCCTTTCTTCTTTTTCTTTGTTTCTTTCATAACTTTTGAACGTCGTCTAAATCCTCTCCTCGTGAGTTTTCCCTCTCAAGAGTTTTCCCACGCCCGTCCAGTTTTCTGCTGCTTTTCGAGTATATTTGATGAGAAGACGAAGGCCGAGTTAAGTAGGTTAGATGATCGATATGATTAATCCAAAATCTTCCCAGAATACATTACGTACTCCTTTCTCCTTCACCACATTACGAAATTCGGCCCATTTCAGACATTTCATTTCAGAGAGAAGAGAGAGTATTGAACCCGACGAGAGTTGGTTGAGGTCGTTTCGGGTAGAAGAAGAAGGGGAGTAGCACGGAAGGGCCACGTAAAATGGGATCCTGAATGCCTTGAAAAACTGGGAGGAGTGCTCATCGCCTTTATCCTATTATAACTAGGAACCAACTCGTTGTTATTGTAGTCTGAATTGAGGATTATCGTGTCCACTCAACCTTTCTTATCAAAAACAATTGAGAATTCACTCGTGTTCAGTTACGCAAACATTCCTCTCTCGGGATGCTTGAGTAGTCTGTAATTATCGCGCCATTTGTTCCTCTTTTCTTCTCTTCTTCTATTCTTCTTCTCCACATCTCCTTCCTCCTCCCCGCTCGTTCCCTCATAATTCATGCCCGAAAGGAGCAAGTTGAGTATCTTCCCGCGACTTGGCGCGTTTCCTCGAGAAAATCGTGTTCCTTCGCTCTCGACTCGCGCGGCAGTCACAACAATCCCTTCCTATCCAGCTAGCCTCAATCTTCGGTCGACACTCAGATTTCGAACAAACGCCCCCGCTTGTCTATTCAACTACAAGGAACATCGTAGACACCCCCAGCAAGCAGCCATGGGTCGGAGGTCCGTTTTCAAGGACTTCTTCCGAAATAATTAAGGTTTTTTTCCAGCATTGCCGCCATAATTCGTGATTTCCAAGAGACTGCCGTCATCTTGATGGTGCCCTTCATCGCTTCTCCCCTTCTCTTCATGGATCAACCCAATGAGGTCAGTATTTGTTGCTCAAGTCCAATACTTTCTGAAATTTTTTCTACGGTGGTTGTCATGAGGAAATGATCGAAATTACACTACCGTAATCTCAAGAAAGAGCATACCCATCTCATAGTCCATTAGAGAAAACCCCTACGACAACGCGCATTAGACCCATATCTTACTGAAAATCCCATTATTTGTAGTCTGAGAGTAACGCAGAAGCATCTACCGTAGTCCAAACACTTCCTAATTCGTGTATCACATCAACAACACACTTATAATCCACCGTAGCTCCGTCATAACAAGTCTCTATAATCCTCTCATCTCGCCAATCAGGGACTTGTTGCTATCGTAGTCTTTCACCTTTCATTTCTTAATGGCAACAGAAACTACAACAAAACATGAGCAGAAGAAAATTAAATATAATTCTCATTTTTCTTTCTTTCAGGTGAAATTGAAGTGCTGCTACGTGGTAATCATCATGTCACTCTACTGGGTCTTCGAGGTCCTTCCTCTCGCCATCACTGCCCTCGTCCCTATGGTAAGATGTCATTTCTATCTGAAATGGTTCTCTAAAATGCCATTTCTGAGTTCTCTGGTCTTCTCACCTATAGTCATCATCGTGAAGGGTAGTAATGATGTGAGAGTGCCTATTAGTGGAAAGGTTCTGTGGTACTGACGTCTAAGAGTTGAATATTACAGCAGAACTGGCATCGTGGAAAGATGAGGGTATTAGAAAAAATTAAAACTATTTCCAGGTACTCTTCCCCGCCCTTGGCATCATGAAGTCCGAAGCGGTTGCCAAAACGTATCTACCGGTGAGCCAATCATTTCCTCATCATTGCGCCTGACAAACTATAATTGATGTTTCCCCTCACTCTGCAATGAAATTTCTTATCATGATGCCTGTTTGATCTGAGTTCTTTGGTCACTCCAAATCTTCACACTCTAAAGTTGCAAAATGAGTCAAATAGACACTCTAAAGTTGCAAATTGCGACAAATCCACACCCAAAATTTAAAAAAATGAGCAAAATTCACATTCCAGAGCTGTAAATTTAGTCAAATCCAATCTTGATCCATCATAGGCTCCTTTCAGATTAGAGGGGACCATTTTTCTCTGAAGAAAGGAAGAATAGGCCCCATTAATCTCGTTACATCTAAAAGCGACCTATGATAAATGTTATCTCTTAGGACACTGGCTTCCTCTTCATCGGCGGTCTCATGGTGGCAGTGGCTGTGGAGAAGTCCAATCTACACACTCGCATCGCCCTTCTCGTTCTTTCTCTCGTTGGATCCGATCCCAGATTGTGAGTGTTTGTCTACACCTAAATTTATCTATACTCAGGGTATTCCCTAATATCATAAGGAATCCGCTGAGCACTTCCTTACTAAGAAACTATTTTGGAAATCATGGCCTTTCACGAGTGTGAAATATCACTCAGGCATAAAGTGCTTCCCGGAGCGAACCAAATACAGAAAGCGATGATTATGGACACATTATGGACATGATTATGAAAGTGGACGAGAACCATTCAGTTTTCAACCATTTAATTTCAGTATCATGCTCGGCTTCATGTCAGTCACGGCCTTTCTCAGGTACTCATTTTCAATCCATGGCCAACCTTCCATTCCCCCTTCCCGTTCACCGCCCTCGAAGTACTCCTATTTAGCTTTCAACATGGACTCTGAAATTACCCTCAATTCGGGGATCCATAGTGCTTCCCATTCCCATATTGAGCACATATACCTTGGATATGACCACATCAGGCATGGAAATCATTGGGCACAGATTGCGCAGTTACGATTTTCCGATGGGATTTCAAGAGTATTCATCCTGAATTGAAACCTGGAAGAATAAATTTATGTAAGGGATCAGGCAGTTGTGGAACAGTCTGACATAGATTATGGAGTCTTTCTAAGTACCAATGCCAGGTCTAGCTGTTAGTAGCTTCCGGAAAAGCGATGATGGTGTCTAGCCGTCAGTGGGAATTTCACAAGGGTATATCATTTCCTGTGAGCAACTGTCCTCTTCTCGTCCTTCCTCATGCTCTATCTATTTCTCTAACCGATGAAAGATAGTGGTAAATAGAGAGATGAATGCTCTTTCCTGCCCACGAGGGGGTGATGTCAGTGGCTTCTGAGGTGTGTCTCTTTCTTCGACAGAGATAAGAACTTTCGCGGACGAGTGACGGAATGCCATCAACATCATCCATAGTTTGTCATCCGATAGCTCAATCATGAGGAGGAAACAAAAATAAGATCATGAACGCAATGAAACCGTGGTCTTTGCTTGATTTCACGATGGGTCAATCACAGCTTGGTTGCCAAAACAAACAATTGAGTAAAGCTAGCAGAGATCAGGAATGATTGAAATTCGCTCTCGTTAGGGTTCAGGATTCTGAACTGATTATTGAAAAAATCGGAAGAAATATGAATTGTATCTTGATTTGAAATCGAAAGAAAAATAGAAATATTGCAGTATGTGGATCTCGAACACTGCCACCGCCGCTCTTATGGTTCCCATCGTCCAGTCTGTGATCTCTGAACTCGTTAGCAACCAGCGATCGGGAGAATTGATCGAGAGACAGCATCTCGCCTCGAGAAGAAGGTATGCTCCCTACTACTTTGTTAGGCGCATTGCCTTCGATGTACTACTTGTGTAACAGTAGTGCTCTTCGTCTAACCAATCTTCGTCATTCAGATCAATCGAAGGCCGTCGTCTCTCCATGACTAGAGATCCCGCTTCATTGATCGACCAGCAGACCGCTCGGTAAGGGTCCTACCATATCCCTAAGGGTATCCCTAACCCTAACCTCAATGGTAAGGGTACGGAGCCTACCCTGGGTGGTCCTATCCCTCTGTATCATCTTCTCACCCAATGACTCCTTTTAGCGTTGAGTATTCGACGGCAACCCAAACTTGCACCTCCCATATCGGAGAGAAGTATATCGATTCCCATCGTCTACTAATTTACACATTTTCTCTTGCACCATCATTGTCCCATCGTCCATTCACTGAGTCCCCGTCTCATTTCGAAGGGCGTCTCTGCTTTCCATAGGCACCTGCGTTGAATCCAGCCCCCGCTTGCTAGGTCGAATCTGTACCGTCGAATAGTCGTGAACACCTTTTGCAGGTAGCAATTAGTGGGCAGAATCGATAGTTCAGAGAATGTCCAATCGATTCTGCCTCCATCACGCTATTGTACAGTACACTTGGATCACATCCTAATCAATTTCATGTTCTGTCCTGTCTCTCTCTCACGTACTGGGCGCAGTCTCAGTAGTCACTTGCTCTTACAGGACGGATGCCTCACAGTCTCTCCTTCCCGAGAGTGAGAGTCGTCGTCATCTAATGGATCACGAAGAGAAGATGGCTGCTCTCTGCTCACCCTCCATCGTCCGTCTCGAGAAAGCCGTGGAAGAGGCGGAGAACCATCTGATTCCGTTCCCTGCCCAGGGAGAGAACCACCACGTAATGACACGGATCCAGTACAACGATCAGCTGGAGCAATCGGATAACATGACACTCAAGTGGGTTATATGCATGCATGTGGTGATGGCTAACCCTGGGGCTAGACCTAACTAATATAGTGCGCAATACGCGTCGCCGTCTCTTCATTTCGCACACTCTCTCGCCTGTCTGACTGGAGAAGAGTGTGGGAAATGAAAAGATGATTACTCGTATTTCGAGCTCTAATAACCAGTGAGCAAGAACCCGACAAACGGGGAAACCGGAAAATGTGAAACCACGTTAACCGGGCACTTCGATCGTCGAAGATAATGAATTTTTCGTTGAACAGTCTCCGTTGTTTTACTAACATGGATCTTACCGAAGAAATCTAAACAACCTCCAACTTAACAAAGAAACGCTAACAAATCATGTTTCACTTAACAAAATTAAAGAAAACCCTATCTTTTTTCATATTGTATTTTTAAAAAAATGAGATTTTTTGCGCATGATACTGCATGGCCTCAGTGAAATTGTTCTCTACAGTGCATAACGTGTTCGTTTAGGGACATGATGAAGTATTTCAATCCTCGTGAGCTCCAAATGGCCAAGGGATTTCTTGTTTCGGTCTGCTATGCAGCCAATATTGGTGGAGCCGCAACTATCACGGGAACTGCCTCCAATCTCGTGCTCATCGGACAACTGGAGAAGTAAGCTCATTATCACCAACAAGGCCATTCTTGACCAATGTAGTACCCCTGACTACCGTAACCCCAATTACCGTAACCCTGAATACCGTACACCTACCGTAACCCTGACTACCTCAATCCCAATTACCGTAACCCTGAATACCGTACACCTACCGTAACCCTGACTACCGTATTCAGCGGCGTCTAGAATGTTCGAAAAGGAAGAGAAAGTTCCAGAACCTTCTAGAATGTTCGATATTACGGGGACGGGTTCAGCGGCTTCTAGAATGTTCCAAATGACGGGGACGGGCCCAACGGCTTCTAGAATGTTCGATATTACGGGGACGGGCCCAGCGACATCTAGATTGTTCGAAATGACTGGGACGGGTTCAGCGGCTTCTAGAATGTTCGAAATGAGAGGAACAGCTCCAGCGGCTCAAGAACGTTTGAAAAAACTGGGACAGGTCCAGCGCCTTCAAGAATGTTCCAAATGACGGGGAAGTGCACAGCGGCTTCTATAATCTTCGAAATGACGGGGACGAGAGAAATATACATGTATCTTCAGGATCTTCCCTGGTGTTGACACCGGTATCAACTTCGTTTCCTGGATCATCTTCGCTACTCCGATGGCTTTCGTCTGTCTCGTTCTCACTTGGTAATAGCTCCGAAATATTTTAATGATCGAGTACCGGTTATTCCCATTGAATGATATCAAAGTGATTCCATTCAGGATGACCCTCTGCTTCCTCTTCCTTCGCAACGCGCCCAAGGGATCAGCCACCGTGTCGATGAAGCTCAAGGTAAATCGGTCTCGTACTCACTGGCAATGCTCTCATACACTTCTTCATAGGACAAGTACCGTCGTCTCCCTGCAGTCTCCTTTGCTGAAGTTGCTGTCTCGTGCTGTTTCGGTCTGCTGCTCTTCCTCTGGATCTTCCGTGACCCGAAAGTCGTCCCTGGATTCGGAGAATACTTCAAGAAGGGGTTTGTTATCTTACTAAATTTTTTGGACTGCACTGTATGTACGATAGAGTAAATGGACCAGTGCAATACAGTTCACTATCATAGCTGACAAATATCCTCCGCTGCAGATACGTCACCGACGCTACTTCCGCTGTCTTCATCGTCATTATCCTATTCGTCCTTCCCGAGAAATGCCCGAACTTCCGTGAGTAATCGTGAGAATCAACCACGACATAAATATTGAAATTACAGAGAAGATGGGTAGCAAGAAGAACAAGGGAACGAAGGGACTGCTCGACTGGGCTACCATTCAGGTAATGAAGGTAGAATATCTGCAGATTATTCATGGGGGTTTTCCAGGAATCCTTCCCCTGGAGTGTGGTGCTCCTTCTCGGTGGAGGATTCGCGCTTGCTGCCGGAGTCAAGGTAAGTAGCCGTGTCAAATTCGAACATGGCCGCTTGATAAATTTATTTTCAGGAATCTGAGCTATCCCAGACGATCGGTGATCTTCTCTCTTCCCTTGGAGGACTGGACAAATTCGTCGCAGTGACCATCTGTGTCGTCATAACCATCGGACTCACCAATGTCTGCTCCAATACGGTATGATCATTGCGTATTGAAGTTATTAATGTGAATACAGTGCAAAAATGGTGATGAAATTCAAAATGAGCTAACTTTAGGTTGTCGCCTCCATCTTCACTCCAATCGTCGCTGAACTCGCCCGTTCTCTCAACATCAACCCCCTGCTCTTCATGCTTCCCGTCACGGTACGATATTTAAAGTCGTAAAATAAATATATTTAAAGATACTGGTAATATATTTGCACTGTTGAGCGAAATTCATTTTATCATAATCATCATCAGGTCGCCTCCTCCTTCGCCTTCCTCCTCCCCGTGGCCACTCCTCCCAATGCAATCGTCTTCGGAGCCGGAGTCGTCGATGTCAAGGATATGGTCAGTTAATTATAAAAATTTTGAATTTATTATAAATGATTATTGATTAATTTATTTCAGGCCTTCGCTGGATTCTTCGTCTCGATCTGGTGCGCACTGTGCAATCTGGCCAATATGTACGTTTCATTTTTTACTACCTGAAACGCGTTTCAAAACGTGTTGTGTTTTTGTATATATGCCAGCGCGAAAGCAAATACTAAATATTACGATTGCAGGTGGCTGCTAGCCAATCGCTGGTTCGATCTGGACACTTTCCCTGCTTGGGCCAACTACAACGAGGAACTGGCAGGCAACGCGACCTCCTTCCTCATCAATGTCCTCTCCGACAACCAGACCGTAGCTATCCTCACCACTAACTAAGTACAGTAACCAAGAAACTTAGGCACAGTAACCCCAACCATAGCCACAGTATCCTCGTCGAATCGAGTAAGTAGGTATGACATAGGCAAATGTTCCTCTCGATATCACTCCTGTTCCATTACTCGATCTCGAGTCAATCGTCCATCTCTCCACTTCATCAAACTGAGCCTCCCCTGCTTCCCTCATGCCATAATCAAAACAGTAGCATCAACACAGTTAAGTTTCACCCTGTTCGCATCCGTTTCATAGCCCCATTTCGGTTACGTCGCTTCACCAGCAAACCAGAGGGTTTCCATCTACCCACAAAACGTGGATTAATCTCCCCCCTACTTATTCGTCCATCCTACACATAATATTCTTCTCATTCCTTTTCGTGTTCAAGTGTGCGGTTGCATCTCCGTTTCATTGATCCTATTAGGTTGCCTTCTGTTATCTCCCATGCTACGAGACAACTTTTCCTCAAAGTCGTGCATTCTGAGTTTCTCCTTATGATCCCGTGTTCGATCCTCAATCCAACACCATTCTCTGGCTCGCAAACTCTTTTCAGCTCATCTCAATACTCTCGCTCATTCCATCTTTCAGTTGTGCAGTGCAGCAACCGCTTTTTGTGTTTGATTCTTCTCTATTATTATTACGCCCATATCCCACCCGTTTTCATCCTCGTGTAAATCTCGCTCTCTCGTCCCGATTTTTTCACAGTAGAAGAGTACTCGTATCTCTCCCTCTCCCTGCTATCGCCCCATATCGACAGTATACAACGCAACCCCGGCTCTGAAGCTCGTTTCCCGTCGTCCTTTACACTAGGCTCGTGCTTCGCATCGAAGCTTGTGCAATAATTGATAATCATTCTGAGTATTGTCTCTCTAATTCATCTGCTTGAGATCAGTAGGATTAACTACCGTCATTGTTCTTCCTTTTGTGAATTCATAAACGGAACTGAGCTAATCTTGTCATTGAAATGTTACTAAAATTAGCCAACTTCGATCATCCGTACAAGAACTATTCTTCATATATTTGCATTGCAATTGAGTGGGTGATGTTCATCGGTAACACAAATATAAAATAATTCGAACCACATATTGAACACTAGAGGCGACCGGTCAGTGTTACGTCTCGAGATCTATTCAAGTGAAGGAAAGAGTCCTGATAGATTCGATGGCTCATTAAAAAGGATAATCTATGGATAGAATCAGGCATAACTTCAGTCTTTGTCTTTGGTCTTTGGATCTCGATTAGCAATGCTTCTGATAACATATCGATGTTGATGTATTTGTTCCTGTCTAACTTTGTAATTGGACTGATGACCAAATAGAGCATAACGTGGTCTTCGATGTTGATATAGAAGAAGTCCGTAATGAGGATCATCATTGTGAGAAGAGAATGGTTTGTATTCAACTGCAAAGAAGTTTTGTGACTACAATCTAAAGAAATTGCTGATTCTGTATCGGTATATCTTATCATATTTTCTTTCACGGCATTTGATCAATTAAACTTGGATAACAGATGTTGAATTATATATAAACAAAACGTGCTTATATACAGACTGTAATTTGAGACATTGCGGCAAAATCAATTGTTGTCGCTTAATCGAAGATACTTACCGTAATGCACTGCTATTCAAAATATGTAATCCTCGCAAATTGGGGACGATGTAAGCGCCTGAAATAAATGCAAAATAATAATATATAAAATGAATTAGAAGAAGTGAGTTAGAATAATAGAATCTTTTAACAAAACTAGTATTAACAGAACATCCGATTTGTATCAGCAATGAATGGGGAATGTCCGCAAAGAGCTTTACACCTTGACATTTGTGAGGTACGTATTTTCTCGTATCTGATAACCTTTTACCTTCCTTTATTGAATTTTTTCCCAGTATGAACTGTTACGAATATTCCATGTAGTTTGGACACTCCCTCGAATCGATAATCTGTCTCAGTGTGTGAGACATCCCACTAATGACAGTCCAGTGGAGGAAGAAGGGGGATCGGTAACAGGAAAAGAGACCGGCCTTGTCTCTCTCTCTCTCATCTCTCCACTCTCTCATATCCGCATACTCTCTCCTCTCATCCGATCGTGTCTCAGAGAGAGTGACGGTGAGTGAAGGCCTAATCGTCTTTCCCTCCCACTATCCCCCAATCCGATCGATCCATAAACCCACCCATCTTCCTCCTACAGATATTGATCTCGCACGTGTGTTCGCTACTCTGTCGCATTCGTTTCCCCTTAATGAAGTGGAACTTCATTTATTCCTTCTTCTTCTTCTCACTCGTGGCCTAGTTCCTTTCCCGAGGGCAATGTTGTGTTTGAGAGAGAGAGAGAACTGAGATCAGTCGTGAAAGAGGAAGCGAGAGTGTCTTCATTTATTACCCCCGTTGAATTGGTTCGAATGTTGATCCAAGCGCGACTCTTCTCCTCTTTTCCTCATTCCATCTACCACAAAGACTCGCCTCCCTTCTTCCTCCCCTTCTCCTACCCTAATTCCACTCTGTCTTTTGATGCAACTGGCCCTCCTTACTTTCACTTTTATCGCATAACTCTCATTTGGCGCGTTCGGACAGCGTATCTCGAAGATTCGATGTTTCCCGCAATCCACAAATGCACAGGGAAGCACATCCAAGGTATACGGTAGGTCAGAAGACCACTACACATTCCATCCCATGAAGGTCCTCCTCAGAGGATTGGTGCCAAGAAAGGGAAGTCTCCTCTCTCGAATCTTCGTATCTCCAGATATCCTTCTTCTCTCCTTCCATTCGTCCCCTCCTTCCCTTCTTCTTCTTCCCTTTTCTTCCTACTTACTCTCGCTTCTCACATATCTCGCAAGTGAGTGGACTCATCGTTGGATAATAGGCCCCCCCTCCGATCCTCCCTGTCTGTCTCCTTTTCTCCTTCACAAACGACCTCGAATGTTGTGCCACACTCCTTCTCCGTCTTCGTCCCCAGACGCTCTAATGAGTGGTAGGAGCCCCTGGCAGAGTATCATAAATTCAGAAATCCTGAGTATTCGTCGGAATGAAGAAGCTGTTCCGTCTTCCCTCTCCTTCCTTTCCCCCTCCTTCATCGCTCCCTTTTTCTGGTCCTCCAACGCCAAAACAAAACAGCGAATGAGTGAGGAGCGGGGGAGAGATAGGCACGTAGAGTTAGAAGAAGAGAATACCGTCCTCCCCTCCTCCTTCTCTTCTCTTCTTCCTTTCTCATAGACCGACGACTTCATCACTACTAACTATTGATTCTCTCGATGATTGCTGCTTGCTCCAATCGGGATCCAACTTCAGCTACCGTACCCCAGCCCTTCTGCATTGTTCTCCCTAGGAGTCTCGTTCTCTGCTCGATTCTCCTTCCATTGATGGGATGATAGGAACGGGCGCAAATTCACTCCTTTCATCTTTCCTCCTGTTGTTCGATCTTACATACCGTAAAAGAGTGAACAGTTGGGTGTATATAACGCGATTTCACAGCGCGCGCTCTCTCGCCCTCCTTCCTATCCCTCATTCACTTACCTTTTCCTCCCTCCTCCTCCCTACCACTTCTTTCGTTTCCACCACCGATCAGGTCAGGGGAACAACTATCCAGTCTCAATCCTTCCTTCCCTCCGATGGACTAATGATGATGAAATGATGTGTGACGACTCGATTGTGCGCTGATTTATACTGTTCTTTCATCAGTGTTCTCCATGAGTCCCTAAGGAGGATTCGTTCTTTGCTCATTGCTCCGTCTACTTCCGTCATCCCGTCTAATTCCCACCGAAGATCAAATGAATCTCATCCCCTCATCCCCCCTCTCTCTCTATCTCTCTAACTCATAAGCGACGGTGCGTACTGGCACGGTATAATATCTCTCTACCTGACTGTCGAGAAGATGCATGCAACTTCATCGTTTCTCCTTTTAGTCTTCTTCTGTGTCGCTTCTTGTGCCTCTCATAAAAAAAGCCAATTGAAGATTCTTGGACTCGATCCTAACGCTGAGTGCAAATAGAATAACGCTGCACATGCTTTTCCAGCTGCTCTCAAGGGCGCGATATCCGGAACTTTTGCAACATCTTGCGGGTTCTTCCTTATCTGATCTTTGTTTAGCTTTCTCCGAGGATTGTATCGAAAAAAAGCAAATGCACGCTTGCTCATGTAAATCATGATAAGTGGCTCTCCTAATCTTCTCTGGTGGTCGTAACCTTCCTTTTTGTCCCTCTTCTTCTTCTTCTTCTTCTTCTCCTCCTCCTTCTCAAGCATGCGCTAGTCCAGGCTTTCGCTCGGCAGCAATAGAGATAGATGGATAGAGTAGGGGTATTTGGAAGGAGGGGGAGGAAGGGGGAAGGGAGGAGGAAGGCGGATTTCGGAATGGGAGTCAATGGACAATGTGGGTACCAAGCTAGCCATACACACATACGACCTCAATGTATCTCTTTCTCGCCCCTATTTTTATTGTGTGCCAAACAATGTTCATCTCTTATTTTCTCACTGTGTCATTATCGTGTATTGTGCGGAGCTACCGAGAACTCTGCATTGAAATGTATAACTTGAGAATTCCTCGAATTGTTCTTTGTCTTGCATCCACCTATTTACTCACGTCTCTCTAGACTATCTTGCATGCACATTAGAATTCTTCATGAGTAGAAGGTAGACAGTCGTCTGTTTCGAAAATCATCTCTGATTAGCTTCCGCATCAAAAAATATTTCCTTGGGCAGTAACGGGAAAATTCTCGAGTGGGTAAGATGATAGATGCTGTGCTCACCTGTTGAAAGAATCTCTTTGAACAGCAGTTGCACTGCAATGAGAGTGTAGAGAGGGGACATCTTTATGGAGGACTAAGCGAGTCTCGACTACCTTTCCTCCTCCCTTCTCCCTCGAAACGTCATATAACCCCGAGGAGATCCAAGCTCCCGTTTATTCTATACCTTCTCGGATCTCCCGCGTCACTTACTACTACTGACTGACTTCTTCTGTTTTATTTCCGACTCTCGCACATCTTGAAATATTCATCGGTTTTGGCGCTGAAATGACCTCTCTTTCCTTTCGAGTCCTCTAGATATTCAGAGTCATCTTAGAGAAGGAGAAAGGGAGGGCAAATGCCACTTTTTGCGCTTCCCCGACCATTTCAGTCTTCTAATAGCGAGAGATGGAGCATGTAGAAGAGGCACACTCTTAGCATCTCTCTCATCGTCCTTTTCTCAGATGACCAAAATGAAGCGACAACGAGATTATAGGAGAAAGGAGAGAAGGAGAGGTTAGGAGGAGAAGAGGCGTAAGAAGTCAAATTGGGGTGAGGAAGGAGACAGATTGGGTCCTCTTTCATCTCGATTTCGACCTATTGCAAATGGAGGAAGGATACGATAGGCACCCCGGGAGAGGAAAAGACGTTGTTAATTTTGCAGGCGTTGTAGGGCAGAGCTTAGTGCTTTAAGCCGAGATTAGAAATTCAGCTGCCTCCTAAACATCTCGGAATATTATTGGATCTTGGGGATGTTGCATCTCATGTTCTCTCTATTTTTTCAGCGATATTTGGTAGGTGACGAAACATATCAATGACATTTACCAACTGACATAGATCTTGGATCATTTGTATATGGGTTTTCCATAATCTGTTGTGGATAGGAACACCGCTTCTCGTTGACATAATCTAGCCGCGTTCTAGACTCGGTCTCATCCCTTCCTTCCTCTTTTCCTCCCTCTCTCTCTCTCTGTCTATTACTCTCCTCGATTCCCATGCACTCTCCGCTTCTTGTGGCAGATAGGGCGCGGCGATAGGAGACCCGGGCCATCTGGACTCGCAAGGGCTACTGGCAGGGAGAGAGTGTGGGAAGGAAGGAGATTATGGAGGTCAGCGTGCGGATTAGAGAGGGTGTTGAATGGAGAGAGCGGTCGAGAGAAGGGGAGAGGGGGGAGGGAGGGGGATGGGATGGGTGGTGTGAATCCTAAGAGGCTCACTGATGAAGACACTGTTCCTGTCTCATTGTCCCATTTGGCTCGCATGGCTTATTCGCTCGCAGGCTCTTGGCAAAAACCAAGATTCTACCAATTTCAGTGTAGATTTCGTCATCTGCCTATGCCAATCCGACATTATGCTGTGTATCCTTTTGTTCCATGAAATAGTATGATCATCTCACTTCGGTCCTCCTAGACGGAAGTGTCTGTGTCTACCTTTGGAATGGCGACTCGATCCGTAGGTCTTCCTCCCTCTCCTTCTCACTACGGAATCCCCTTCTTCCGACCATCACTCCTCAATGGCTTCCGACCCCTTCCGATTCACCTCTAATTCTGTTACCATAGCTCCGCCCGTTAACTCTCTTGTAAATACCCGGTAGCAGCGATAGGCCTCTTTGATCTATCTGGTAGGAACCAGGTAGCACCACCCCACTATTCCTCCTCACACCCGCATGCTCTACCCACTTATCACCTCTTATCACTTATCACGCAAATCCATGGCCCTTCTACTCAATCAATCAATGGGTCCATGCATCAGTCCCAGATTAGCCCATCTCTCTCAATCCGTCGATCTATCTCGGTCTATTGCTCTCCTTCGCCCCGCTCTCCCTCCGCTCCCTCCCTCTCCTCTCCACAATAAAGGTCAACCCGCGCGCGTTCCGAACCGCGCGGTTCTCTCTGATCTCCACACTCTCTCGTTTCTCCTTGTGTCTGCACTCTCTCATCTCGGCGTCATATCTCGCCTCTCTTCACCTCCAGGGGTCGCGATGTGAGCAACCAGCGGTTTTTCGTGAAGAGAAGAGGGAGAGATTCAAACCTTTTCTCTCCGTCTCGCGAGTGTTTCATCCTTTTGTCGGTTCACAATGTGATATCAACTACAAGTTCGATTTCCCCTTGTTCATGCTTTTTTGCCTCCTCCTCCATTCGATTAGTTTCCTCTTACGTGTTCCTCTCCCGTTCATCGCTTACTGATTGATTGGACAATCTGATAAGAGACGTTCTGCGTCTCTCTCACTCGATATTCTCACATGCACACACTATTCAACCTTCGGATTGAGACGAAGTTTACGTTCGCTTCTCAACGATTCCCTCTTCTCATCTCTTGCTTCTCCTCCTCTCGGTCCAGTTTATAGATCTTCTTCTATCATCCGCCCATCGCATTACGAGTCTCATCGATTGACATGGAGAAGGGAGGCAGTCCACAGGGAACATAGATATTCGTTTGCGAGATGCATGCGTGTAGCCTTGAACACAACAAATGAGGAACAGGCCGAGGATTCCTTTACTGTCCTTACTCTCGCCTCGCCCCGTGTCAATTTCTGTTCGAGTTTCGCGAATTATCGATGGTTGATTATCGAGTTGTAATTATTAATTTGTAGATCAATCACGGCATCGATAAGCGCGCCTTCCCCTATCGCCCATCTGCAACACATGGTTGCGGGAGGGCCCGGAGGTAGATCATAGAAATAATATCTTTATCTCATAAAAATTATGATTCAATACAAATAATAATAATAATAATAATAATAATAATCAATAATAATCATAATAATAATCAAATAACAAATAATATTAAGATTTTTTCAGTAGAACATACGTGAGATACGGTAGTGCGATAGCGAAAACCGATTTTCATTTTATTGTTCCCATTTGAGTTATTTCTTTGCTCTTCTTTTGCAAACATCGCGTGCAAGATGCACATCATAATGCACGCAAAATTCGATGTTATGGTAACTCATCCCCATATCTGAATAATTCTTCATGAAATCAAGTTCAGAACTATTATTTCACAGTAGCAAAAAGATTCTGGATCCTGGATCTATTATGGACTGGATACTGTAGTAAAAATATCAAATGATATCATTGACAAGCTGCCTGAAGGGAAAACCTCCCTTTACTTTTTACTTTTTGCAACATCTAGTTCAAATAGATCACAGCGACCTACTGCGGCATTTCGTTGTCATTTGTAGTCGCGCTTAGTGTGACTAATGATGATATAATGTAGTAGAGGTAGGTGGTGCAAGTGAGATGTTGAATGACGAGATGGGAAAATTTATGAACATCCACTAGGACCTTAATGGTCATTCAATAAAATATTTGATGACACGAATCCATTCATTGAAATGACTTATAATTCATAATTATTTTTTCTATAAAAATATTATTTTTTTGCAGGGAGTCTCGGGATGTCGTCCGGCATGCCACCCCCGATGCATCCTTCTCCCATGAACCATCAAAGTGAGTTCACAAACAGAGATATTTTCCCAGACTAAAGTACGGTAGCTTCCAACTGTTTGCCAAGTTTCCGGGAGATCTAGAACAAAAAAAGAGGATCAGTTGATCAAAGTGCAACGGGGAAATGAACGAGCGAAAATGAGTGATAAGGATGATAATCATTCGTTGCAGTGATGTCCCCGATGATGTCATCACCTGCCCCGCCGATGCACATTCCCAACTCGCAAGCAATGCCGTATCGGTGAGCCCCGTTTATGATAAAGCAAGACCATATTTTGCATGGAGACCAACCAGGAAAAGTTCTATGCTAATTGAAAAAAAAGTTTTTTTATATGTTTCAGATCATGTGTATATAATCTTCAAACGTATACATAGGAACGTAGTTTGGTTGATGAACGCTTGATCAAAGATCATAAGATTCGACACTTTGGATTCGCGAAATGACGATCATAGGACACCTGAATGGAGACACGTTTACACGACAACTCATCGTGGAAACCTGTCAATCATAGGTGTTGGGGCTTCCATAGCGTCAATCAACCTGCTGGTCAATAGATCCTCCAACGTTCGTCTATGTGTAGCCATTCTCCATTTTTGTATCAATAATTGTGGTCAAGAATAATTTGAATTAACTTCATATTTTTTCTCATCAATCAAGTATTTATTACCTGAAACACGACCTTTGTTAACTCAACTTTTATAATTTTAATTGTGAAAAATAATTTTGCAATTTCAGTCAGCAAATGGCCTCACCTCACGCACCCCAATCGATGCTCCAATCCCCCTCAATCGGAATGTCCTCTCCCCTGGCAGCAGTCAGTCATGCGATGCATCCATCCACGTCGATGGGAATGATGACCATGACGTCATCAGTGACGATGATGCAGCATCGACCACCCACGAGCATGCCCCCGACGACGTACCAGCAGAGCATGATGGGTAAGAGATCCAGGTTACGGTAGTTTTAGGGTCGAAAATGTAAAACATGACCATGCTCTTGAAAGTACGTGCGGTAGTAAATTTGGCTCGAGATACTGTAGATTAAACGCAACGTTTTATTATCCATTTGGTTACGGTGGTAATAATTTTTGCTCAGTGTTACGGTAGTCCAGATTTCTTTAGTTATAGACTCTGGGTTACAGAAGACCCATACTACGATAATGTATTCATCGAAACTTCGAAAAAACGAAAAGTGCAAATTATGTCCATTCAGCCGATGACAGCAACGTACCACATTATTTTGATCATCGAAAAAATTTGAAGATCTCAATAAAAATATTTTCTGTTGAAGTGGTCTATGATAAATATTTCTCATTTCACTGGAAATAAAAATTAGAATAATGAAGCCATTTTCTCAAAAAAAATTTGAAACTAATTATGGTATTTCATTTTCACTCACCAGGTCCTCAGTCCACCTCTTCCTCCACGATGAGCAACGGCGTCCTCAGTGGGATCCTATCGAAGCCTCCCACAGGCCCTCCCATCCTGCAGCACTCTCCCCACCATCCGCCCCATCTTCAGCCCATGCAACCCCTGCAGCAACCGCCTCCGCAGCAACAGCATCTGAAGGAAACGTGAGTGGATTCTCGATTCTCGCGCAGTCCGACGCAACGATTAACGCCAGAATTACTGTGTGCTATCTGACCCTGAGGGTCACCAGATATCGTGCAGCGATAATTATACCAAACTGTAATCCGAGGCCACTGGGGTAGGTCATTAAGTCAGCGAAATTGAGGTCGGGGCGGTTTCTCGGCTTATCGCGTTCACATCGGGTTTTTTGCCCATTCGCACTCGAATGTGGTTGGCTAGGATACGGAGACACAAAGGGGTGGAGAGATACAAACATATGCAAATGGCAGGTTTGCGCGGTACCGGAATAGGATATCGGAAGTCTTTATCCCTCACTCAACTCGATTCACACCTGTCCCACCCCTCTTCAGTATGCCCCAGTCTTCGTAATATGACCAGTCTACCGTAATTTTAGAGATCGCTGTTGCTCGCTGAAATTCTGACTATTTACTGTAGAGAATATAAGCGGATTACGACAATTATTCAGCATAACACAAATTCGCCACTGTTGATTGTCCATTCCTCTATAGTGTCTCCTTCTGTTTTTGTTCGTCCTCTTCCTCCTCGACGATTCTTCCCCTCCTTCTGACTCTTCTGTCGTATCTTCGTCCCTCTTCCCTTCCTCCTCCTTCTCCGCCTCTTTCCTCCTCTCTTCCCCTTCCCCGGTCATTCCCTCCGGACAGTCCCCAGGGAGTAGGTGGTTCGAGGACGAGAGGAGAGGAGAGCAGTCGATGAGAGGAGGAGACTACTCGCATTGCGCACTGTGAGATTCTCGCGCAGTCCGCCGCAACGACTAACGTCAGAATTACTGTGGGAAACCATCGAGAGGGTCCCCGGGGCCTGTTTGGTGACTCGGTTCGTTCCTCCTCCTCCGACCGCGCCAACCGCTCTCTCCATTGTGCAGCATCCTTCCCTCCATCTTTTCACGCTGCTCTCTCTCCCTTTCGCGTTGTCTCTAACCCCCCTCTGCCCCTCTCTCCACTGTTTACACTCTCGACCCTCACGCTCTCTCCTACTCTCCTCATTGTGTGCACTATCTCGCTGTCTATGCTCGTCTAGACTCTCTCCCTTCCCTTTGTCACTCATCGCTCTAGCCCTCTCCATCCTCGCAACACTCTCTCGTGCACTCTCGTCGTCTGCTCATCTTCCTTCTCTCCACTCTCTACCCCCTCTCACTTCTACCCACTCTCTCGTCTTTCTCTAACCTCCTCGCCTCCTCGAAACGCCCACTTTCTCTCCATCACTCTGTTGTGTATGGCGTAGCAGTGATCTGCGTCTCTGCCCTTCAAATACTCTTGTTTCTCTGTCACTCTAGTCTCATGCGAGCTAGAGAGAAAGAGACTCTCTCTCCCCAACTACCGTACCGGGAGAGATCAAAGATCAGCTCGCCCCTCGTGAAAATAGATTTCACTGAATTTCCGAGGATGACAACGAAAACAGAGGCCTGACAAAGTTCCCACGGCTCTGACGAAAGCAATTATGCGAAAAATTACAGAGTTAATTAGAATTTTTTCGGAAAAATGTCATAATGAGACATCATTTTTCTCACAGGAATTATACGAGAATATAGAAGGAGTATTATCGTGGGAAATGTAGGCACGTTATGGTAGTAGGTACTGTACCACCTGGCCTAGAAAGAGTTACATCACGATCAATCATGGGCTCATCTCCATCTTGCCATCTGTCAATTATTAATCAAAGAATGAAATCCACATAAGTTTGGAAACAATATATCAGAAAAAAGTGCTTTTAAAGGTTTCAGAGGTATTTGATACTGTCTCTGCTAAAAGTTATTCCAAAGTCCATGCTACCATTCTGTGGAGCAATCCACCTTATGCTGCTTTAACTCATCTTTAACTTCTCTAATCGTCTTCCAACTTCGCTTATCTTCCTCTTCCTTCCGAGTGACCTTGTAGAGTGTTGACAATGACACGAGAGTGAAAGAGAGAGAGAACGCTCCCGATACATTCCTTTTCACTTTCCAGCCTGTTCAACCATCCATCTGATTGGATCCCTCCTACAGATGACCACTCCGTATCCCCATTGTTCGACTAGTCTCTCCTCTCCCGTCGTCTGAATCTCTCCCTTCTCCCTTTTCCCTCATCTTCGTAATCCACCTATCGAAATCACTCCACCTCTCCTCCCTTCCCCGCCTCTCCTCATTCTCCCCTCACTCTATCCATGCATTTCCCTCCTCCTCCTATACACAAATCCCGCTTGAGCCAGAGAGAGAGATGGAGCAGACCCATCGATTGATTCATATCGTGAGAGAGTATCCTCTCTCGATCCACGAGTACGGTCTGCTCTCATCCATCTCCACGTCCCATCTCAACCATTAATCACGGCCAAAAAAGCGTTCTGCTAATTTACACTTTCTCTCTCTCTTTCTCTTGAATGAAATCATTCCCGATCTGCCTGTCTCTCTTCCGTTTTTGAGTTGTGTCAACTGGGATCCACTCAATCAATCATCCTCATATGCGGAAACGTTCCCGCTGAGATATGATGATCACGTGAACTCTCTCCATACTTTTCCATACTCAGTTAGCAGTCTCTCATCTTCTACAAAGCAAAACCAAGATTTTATTTCTTTCAATTTTTTGCCAATTCTTCACAGATACAACTTGATCAAACTTGATTTCTTCAATCTTCAATCATCCCTGAACACGGAAACATTCCGTCCCATGATCATCTCGCATCTTCCCACGTGAACCCGTTCAGCCCCACACTTCTTTTGACAGACGCACAAAAAGATGTCTGGAGGCGGCACTGGGACTTGAAAACAGTCCCTCCATTGCCTTCTTTCTCTCACCTGCTTCCCTCTCCCTCCTCCTCCTTCTCTCTCCGAAATGCATGATCCTTTCGTGGTCGGACGTTGTCTCTCTCCCTTCGTCTCTCGTCGCTCGTTCGCACAGTCACAACACACACAGTGGCTCACTCTCTCTCTCACTGCTACTGTCGTTGTCGTTGTAGTTTGTCGTCGTTGACGGCATCTGTCGAAGACAACGACGACGTCAAGCTTAAAGCTCCGATGAGCAGTTCTTGATAGTTAAGCCACGCTCCGATGATTCCTTCCGTATGATTCCTTCTTCTACGTTGATTCCTTATCCTTCCTATTAAGAACTATCCTACTTTATTTTGCTATTTTACCATCATACCGAATTCTTTGACAGTGAAACCACGTTCCAGTGGTCATCAAGAAACTCTCTGATTCCTCACAACGTTGACGTCTTCTTCAGTAGAGCTAAGAACGAAGTATCTTTCAGAATCTCCCATTTTCTCTTTGATTTCTTGACTGTATTAAACTGTAGTGACTCCAAACTGAGTCACTTGAATTCTCCTCTTCTGAATTCTCCTCTATATTTTCTTGTTTAATGACTGCAACATTCCTTGATAGTTCTTTGTCCCTCCCCCTCTCCCCCAGAAGTTTTATTGCGCTTTTTCGGAGTATTTATGCCTCTGCAACGTATCGGCTGTATGTGACAAGGCAACGTCCACTCCCGAGTTTGGTTTCCTTATCATTCTAGTTCATCGCCATTTCGGAAATGAGCCCACGAGATCAGCGTTTCCTTTGCCCTTATCAGTCTGCTATCAATTGATTTCCTCTCCAGGCACTCACTTCGCTTCCTCCCTCTGATTAGTCAGATACGATTGATACAGAGAGTACTGTCCCATTCCAATCCCTCTTCCATCATTCTTAACCATTTACAGTTCGCGTGAAACGCGAGAGAGCGAGCGTGTTGTGTGAGAGTGAGAAGGCGCAGCCGGAAGGGGAGGTCCTTCGATTTCGAGAGTCGGAGGGGACACAGACTCCCTGTCTCCTCCCTCTGTGTATGCTGGCCCCCTTCAGGGTCCTCAGAAGGGGGGAGGAAGGAGGGAAGGGAAGCAAGCAGCGGCCTCCTCCTCCCCCTTCCTCCCTTTTCGACAACCGGGCGCCCTCAGGGCAAGTACTGCAGAGAGGTCACGCGGAGGAGAGAAGAGACTGAAGGGGGAGGGGAGGGGGAGGGAGGAGAGAGAGAGAGGAGGGGAGGGATAGGCCGACGTCGTCCATTGTCAACTTCACCCTCACTGTTCATTTTATCGCACCAATTTGCAACTATTCATGTTCCTTTCCTCTCGCTTTTTCTGTTCGTGTGATGCTCACTGTATCATATCCATTCCGACATTCATCCCCAAACTCCCGTCCACTGTCCCCCAGTCGATAGTTTATTCAATTTCAAGAATGCTTGAAACTAAACAATCGTAAGCACGAAGTTAGATCTCCCACATTGCCAGCTCCTTTATCTTGTGGAGTTCTTTGAAACTGTCTCTATCAATTATTGTTCTTCGATCTCCTCTCCCGGGATATTTGAATCTATTCCAATAATATTTGAAATACGAACATTTGCGATATGTTCGCTAATTTCACTCCTATTTCTGACAGTAGCGAGATAATCGATTGTCATCCATGATCCAATTCTTTTTTTTTAAATAAACGACGTCTCTTCTCCAATCATCCCCCAACTTCACCCCTCCCCTATCTGTCGCAGTGTTCCTTCCTCTCTTTCGGATGCATTCGACGAGGCGCTGTCATCATTAGCTATCGCGCAATCAGTCAGCGAATGAGTGACAGTGAGGAGCGGAGAGAGAGGAGAGGGTCGAGAAAGATAGAGAGGGAGGGAGGACCCAGGCTCTCCGAAATTAGAGACACAGCTTTAGGGGCTGGCTGTGTGTGTGAGTGTGTGTGTATTTGTCTCTCCACCACTCACTCGTCCTCTACAAACAGTATTGATCTGGTGCGCGAGAGAGAGAGAGAGTCACTCGATCTCCATCTTCACTTACGTCGATGTCCTCAATTTGTACACCAGTGTCATCTATGATCAATGGGAATACGTAAACCCTTTGAACCTCTGACCCCTAGATGACGGCTCTGATGTTCCAGTAGTCCCGCCTCATACCAACATCCTGATAAGAATATAACATCTTGATAAAAAATGTCACCATCTGATGGAGGCAAGGCATTGTGATCGTGTTTCTGCATAATATATGAAATATGAGAAAGCCATTCCACATACATACCGTACCCCCCTATCACTTACCCGATCACTTCTCTCCATTCAAGCGCATCCAATCTTCCTCCTCCAGCTGTCTCTTCCTTTCGGTTCCTTCCCTCTCATCTTCTGTCCTATTAGTCTGCCATTGTTGGGAGAGGCAGAGAGAGAGGCTGATTGAGCCCGCATTGTGTCCTCCTCCCCGCCTATTCCGCCCATTCTGCGATCACCGAACATTGCGTGACATTTCGTTTCGAAAGCCGCCTCACATCATCCCATCTCCTTCTTTATTCCAATAATGGATAATGCGTAACTGTTTTCTATAAGCCACCCAATCTCTCCCAATGATAACAAGATTGCTAACTTCTCTAAGAAAATAAGATCACCATTTTTATCTGAGGAATTTTGATCCTCATTTCCATTGTAGATTCCATGCATACTGTAGATCAGATCATGGCGACCTTCCTTCGGACCACCCGGTGCCATATTGCAGATGCTCCGAATGAGGCGTTCTCGCGTCTCATTAGCCATCCGTGTGTATTTTCCCTCTGCCTCCTCTTGATCCCTTGATCGGGAACATATGCTCTCTCTCTCTCTCTCTCTCTCTCCGTGGTTCCCATGGGAAAGAGGCAGTAATCAGCCCTTGTTTGACCCCTCATCCCATTGTCAGGGAAGACTAATGATCCGAGACTGTCATGGTTAGCCATGATGGAACTCGGATGGGTTCTTATTTACATTTTACATTCGTGGAACTGGGTTGATATTAGTTGTCTCCATAGAGCTCGATCATTCTTTGAGATTATCATGAATTGGTGCTCCTCCACTTTGACTCGGTTCTCAAACAACCTCTCAAAGGAATGTTTCAATCATGACTCAGGTGGAAATCATCGTACGGTAGCTCCTTTTGAGTCGGTGTCGGTCTGTTTCTTTCTTCTTCTTCCTTTTTCAACTGCCATTCCTCCTCCTCTCTCCCTCCATTCACCAACTTTGTCTCCACGGGCGGTTACTCACGGATGAGTTGCGTGCACCGCGCAGTGACTGTGGAAGAGAGGAGAAAGAAGGGGTTAGAGGGTGGGCGAGAGAACGAGTGAATTCGAGAGAGAGTGGAAGAGAAAGGTGAGAGAGAGAGAGATCAGCCAATTGCAGTCACTAGGCGATAGTTGCGGGTATCCTAGGCATCCTGAATTCCTCCTCCCCCAGCAACCGTTCTAGAAGAACCCATTACCTCCAATGGAGGATGGAAGTGCAATCTTCGTTCCCCCCATTTCTCCTTCTCTCTTTCACTATCCACTCTCTCGATCATAGTGTAGCTTATTCGATCATGACCTAATCAGGACTCTTCTCTCTGTCTCCCCTACTCTCCCTACTCGCCCCCCCCCCCCCATCCTTACTGGTATCCCTCCCCCAATTTCACTTTACAACCAACCACAATTTTGCGTCGCTACTTTCTCGCTTGAAACTGGCTAGGCCCACTCTCTCTCTCTTTTCCTACCTCGAGTGTTGTCTTTCTCGACTCTCTCCGATTTGCGCACTATCTCTACTCTCGCAACAGAAAACTCGCTTTTATTCACGCGTGTGCTCTTACTCTTTTTCTCTTGCTCAAATGTTGCCACATTGCGCCGTGTGATCGTAAATTGTGTCTAACGTTCCTTCCTTGATGATCCGCGCGATTTCCCGATAAGTTCCGATTCTGATTCCATCCCGGTTAAGTGATGCCTCGGAAGCCGAAGGACCCGTTGGCGCCGGCGCCTCCGAAGCGAGTGAGGAAGACGAAGAAGGAGACTGCTGCAGCTGCTGCACTTGCTGCAGCAGAGGCCAAGGCTGCTGCAGGAATGATGAAGACCGCCTATGATCCCCTTATGGCGGGCAGTGGAATGATGCTGATGGATGATTTATATGCGACGCACGACGGATACGGATACTACGGTAATGGATTCGAACCTGTGAGCTACTCGACTGCAACCTCTACACCATCAACGATGACCCCGACGTCGTCTGGAGGCTCCCAGGGATCGATGCCTGGAGGCCAGCAGCTAACGCCCAGTTCCACACCAGGAAGCATGCAAGGCGCACCCGGGTAAGATCAGTGGGAATTAGGGACCAGATGAGACGATAGTAAAATGGTAAAGATAAAGATCATCCCGTTAATAAAGACACTTGGGTCCTGCTGAAGATCACCTCTAGATCGGACGATAGTAACTATATATAATATGTCTTCTTTTACGTAAATATTTTTCTATCGAATACTGAACTCTGTATTGTCAGAAATTAATTAGATTCGTACTTATGCAGAAGCTACAGCTATGACATTTCGATCAGTGCGTAGTTCGTAGATATTGGATCGTAGAGCTAAATTGGAAAACGGCTGAGATGTTTTGGCTGTGGGGTGTTCACTGCTTCTACGACGTGTTCACCAATGGACAGAACTAGGCGAGCGAGAGAGAGGGGGGGGATTAATAGTGCAGAGGCACTTCTCGGAAAGAAGAGAAAGACGGCAATGCTCCTTCTCTTCGTGAAGGGTCGTAGAGTGAAGGGGATGTCCCTCAAGTGGGAACGAGTTTGCAGCAATTGAGGGATTTATGAGATCACTAGGCTTTAGTATATGGTAGGGAAGAAATTTGAACTCTGATTTGTGTTCAGGGTTACGGTAATTAGCAAAGATTTCTTCGTGGTTTTAGAACTCGTTTCCCAGTAATAACTTCTTTTGAAAGGCATTCATAAATCATGTGTTCATTCTCGAGAGGTCAGTGCGCTGATTTATCTCAGCTTTTTGTGTGAGTTCGAAATATTTAGCGTCCAGCCGCAATCCATCTTGCGTAACCTCATTTCACAAGCGTATGGTACACACTCTTCATCTCACTTGACTGAGTACGGGCCATCAATTCAACCGAGCTCGTCTAATTTGCATATTTCGACTGCGACTCTTACGCTTGGCGGCAAAAGATGACGAATGAGATGTGAGGGCGAGTAGAAATTGTCGGGTTACTCTCTTGAAATATTGTTGTCTCTATAGGCCTATCAATCCGGAAAAAAAACTGAGTGAGAAGGATGAAAATTTGGGAAGTGCTACAGGGAGGAATATGAGAAACTGCGGGAGCTTTTGTAATATAAGACCTTCGGCTCTTCGTTCCTAGTAAAATTAGTGTCGTGTACTGCAGTTGAGCAGAGATTTCTCAAGGCGACTTTGTTTCCGAAAGGGTACCTGCTTACGTCTCCCGTCTTACGTGGTATTTTGGGTTTGCGAGGCAGAGACCATTGCCCGTGGTCACATACATATCATGTTGCGTTGCGATACCCATTGCGCAGCGAAAGAGGCCTCATAAATGGGGTTTTGGTCGTAGTGAGAAGGGTGATTGCCCTCTCTCTCTCTCCTTCTTCCGTATCCATTCCCTGTGTCCCCTTACGAGTCGTTTGCGCGGGCCCTTGAGCTCTCCTCCCTTGCCTGCTCGTGCTAATGAAAGTTTTATGGGGAAGTCGCCTTTGTCCTTCGTTGTCCAGTCGTGTATAAGACAAAGAGAGGAGAGGCACGACGACGAAGATGTGACCATCGGAAAGACCCTAAATCATTGAGTGGATGGGTGGGAAGAATCACTGGGGAAACAATTTGGTTTCGGGATCACTGATATGATACCATGATAGAAATCTGATAGAAATCATCACGAAAAATCATGAGAAAGCATATTATTGAAAATTTGGATAGAAAATTACTAGCAATTATTCAAAATTTGTTCAGGATGCGACAATGGTTAAAAAAAATCATATCTTGAAAAAAGTTTATTAAAATATTAGTAATTATTTAATATTAATTCAGGATGCGACCAGCCCCTGGAATGGGAACACCGACACCCGTCGGAATTCCCAACGGAGTTCATCCTCTTCCCCATCAGATGCCAACTCCAACTCCCATCGAGTTCAGAATACACGATATGAACCGACGATTCTACTTGTTTTTGAATACCGGGGTAAGTATATCTGAACTGATAAAGGATCACTCAAAATTTAAGAAATATATAACGATCAGAAAATCTATTGTATGATCAACATGGTTTGCTTAAAACCATAAGATGGAATTTTTAATTTAATATTTGTTCTACAGGTTCAAGAAAAGGACTACGCGCAGTGGTGGGATGCTTTCTCTCACGAATTTTTCGATGAAGATGCAAAAATGACGTTTATCGTGACCGATGAGAAGGGAATGAAGAATGAAAAATTTGGTGAGATTTAAAAAAAAATATGCATAACCAATAATTTTAATCGAAAGAAAATTACCAATAATCATTTCAGTGATCGGTCGACAATTGATCCCGCGGTACTTCCGAACACTCTTAGATGGAGGAATGAACGAAATGTACTACGTTATCAAGGGACCCTCTAGGGAAACACCCACTCCTGGTAGATTTATCGATACAATATTTTAAAATACTACGAAATTACGAAATGAAATTACGAAAAAAATAAATTCAGATAATCAAAGGTTGAATTTCAGATGGATTGACGACGTACGAGTGCAATCAGTTCATGCAAGTATCCAAGTACGAACTGCCCTACCAATCCGAGGTGAGATATTCAGGTCACAAAAACAGAAATACGTATAAAAATATAAAGAAATTAATAAATATGATCGCCAAAAAATACGTGATTTTTGATAGCAGACAGAATGTAAATTAATAAAAATTGAAAAAAACATAAAAAAAAGGGTGCTTGAAAACGATTTTAACCGAATGCATTTACCCTGTATTTTCTTGTTTTTTGTTTACCTTGAAAAGAGTAACGAAGTTGTTGAGTCTAATTTTTGTTGAACTCGTAGGCATTGGCCTCTACCTTGCCCATCATATCTGTTTAAAAACAACTATGTATCTCATTCTACCTACAGTATTCAATTATTATTTAAAAGTCGTCGTAAGGAGACGTAGGGACTATGTACAAGCAGAGTACGGTAGGGACTAGTAGCGATTCGGGAAAACTTTTAACTCTTCATTTTGGTTAATCAATACCATTTCTTCGATTTTTGGTTGCAAGCTCAAAGATCACAATTTATGCCCAAAGTAATACAGAATACAACCGAAAATAAGCGTATTTTGTTTGAACATTTTGCATTTGTGCCACTCAAAATGCACTTTTACCGAGAATGAAATTGTTGCAAATGATTCAAATTCAAAATAAATGTTCAGGTGCAAACGGACGCAGTGATCAAGCTCGACTTCACACCGTACGAGGAGTGTTATAACTATCGAATTCGGAATTGGGTCATCGAATTGCAGCCCAGTCAGGAGTTCACCCTCAATCCAATTACCCGGGTAGGTCGGCGCGTTTGATGTAGCGTTCGGTCATGTAGTTTAGGATTTCAAATCAGTATTGATAGTTTAGCAGATAATGAGAGTGGATAAACCTTGATAGGAAAATGCCTCAACAAACCGATAAAAAATTAAGTTAAGTTATTCTTTTTAGGCCTTACTAGTGGCTCCCACCTAGCGTTGTCTCATGACTGTAAAATCGCTTGACTGTAAAATCTTGGTTACATTACCTTCACCTTTACCTTTCAGGAATTCACTCCTCTGATGCTGGCGGAGAATAAGCGACGACCGATCACGTGTGGAATGAGTCCAGCCACACTGCAGGTAAGATATGTCAAACTCTGAAGACAAATTATATGAAAAATCGGTTATCATCGATTGGAATTATGTGAACTTTCACTAAGAAGATAACAGTACTTCTCCATTATGACATTATGACAGAAATGATACCCACTTTGACAGATTACCGAGTATACCCACTTGTTATGTGAACTTTGATATATTACTAAAAATGTTGATATATTACTAAAAATGTTAAAATGCTAAAATACCTAGAGTCACTAAGGACTAAACCACACTTGATAACATTTTCGAGTGGAACCAATTTTCACCTGTTTCTCGCTGCAGGCACTCCGATTCTCCGTAATTCTCGAACCGATGCAGCTGATTATGAGCACATGCAAGGGACAACCGGTGAGCTTTATTTATTGATTTTTTTCCGCCTCGAAACTACCGTATTCTCCCGAGGAATGGTAGTTGTTTGCTCCAATAATTGTATTTGACTAATCAACTGAGCGCCGCTGTCGCCACACAATTGTAGTTTAATTATCTTGGCTCCAAATTATATTAATACCCTGGGAGAGATGTGGGTATAGAGACGCTGTGAATCATTATAGCCATCCGACGCTAGCTTCTCCCTCTTCTCCCCTTTTCTTTCATCGTTTCAATCTCCTGAAGATGGGGACGATGAAGGAAGAAAACCCTCTTGAAGCAGGAAATTAATAATACATCGTCCTTATCTTTATTAAAATCTGCGCTCGTGTGTGCATATATTGGCTCTTTGCCTCGCCCCTTTCTCACTCTTCCGAGGAAAAGCAAACTTCTTCTGACCTCCTCCTTTCTACTCGGCATTTCTTCTTTTCCATTCCTTCCTTTGGACTAATTGACAGAAGAGTGAGTGCACTTCGCAATTTCGATCAAATAAACTCTGTTTCGAGTAACGCGATCTCGTGTCAACTTGACGAGTTCTCGTGTAGGAAGTAAAACGACGATTCATTAGATTCTCGAGACTCGAGTACCGTAAAGTGGAGAAGAAAGAAGCTAGGAAAGAGAGTGTGAGAGAAAGTCGTCCTCATTAGCGTATCGATTGAAGAACTTGAGTTATGTTGCTGCGACAACTTTCGTAATTCGAATCAAGCAAATAGACAAAACTCATTAACGAAATGTCAGGGTTATTAGAAACCAGTCAATGAGAATCGCGTCGCAAATGAATGTCATCAGGTGACTCAGCCCGTATTCAACAGCCCATCTTCATTACCAAACCATTGAGCGCAAGTATTCTTTCCGTGCCAGTCATTATCCATAATGCAATGCGCAGCCCCGCAGCTTACTAATTAGGCGGAGTGGGAGTGAAAAGAAAGAGGAGTAGGGCGGAATTTGTATCGGACTGAGAAAGGGAGATCTCGCCCCCTTCTCACTCTCAGATACAATCTCAGTCCTTCTCCTTTCCTAGTAGTCGATCACCTCTCTATTCACAAGTTGTGGTAATCCTCGTCAGTCGAAGGATTCCTCTCCTCTCCTCTCTCCACTCCTTTTCTCCGCTCCTCCCGCGCCTCCTCGCTCTCTATTGAGTGCGCGCTCCTCAATCAGAGACGCCATTGAGTGGTCGACCGCTCATTAGAAAGGGATTCACGGGACGCCTCGCTCGTGCTTCCCCTCTCCCTCCCCTCATACCTCCGTCCCCCCGTCCCATCTTAGTCTTCAATCCTGTTCTCACGACTGCATACCATGCTGCCCAGCAAGAATTCGGCCTTTCGGTCGCCCGTTTCGGTAGATAGTTACAAGTATATAGGTAGTTTAGTACTTAATGAGAGTATAAATTGCAGCAACTGACGCCGCAAGACGCGCTGAAGCGGATCTGCTTCGCTCGTCATCAACAGCAAGAGCAGCAGCGAGTTATGATGAGTAAGTCATTTCAACGTCATTTTATGCTCAAACTTGAGTAGGTTTTAAAATTTCTGGTTTTAAAAACATATGCCGCCTTTCCAGACGCACAAAGCGCGCAGATGATGCAGCAACAGCAGCAGCAACCTCCCGAGGAAGCCAAGGTAACCCATTTCAAGTTCTTGTTATTGTCACTCGAGTTTCTCACACAACGAAGGCAATCAGAAGCCCCGGTGTTTCTCGCCCATTCTCATAACTGGCTCAATCTCAGGCGAAGCCAACTCGGAAGAGGACGCGCAAGGCGCCTGCCAATCCGAAGGGCGCAAAGAAGGGAGGAGCTCCAGCATCGGCCAGTCCCGCCCCCTCCGCCCCCTTCGTCTCCCCCCAAGGCATTCCACCTGCGGTACGTTGTGTAGTAGTTGACATCATGGACGACGGATCCCTCTCGTCCCTTCTGGCTAGTCTCTCCGATAGTGCCTCATCGGCAGCTGCATTGCTCCCGTTGGCACCAGTGATGCAGCCCCTTCCCCAGTCATTCCTTGAAGCCCTTGGTCCCACTCCTCTAACCTCCACTAGACTCTTCCCCACTACTACGGGAATCAATGTAATGAGAAAAAAGTTCCCCTTTTCTTGATTGGTTCCGATATTGGGGAGAGAAGCCGCAGTTGTTTGTTCATTCGCTATCTTGTTCAGATGCACTTCCAAGGAATGCCCGAAGTCTACGTCGTAGGAGAACCATCGATGCTCGGAGGAGAGTTCAGAGAGGTACGGTAGCCACTCGTTCATTTCCAATTAAGGGGCCACTCACAAAGTACGATTCGACGAAATCAATATCCTCTAATTAGTCTGAATGGGGGCAATCAGCCAATTCAGGCGCCCACTCAAAATCATTTTCATCCCCGGTGAATAACAACTTAACGAATGACGTGATCAGCTACAGACACGATCAGCATGGATTATTACCCGACCCTACACATGATCCTGATATAGAATTGAATTGATATTGAATGATGCGTGCATTGCAGGACGAGCGGACGATCGACAAGCTGGAGAATCCGAACTACGATCCGAACGCGGCGATGCGACCGCACCCCGCGACCGGCACGCCCGGAATGATGGCGCCTCCCCAGATGCAGCCGAACGGGCAGCAGCCCTCGCTCGCCCAGCTGCAGGCGCACCACGCGCAACTGCTCGCTGCTGGCGGCCCCAGTCCGCAGCAGGGCGGTCAACCCCCGCAACCGCCCGTCTCCCACGCTCATCTCATGGGCAACATGGGCCCTCCCATGACGCCGCAGCAAGCTGCTCAACAGCAGCAAGCCCAAGCAGCGCATCTCGCTCAGATGCAGGCGGCCCAACAGCAGGGACAGCCGCCTCAGGGAGTATCGACGCCGCCGGGAGCAGGAGGAATGCCCAATGGACTCGCACCGCCGCCTCCACCATCCGGTAATTACTCCTCATCCTCATCTCAGAATCACGTTCAGTTTGTAGCGCCGTATCCTCCTCCGAATCATTTCAAACGATAGCGTTTTCCCTGAGTTTTCTCGTTCTACTACCTCAATTTCCCGATCAAATATCAAACCTCACTCACGGGTCTTTCCCCCCTTATGTGCTCAAGCAATTCTCCTTCCCTGATTCGCACAACTCTACCACTCTCTGACTCGCTCACCCCCATGCTCATCCATTGTCCCATTGCAGGTTTTGAATACCTGGGAGGATGGTCCCGACCGCCCACTAACCATCTCATAGCCTAAAGTGGAGTGACTGCACGCCACACCAACACAATACACAAGGTAACCCCTCCGCTTTCCTCTCACAGCTTTTCATCATCCTCATTCCAGGGCTAATTTCTTCCTACTGATTCTCTTCCGTCACTTTTTCTCTTATCCTTTGTTATCCCGCTGCTATCCCCCTCTCCCACTCACCAACCCTATCACGTACCGTAGCAATAACGACGATAATAATAATCGATCTGTATATAAGTCGAGACAGTATTATCTCTTCCAGCCTCTTATCCCATTGAGAATTCCTACGATATCGATTAGTCTATACTTCTTTGTTGCTATTACGAAACACAAGTTGCAAACCCGCTTGATCGATTGAGTCTCAGCCGTAACGAAGCCACAACTATTCTCAAACACACACACCTGTCACGAAATAACTTTGCTGTCGTGCATTCACCCCTTATCGAAGTCACTCCTTCCCGCCTCGCCCATTGTCTTACCAATTAGCATCGTTTTCATCATTGGCCATATAGTGTCATTGTAACCCCTTCGCACCCCAACAGATAATGATCACAAGAGCTCCTGCTGACTTATTTCTTATATTGTCGATTCGAATATGCGAAAGAAATCTGATAAATATATGAGAGTAATTTAGAACAATGTTGATGCGAAGAAGAAAGTCTGAAAAATGGATGAATTGAACAAAGGCATTTGAATTATCAGATTTATTACGATGAGAAAATTTAGGCGAAAAGTTAAGTGAGAGTGAGGATGTGCCATGAGATGGAAGGATCCTGAGGCATCTGGAATATAAATATTGCTTTAGATTTAGCCTGGTGGTGATCCAAGCAGTGGGTACTCTGTTCTTGATCTAAAACCAATGAGAATGAAGTGGCACTCACGATAACAACATTATTGTTCCATATGAAAGATGTATTATGAACTATTGCAAAATAGAGCTCTTTTTGAAATCTTCTATCTTCAGATCAGATACTATTTTAATACAAAAAAATGTCTTCTACACGACATGACATTTATCGTTTCCCTTCGACGCAGTGTTTCTATATATCCCTCTACGGGATCTCTAAAGGATTCGTTAGCGGAATCAGGTGACTGATTTATATCTGCTTTTGATTCACTCTGTCTGGGTAGAGATATTCTTAGATCTTCGTTGTATCGTCGTTAAGGAGCACCGAATGAATGATGCACTGCTCTAAGCCTTTAAAAATCAGTTTTTAAATATTTGCTGAAATTGATTGTTCTTACATTCCGTAAAAAAAATAAGAAACTGCATGTTGGCAAAGAATATTTCATAATTTCACGATCATTGCCGAACCGCACAACCTTGCTTTTTAGAGCTATCGAAACCTCGTTATTGCACCGCTCTTCGATGCGTTGCGAGCCCTTTCAGGATCATCGTTTCTGCTCCATTCATTCCAAATCTTTTCAAGAGTTGTCCATCCTTCTTACTCTCCCTGTGAATCGGTGGGCTGTTTGTCGTTTTCAAGGTAGGAGTAGGGGTGTTACTCGTATTTGCGCAGTGTCGGACACAATAGGAGTCACTCAGATCGATTGAGGAGCCGCAACTCTTACTTATTTATACCGTTTTATGCTATGAGATGCAAGAACACCGACCAAAAGAAACCTGCGCATATTCCACGTGTATTCCATATTCCATATGCTACCTTTACCTTTTTACTCTTTCTTCCTTTCTTCCACTTGCTCGAACAACATTCGTAGCCCCGGGCGCCGAGATGTCATCCACATTCTGTCGTTAGCAACAGCCGCATGACTGCAGCTTTTTTTTGTACCAATTTCCCACTTTCAACTGAAATTTCCCTGAGTACCTCAACCATGGCAGCTACTCTTCTATTTGATCTTGTGAATGTTGACACCTCACTGGTCGTTATTGCTCTACCCCTCTAATTGCCTCGAAGTAAGGTGTATTTTTCAAGTACTCTCTTGCAGTGTATTATGAGACGTGAGTATCCTCTCATTGATTGAATACTGAAAACGAAACCGCTGCACGATTTCTAGCTTGAATGGCAATAAAATATGATGGAGATTCGAATCGGCTTACCTTCCGTTTTATTCCATCGGGCATAGAAACACATGGAGGGATCTCCTTCACTCGCATTCAATTGTGTGCTCACTCTGCCTCCCTTCGCCCTCCTCCTCTCCTCAATTCCCTCCCTCTCTCTTCTTTTCGTTTCTTCCATACTGATAACTCTGATCGTGAGTCATTCCTCTTCTGGCTCAACAATCACTCATCGATTGACTGTACTGATACGTCCACTTTTCCACTACCTTTCCTATTTTTCCTTACCTTTCCATCTATCTATACGTAATAAAACTCACTGTAAGCGTATACACGGTTTAGTCAAGAATGACTCTAATATATTTGCTCAAATATGTAGTTTTGAGTTTCTATATTCGTCTACTTCCACCCTTCCCGATTACCTTTCGAGCGTCTCGTTGAAAATTTGTGCATTGTTTGCCTAGTCCCGACTGCACTTTTCCACCCGAAGGTCTTCTTCCTCGTTTTTTCCACTGACTTCTATTGATTAAGTATGGATGATGAAATGCCCCCACGTCTGCCTCCGAGATACTCGTCGTTGCCAAGAAGAAGCAAGGATAAATGTGAGCTTTTCAAAGGAATTACGTGTTTTTAGAACAGTAAAGCCAATGAAAAGGACAACTCACTATTAAGATTTAATATCATTATTTTACTATTTACAACTAAAATTATTGTTTATTCTATATGCTATTTGAAAAAGGCATCCTGAAAATGCTACTTTTGCTGAATGCAATTAAATTATATTTCAGCAGCAAATGAGTGGTACAACCAATCAGAGCCTGGTCCCTCCTTCAACGGTGTTCCTTCCGTACCTCAACCATTCACCCGGTAAGAGAACACATTTTCTGCCCTTTCGCTGCGAAACTGCGATAGGATCAGTAACCATGTAGAGAGGGAAGACGAAGGAGAGAGTTCACCTACTTTTACCTACTCTTACCTCTACTCATTTATTCACTTCCCCTTTTTGTAACCGACCTCGATGACAAACGAATTCCTTTAGAGATTTCATAAGTGAACCGTTAGATAATCGTACCGTAAGGATACCTCACGGATACTGCTTTACGTTCAGGTGTTCTACTTGAGCCTACCCCTTGAAATTTCACCTACACGTTAACTAGTGAAGTCCTGATAACAAAATCAGACGATAACTTCCTTTCAGGGACTACGCATACCAGTCTTCAACTCGCTCTACTTCAAATCCGCCTTACTCAACAAACAACAGACAGGTATGGACAGATCAAAGTAGTTGGAGAGGGATAGATCGATGTTGTTTCTTCGTCGTGCAATCACCAATCATTCACATCTCAATCGACCCATCGAGAGTATTACGCCCAACAAGAACATTAGAGTGCTCAAACACTGGTTTCTCTCTCTCTCTTTTCCTTTGCCTTCGATGGTTGCTCACTTTCTCATTCACAGCCGCTAATCCTCTATCTTGATTGCGCTCTATTTTATGGTAATTTCACTCCCGTAGTCGTACTTTCCGGCGTGCTCTCGTAGTTCAATCACAGTATGATATCTACGACCCGGTTGTTCTTTCTTTGCCGTTCCTTGCAGTGCTTCTTTTTCTTTGATTTCCATTTAGAGTGCCTGTTTGAAATTATATGAGCGTTTTTCAGTCTACTCAAATTTCGTAAAGATGACTGCAGTCGTCTTTATGGTGCCCTTTCACTCTTTATTTAGTGAAATTCTCGCGTCTTCTGCAATCTCTGACCGGTCAGACAGATTGAGAGAGTGAAAGTCATTTCCTTCCTGTTCATCTTCTTTTTCTTCACTCCTTTGCCCCTCCTCAAGCAAATAAGCTTCCATTAGGAGGTCCATTGCAGTCGAATCATCTCGAATCGGATCGGCACATGGGCAACGGTTATTCATCGCAAGTGCGAGAGGCGGGGGCGGACCAGCCGAGGGATTGGCTGCAAGGTCCACCCAATCAGCAGCAGCTGCAGCACCAGCGACAGGGATCGGTTAGTTCAATTCCCTTCGGGTGTTTCGCGAATCAATAACATTTGTGAGGTAGTTAGTTGAGTTCGGCGATAATGGAAATAGAAATCTGAGCTCGAAAGTCGGATATTTATTGGGTTGTGCGAAATGGGAGTTGGGAGAGCTTAGATACCGTATCTATTATATCGATCGTCTATACTCGATTTGTGGGAAAGAGTTGATATCTCTGAGTTCGCTGTTCTCTCTTGATGATTGTAGTGCACTAGGTGGAACGATATATCGCATGTTGTTCACAAGTAGTATCTAGTATCACACTGAAGATGATAATAGATGCAAAATTAACGATGATTTGTATGGGAAAATGGAAAGAAGCATATACAATTTTCAATTTTAAGCTATTTGCTGCCTATGTTTGTATACGCTATTTTGAGCAGCTTCATCATTATTTTTTGAAAACTAAAAAAAACTTTTTTTCAATTTACAAATGTTAGGCAATCCAATAGCGCCAATATTCCATCGTTGATATTTGAAAGGAATCCAGCACTCAAACCGATTAATCCTCATTCCCTTTCCCGATATTACCCAATTCCCATTTTCCGTGCATCAAAAAATGGTCCCGTAGCGCAAGTAATCTCATACGATGGGTGTGTGTTTTTCCATCGCAGGAGAAGGCAGGGGAAGAGAGGGAAGAGGTGGAAGGGTAGTAATCATAGCTGAGTGGTACCGTCACCTACTACGGAATTATGACGACGATGCCAAGGGGTGTATTCATCCCCCTTCTTCTTCATCTTCTTCTTCTCTTTATTCGAAAATCACAGCCGTGCGTAGTCATAGAAACGGCGACAGGAAAGAGAGGGAGAAGGGGTAGAACAGCCCAAGAGCGATTGAGGGAGTAATAGTTGGCGCGTGGTTTCTGCACTTATTTTCATTCACATTTAAGCTGTTTTCTTGACTTAGATAAGTATATTCCGAGAGTTTGCGCGAGAAACCACTCCTTTTTTCGAGAATGGCTTCTCAATCCTTCTCACATTGCAGGTTCGCCCTCTTCCCTCTGCCAATCGGCGCACAGAATTGGAACGAGCAGCTGAGCATTCGGTACTGCCTGAAGGTTAGTACCTTTGTGGTATTATATTAATACCACAAAGGCCACTGATTTTACAACGCTCGAGGCGATATTAATGGTCACATGGCGGATCTTTTCGCCGCGCCTGATTCCTCATTAGGGCAATTAAAATTGAACAATCCGTAGCTGAATTCTTCCTGCTCTATAGTAACTCTGCCAGCTGAGAGACCTCGAGAAATGAGTGAGATTCTTCGTCCTTAAAGCTCTGACTTCTCACACATTCCTCGGAATCCATGTTTTCCACCTAATTGACTTGTAATGAGAATCGGCCACTCGTGGATTCTCTCCAATTTTCCCTCTATCTCGACTTGAAATTGTGCGAGAGAGTGAGCAGTATAGAGAAACGATCATTTTGTTCCCGCCACTTTCTCTCTTTGCACGTGCCTCATTGGTCAGGGGAAACGAGTGAAACGTGAAGAGAGTAGCTTCCTTATAACTCACATGTTCATGTTCAGGTCCGAGAGTGGCTGAACCGAAGAGGAAGAAGACGCTGAGACGTCGATTCACGAGCTATCTCTCCTTCACAATCACTGCGATCGTCGAAACTCTCAACGGTACCACTTTTTTCATAATAGATCGCGTAGTAATTCCTAACGAAAAAAATTAACTGAAAATAATACAAAATAAAATCGGAAATGATTCAATCATTCCTTTACGTCAAGTATACTAGCGTTGCGCAAACCATTGAATGGAAAGATTGGAAAATAATAATTTTTGAAACTCTGGATATTATTTCTATCAAATAGCAATCTCGTTGAAACTAATTATTATTGCAATTGTCCCTTTACGTCACGCATACAACGTTGTAAACTGCACAATGAGACCCTCGCAATCGTCTCACAAATGAGATTACGGTATCGCAATTTCAGAAAAGTTGTGAATAGGGTCATTCCGCATTGCTCAACTAGCACAAGAATGTTCTGTCATCTTTCTACAATGAGTCATTTCAGGAACGAGGAAGGAGAATAACAGGGAAAGGAAGGAGAGAAAGGTACATTTTCGAGTGTTTTTCCCCAATTTATCGCGCTCTCTCTCTCTGTTTCTTAATGCGATTTTCAAACCACCGACTAGCTCTTTGCGATTTTGAGGTATCTTATTCTTTTTTATTAAGTGCTTATCCACGAGTTTCCTCATCCATTCATAATAGTGCAACCGTACTTTCTCCTCATTGCGATCCTTCTGAGAACATGTTTCATCTAAATGCGCCTCAAAGCTCCTCAGACTTGATTCATTGGACTTTGTCGACTAGGCTTATGCAGTACTTTCTTGGAAGGCTACCTAACATCTGTCTTGGTTCGTTTAATGATAGGGATGAGTGACCCTTGCGAGACGAATGGCCTGTCCATTTAATGCGTTCTTCCCCTCATTCCCCATCTCGAGCTTTTCCCCTTCCTCTTCATTTGAATCTCATGCGTCTCTCCCTCATGTGTATGTGCCCTATTCATTCTTGACGCCTCCGGAATGAGAATGAGATCGGTAAAAAAGGAGGGAGAGAGTGGCAGGTCAGCGGATTCTGTGCGAGATAGTGTGCAATGAAGAGAGATGCGGGGAGGAGTACGGGATTGAGAGAGTAGGGAGAGATAGAGGGGAAGGAGAAATGGAGGAGGGAGGAAGAGGCGGAGAGCCGTTCTCTACTCGTATCGTTCTCCTCTTGCGCAGTCCTTTATTCCTTCCTTCCTTCCTTCCTTCCCTTTCTCCTTTCTGTTTCTGCTTACTTACTCCGGTTTTTTGTTTCCCCTTAGTTTCTCCTTTCTCCATCACTATATCTTGGATGCTGAATTCATTATCGAGGGGGAGAATATACGTGTGACTTTTCAATCACATTCAAATGGTGTTATTGTCCCTTCACTCGGGATGTCAAGATTAGTGATTTCCTCCTTCCCAATAGTTCCCCAGTTCTCTATATCCCCTTACATTAGTGTCTCCCCTTTCCGCTCCCCTATCTTGGCTTCTGAATCCATTACCGCAGGGGTTGCGCATAAATGCGACTGTCCATTCTCATTCAAAAGGCTCTTGTCTGTTCTCTCATCATATCTCGACTCAATTTCTCCCTTTTTTCCTTCTTGTTCTCTGGTTCTTTGCTTTTCCCTTAGTTTCCCAATTCTCCGTCTCCAATTCGACTTCTGAAATCATAAATGAGTGTACCTGTCCAATCACCTTCAAAAGATGTTCTTGTCCATTCCTACGTCATCGAGATTTTCCAAACTGGTTCATTGAATCCCCTTAGTTGCCCCATTCTCCGTCTCCAAATCGGCTTCTGAGTCCACTACCGTGGGTGTCTAAGTGTACGTCTAATTGGCCCATTGGGTGGATTGACTCTCCCATTCCTCCCTTCTTTTTTCGTATCTCTGCCGACGAGAGATATGCAGTATGAAGAGACGATAAAATAACTCATTCCCCCGTAGTCCTCTAATGTAATCACATTTGTAGGCACAGCAACGATCTCCGCCCAAACGGACACAGTCTCTAACGCGAATAGACACCAGAGAACTCGAGGAAGGAGTGAGTCGATCGATATATTTCCTCCCTTCCCTCTTAAACTCTTAGGCTACCGTATGAAAAACATGCAAATATGTACATGATGCTATTTCATTCGTTTTCGAATTCTTTAGTGTCCCAAGTTAGAACTTTATCAGAGATAGCAGAGGATTATGCAAAGGACCCCCTTGGTTCGACTCCCTTTGTTTATTAGTCCCTTGCTACTGTGAAATCAATCGATTGACCCTGATGGATTGATTGCAGTCTCATCGAAGGACTCAATCAGTTCGAGCGCCGTCAAGAAGGAGAGAAGAAGAAGAAGAAGAGCTGATCATGGCGTACCGACGGAGAGTAAGCTCTCTTTCCTCTGAAACAAGCCGCTTATTCGTAGACTACCGTATGAATCTCATGAATATTTGGATTGCGTGGGGGCTATTTCAGTCCTTTTCGCAGTACTAATCCTTGATGAGGTTGGGGGTACGGTACTTCATTCCTAGAATGACGTAGTCTACGGTATGAATTTCATGTATAATTGGATTGAGATAGGTTTCTTTAGTCCTTTTTACAGTACTAATTCTTGCTTGGATTTTAGGTTTACGGTAGTTCCTTCCGATATTGATACGTTACATAATTAGCAATCTTTACGAGTTGAAAGTTTCAGAGAAGTTTTTGTTTTTTTTTTAGTTTTCAACAGCGATAAGTGTGTTGGTTTCAGAACACGAACTCGACACTTCCGAATAGAAGACATGGTCTCGAAAACACGGGTAATTCGTGCTACATCGCCTCAGCCGTTCAGGTTTGTGACCAAAAGTCGCTGTTATTGATCATTTTCCGATGTTTTTGAAATGAATCATCAATCCATTCCCTAAATACCTTCCCGAATGTTCCTCTCTGATCCTCCCACAATAGTTTAGTGAATATATTAAAAGAACATGAAGAATCAATCAATGAAGAATTTTTGGGAGATATTTGATGAGATCTCCTACAGGCCCTTCGACCAGTCGTTACCAGGATCCTGATGCAGCCAGATTTGTTGGTAAGTAAGACAAAGAGAAAGTGCGAAAGGAAGAACTGTATTCCTTACTCCGCTCGATTAGAAGAAATGGGGGCTTATCCAGAATGATTTTGTTAGTGGCGGTTGGAAGATGCCCTTTAAGACATGGCCGAATATCCTGAAAGGATATGGGAAGGAAAATCACAGTATTACTCAATTCAGGTCTGCGAGAATGATCAGATTGTGACAATTATCAAGAACCTTTTCGTCACTCTGGAAAAGGGAACGGTGAGGCATTATGCTTCCTTTTTCATACATATTCAAATGGCATAATCATGAAACATCCTGAATGCTAATATTTCAGCCTGAAGAAATCGATTTCGAGTGGCGATGCTTCTCCGCAAACTTCGCGACGAATTTTCGCAGCGGATTGTTCAAAGCAGGCGATCAAGATGTAATGTCACACTACATTCAGATTCAGCCCTCAGTTGTTGGGTACACCTTTGTACCCATATTATCAACTGAATCGCAATTTCTGAGAAAAAACAGGAATCGGGCTTCACAGGCTTAGCGGGCTTTACGGGCTTTCAAACTTTACAGTACCGTAATCCCTCTAACCAAAATCGCCACAACACGCTCTATCACAGGATGCGTCCCTCGCTCTCATGGCCATCCTGGACAAGCTCCACGATTTTACGAAGAAGGCTCTGGTTCAACCGACAGCTCAGCAGGTGGGTCATTGAAATGCATCTTTTCAAGGGAAGGCTTAGCAAGATATTCTGATCTATTAGCGTGGGTCCGTGACTGTAGACCAAAATAAAATATTAAAAAAATGTAACTTTTCGAAGGTCGCGAGTTACTAGCCCTACCCCTCAAAACCAACTCTTTCAGTTGCGCGGTCTATCCGAGCAGGATCGTCACTGTCTCATCAATCGAGCAGATGCCTACTCTTCTTTCTACTACAACAACGTTTCCATCGTTAGTTTCTAATTTTTCCAGTCACAAATGAAAAAAATACAATGTATTCAGGCCCAGACCTTGAACGTCTGCCTTCACTGTCAGGATTCTATCTACAAGTTTAACGACGAGATCATGGCACCGACTGTGATTCCAGAGTGAGACTGTTTACTTTTAAACATGAAAATCGCTCGATTGATAAATTATTTTTTTTATCAAAAATAAACATCTATAAAAAAATGTGCAGGAGGTCAACAATCGATACGATGCCTCCACTCAAAGTGAGCTTCGTCCGATTAGTCGCAGGACGATGCCAGAACTACCGAGCCCATCTCAAGTGAGCTGTTTCTATTTCTAGAATATCAATTTGTGCCAAATCGACCAAATAGAAAACAAGATGAGAGGTTTATTAATGAAACAACTCGATGTCGTTTGGGGAAGAATACTCATCCCGACAGGCCCGGCCCTCTGACCAGTCTATAAACACAATTACCAATTCATTACAGCAGATATCTCTATAACATGGTTCCTTCGGTGTGCCAGTTGAAGGATCAGATGTATGACCATGAGCTCATTCATCCCTTTCAACTCTCAACGGTACGTTACTTGCAATCAGCCAAAAATTCCGTAAAGCGTCAAATTCGTAAAGCGGCGCTATTCACCCACTGTTTTAATCACCAACTGTTTAGCCACCTAAGTTACTCTTTATACTTTTTGGTATGACAACATCTCCGTGAAATATTGAGAGGGTTTTTAAAAGTCATCCGCGGGGTAGGTACGTTCTCTGGTGAATCGTCTCGTATTACAATTCACAATTACGTCCCATTTCCAGACCGAAGTCTTCGTTCACGGGAGGGAAGGTTGGGAGCTACTTGGTGAGCAGGACAGTAATCGTATCGGGTGAGGTTTACACTGAGACTATGGTTAAGCAATTCATTGCAGATCCATTCAAGGCTACAACGAATTCCTCACAGCCATCGAGTTTCCTGCGAACATTGAGAATAATCTTCTTGTTGTGGTCTCATTCGGAGGAGCGCTCACTCTGAACACAACTCCAGTAATGTAAGAATGTCGCCTAATCAGGGAGAATCCTTTAGTAACCTTATATTTCAGTTCCGATGGCCCGTTATTCTTCATTCTTAATATGAATGCTACCGTAGACGATCTACGTAAGGCAATGCACAACTATCTCGGAGTGAATCATCCCTTCGTCAATGTTGATTTCGTCATCGTAAGTTTTATCGATCAATAGAATAACAAGTTTAAGTAAAAACCTATCCAGAATCGGGAACAGGATCCAAGAACGCGATACACCGGAACAGTTGACACCCATGTAAGCTTCGCTTTATCTGTTCTCTATGTTATACAATAAATGTCATATGGTAAGATAGCGGCTGACCTTACTAGTGAGTACCACCTACCATTGACTTGTGACTTATGACTGACGTTGACTTATGATGGCTGTAAAATCGATTGACGTGGATACACCTCTACCTTTTCTACCTATATGGTCAATTACAATTCATATTCAGATCCTTTCATCTGGAGTCATCATCCATTACGAGGTTGTACAACACAATATCAAAGTGCACAAGTCCTTCTTCCCGAATCTGACTCAATTCATTCGCATCTCTTGTCAGTACGATCCATCTATGTGAGTTATGCTTTTTTTCAAAACAAAAAAAATTCCCTGTTGTTGTTGTTGCGTTATATATTTCGAATCAAAACAAGAACATCAATGATGGATGTGGCATCGCAACATCGCCTCGTGAACTCCTGCGACAGTAGATATATTTCCAGCCTCGATTCCATCTCGATCCATCGAAGTGCCGCCAAGCCGAAATGGGCGAGAAAGTTCATTATGAAGATGGATGTTCCCTTCCTCCTCAAGGTCAGTTGTCTTAGAAAGAGATGATTTCTTGTATATTTACTGCGGTGTTCGGATATGCATAAATACTTGGCAGAGCGGATCTCAATCGATTGGTAGCACCGGTTGGACGTGCTCTAACGGTCACAGTGATAAATCGGTGCAAGTCTCCAGTTTCTGCAATTTGGCAAATTTCATCTCCATTTCGATCAAACGAGTCGACGTGAATGCCAACCTTAACAATGTAAGCACTCTTCTGCTCACTAAATTTACAAATTTATTCTTTTTTTTCCTTTTTTATGCAAACTCTACACAAATTGAAAAACATATCCATTTAATACAATTCTATAGACATTTATATTCTATAAAATTTAAATCCTTTAAGCCCTCGAGAGGAAAGAATCATGAGGATGTCGTCGTCCCTATGTACATCGATTTCGCTCCTCTCTACCGCAAGGAATATCCGAAGGAGCATGGGTGAGCTTTCAATTCTACTACTTTGTACAGTTACTATTTTGTAAAAAATTAATGTAAAACGATATATAAAATGTTAATTCTACGATTCGACTATCCTAGTTTCTTACCTGGTCTTACCTGTGTACGCATACCTGTGGTTGTTTCATGGCAACCTTGATTGTGGAATCAACTATTCCTTTACAGTTTCGTAACTCCTCGTACCCATCGGCGGCGCATGATCTATGAACTCGTCTCGACCATGAGCCACGAAGGAAGCTATGCCGATGTCGGACACTACACGTAAGATAGAGCACTCATTAATCTCTAATAAGTATCAGAACACGGATTACTCAATTTTATCGTGAAAATATTTTCTGTTCCACTCGTAGTTGACCTTTGACTACCGTTCGATGGGCGGAGTTAGGAAGAGGCCGGGAGGAGGCTAGTGATCTACCTGCTCTCCTCCGCCCTACCTCTTCCTTCCTCTCTCTCCCAGACAATCAATACGCTAACCAGCACATTGAGTTTGCTGAGCATTTGAAACGCACGATAACTGTCTGTCTTAAGGACCATCGTTCGTGATCCCTCGTCGCCCACGGGCTTCCTCAAGTACAACGATTCGTTGGTCAGTGCATTTGAGTCTAAAACAATAAACAAAGCACGACGTACTGTCTCAATTTCAATTTTAATATACCAATGTGAGTAGTGGGAGAGTAGAATCTTCGATACATTTCGGTGGAGGTCCACGATTCGGTTTAGGGAGGAAGGAGTTGCGGGAAAGTCCTTGTGCATTCCGTTTTTTGTTATTTCCGCATCTCGTTCAGATGTTCAAACTAATGATTCCAGGTGCGCGAGGCGTCTATGGAATGTCTCCATAAGAATCCCGCCCTTGTGATCTACAGAAGAAAGCCGACCGCAGATTTCTCCGATGTCAAGTATGACATCGCTACATTTGCGAAAGGCGCGGAGGAAGCGCCTCGACCGGCAGAGCATGTCTTCGAGGATCCGCTGGCGGGATTCTTGACCCGTGTCCAGGTAATGTAACGCTTTGATTCATCGTACGAAACTCTTATGAACCTAGGAAGGTACTTGGACTACCGTATATAAGTAGATACCCGATATTGCCGCTTCAAAAATGGGTAAGGGTGGTTTGGAATTATCCTCGCAAGTGCGTGCTAACCACCCCATCGCCTATTAGCGACTTATGCTTCGTATTGCAGTTCCGTCAGAGTAGAGGCAAGGGCAAGGTTCAGTTCGACCGTAACAGAGAGCCTCGCTACCATCCCGATCGTCCGCCTGCAGATCTCAAGGGAAGCAAGAGAAAGAAGGCCAAGAAGTAAACCTTTCTATCCCTCTCGATCTCCCTCTAACCACCTAAGGGGTCCCACCTAGGAATGTCGTACGACTGAAAACTCGCTTGACGTGGATACACCTTGACCTTTTTACCTTTTTGCATCCCTCTCGTTCATTAGTCGTTCCTTATCTACTTGTAAATACCGTCCAGTCAGAAACAATTTTGTACCCCTTTGTATGTATTCCAGTTAGTTTTCTCAGGCAGTAAATATGTCTAGTCTTGATTCTCCGCACAATTTAGTATTATCCACGTATCCACACGACAATAATGAGTTTCCAGTGAATAGTATTAGATCATACTGTAATAAGTAGCGTACTTTACAGCCCAATTTAATATTACCCATGTACCCACATAACAATAATGAGTTTCCTGTGCATCTTTATTTATCCAACTCTATAACATGCTCGGCTACCAGTGTAGTTGAAATATTTGTGGCATTCTCTCATCGATTGCCGACTTGCAGCCAAATACTATATTTAAATATAATTAGCTGACTTCTATCGCGTAAAACAGCACTGAATCTGTAGATTAACATTGACTAGATTTCTTTTGTATATGTCCATAAAGACTTCTTTATGTATGTGAGAAAATGATTAGTACAGATTACAATGTTTCAGTGTATCTCTGTCTCCAACCCGTTTCTAGAATCCATTATTTTTCTAGCGTTTAATTGTATCTGTATGATGTTTCCTATGTACCAATGTTTCCTTCCACTGATCAACGCTTTGCGCTTCTCTCCATCTCTCAGTTTCAATCGCCATTATGTCTCAGACTATCGTCTTCCTTCCATCCTTTGCCTGATCAGGTACTACCAACCCGTTCTCTTACCATCTTCTTGCTATGTCCCACCATCCCGATTTCTAATATTACGCATCAACAAACTTTATGCTTATTATCGAGTGTCCACATTGTGAACGGCCTTTGTATAGATAAACTGTGTGTACATAAAAGAGGAAGCTCGTCATCAGAGAGAGACGATGGGGAATATGCGTCTTGGAAATCCGAAGTCACTCGAGATAATAAAACTGAATAATTACCGGACAGACGCTAGTTATGCAAAGGGGATCAATACAACCGACGGAAACCGAGAAGAAGACTTTTTACATGAAAAGTTGTGGAGAAAAGCTTGGAACGATTCGAGATCAATTGAACGAACTGAGTCGGCCTCGTAAACCTTGTGTGTGTGGTGTGTGATCAAAAGGAGGGAGATGGTGAGGAGTGCAAAGTATAAATTAGGAATGAATAGGACTGGGCCGATATGGGGTTACTGTTCCTGTCTACTGTGGGGAGGGAGGCAAGATGGAAGTGGTCGGGCGTAGACTACGGTAGGTGAGGAGGGGCTTATTAGGTCACAAGTTGAGGTTCTCGTTGAACTTTTCGTTCACTGCCTCGATTGTGATCGTGGTCTTCGGGGAGAGGGGCGGTTCGGAGGAATTAGAGAGGGTTCGTGACGTCTTCCGGATCAACTTCTTGAAGTACTTGCGCAGTCTGTGATGTTGTGATGTTGCGTAATGATAAATCACCATGGTCATTTATAGATTGTCAAAGATCATTAGACGAGAGTTTCTCAAGTCCATTGGCTTCTGAAAATTTACCTGCTAGTGAACGCTATGAAGACAAATGCATTGACAGTCGTGGATCCGAGGGAAAGGATGATCGAAATGTGAGAGTGGAGATAGTCACGTCTGTAACATATCATTCATAAATTCTATGGCGCTCGTTTTTTCTTAGTTCTCAAGAAACTTTCGAATCATGACTAGAAAATAGTATTCGTGAAACCTACGCACGCAACCCAAATTGCTCTTTCCAATTTGTATGTTTCTCACTGCAATTTTCTAGAATTATTTCCCAGAATAAAATAAATAATTGTTTTCGAAACTCGTGCGCGTAGGCTGAAATTGCCTCGTGGGGGGGGGGGGGTTTTGGGTTTAAACTAGCTGCGTAGGCTGAAATTGCCTCAATTTCTATGATGTTTCTCATGGCCATTTTCCCTCGTGGTTTTCTGCGCGTGAGAATTTCTCATTAGCGCCGCACCGAACTGTCATGAAAGATTCACAACTCGGAGAATATGAGCTCCCACTCGAAGTGGCTACTCATTCAGCTTTGAAGGCTGCACGAATATGCTGTGGACTTCCGAATCGAGATACCTCTCAGAAAATCAATTATTTCACTTGACTACCGTACTCCCATGGCTTTTCACAATACCTGGTCGGGCACTGGTGCTGCAGTAGCAGCTGCCACTTTCTTGCAATAGTGAACAGCTGCATCGAATGAAGGGCCAAATACATGACAATGATGATCACGATCGAAATCGTCGCACGCAGTTCCTGTGGCTGAGAATATACATTAGCTGATGATCTCTAGACTATCCCTGAAAATAGATCCCCTGAGTATGATTGTGCCAATGACGTGCATGGTCTAACAACTGCCCAGCTCTTTCACAACTGCAAATTCGCTCGCTCATGAATCTGAATAGGTTTCGGCAGAACTCGAGAGAACGACGTCGTAAAACCAACGTCGGGAGTCTATTGCCCCCCTCGGAACATTAATGCACGAGAACTGAGACTGGGTAATAACTTCTACCTGCCTTTTCAGCCTGAATAATGGGTCTGTTGTAAAATTCAATGCGATCCCAGACAAAAATTGGCCATAATTTATTGCACTGGATTGGCCAGTATTTGCACTACTTCGAAATGAGGTCCAAGTTACTGTACCGAAGACTCTAAGCAACCTTCCCTGTACTCACCCTGATTGATAAATAATTGTAATTATAAAATAAAAACATACCTGTTTCCTCTGCTTGAATCCGTTGGTGAGTGGTTGACGAGAGCTGAATCTGAGAAGGCGACCGCTCATCGGGATGGTTCGACTGCAAAATTAGTAAATGATACTTACGAATTGCCCTTGAGAGCGATGCTCTTGTAGTTGAACCTGCGAGAGCGGAAGATCTCGAGGAGAGTTAGCAGGGAGAAGAAGGACATCCACAGGAAGGGAATGACATGGGAAACGAGAGGATCGAGGATGGAATGGTAGATCAGACGGTAGTTTGAGAGTCTCTGCAATGGGTCAGGTAGAGTTGAATGGAGGGATGATACGGTACTATGTCGAATGAGAACCGACTCGATATGAACCAAGCAGTATATTGAAAGCGCGTTCTAAACATCATAAACGGAATTTTTTGTCAGTTTTCTTCTGACATAGAACCGATGTTAAAATACCTCAGTAGCCCAAGGTTCGTTGACGATTCTGAACATGGGCAGCCATTTGATCTTGAGTTCCACGAGGAAGATCGGAGCACGGAAGAAGAGGATTACAATGGACATGGCGATGAGCATCCAACGGGCCATGCAGACCGTATCCTTGAGACGAGCCTCGACCGGACGGGAGATCTGGAAATATTCAACTCAATTCAAATACTTATCCTTCAGGGTGAGTATGATACGTAACATTCTCAGGATAGTGATATGGAGTTTTTGTTCAAGATTGTGGCATGGTTCTGTTGAAAGCGCCATTGGAATATTTTATTGCTAATATTAGCCTGTCAGTAACGCCCTCTATAACTACAAGCGACTCCAAGATGTGGTCACTCTATCGCGCGGAACAAGTTCTCATGTTTCTCATGATTCGTCATGCTTGACCAGCGGAGATGGCAGTGACATTCAGGAATGAGGACGACGGATCCTCTTTCGCGCTAGTCAGTCGAGCCGTTCTCTGGTTCAGTGGACTCTTGAGTGCGCTATTTCAGACCCCTTCCTCCTCGGTCATTTCCAATTCGAAATATGGGAAAATCAGCCCGTTATTACATGTTACTGTGAGACCATAGATAATTCATGTCCATTTAGAAGTGCCCCATTGCCCAATTTTTCGTTCGAGAACCAATAATTCCGCGCAGTATGAGACCGCAGTCTATTGTTATAGAATATTGACGGTCGGCCATTGTTGAGAGCGCTGAAAATGGGAGTTTTTCGGCTGGCGAGGAGATTTCGCAGGCTCTTTTTGGAACTAGGCAGAATTCTAGAGATTATTGAAAAACATTCTTCTTCGTAAGTCCCTTGAATAAGTGATAGATCATGTATTGTAACTTAGTTGCATGATCTCGAATAGATAGAACGTTTAGAAGCTGTCAACAGATGTACTACCGTACCTTCCAATATCTATGAGCTGACAGGGCTGCGATAGTCCATGCGTGAAGAGTGTTGATCGTCATTTGCAACCTGAAAAATAAAATTCTGAACTGATCAAGTCATAACAAGCCATTCTGCCGTTGACTGCCATTCTTTTCTTTTCTTCCTATTTATCTCATCCCGGATATTCCATTTCTCATAATCCGATTTGGAACCCGATCTATTTTCTTTGGGGCAAAATCCACTGGGATTCCGATCCAGTTACTGAACACAATGGGCCCTCTCCCGATTTTTGGGTCTTCCTAGTCCCGGTCGGGTGCTTGCGGTCGTTCCCGGAGAAATGGGGAGAAACACCGAGATTTCGAGGTCGAGGAAGAGGGGAGATTGTGTAGTAAACAGACTCTTCTCGAGTGGTCATTTGAACGGACTGGGACACGTGCGGATACATCCCTCAGTGGTTTTATCCATTCACATGACTCACAGAGATCATGCCGTGGTCACCTGATCTCAATTGTTTCCCACTAAGAAGTTATAAACAGGGTAGTTATTAGTAGTCGCTGGGAACGTGACAAACCTCGGCGTAAGTCTCTCCAGAAATCGCCTTTCATACATGCACGGAGTGTAGAAGAAGTGCTCATGCGAATGGTGATAATCACAAACGGATGGAATGAGCACGGACGACCTTAATGGACTTAGTATAGAGTCATTTCCTTATCACTCCTTACGCTTGGACGGTCAATTGGGCGATGTCAAGGTAGAGAAGAGCTTGGAGATACACGAATACACCAGAAGTTATGCGAGGAGGACGGTAGAGAAAAACCTGAATGTCATATTGCATCCTCTTTTCTTTTTTGGTCATTGTCTATGAGTAAGATCTGAATGTCATTTATCATCCACTGTTCTCTTTTTTTGGTAAGTCTCTATTATTTCATGTGGCTACCGTATGCCGAACGAAGTAGCGCACCAAACAAGATTTACGATGCAACACTTTTTCCCATTGTCCCGAGTTCTGGCTGGTTCGCATAAATAAAACTGCGTGGTCCTAAACGTTTCTTTCATCCCCTTGCTTCATCCTCTCTCTCTCTCTCTCTCTACGACCCCGCAATCCCCCAATGCCCACTCTCTCTCACAAACAATTCACACACACACAGTGAGTGTTTGCTGATATGAGACGGTTGGGAGGGAAGAGATCAGTGAGATGTGCGAATGGGATGTACTGACCCCCAAGGAACATCATCCATCATCGAAATGGTCGAGAGAGACTCATAAAGGGTACTTGAGATGCAGTGAGGTGGTCATTTCTCTGACCAGTTGCAGTTTCTTTCCCACTTTCATCATGAAACGTGCGTTTATTCCGGACCCCTCAGGCGTTTTCGTATATGAGTAAACGAGAGAGACTCTCCCACTCACTTCTGATGCTCTTCCTGATTCATAATTTGCAAGGGTGTGCCGGGCCCTCCCTTCCCCATCCTATCACTTGATAGCTCGCCTAATCCGAAAAGGTCACGAATACGCACAGTTCTCTTCCCATCTTCATCCCTGAGGGCCATCTATGGAAAGGAACGAATTCGACAATGACCATCGGAATGGGGCCACTGTGAGAAACATGACTGAAATCGGAGGAGGTCGCCCTGTGAAAGGCTGCCTGCCTGAATTTCTTGCCCCCCTTCGAATTCCACTCCCACGACTATCGAAATCGTCTCCTTTTTTTGGGCCGGGGAAAAGAGATTCCTGCGTGTTGCAATAGTACGAAACTCGTGAGGGGCAATTGGAAACCCGAGAGAGATTGACCACAGGAGAACTGCATCTCTTCCCCCATCCCCCTCCTCCTCCCCTCTTAAGCCCTTTTTTGCACATCTCACATGGTCACTCCCTTGAAGGAAAAACGGATTACGGCTGTGGTCAAGTGTGAGCGCAGAGAAAGAGCAACGTACTAGGAAGGAAGGAAGGAGCTCGCTGTGGACTACTACATATAAATCACAGGAGCAGCAGTGGCTATTTGCCGGAGAGGAAAAGGAGTCTGCGTTGCGCACATCGTAAAGCGAATGATTGAAGGAGGAAGGGGACGATTGAAGAAGCATATCAACAATGCTGATAGAAAGTCATTTTTCAATCCATAATCCACAATTGTTCCCCGAGGCGGCGTTCCTATTATTGAGAGAGTAAACTGCGTGAGAACGGTGCGAATGCTCACGGCGGTACAGCTGAGCAGACAAAGAACAGAAAGAGAAGAGATGGAGAGATCAATGATGATGGAAGAGATGGATACAGTAGATGAAGTAGTACGGTTGCGTCAAAAATAGATTATGAGACTATTGATCAGGAGGTAGACTGGTTTGTACTAAAATAGACAGTTTAATGATCTTGAGTCCAATGATCAGACCAAATGATCAGTTCTGATGGTTCTTGATCATAAGAACTAACCAGTGCCAGACAGTTGACGAACAGTCCCGCGATTGTGATCGGGAGAATGATCATATGGGAGAGTTTCATCAACTCCTCATACAACTCCCAATCGTGGGTCTTGGGGTCATGAAAGCACATGACTGCTCCCCACCACTGCGATTCGTCGTGCGTTCCATTCATCTGAAGGGTTGGCGATTGTAGAAATGATCTCAAGAATAGAGTGTCGAAAAGGACTGAGAGTAGTTGTTCTAGTTGTAGACAAGAGAGTATGCAGAATGAGGAGAGCGATTCCCATATTAAGTAACAACTCGTTTAGTCAATTTCGACACTCTAATCATGAATAAGATAGAGGATTTACTTCGCTGAGCACCGTTGGCTGGGCGCTCGGCCCCGCCGTGAAGACAATCTGCATCGTTCCTTCTCAATCGACAGATGACCGATGGAAGAAGAGGAGCATATGAAGAAGAGATGCTGCAATTGATGATATCACAGTGGGAAACCAGTGCGATTCAAGCAATAAAGTGGTGTGAAGAGGGGGTTTCAAAAAGTGTCCATTCTCGGGAGAGGAGGGGAACAGAGAGACACACTGGTGGCCAGGCGTGATTATGCAAATATTCAAACAAACTTTCACCCTTTCTCCCGCTCCCCGTGAATAAACCCCTTCCTTGGTATAAAGTGCGCCAAACTGTTGATGATTTGTACAGGGGTGGCGGTACGAAAAAATGATCTCTCTCACATGAGGAATGGAAACTAAATGGCGTCAAAGTTGATCGCTAACTGTCAACAAGGAGGAGTACGGTAGCGTATCGCTGACCATTTGCGCTACAGTACCCACAAGGGAAGATAAGTCAAAATAATAAGAAGAGGGAAAGGGAGAAATCTGATAGTAATATGGCCAGGAATGGGGCTTGGGATGGACTGGGTGGGGTAAGGGGAGGAGCGAAGAAAGGGATATTGGAGGGGAGGAGTTACGGGAAAGAGAGGAGGGGAGGAGGGGAGGAATGGAAGGGGCGGAGTGATAATGGAAACGAACGATGAAGGGAAAGAGGAGAGAAGATGTCAGAGGAGAGAAACATCCCAAAGTAGTCTGTTGTTATCTCATTAGTCGAGTGGTAATTACGAAATGAGCTAAAAGCTCGAAACAATCGCAGCTATACAAAGCAAAGTAATTGCTTGCTCCCAATCCTCAAGCCCATTTTTGGAGAAGAGAAGCCGACTAAAGTAAAAAGGTGGTTGCCCCGGAGAATTTGAACTTTTTTCGTGGATCGACTCTTTTTGTCGACTCTCCACTCCCTCCACGAATGGTTTGTCATGAAAGTAAACAACCTGATAAAAACTCGTCGGAAACGGAAATGAACTCTCTTCCACTGTTTAGGTGCGACTGTTTCTGAACATTCCTCGAATTCTAAGAGGTCATTAAAAATAGGCGCGTCGAAAGGGCGTAGTTTGTTGTGCTATATATTTTCCTTGGGGTCATTCGAAGCAACATCGTTGAGGGTCAAAGCAAGCTCGTAATCTCGTTGAGAATAAAAGAGATGGTGATGATGGAGGGGAGGAGGATGGAGAAACAAGACATATGTTGAAGGGGGAAGGGCTAAAGAGCGAGTACAACGAGAAAGCATCTCGAAATTATCTTGTTATTTCACGGCCCTCTAATCTATGGAGAGGAGAAGAACGATGGCACTATATCCACGTTAGTTTGTTGCGATCTCAAGCACACAATAACCAGATCCTCATTGCACGTGAGATCAACTTTTTCTTTGGAATAAATAGATCTCGCTGTTTTGCTGAAGAATCTTTGGAACAAAAGGCTCGTTCCGGGGAAGAAAATAGATATCGAAGTCTATTCTGAGAAAGTGAATTGACCGGAACCGAACATTAATCATTTTTGTATTTGCACAAAAAGTGCGCGGATTGCATTGAGTGTTGCGCAAGAAGTGATGAGCAATCGTTGTTCGTACTATATCGACTATAGATCTTCGGAGTATGTCAAGAATAGGACGAGAATAGGTAAAGAAAGCAGCTGCGATGTAAGTGAATTTCGGCGCGATAGGAAACAGCACGCGAATAGAACGTTAGACGCTGCGCCCTCCCCTCCTCTCTCTGCAGTAGTAGTACTATTATGGACTCTCCTCTTCACTCAAGGCGGGCGACGTTCCAAACAAAAAAAGAGTATTACTGGTGTCGCTTATCGGAGGAATGTGAGGAATGGTCAGGAAGGAGTAAGGAAGAGATTGTAAATGGGAGGAGAATGGCAACAAGACAAGGAAGCACCGGAGGGCACACTGATTAAGGTGGGAACAATAGAATAGAAACTTGAGATCTGAAGGTGCAAAAAATCAAATCCCATATCTTAAAATGCAAAACGCCGTCGACCAAGAAGGAAATTGCGGAAACATGAGTGAGATCTGAATGAGATGCTTGACATTAGAACAGGTGCGATGATGCAATGTATGTGAAGAAGACTCTTTCGGGCAGAATGGAACTGAAGTGAACGAGTAAGGTGAGACATACAGAAGAGAAAAAAGGACTGTCGTGCAACGAATCGACGTCAATGTTTGACATGAATGAGGAAGGATTCGGAATACAAAGGTATGAGAGAGGGGATAGATCAGAGAGAGAGAGAGGGAAAGTGAATGCCGTTGTCTCTCCATCTCTCTCTTCGTGGATCCCTCAAGGCACACGCTACACATCATACCTCTTCTCTCCCTTGCGGAAGAGAGAACTTTCGCTCCGATTGTCCCACCAATTGGGAGAAAACATCACAAAACTTCCACTGAACACTGTGATACACACTCCTGATCGTTGTTCACAACTCCTTATTGAGTGTGCAAATTTGTTCATAGTTGAAAGTGGAAAGGTATTTCCGGATAGAGAAAAGGCGAGGAAGACGTGAGGGCACGTTCTGTATGTACTTGTGTGCCTCCGTGTCTGATAATCATAATAGTGTCGCTCCGAGTGTTGACGATTTTCGAAGTGATGAAGAGCAATGAATGAAGAGAGAGAAAGGGGCAAATCAGGTGAAGACAAGTGAAGAGAAGCCGAGAAGAGCGAGCACTCCATCGCAAAACATCGGATAACACACGAGATAACTGGAAAGAAGTGAAGGGTTGACGATTGTGAAACTGGGCATACAGTAGAAACTACGACTGTTATCGGAGCACCGTCATGAAAGGGTAAAGGTAGTGTCATCTTCAGCCTATCGGTGTGCACGCATCAAATAGCATATAACTGCATAAATTCTAGGCATGCAGTAGAAACTACGAATAGCCAGTCATCGGATCACTGTAAGATCTCGAACGAAACAACAATTATGTAGTTCTGCATGTGGTTTGTGATGAATACCCACGTCAGAGGTGCGCGCGATGAAATCCGAACCGAGGCCCACTCGTTCTTAGCCCTCGAAAGCATAAATTATTTTGCGCTCTGGTCGTACGCGAGAAGGATCGCAAGTGAGACGATATATGCCAAAAGCAGGAACTAAAATACAACAAAGGATTGACGAGGAGCAATCCAAATAGAAGGAGGATGGAGTGGGAAAGAGAGGAGGAGGAGGAAGGGAACTGTTGCCTGGGGCACGATACGCGCGTGTGCAATAGTATCATTGGTTCTAGACGAAGGAAATTGGAAGCAACGGAAATTGATCAGTGATAAGCATCAGGCAGAGGAAGATTCGAAAACAGAGTGATGAGAAGATAAGCACGAGGCTGCATGTGATAAAATCAACCAAGAAAATAATCCTGACAGTTCTGAACACGAAACTGAAGAACATGAGAAATGGAGTGATGAATGATCCAATTCGATAAGAAGAGAATGGAAGCAGACATGATAAACGGTCAATTCTCGCTCGTGTCAAGGTCATGCGGTAGTAATTTTTCAGAGATTTAAGAAGAAGAAAATGCGTAAAAATGCCATGCAATTTGCAATGTGTTTTATGTGTTCTTTGATTGTATGTGAATATAGTTAGAAAATTCAAGAAGTATTTGGGGCCACTATTTCTCCATTTTTGGGGGCCACTATTTTTATTCGGGGGTCATTACAATATGATGGCCCGAGGGGCCACTATATTTATTCTGGGGCCACTATTTATAAGTGGGGCCACTATTTCTCGATGGGTGCACTATTTTTCACTTCAGCCAGAAGTTTAGGCATACAGGACTATACTATATGTTTTAGATCTCGCGTATAGAATCCACAAATTGAATCTGCACGGTAGACAGAATGTCTCGAACAATCTCATCGTCTCATAGACATTGTCGTCGAACTGAGAAAATAATAGAAGCAATTGTAATAGAAGCAAAGAAGCAAATGATCATGAAACCAATATTATTTACGTTATAGATAAGATAGACTGAAGTAGACGGGAAACTAATATTGAGTCAAAGGATGCATATTCGTCTCAATGTATGAATCAAATGCAAATCTGTCGAGTCTAATGACCATTTCAAATTTCAGACACGGTCTAGACAGCATGCGTAGAATAAGACCATAAGGCGTCTCCTATTCTCTCTAATATATCATACAAGGTAGAGCGCGCTCATTCTCGCCGAAAGAAAAGATGTAACCAAAACCATGATCTAAATGATATATTAGAGAGAATAGGAAGAACAGGACAGAGAATGAACAGCGTAATCCTTCTAAATATCGATGGATTGATATCTCTCAAATGTAAATCACTTCTAATGAACCTAATTATATTGACTGAAGACTGAATCTTGGAGGGATGCGTCACCGTCTCAATGGACGCTGTAGCCAAATGGAAATATACAATAGAACCAGATATGATCATGGACATGTCATATAACATCTCAGATGCGAGCAGACGGTAGACTGAATCTAGGGATGCGCCACCGACGCACTCTCGCCGAAAGGAAAATGAAACCAAAACCATGATCCAAATGATAGGGAGTCTGCCTGAACACAGTCTGAACACGGTAGACTGAATCTTAAAAGGGTGCTTCATCCTTCTCAATGGGCACAGGCGCCAAATGGAAATAAAAAATATAACCAAACATATCTTATTATATCATAGATGAGCAGACGGTAGACTGAACCCAGAGATGCGTTACCGTCTCACTATCGCCGAACGAGTTGAAAAGATAGAACAAAAACCATGTAAAAATGAATATCAGAGAGAGCACTGAATCTTTGAAGGATGTGTCATCCGTCTCAACGTCAATTGTTAGTAAATCACTTCTAATGAACAAAATATTATTTCAGACACCGTCTAGAGGATAGGATGCAGACAACCTTGAACAGGACACAGACTGAACACGATAGACTGAATCTTGGAAGGATGCGTCATCCTTCTCAATAGACACAGTCGCCGAACGGTTCGTCCTCCTCTGGCTGATTTACCTTTGCGCTTTGCTCCCGTGCGGACAAGAAAAGAGAGACAAGGGAGGGAGAAGAATGGGAAGGGAGAGTGACCCCGAAGGATTAGGGGATTCGCCCATTTATTGAAGGCGCCGCTTCTTCTCTCGTGTCAACTGTTGTCTTGTCGAGATTGAGATTACTCTCCTTTCTTTGAAGTTCGCTCGCTTGTGTTTGCTAACACGCATTTTGTTGACCTGGAGGAGCAGAATACGAGCGGATTTGGAATGAGAACTCTACCGTATCAAATCCCGCTAATAATAGAACTCCATCAGGAACTGCAAAATTACCATTTTAATTGAATTCATGCAAATATGTGATGAATCGGGAAGGAATAAGGGAAGAAATGGAATAGAATGCGAGGCAGCATTCAATTTCCGAGGGGACTGAGATCCGCATTCTGTCTACGTCTCTTTTCAATTATATTTTGTCATTAATCACTCACCGGCCGCTCTTACTCCCTTCTGTCTAAGAGATTGTTAGCACTTTGGGAAGGACAAATAGACTCTCTCTCGTCCGAGATTGATTTCTTACAAAGGGCTCACTACTCTGCTTCCGGACAGTTTCATCTGAGTTGTCCCACAAATTGCTCCCGATTAGTCTAGATTCCTTGTATCAGTGTCCCCTTGTATACCCTCCTTCTGTCCATCTGTTGGCAGTTTTGATTAATCGAGAGGAGGGGAAGGGAGGGGGAGGAAGGTTGACCTCTGACTGACGGTAGCTCTCATGTACATATAGATGGGCGAGCTTAGATAGGAAAGAGGGAGAGGACTGAGACAATACTGACCCTCGTTCATATGGGAGTGGAGACGCGTGTCCATCGGACTGTCCATTCCGCATCCCGTTCGCGATTCCCACGGTGTATCCCATCCACAACACCCTTAGGAGTTCCTTGCGATCCACTCGTCTCATTCTGGGTGCTTATTCACTCAAACCGTCTCACTTTCCGATATTTTGATCGTTTTTCACTATGACTAATGCCTTTTCATCATTCAAAATCCAATTGCCCAAATCTTCGCATGAGCTTCATCTTCTTTCCTTTTTGGATCTTCTTCATCTTCTTCCATCTTTGGATCTTTGGTTACCTCATGACAATTGTAAAATCTCGTTGATTTTGGAAGCAACTTCACTTCTCTTTAATTTTTCTCTTCCCTGGATTCAAAATCCGTCTCCTTCTGTAGTTCATCTTGCCGCTGTCGCTCAAATACTCCGTCCGTCCATTGAAAGGGTGTGCGGCGTGAAAAGATGGATGTAATTGCTTCTTCCTACTACTGACTGGAAGGGGCGACAACGCTCTCTCCATATCCCACACTCTCTCACCTCTTCTCGCCTCCCGAGACAGCGTGGAGATTGTCATTTCTCATTTATCCCTGAAGGCAATCAGTGGAAACGGCAGTGAGGTAGCTGTAGCCACGTCTCCCCTCCATTCAGTAATCTCTTACCTTCCCACCATCTCAGCTGTTGACTGTCGGACAAAAGAGTGAGTGGAATGGAGAGAGCGACAAATAGGCATGTTTCCACCTGCTAATCAAGTGAGAGAAGCGTTCTGCCACACGCCCTTCTTATCGTTGTCTTATCGCATGAATCTCAGCGTCATCCTTGCTTCATTCAACTTTTATCTTTAACCTGCTCAAAGTGTAACCATAGTGTAGTTGCACCGAACAAACGAACTGTTTGAACAGGATTTTGCTTCATTTTATTTGATGTTGGCATAGGGATTCTTAAAAATATTATAATTAAAAATAAGGTAGGTTCCAAGATAGGATAAGAGAGGACATCTTTTTTTGTAGAATCCTCCCTTCGCAGTGTATTTTCTCCTCTGTTTTCAGTCAGTCAGCTGCCCTTTTGTGATTCGATAGAGCGTCGACTTCTAATTCACTCACTCACTCCCTTCAGTCTCAGAGTATTTCATTAGTGCTCTTCCTCCATGATCCAAGAAGGGACGACGACACTCCCTTCCCTTCCCCCGGATATCTCTCACTCTATCGCGCATTCATCCTCCCTTACTCGCTTCCCCTCTACACAATGAGAGTAGTAGTGAACAGTGCAGATATCAGGAAGTTGATGAAACGCCACAATTTGATTCATGACTGTGCACGAGTCTGAGATTCATAGGACCCTCGGGAAGATGGGTTGACCCGAGAAAGTCCTCCCTTCCTCCTTCCCTTAGCCCGCTTTTGTTCGTGACAACTCATCTTTCACGCTTCCTTGCCAGAGTGGAGGGCATGGATAGGTCTTGCATCTTCAATGACCACCTGCCGAATCGAGAGGTTAGGATTAATCTGTCATGGATCCTAGAGAACGTACTTCTAATGCTCACTTTTTTCTTTTGTTAGAGAAGATAAGCTTGTTATCACTCAAATTGCACTCTCGTGGTCTATTAATCATCTTGTCTTGTTTGTCCATGCTTCTCACCATCATCATTTCATTATTTCTTTATTTTCACTAAACGTGATCTATGATGACTGTCAATTAAGAATTCCCTGCATGTCTTCAATCCATTAGTCCATGAAATATCTCCCCAAGAGGATATATTCTCTTTTCTTTCATCTACTCCTCCATCCCCGTTGACAGGCTCGTCAGAAGTTGACAATTTCATCTCATCCGCAAGACTGCCCATTTCTCCCCTCCCCTCATTCTGTCTCAGTCGTATCTTTTTCATTGTCCCATCCATAACTCGGTCCTTCTTTACGATTACTATCCCTATGATTACTATACAAAGTTGTATCATCGCTTTATATGATCAAAAAAAATAAAACCCCCCGGGTTTTTATGTGTCTGATCGCTTCCCAACACGTTTGCGGATATATAGCCGAAAATTGAGCTCTCCGAAAAAATTTTAAAGGAAAAAGCGTAGCACTTTAAAATAAGCTTGTAAATAACGCTATAATGTTCTCCCAGATGACTCGCCGAATATCACCCATTCGGTTGCTCTACGCATTGGGAATCACAGCCTGCATTGCAGTCACACTCTGCATGCTTTTCTCGATAGAAGGTCTGTTTCTATAAGAATGAGAGGAATTGCAGAAAGAGTTGGGAATGTCACACACGGTGAAATTCTCGGGCGGTTTTAGCTGATGAAATAGTAATGAGGAGGCGAGACAATTAGAGTCGTAAGGGCAAAGAGGGCATGCGTGTGTTCCACTTCCGTCTTGTGGAAGAGAGATGAGCTAGAGTTTGTGCGAAAAGAGGCGGTCTGTAAACCAATAGAAAATTCTCAATAAAGAAAAAATATGCAGATCTGCACCCATTCTAAAAAAATCACAAAATCGGAGAGCAAATTTTCCCATTCAGTATATTACCTCGTTGGAAACTTCCGAGTTCTTCCCGTCTGGAGCGAGGGAGTCTTCACGTTTCCTGAAAGGGAACAACAAAGAGAAGAAGAGTGCAAGGAGCACCACATTGCTCTCGTGCTTGGCGGATACCAAGTAGTCAATCGAGCTTCGGCTCTCTTCAAGAGCATTTTATACCATCACAGGGTGAGATAATATCTTTTTGTTCAGATTTCTCCAATTCTGAGAAAACGCGGTGATAATTAAACTACAGGGCCCTCTGGTGTTCCATTTCATCACGGATAACAAATCGGAAGAAGTTCTTCCCACTATCTTCGACACATGGCATCTTCCTGCAGGTATTAATAAAACAAAAACAAAAACACTAAAATAACAAACTAATTGTTGATTTACTGAGTTGGAAAACTAAGGGGAAAACTAAGGGGGTGAGACTTGTACTAAGTTTGTTTGCATTGTATGCTTCAGTCACTATGGTTTTCCTGGCCATCAATTTTCAAATATTCTATTGATGTATCAAGAGTAATTCCAGAAATCACAACATCCAAAAAAAATCGAACTCTAAATAAAAATAAATAGTTTCAGTTCGCTATTACACGTACGATATGGAGAAGTACAAGTCACGGGTCGACTGGATTCCCAATGCACATTACTCGGCTGTTTTCGGTCTCATGAAACTTGTCATCCCTGATATATTGTCGCTTGATGTTGAAAAGGTGAGCAAATAGAAACTAGAGATGAATCACCTATTTCCTCTCCTCGCGATTTTTCAGTTTGGAGAACTTACTGTCTTACATGCTGCTCTTGCTGTCTTCTTTTCATATATTTTTTCACAAAATAATAAAAAAATAATTAATTAAGGTTCTCCTTCTCGACTCTGACCTAATTGTGCTCGGTGATATCACTCCTATCTTCGATTCCTTCAAAGGATCAAACGAGTCGGCGCTCTTCGCTATGGGAGAGAACAATTCGCCGTGGTACACTCAAGCAACATCCACTAGGAGGAGATGGCCGGCGAGGGTGAGCATTTTTCACTAGATTGAGATTATGAAATGATTTCGATAATCTACGAAGCTCGCTCTCAATTAGCTCAGATTATTTGTGAAAGGCTGAGTCACTTGTACATAATTAATGCCTCCTCATATTGGTTACATTAGCTCGAGCACACCGATTTATTTCACTCTTTTGATTGACTTCATTTAATTAAAACAGATCCAAATTTTAGCAGGTTCTTTTTCAGGGTCGTGGTTTCAACTCCGGTGTAGTTCTCGTGAATTTAGAAAGGATCCGGAAGACAAATTGGAGTTTGATGTGGAAGAGCGAGACGGAAGAGAGACTGAAGGAGTATGGAAAAGTACAATTGGCCGACCAAGTTCGTGCTTGCAAAGTTCTCTACAGTTGAACTTGTCTTATAATCCTCTCACCTAGGCAATCAGACTGTGTGAAATGGAATATATAATTATGTATGATAAATATTTAGGATGTGTTCAATGCGCTAGCTGTCTCTCATCCGGGAATGGTTGTTCAACTTCCATGTGTGTATAACCTCCAACTCGGAGCGCAATCACAACCTGAGAATTGTCAGAAGGATGTCAAGGTATGCTTTAAGTGTCATTCTTTAATATTGATCATTATAATAGTGCCACTCAAACCCAGGTTAAGGGAGGTTTATGCTGAATGCTTGTCACGACCTACCTTGAATATACGAATATATTTCCAGATAGCTCACTTCAACTCTCCCGAGAAAATGCAGTTAAGAACAAAGTTCGTGGTTCACTATGCTCAACAGTATACTGTCTACCAATCTATGGATGGCTATGTGTTCCGATTGAGAAAGGATTGTTCGACAAATACGGTTAGTGAAAATATCGAAAATATTATATGCTATGATACACGCACACAGTGTCTGTTTCCTACATAATCCACCATTCGAAATTTGATACGCGGATAATATTTGTAGACTTCGTCGCTACTGAAAGACCTCAACACAAACGAGGAGAACGACAGTGAGTGCGGAGCTCTCTTCACTGCCATTCGCACCATATATCGAACACACCTCTACTTTAATGGATTCCCATCCTCGGTAAGTCAGTTTCTCATCACGGGTTTCCTGTAAGAGAGTAGGAAAACGGAGCCTCTTTGCTACAAAAAAACATTTTTGTCGCCGATTTTTTTGATATTTGGTATACAGGTACCCCTAGCGATAAGAAAAAGAAAAACTATAAATATAATTTCTAAATTGGCATGCTCAGACTATTGCCGGTGATGTCACTCTCGTAACTCAACTGTCCGTTGATCGCTTCGATATCTTCGAGAAGGTTCTCGACACGTGGGAAGGACCTGTCTCTGCCGTTGTGTACTGTACCGATGCTGAGTTGTCACAGATTGAGTGAGATCGTTGCCTCCATCTACCCAATCAACAATTGCAATTGCAGAGAGTTCATGGATGCATCACAAATGGCTCGAGGCAGAAAGAACATTGCACTACATGCCGTATTCAAGATTGGGGTGAGATAATTAAAATTTCTAAAAGTTATGGTTGAACGGTTAATGTTTACAGAGATACTACCCGATCAACTACTTGCGAAATGTGGCTCTCAACGCATCGAAGACTGATTTTGCTTACCTGGCCGATGTTGATTTCATCCCATCAAGAGGTAAATCATTATTCATTTCAGCTCCCAATTAGGAATACTCTAGGTCTCTACGAGAATCTACGGTCTGTCGTGCAAAATGTGAACATGAACAAGAAAGCTCTGGTTGTTCCCGCATTCGAGATTGCCTCATCGGAGAAACTTCACTTCCCAAGGACAAGAGAGGAGTTAATACGAGAATGGGATGATGGAAAGGTGACATATTGCAAAGTGATTATGTTCTTAAACTAAAAATTCAGATTCAACCATTCCGAACGGATATTTGGCCAGCAGGGCACAACTCGACAGATTACGATAAATGGAAAGAGGCTGAATCGCCGTATGAGGTAAGCGAGCAGCATTTTTGTGTATCTTTCGTGACTTCGTGATGTGAATTGTTTGTTACTGTAAACCTTCCACATATGGCTGTGTGAAGAAGCTCTTAGGAGATAAAATTCGTAATCTTAATGGATCTCTCATGTCTTTCTCCAGGTGGAATGGAAACCAGGCTACGAACCGTACGCAGTGATCGCACGTAATAGTACTCCACTCTATGATGAGAGATTCGTTGGATTCGGATGGAACAAAGTGTCGCATTTGATGTCACTGCATGCTGATGGGTGAGTTTTTGTAGATATTATTTTTTGAAAGCTAAATATCCTCCAATGTTGAATATTTTCGTTACTGAAAGATCAAAGATCACATTGCAGATATCGTTTCGAAGTGGTCCCATCAGCCTTCACAGTTCATCATCCTCATCCTCCCTCCTTCGAAATCAGTCGATATCGAGGATCGGCCCTGTACAGGAAGTGCATGCGCATTCTCCGTAATCAGTTCGCTCGTGATCTTCATTTTCAAAAACTTGCCCAGGCAGCCGTTGCCAAACCTTGAGATGTTTGCTATTGCAATAATGCCAAAGTACAAAGTGTCGTGTTGATCCCTATGATCTCATCTGTGAGTCATCTAGTCAAGCTGTTTGTTCATATTCATTGTTATTGTTCATTGGGGGTTGTTTCCAATTGTGATCGAAGAGTTAACGATCGAGTAATGCATTTATTTATCGACAAGGATCATTATAAACTATCTATTTGCTGTTTCCTCCATCATCGTAATCCTCTTCGTTCTCCCTCTTCCATTCCGAAGTGTCCTCTCTTCTCTCGACGGAGTCCTCATCTTCTGCGTTGACAATTCTCTTGATCGGGTTTTCCTCGACGGCAACTTGATTGAGGTGCCTCTAAAATAAAATCATATTGCTTATTAGTTATCGAACGTCAAGGGTAGGGTCTATATGACTACATATTCGCTGCTAGATGAATAGCAAAAAAAATATAAATAATAACTCACGGCCGTTCTCTTCTTATGTGCTTTTACTTTGTCCGGCTGCAATACACAATATTATTGGTCATCTTTAGTGGGAAAGCTCCCATCAGAGTAGTTTTCTGGGCACTTCGGAAAGCGCAGTTGAACCCTATCAGTCTCACTCGATGAGAGTAAGAGAAGAGATTAAACACGGCTTGATAATAATATTGATAAGCACGCAAGCCACACTCCATTCAGTATCAACCTTGATACTGACCATCTGAGACTGAGACGGCTGAGTGTCGACGGGCGTTCTCTCACCATCATTGAGCTGAAATGACAATGACATAGGCATATAGTTATAATTATGACGCTTTTGAGCTGAGATGAGTGAACGTATATTCGTTCACGATACTCACCTCCTTCGCCTTTACCAGTGTGTTGCTTGCCTCTTCGGAAGACACTGTTCTCTCGACTCTCGCCCCACGATGAATCTAAACAAGAAATATATCAGTCTATTTTCTACCAATCGTTTTCAAGAGACGGTCTGTCTATTGAAGACGCTATCTCAAGTCGGTCACGGATAGAATTGTCAAGATGAAGAAATGGATTCTCATTCTGTCACTGTGAAGGGTGATTGAGTACGAGAAATGAAGAGACGGATTCATCATTCTGTCAACCCTAGTCACGGACCTCGAGAGTCCGTCGGATGCGCGAGCTCTTTCTATAATCGGGTCGAGTTGCCGTCTCATCTTTCCCAATCTCCGTTCTCTCACCCCCATTGAGGTGCAAATAAGAGAGATAATCGACCTTGCAGTGACCACAAACTAGCACTAACTGCTTGCAAAGACGATGTGCAAAGGGATAAAGCTGATGCAAGAGCTGGACAATGACAATGCAAGATATTACACTATCTAGTCTAGACTACTACTATATCGCAACAATATATGCTTTGATTACTGGTCTAAGGGACCAGTAATCAAGGCGGGTTGAGTTCAGCTACTCTAAGGGATCAACCCACTACGGAATAGCACTATATTCTAGTGCTCACTACACTTTTCTAGGACTAAACAGCGACTATCTATCGATAACCTCTTGCGCCTTTCCCATAACAATCTCTCCGTTCTCCCTTCTCGTTCGGCTCTTCTTACGATAATCAGGACGACTTCCGGTATTTTCATCAATCTCGAGCGGCATTTTCTCACCATCGTTCAGCTTAAGAAATCGATCGTTTCACTGGACCTAATCAATCTACATATCGGATGAGAACATCCGGAAGATTATATAGTGTATAATAAAGAAAAAATAACCACAAATCCGGTAGGTTATCACCCGGATGTTCCCATATCTATGAACAATATACCTCCTGTGCCCTAGTCAGAATGACCTCTCTCGTGTGCGCATGTTCATTCTCAGCGCGTCTTGATCTGCTCTTATGTGCCTTTTCGACATTTGAAGTCTTCAAGGGAATTTCGTCCATCTAAATTGCCATTCACTGATGAAGTTTTCTCCCTCTCACTTCTTTCGCTTTGTGCAGTGTATTGCCATCTCGTCTCGGTCTATGCCTTGCAGGAGGCTCTTGTTGATTATTGTTATTGTTCAACGGAAGCTCGTCCATCTAATGAGTTTGATTAGACAATTGATCTACCCACTACAATATACCTCCTTTGCTTTCTGTAGTGTGTTCTCGGCCCTTCTTGACCTACCACTTCGATGAATCTCAACGTCAAGAGAGTTCAAGTGATCAAACTGAGTAATTTGATAATCGCTACTTCTATTTCTGCGTACATCGCTACTTGACGAGGATCAATGATTGAATTCTGGCTTCGATTTACATAATCGCTCGTTCTGCTGACGTAACCAAGCGAGGAATTGTCTGACTCTCTCACTTTCCCATGATCTCTCGTCTCTATGACCGCCTAGATCATTGAAAAGGGTAAGGTGATTGTTCGGCCCGGCACGTAATCGTTTTCACAGATACATCAGTACACACTACGTTCTGCTCATCCGAAACTATGATCTAAGATCGAAAAGTATATCGATCAATGAGCAAGTAATGTTGAAAGTATGTCTAGTACTGTAGTGTACTATACCTGGTTTGCAATGAAAAGTTGTTGATCGTACAGTTCACGACGTCCACGAGACTGAAAATCATTCAATTGCAGATTCTACATCATTCATTGGATATAGGAGATCATTCCAAGCATGTGCTTTATGCGAACTATTTTTGTGTCAATGACAAAAAGCTAAAGAAATATTTTGTGGTGTATACTCAGACGGATATCTTATTCTCATCTGATCTGGTACGATTCACTCACCGGGGCAACAGTACTCGCATTCACAGCTGCCTTCTTCTCCTCCTCCTCTTCAGAAGAAGATTCATCCTCAGCCTTTTTCAACGGCTTCTCCTCTTTCTCTTAACGAATGCATCCATCTACCTCCACTAGATCACTTAATCCATACCTCCCCTTCCTCTTTTGTTGTCTTTCTGCTTCACGATCTCCTCCTCTCTGCGGCCAGTGAGTTGCTCTGAGTGAGTTAGGCTCTTTTTTTGCCACGATCACGCGCTAATCGACTACTGATCCGACCCATCTTTGACAACGAGACAACACAGAACATCGAGAAACGCGGAACACCACTAGTCTGCCCATCTTTTTGCTGGTACTTGGAGTCTCTTCTTCATGCAGATGGAAATTCAAGATTACTCGTCTCTTCGTTTCTTCCTTTTTTCCAATGCTCTTTGAGCACGCAGAAATCATAAACCGCTATTTCGAACTCTACTTTGTCACTTACTCTTCAATGAACCAGTTATAAACTAAAAATAAGTTCCTATTCGATGAATTGGAAATCACGTGATGATCTCCTCAAAACCAGAAAAAAAAATCTCGAAAAGTGCTAAAAACTAACCGTCCTCAGTGAGTTGCTGACGACTGGATCCTTCATCTCTATCTCTGTGATTGTTCTTCTTTTTCTTCGCTCCATCGATGGTCACAGCCAACAGAACGAAAGTGATCAGTGTGAGGTAGACCAATCTCATCCCTCAAATGTTGAATCTCCAATCAAAACCAATCAATACTCTCGACAAACTGATAAGAAAGTAAAATCGTTGTGTCACAAGGGAAAGTGGATGGAAAGGACCAGGCGATGTGTATGCTGTCGTCTTATCTCTCGCAATCAGTTTCTTCCCTCGTCTTAAAAACATCCGAGGCCGAGAGGAGCGAGAGAGAGAGGACAGTTGTGTGTCTCGAATGTTATTGCCAGGCGTCTCAGTATCAACTGGGACGGGAGAATTTGACTTTGGCAAAAAAACGGACTGACCTGGGTAAGGGGCGATTAAAAGTTGTCATGTGGCCTTATCAAAAGACGTGCTTCAGTGCTTCATCACCTAGGGCGAGTCGTTCAACAACATACAATACTATATTTATTACTTTCACTTTCTGGTCGCTGATCAAGACGGGCCAACAAAAAAACGTTCGTCCTTCCTTTTTGAACCCTTATAATGAGGTCGGGACAGACGAATTGTCTTTTTACAGCAGTCCGGCAGATCGCTCATTATCTCCAATCCGTCGTTTTTGTTCGACCTTGACGATTGGGGGGATCGGCATTCCACAAGTGTCAGTTCCAACTATCATCTACATGCAATCTCTCTCCCTCTCCATCTCTACCTTCTCTCGACTTCTCCTCGCCTTGCTACAACAGGAGATAGTGCCCTTACAAGGGAGAGTAGTAAGTGAGAGAGTGTGTGGATCGAAGAGAGACGAGACGACAAGAGAACCACTTCGCCCATCTCCCTTCTCTCCTCCTTTTCGGTTGTTCTCTATCAGTTCTCGGCCCAACTCTACTCGACGATCTCTCTACTCTCACAGTCCCTATATAAGCCAAATCGCCCTTTCATTGAAACCGTTCACACTCAATTTTCGCCCCTCTCTTTACTTGTCCCTACCCGCTCTTCATTTTCTCCTCTTACAGGGTAGTTGAGTGTCGGCGATCAATCGTCATTGTCAATGCCGTCGAGAAGCAACGGGCAAAGCAAGACCAACGGGTAAGCAATGAACACTTTATTAAGGAGATACGGTAAAGGTACCCGTGAAATCAGCATCAAAATCAAAGAATTTCTACAAGCGACAATACGGTCTACAGTACCCTTTCCAGGTCGGCCACAGGCCCCAACTCGCCCGCGGCTGCAGCCGCAGCTGCTGAAGCTGCGGACGCCGTCGGGATCGAACTGACGGAGCGTCGCGGCCCATCTTCGGCATCCTCCGGAGGACGCTCCAAATACCGTCTCTCCGCGGAGATCGATGAACCGTTGCTAAAGGAGAGGGCTCTCAGGTACAGAGATCCAGTCTGCTCCATCCTCTTAACACGGACTGTAGGGAGATGTATTGTTCCACACCATTGTTCCAGAAAAATGACCACTCAAAAACAGTGAGGATTTGTAGGGACGATGAGGGGGCGATTATCCACGATGATATCTCCTCTCTGGATGATTCTCAAGCGAGCGAGTTCGATGATGATGAAGTGGAGAAAGCGGTGAACGACGATCCATTTGTTAGTTTTATCCATTTTTTAACAGCTTTTTCTCATTTGCCAAGGTTGAATACTGATTACGTGACGGTTGATGATGCTTAATGAGATCTGTAGCACGTGCAAAGATCGTCGGAAGATAAACAATCTTTCTTTTTCGCTGTTTTCGTTCAGAGAGAGAGAGCTATCCTTAACGAAAAACATCGCCGGAATACTTTTTGCGGGCGCTATAAACAACCATTTCTCTGTCATTGACAGCTTGCCACGTCGATCTGTTTGTTGCTGTGATCAAGGCTTTCGTGTAAAATTTCGATGATTGGGGTTGAAGATCGAAGATCAAAGATCATACTATATAGGGGAAGGACATGAAACTCGAGATCAACTATCAAAGATCAAAGATCAATAATATCAGCGACCCCGTCGTATCTCCATCTCCGAGCCGGCGGCTATCATGGGACGGACAGGCGCGCGATTTCGTGATCTCAAGAATTTCAACGCCACGGGCGGATTCGTGAATACCGTAGGAATGACGGTGCCGATAACGTCACTGTTCATCATTGGCGAGACGGCCGGAGGAGGATTGGTCGCCCTACCGACGGTCATGGCACAATGCGGTGAGTATACGGTATTCTTGATACTGTTAGAGAAGTGGAGAAACCTGTAAATAGGTTATCAAACACAGAGAATTCCTATGAATTGTTGATAGACGATCACAGGAATACGGTATAATAGACTCCTGGCTCATGGCACAGTGTGGTGAGGGATGGGTAGTATGGGTACCTAGTATGGATCGGTATTGAGGCTACATGGAATTCATATAATTCTTAACAATTATTGTAGTAGGTAGGCAAAGTAGATCCTCGACACATTGGGCAACGCCCTGCCGACGGGGAATGCGGTGAGGGAGGAGATACGGTAGTACGGATATGGTGGTATAGTAGATGAAAATAACGTTATTGGTGCTGAAACATCACCGAAACACAAATACAAAGATAGTTCCTTGGCATGATGATGAACCATTTCCTTGACAGGTTTTTAACTAAATGCGTTTTCTATAGACTAACTGTCATATATCGGCAACTGTCTGCAGACTGTCTGCAAAAAGTGATTGATTCCAGGAGTGATCTTCGGCACGGTCGTCGTCGTCCTCGGTGCTCTCTTGTGTGGCTATGCCGGTGTGTGTCTGGGCGAGTGCTGGTGTATCATGATGCTGAGATACTCCAAGTATCGCTATCACTGCAACAAACCGTATCCAGCTATTGCGCGAAGGGCCGTTGGAAGGAAAGCAGGGTGAGCTTGTTGTTCATTATGGGGCATAGACGATGACATCAAGTATCGCTGTTACTCCATTTCTTATTTAAACTGGCATGCGCGCAATTTTCTTTTGAACAGAGATATACACTATGATTGATATATCTCGCGGTTGATATCCCTCCCCCCCCCCCCATTTATCAATGCTGGTGAAAATCTAGAGGAATGGGTATATTGCAAGCTATTTTGCCGCTTGCTGGAATTTGCGATGCATTTCGATTTTGGCGATAGTATCTCGAAAGTTGGATGTTCAATCTCAGCGAAAAGTTCTAATTGAGAGATAGAGCATAACCGATTAGGGTGAGGCTCCTTCCTTTCATCTCTCTATCGGTTCGTAAATGCTCTTAGCGAGAGAAAGGGAGAGGAGAGATGAAGATTGATTGGGAGCGACAAGTATCTCTCCCCTCTCTTCTTCTATCACTTTTTATCGGTAAATCGAGAGTGAAAGGGGAAGTTCGCACAGTGGAGAGTAGAGCATCGCACCACGTCAAGAGTTCAGAGAATCAAATTCGGGTTGTTCGTGATGTTTGAATGATGAGAACATGACAACCACTTGGAACTCACACCAAGTGATCCACAATATGGAAGGGTTAAAAACTCCTAGAATGGTGTTCAGTAATGTGAAACGTATATTAGCGTATTTCAGAATCGCGGTCTCAGTTATTCTCAATATAACTCAATTCGGCACTGCAGTCGTGTTCTTACTACTCGGGTAAGTGAAATGTCTCCATTACACGTCCTTTCCATTGCTAATTTCATCTCGTTCGAAGAGCGTGGGTACTAGAGAGAGAAATGGAGCAGAAAAATTTCGGATGAGCATAAACTAATCCACCACGCTATCCATGTGCAAGGCACGAGAGGAGAGAAAGAGAGAAAGTGGATTAGTGGAAATGTTGCCAGTAATGTTCTCGATCCTCTTCCTTTTATGCAAATATAATGCAGCGAACTAAATCATTACTATTAGTCTTTATTCTTGAGAATTTATTAGGTAGGTTGCATAGAAGAAGAAGTGCCGAGAACATTTTCATAATCTCTTTAAATATTTCAGGTCAAAGAACTTATCGTCATTCGTTCTCTGGTTCACCGGTCGTCACATCTCATTCTGCTGGGTTATCGGATGCGTGGCCATTCTCATCTTCCCGCTCATTCTGCTGAGATCGCCCAAGGATTTCTGGTAAGGAATGAGAAATTTATGAGAGCTTGACCGAAATAAAATCTACGAAATACGGTAGCATTATGTTCAATTCTTCAAAGCAATCTCTCGCAGGATTCCGATCATGATCGCCATGTTCACAACCTCGATGGCCTGCATTCTCCTCATTGTCGGTGCGTATATCGACTCGGAAGTATGCATGCCCGTCAACGCCCTTCCCCCTCTCAACTGGAACAGGTTAGGAATGACAACCCATTCGGGACTCCATATTCACACTTTTTTTAATGGCGTCGGGTGAGTGGTAACCAGAAGGAAGAATTGGGAGAAGGGAATTCCTCTGGTTACGTCTGGACCTCCGGTTCTTCGGGAGGACATACTTTGGGAGGAAATGAGTAAGATTCAATAATCTTCCAGAATCATCCAATCGTTCGGTACGGTTATGTTCGCTTACGGTGGTCACGGCGCCTTCCCCACCATTCAACACGACATGAAGCATCCCCACAAGTTCGATAAGGCCGTCACTGGAGCGTTCACTGGTACGAATCTGTTTTGACTAGATACGTTTGCAGCCGGAGATCAAAGATCAATTCTCACAGGAATTATGATAGATGATAAAGATGAAATGCCAATAGTCAGAACTTGGAAGTTAGAGATCAAAGATCAACTCTCTCTCTCAGGAATCGCGTGCATGTACCTCCCGGTGTCTCTGGTGGGCGCGCTAGTTTACGGTGCCTCCCTCGGAGACGTCGTTATCTTTTCCATCCAGGTATGTTTCACTACGCCTTATTATCATCAATCAATCACGTAAAAAATCAACCACTTTCATGACAGAAAAGTGATATCCTGACGATTTCAGACGTCATGGATCCAACAGGCGGTCAACATGCTCATCACAGTGCACGTCTTCCTCGCCCTCACAATCGTCTTCAATCCGATCAATCAGGAAGCCGAGCAGCTCTTCAACGTCCCCGAACGTCAGTTTGACACTTGTATTACATTGCACAGGATTCTGTCGAAATTTAATGCAAGCTTCAAATTGCAGTATTCTCGTTCCGAAGAATAATCGTTCGTGCCGGTATTCTGTGCCTCGTCGTTCTCTGCGCCCTCACCGTTCCCAACTTTGGTGAGTCGACCACTCTGATCTAAAGTATCAAGGAGAAATGACTATACCACCATAGGAGTGAGACCATAAATTGGACTATATCTATATAATCTCAGGTCCTCTCCTCGACTTGGTCGGTGGCTCAACAATCACTCTGATGGCAATCGTCCTTCCTCCCCTCTTCTCGCTCTACCTCAACGCTCGTCTGAACAAGTTCGGAACGAAAGGCAGCCATCTTGAGCCTCTTCGTCTCACTGAGTGAGTTTACTTTGAAATATAATCGGGCATTCCTGATCACTCTTGAATTCTAACTCAGGTGGACGAATCTAAAAAAAAAAGTGGATATTCCTCGTACCAGTCGATCATGAGTATGTATACCATCAACTTCCAACGACCGTGCTACGCCGATTTCCTCTTCGGCGCACCGAACAACGTACCCATCAACTCTCATGCTGACGCCTTCGGAATGTAAGTGGTTTTTTGTTGTGAGTTGAAATTTGATGTATTCTTTTGCTACAGTTTTTTCCTAAATCAATACCGTTTGATATTTTCAATATAATAACAATTTTCCTTGCAGTCCCCTGACTCAGAAGTTCATGTGCTGTGGACCGCACCGTAACGTTTCTGCCCTCGGACCCCAGTACTGCCTGGATATCGACACCCTGTCGTCCATGGGCTCTCACGGATAATTTTTCAATCATGATACCCAATGTTCCATGCATATCAGCATTATCTTCAATCATGTCACTCCGTATGTTCTCTTATAAGACTCAATTACAGGGAGGGATTCAATCCTGCATAATACGTTGTTCTGCGAACACCGGTGTGAATTTATATCTTTTCGAGTAAATGTCTCTTAGAATATGGGGTCATAGATTGCATGTACTGTTTCATTGTTGAGATTACATTCGATTCGATTCTCGCTTAGAAATATAGATTTGCTGTACATATTCTGCTGTTAATTCTGTGTTGTGATTTTGTTCCTTATCATTTTTCAATTCTTTTATATTCGAGTACACGAAGCGACTCTTAGCCTGGATTTGTCACATAATCCTGCAGTGTTAGTCACCGATAAAGCCATTGGGATACCTCCAGGCAATTCCATTACGGGAAGAATCAAATTGACATACAGAGTACAGCAAAGTGGCCCATTTGCAATCACGAAAAACTTTCTCGATTAAATTAGGAGAAAGGCTGAGTAATGAGCGGTACCCTCGTGTGTCATGACTAATTTAGCATGAACGCAGTGTAAATAGATGCGATCATTAGCGATGCAGTCGCTTGTTTCGTGGGAAACTCGAGAGGCTCAAGAATAGCCCGAAGAAAAGGCAATTGTAGAAAAAAATTCAAATTGCAGTCTGTTTGTTCTTTTGTTATATTCTGATCACGTCATATTCTATTCACGGAGACGTTTCTATTCTTTGTTTTATGTTTAGTATTAGTATTGTAATGGCTCATTTCCATGTCACTTTTACTGTCCATTCCACGAACCAACAGCAGTATATTTATCTCAACAGTCTTCTATCGAATTCCACATGCGCAATCTGTCAAGTCGGTGGGGAAATGAATTCAGCCATGAATCAATCACCACCGCTGCAATAACTGTTGCCTAGGCATACCGGATGGGTAAGCAAACGAACTCGACTAGGAGAGAAAAGACATATCGGGGTTATATATCAGTGTGAGAGAGAGAGGGAGAGAGAGATCGGTGACTAAGGAGAGGGATTGATCCAATGAGAGAGACGAGAGTATGCAAGACTTGAGATGGTAAGGAGTCAGTCCTAATGACGACGGGAAGCTTTGCATGACTGAATGACGAGATCTCCATTTTCCTCGTTCTCCACTATTTGTCCCTTGCCCTCCTTGACGTAGATGATCTGGATGGGCGAGTACCTGGAAGAGGCAACAACTCGGATTGAGATGGAGGACGGGGAATGACTCACGACTCGGGCTCGCAGCCGGGCGGACACTTGCCGATGTCGGCGATCGTCGGAGCGATATAGGGCAGATTGACGACGTGGTGGAGACGGGCACAGTTACTGGAAGGATATGTTGAGATCAAAGAACAGAGATGATAAGGAACTAACCGGAAGAGCCCGGCGGAGGCCATTCCCATGCAGAGAGCGATGAGGAGAAGCGACGTCTGCGATGTCATTCCGATGGAAGGGATGGAGCGAGCTGAAGGAGTGAGCTTTGAGAGACTGCTAGGAGGACAAGTAAGGGTTGATTGACAAGTACTAGGAGTAGTCAAAAGCGCATAGAGATTTGGTTTCAGAGGTGACGAGGTGGGAAAGGAGCTCGAGGCTTCTGGTGGAAGTGAGAGGCCGGACCGGCACAGCGACAGGTGGGCGGGGCTTGAGAAGGGGCGGAGTCGAGAGATGTTGCATCTGCGAAAGAGCATGCGGGCCTCGGAGGGTGGTGCAGAATGCAAGAGAAGACTGAAAAAGATGATTTTTTGTTCTGATTAACGATCGAAAAATAGATGTTTCCGAAAAAATTTACAAATTGTAATTAATTTGAAGTGATTATGTCCATTTTTCATACGACGCAATGTAGAAGAACATTTGAAATCGAATTATCGGTGATTTTGAAATATTATCGATTTTGAAATATTCTCCGGTGTTTTGATACAGATCGTATAATTCAGCTCATGAGGCGGCAGATCGACAGCGTGAGCTAAAAATCGAAATTTTCGAGGTGTATTTTAGTCGTAAAGAACACTTGACACCCGCGAAATGAAATTCAACACTTTTCTGCGATCATCGAGCCCATTTTAAATTTGATATTACGGCCGATTCAACATAATTACCAAGAATATCAACTCTTTTCTCTTTCTGCATAGAAATCGTCGTAAAGTTGTCCTTCATGACATTCTTTCACTTCGCTATTCTAAATGACGTATAGCAGATTATGAGTACAGTAGTGTTCGTTAGCACACTATTGGCTGTATGAAGCTCTACGACATCTATGCTCGGCTATTTTCAAATATCAGAAGGGATCATCGAAAAGTTTAAGGCGTACATCTCAAGTTCACGTAAGCCTTTCGTCGAAATTGAAACTTCAGTTGTTTTCGAATGTGAAATGTAACCAAACTAACATTTTCATCCAATCAGCGGTCATTGATACACCTGTACTCTACTCCGAAATTGAAGTGTTGACATGGATGATTGTTGATTTTTGAGATACATAGCTGTCTTCTGTTCATCAGCTGCCATTCATAAATTTGACGTCGACGATTCAAAAGTTTAGCCCTTTCCAGTTACCAAATTAGCAAGAATTCAGCCTGCTCGACACTGAAATGACCAACATTTCAATGCACCTGCTTTGCTAAGCCTCTAACAAAGAGGAACAAGGTCTATTCAAGAATTCAGCCGAAGTTTGAAGTAGCTTCCAATTTCGGCCGTACCAGGGCTACGGCTCACCACTGGGTGACTCCAAGCCCTCCCTTTCTCTCTCCTCCCTTCCCTTTTTGCCACCGTGAGAAGAAAGATGAGGGAGGGCACGGACAAAGGAGAGGAAGCGTGGGTTGGTAAGCCGGAGTCGAGAGGATGATATCATATTCTTTGAATGAGTCCGTTTGGAGCTATGTGGGAGGAAAGGTGTGATAACGGTTAGTTGAGCCCGATTTGAACTGGCACTGATGTACACATTTTTTCATGAATACTTCATTTCGTGCCGATTGCTCTGACGTAAATATATAGTTCATATGGTCTTTTCAGATGATCTTATTTCGTGCCGCAAATGAGCGCATGATTGGCAACGAAAAAACGAATCAACGCAGAGATTCTCGTCCTCCCGATAGCACGAAATAATCAACTCGAATCGGGGTCGCATTTGCAAAATGTGTAGATCTTGTACAGAGTGGAACGTGGAAGCCGTTTCGCTTCGTGTCAGGCAATCATTGAGTGCACTGCTAAATCGAGAAGCCTCCCAATATCAGCGAGATTTCTCATTAGAGGGGCTTCGCGAACGTCAATCGTACTACTTATTAGCGACTAATCCTCATCAATTTACACGTGTGTTGTAGCATTGAAAATTCGAAGGGTATGACACCATTTATTATTGCGATCGCGTAAGGGCTCCTATTTCCTTCCTTTAACTGCCTCGAGAATACTGCTGATCGCACTTCCGAGTGTTCTCTCCCCAGTATGATAAGGAGGCGCATCATCCACAGTGGTATTGGTGCATCCAGACTTGCCGTAGCCAGTTACCTGAAGCCAAAAATAACTTGCACCCAGCTTAGCCTAACAAGAATTTGAAGGGAGAGTGGAGAAGGCTCAGCTACGCTTTTGGAACAAAAAAGGAAACGACTTTGAGTGATTGCAGAGAGGAGAGCTGAACTATGGAAATGGACTAGTTAAAAGGTTCGGGGTCGGGACATCGGCTACTCCGTCACCGAACCGGCAAAGCCTGCACTGACCATCAGGTTGAAGTAATGACGATGCTTCCAGGCGTACACATCCGAATCGTCGGGCTAGAATTGTGCATAATCAGTTACATAGTGATGGACAGAAATTGCAAGACCTGAATCGTAAACGTACATTGAACATAATCTGGTCACTGCAAGCCATATCTTCGTTTACTGGCTGACCAACGCATTGAATGTACTGCGAACCGGGAGTCATCGACTCGGGATACCTGACAGATCTTGAATTTTAGGGATTCTCTATTGGATTTCTCACCAGATTTCGATGCCATGGTGATACGCCTGATTGGTTTCATCAGCTATACAGGGTCTGAAAGCGACAACTGTGAATAGATTAAATAAGAAACGCTATAAGCATGAGAAAGACGTACCTGCTTCCATTATCAAGAGGTGTGGCTATTTTGTTCTTCTTACACGATGGATTATGAGGGATAATGTCATCAGAGAAGACAACGCGATAACTGGAAGATACGTGTCTTACCCAGGCCAAGTGTCCGATTTATCTAGATTAACCTCTTGATTCCCAGTCCGTCAAAGGTCATCGCATATCGATAACTTCCTGTACGAGGTTGGCCGAACGTATAGAGTAGCACGGAAGATGCTGGTCGATAACCTAGAGTGATTCTGATTAGAGAAAGCAAGCAGTACAAAGTGTGCATATTTCTAGTATGGCATAGTGTAGTTTCTATTGTGTCATGCCAATATTACTGTTTGCTCAATTTGGCAAGAGTGAAACGGAACAACTTATGGCTCACGTTGATACACAGTTTGAGCAACGGCGAGAGAAGCGAGAGCTCCGCCGAGAGAGTGGCCAGTGAAGGTTATTTGATATCCCTGAAAATATGATTTTGTTATGTTACAATTTCACTTGAGATTTCATAAGAGAATAATAATAAACCAGCAAAGACAAATGATCAGATAATGTAAATATGTGCATTTTCATATCTCAAAAGTGAAACAGCATTTACACTAATCTGGACGGCTTTGCATTTCCGTCACGCTTTTGAGAAGCACTTTCCAGAGAGACACCTCCCAGTTTATCCCCATCCACTACTGCGACTATTTGTGAATACAGAAACATCACAAGTACCTGGAACTCGGGACGAGCGAGATAATCCAACACAGACGGCCATAGATGATTATGTGCCTTGTTGAAATACTTGTTTACCTGCATAACGATGAGCAATGAGCGAGATGAAGATGGATATACCTGTCCCATTCCAATGAAATCCGTTCCCGGTTGGTAGGATTCCCATCCTTCCAAAAGCAATTGACCCTGATATGGAATGATATCGGGAAGGAAAGCCAAAAAAGTTGAAGTAAGTTGAATATTATATGGCTAATTGAGATATCACTACGGTCCCGACCTTCTCAAGAATACGCTTGTTATCAATTAGTGGGTACACTTTTGATCTACACTACCGTGGTCTTTGTTCCTCGGAATACGATGAATGCTTGACGGGTAACATTCGAATTGACGATGTAGAACTCGCAAGATCTGAATCGTAAACCATGCTTGAGTCTCTGAACAATAAACATACGAGTCAAGTGCGTCACAGGTCGTCACGACAGTGTTGTAGATGTAATACTGCTGCTCGGGAGGAAAAGATCTGAGAATCGCATTATCCAGTTTGCTAATTAATCGGGGAAATACCTCAAAATGCATCCTTCTTGATTGGTTCCATATGCTCCTCCGGCCAAATTTAGTAAAGTTCTGGCGAGGGATTCCTAGCACGTTCAATTTTAGAAACGCATTTAGATTTGATTATACCTGGTATCCAGTTTGAACTTGGCCTGCAACCAGTAGAAGAACGGAGGCCAAGAAACACAGTAACAGCATTGCGAGGGAACTGGAAAAAGTCAGGTAAAAGGAATGAACACCATCAAACACATTGAAAATGGAGAGAAGTGAGGGATCGTTGAGCCGGCACGAACTCTGCCAGGTTGAGTTACTTTTCCGATCGCTTTGTTTGATCACTCTCTCTCTCCCACAGCAGCGAAACGCCTGGTGAACTCTGACTTCGCTCTGACTCACAATCCGATTTCACTATAACTTCTGTTCCCAGATCACACTTTAGTCTTACAACTTTGTGCGCATACAGTATCAGTCTGTGTGATTGTTCTTTGCAGATTACTGGGCCATTCGGGATATTGAAGTAGGCCAATTTTCGGTGTAATTGGGACCCTCATTTGCAGATCAAAGGTTGTTCTGACTAATGAGGCTAGAGGAGGAAAAGAGCTGATTCGATCAAGAATGGAATGGAAATTGCTGACGTTGGCATCTCCAATCTCTTGGTCTCAAGGCACTCTCGTTGATGTGCTCTCTGCCTTCTCTGCACTCTCTTCACTCTCCATCCTCTTTTCGCCCCGAAGAGAGCAAAGAGCAAAATTTCCGGGAAGAGTAAAAGTAGAATCGAAGATGGACTTTTTCTGCAAGAGAGCGTGACAAGTCACACAAACTGTGATCTATATTTCAGGAAGGCTGGAAGAAGTGATATCAATGATATTCAATAGATTGCGTAATGAAGCAACGTTGATGCACTATTGCTGAGATTACCCGAGAAACATCTCTTTTTTTCAAAGACCGAAGGCCATAAATGCGTGGTCTTCGACTTCTGAGGGAAGTACAAGATCTGTGAGAAAGCATGCGAAAAAAGGAATGCCAGTAAATCTTTGATTGATGTTATGTGACTAGACAAGCCATTTGGTTTTTTTTTCCATTCTTTTTTTTTAAGCTAAACAAGACATTTAGTATACCTTCATCAAAGTAATTACTATGCTGCCTTCTATATTCTCATCTACAATTTGATTGAAGAAAAACCTATCAGCACGAACAAGAGTCGGCCCATTTCCATTTTGATTGAAATCCGGGATATAAACCCATTATTTGGAAGGAAGAAGGGCAGTCTTGGTAGTAGGCAGCTTCTGAGCTAGTCAGTATGCCTACTATCCAGACTAAGCATCAGCTTCCTCATATAATTCATTATCAACTCACCAATTCGACTTCGGATGCGACGCCGGAGAAATTCACTGTCAAGGTAAATGCGATTTTTTGTCCAAAAATTCGAAGTCAGGGAAGTGTATTTTTTATGATAATTTAGGAAATTGAGCAGATGTTTCCGAATTCACTGCTCTGATTGGTGTACTAATGAAACAACCAGCCAATGAACATCCTCGTGTATACGTGCTTTCTATAGCAATCCCTTAGTTCAGCTGGAGTTGTGCGCATGGCAAAGATTGAACAAAATCAGAAATCTAATCGCGTTTCCATTGGCCATACGTAAAAGACAACTCAAGTTATTTTAGAATGACGCGAAATAACTAACTATTATGCGTCAGAAACTATCGCTTAACTCCCAGCAACATCGTCCCGGAACTCATTAAATCTCATTCCAGCATGCTATCATAATCGGCATCTTCGCTTTCTACTTTTTATTCGTCCTCTTCTGCTGTGGAGCCTTCGGAAGGGAATTATATCGATATTGGAGAGGGAGAAAGAGGGAGAATGAGGGAGAAGGTGGAGACGAAGATGTGGAGATGCAGGAGATTGAGGATGTCATCGGTTAGTTGAAAGGTGGAAAAGGGTGAAAGAAATTCCAAGTTAAGAGGAAGGAAATGATCAATTGTTGCGTACGTTTTCACTTTCCAATCTCATTCTCTAGATCAACTAAATGGGACTAAGTCAAGTAGAGTCCTAATCGACAATGAGCTGAGCAAGATCATAGTTCAAATCTAAATTGCAGTGATGCCCTCTACTTCTCTTCTCTCCCAAGGCGCATCTTCTAAGAAACTCACTACTCCTTCCATCACCTTGACCGTTCCGACTCCCGATTCCGAGACTCCAATCTTCACCGCTGACATTGAAGTACACGTCGCTGCGGAATCTGAGGAACCTGAGGTAGGAGAGACATCATCATTGCTGAGAGAAGAAGACAAGGAAGACAAAGACATCTTCTGACAGAGAAAGACGTCCGTTTTCTCCTTCGGAGATCTCGAAATCATCGACGAAACTGAGGACGGCAAGGGAAATACATCAGAGGACGAACCAGGCCCGAGCTCGAGAGTTCCTCGCATTCGTCGTCAGCCACGACAGCACTCAAAGGCGTTCGAGGTTGTTGGTCTGGTCACTTGTGATGGTCAGCCATCATCTCCTCCTCCAGTGAGAACTCGTAGGCAGATGTGGGCTGATAAGAAGGGATTCTCACTTGACACTTCCTTCGCTCATGTTCCAGAACGGATCGAAGAAGTGAGTATAGTGTATGCTAGGATTGACCTAAAGTCCAAACGTCCAACCTAAAGTCGGAATCTTCGACCTTCTTTGTCCCACTCCTATACCGATGCTGTATTCCTAGTGTGCGACCCTTATTGGTCTCATGATCCCCCGATAAATATCGTGCATGTTACTTCAGTTGAGATTTATTTCAGAACAACACAAAGAAATATTTGGTTTCGTGCGTCAGCAGTTTCAGCCCACAAAGTTGAAAAAGTGTCTCTTTTGACAATTTGTAGGGCGCATTGACGCAAGCCTGCACACTGACGAACGTGAACTTTTTTGAATCGTTTATCGACAAATATCATACTGCGGTCAACACTTAGCGTTGGCTGAATGGCGTCGAGAACCTCTGTAGATGGATGAGATGGTATGAGTGTAGGGGTAAGGGTCTTAATAAAGGGGTTAACGGTCAGAAGATGGGATTGTTTCAACTTTGAAGGGAGATCGGATGGAGTCTCTCAGATGAACTTCAAAGCCTGGTCCATCAGAGAGTCCAAGTGCTTCGCGAAGTCCTAGATGATATTGTTTAAATTAATTTTATAATGCAGATCTCGAATGAAATGTGACGAGATCACTAAAATACCTCCACCGCCTGCATTCTCTCACGAGTAGTCAGCTCGTCGGCTGTGTTGCTGCCAATATTCTTGCTGCAAGTTGAATAATTCTCTTCATAATCATTTCATAAGCCGTATACTGACATGAGTCAAGTTTGAAATGTATATCTCGCTCACCGTATGTCGTTACATACTGCGCCCAGTGCAGACATGATCTCTATACAGGCACACACGAGAATGAGAGTGATCTGTTCTCCAATAGTGCCCGTTGTAGTGTCTGAATCAAGTAGTCAGCGAACTAATATAAAGGTAAAGGTAAAAGTCATCCCGTTAATCACGGCATTTGCGTCCTGCGGGATGTCACTGCTAGTTCATATCAAGGCCAACTAACATAAGTTTCCATTAAGATCTAGCAAATATATAAAAAAGATTTGGGATTTTTTGATGTGCATTAAGCGAAGGAGGGACTGACTCTTCTTGATGTTGTCGACCAGGTTGAGAGCTCTGTCCAACTGAGCGTCTCTCTCCACCATCACTCGAGTTATCTTGCGACGAGAGGCCACGCGCCACGTATCTGGGAGTATTTGAATTGGCAGTGTTAATATAAGAGTTATGTACTGATTAGGTAAACAAAATGAAATGAAGAATAGTATAGCGATCTGAATATTAGTGGTCTTACCTCCCTTCACGCGTTTGACCAATCGACGAACAGAGATACGAATTCCACTGATTCCTTTGTTGAACCGGCTAGAATCAGATTGTGTTTATCGTTAAATGAGGTAAGATGAATCAAATGCATTTTTTTAAAGAGATATGGTTAATCAAATGCAACACGATGATATCCATAGAGAGCATTTCACATGTTTTCCATTTACGTACCGTTCACACGGCGATACGCAAATATAAGCAATAATGCAGAAATCAATTTACCGGTCTAGCTCTTCAGTAATAGCAAGCGGACGTGCGGGCAGTTGCATGATGAATGGTGCTGAGGAGAAGAATTAGAGGCCTTTTATCTAATAAAATTGTAGTCCCACTGAATCCGCGTGGCTCGAATACCCAAAGAAAGGCGGAAAAGGAAAATTGTATCCGGCCGACTAGGCTAATTGAGGAAAATTGATACTTCACGAACGAAGTTAAAGTGTTTATTCGGATTAATGGTGAAAATCTAAGGATGAGGATGAATATGAATAAAATATTATTGTCGAAAGTACTATGGTAGAAAGCTCAGCGAGCTCCAGACGAATTCTTCTTGTTTCCAATCTTTCCTTCAAGGAAGTAGGTGGTACATTCTCCCTTGCCCTGGAACGAAATGGTTATTTCATTGAATCGAGGAGAAAAAGCGCACCTTCACTTCAATCTTTCCTCTCTCAATGCATGTGAACTGCGGGAAGAAGCACTTGATGAGAGTGTGAGACTGCTCACTGATCTGGAATTGCTACATTAAGAATCGAATCGGCTGCTCAATTGATGCCTGAATCTTGTTGGCGACTCCAGTGCTCTCCATGCGAGATGCCATGTTGACCGTGTCACCGAATAGACAATATCTGAACAGCAAGACACATTACATTAGTGTCTCAATTTTAAAATGGGATTGTAATCCATTAGTTGCGTTGCATCGTCACTAATCCTCACCTATAGTAAAAATATTCATTACGTCAAATACAGTTGGTAACGCTTAGACGATTTATCCTCATCTGACCGCATGGCATGACTAATTACTTATTCTTTCTAATTCTTAATACACCTGGTGGAATACACTCTATGAAGATTTCCGCCCCATCCTCATCTAGCAACCACTACCAGACATGATAAATTGAATGATTGATTGATTGACTAATTCGTATTCCAATTCTCACCTTGGGGCAGCGAGTCCGACCACACCCGCAGCGACACTTCCACTGTGGAAGCCGATTCGAACCATCATTATCTCATCCGGACGATGGGCGAGTTTGAAGTTGGAGACGAACTGAACAATTGTTGATCATTACAGTACACAATACGGGTCGCCGTCTCTTCATTTCACACTCTCTCTCGTCGACCGAGCCGGCAAGAGAGTGTGCAAAATGAAGAGACGGCGACCTCTATTGATCATCTCTGTGAAATTCCTCGATCGCCTACCGCTCTCATCTTGAGGGCGATCTCAGCAATGTTCAGCACGTGATTGTTGCCGTTCTCCGTGGGCACTCCACTGACGATCATGTACGCATCACCGATCGTTTCCACCTGTAAGCAAGGCAATCACCTTGTGGTGACGAAATAAGCATTTTGTTTCGAATGAGAACTATTGACAGTGCTTCGATGGGCCTGTGCTTCGAATGTGGAGAGGTAATCACCTTGTAAGCATCGTGCTTGGCGATAATCGCGTCGAATCCGCTGAACATGTCGTTGAGGAACGTGACAATCTGAAATTACTGTTATTTTTTAAATTTTTAGGTAAATTATGCCTGTAGTGGCGTCGAGGTCGAGGAGATTCTCGTGAATCCACGAATATCCGAGAAGAGAACAGTGGCGCAAGCGTAGAGCTGAGGCAGCACCGGCTTGCCCACTTTGAGATCATCAGCGACCGGTCTGAATCGGGTTGTGGATTTGATCTTGTATTATTGACAAGGAAGTAGAAGGAACAAGTGTATAATAAGTGATTATACCTCGGTAGCATATTATTGAGTAGTCGATCGGCCTGCTTCTGAGCTTCTTCAAGCATAGCAGTTCTGTCCTTGACGAGATTCTCCAGATTCACCGTGTATTCCTCCATCATCTTCATCATCTGATCCACGAGAGATCCCTTACCCCTGAGAATCAGCCACATGACATCGATTTAGAGTGATCGGCTCACTTGGATCGTAGATTTGCGTTGATCATTGTCCTCACTTTCTTGATGTTCGGACGCATTTCGGGAATTTCCAGCCAGCACGCCTCCAGGCAGGAAAGCAACTGCAAATATCCCATGCATTCGACTCAACGATAAAGTATCGGGAAAGCGATGAAAGATGAAGACCGCGTAGAAGCAAAAGAAGAAGAAGAGCAGTAGTACCTGTAGATTGAATCCCTCCTCTCCCGCATTTGACGAGGGGAAACTCGGTCTGATCAACTGATCATCATCATTAGTCATCGCCAGCATCTCCATCAACTCTGAATTTCTCATTGAAATACCTAGAATACAATAACGAACTCACTCTCCGTGCTCTTGCCTCGCTCGTGGAAGGGCGTCACTCTAAAGAGGATCTGATAGACGACCATTCCGAGTGAGTAGATATCGGCATTCTGTGATCCGGGCGGAATGGTTCCGTTGGTGACGATCTCCCGAATGAACTCGGGAGCTTGTTGGATGTACTCTGCAGCGTGGCCACCATGGTCAGCGACTTTTGAGCCAATTTAAAACCAAAAAATCGTGCAAAAAACAAACTTCGATCCATGAATCGCTCCTTATCCGCGTCGGGATCGACGGTTTCTCCTTCGGGATGATAGGGTTTCACCTCGGCCTGAAATCTTCTTTTTTAAGACCTCTTCCTGAGATCATAAGATAGTTAAAGGAGGAGTAACAGGAAAGAATCTTAGAGACTCTCAAAAGAAAGAAATGCCGGCCATGGGAAGCGACCGTAGTTAGCGGTCGGCACTTTGCCAACACCCTATTCCTATCTCCCGTCCTCCGATATGGAGAGGGAGGAAGGCGATCGATGGGAAGAGACAAGGGGAGACTGGGGTAGATCAGTGCGCAGTCCCTTCCCAGTGAAATCAACTGTTCAAAATCCCTGCCTTTTCCTGCCATGAGGGAAGCTTTGGCACAAGGTCAAATGGCTTCTCGGTTCAGAGATGAGATACAGATATGGGGACTTCAGAATTCTGATATGGCTGTCGATAGCTACAACACTAAGTTGTCAACTTAGTGACTCAAACTTTCATGTTACTCCTCCTAAGGCAACTGTACATTAGCCAGTTTCTCGGCGATGATTCGTTCGGTCTGGAAATTGGACAGTTTCACGGTCCAGTTCGAATCGACGAGGCAATTCTGAAGACAGAGCATGCCGTGGTAGAGAATTGGAGATGAGTGAAGGAAGGTCAGTCCCTGAATATATAGGTAAAAGTAACAGTTTAACCACGTCAAGCGATTTTACAGTCTTAAGACAACGCTAGGAAAGGTCAGCTGTTAGATTGATGATGTGGTTCGAGTCGTACCTTAACAATATCCTTAGCGAATGACACTTGGAAGTTGTGTCCGAGCTTCATCTCGTCGTTGAAGAGAATGTCCTGAGATCATTCACATTTAATTTTCGAAAAATTCTTCTGCAAACCTCCAAACTTCCTCTGCTGCACAGCAACCATGCAACGATAAACTCGTTCTGTTGATTGAATGAAATTCCATAGAACTTGTTCAGGTTCTCGTTCTCGAGTAGTTTAAGCTGCAAAATAAAATTTAATGTGAAAAAGTAACATAACCTAACCTCCTTGAGGATTTTCAGTTCGTGCTTGGGGAAGGTAATATTTCTAGTCTGCGTGAATCTCTTCACAGCGAGAGCCACACCATTGCAGAGGGCCTGAATTCCGGCATAATATCAAATTTATTGAACGTTTTGCCAACCTGCTTGGCCGAAATGAGATTCTTCTTGTTCTGACTCGATGTGTGACTGTCCGATAGAGATCCACTGGTCGAGATTGACTTCGAGGCCAGGGAGTTCTCCGATTTCTGAAAGAACGATGACCTCTGGCCACGAGCCAGTACTAACAACTACTGATTGAAGACGACTGAGCGCGAATGTTTTATATCGCGCTCAGTGCCCTCACTTACACCACGCAATCCATCCACAAGACGAATTGTATCGCGAGGAATTCTCCATGTCATATCGTACAACTGCTTTTCCTTCCTGGAAGGAGTGTTGAACTACATCTATTTTAGCTATCAACGATATAACTTCTATTCAATACTCATCCATCTAATAAAATCTACACGACTAATTTGAATAAATATCAACATCAGTATCTTGTCTCTGAAAGCTCTTTACATTAAGCTATATATCTACTTCTATATATATTTCTCATTATCTTCAGAAGCAGTTAGTCTCTGAAAGATCTTATCACTAACTACTAGTCTATACTATACCTTTCTATGCTATTCTTTCTAACTATCAATATTCGTTGAAGTGTCCACTCACTGTTTGATGTAGATAAAGTATGCAAGAGGGACGATGACCGAGATGGAAGCAAGGATACCAGCGAGCACATAATAAATTGTATAATCGCATTTGGAGCCAGTAAACCCGCATCCAGGCTCGTCGGTAGGGAACATTCCTGATGGTGTTTTGGTTGGATGATGATGCGGATACTAGGTTTTGAAAGTAACAAAATAACTAGATATATAATAGGGAAATCAATTGTCTTCATCTCTAGAGCTCACGTGGAAGAGTGATTTCCTTATTATATGACTGCATATTTTTATGCTTTTCAAAACTTGATTTACCGTTGTGAGATCGCCAGTAGAACTGTTTCATCTCATGAGCTAGATGTTCTGAGCAAAGATCGGCGTTCTTCGCGCACTCATTACGGTCACCCAGTTTGGCCTGAAATAGAGTAGTAGTACGATTTGATGAACTCGACAGAACATTGTGTCTAAAATGCAAGGATAAGACGATAGAATGTGGTGAATGGCAACTGCGCGCTCTTCGAATCATAATGCCACTCGGGCGTCTCATCACAATGACGTTATTGCAAAATACAAACCTTATTTTGGGATAAATATCATTCTTCTCTCTCTCTATTCTGCAACCGCGTAGGGCAAACTGTATTCGAATGATAATTTCACCTCGAGTTCGACGACGATGTCCAATGTGCCATTACTCGCATAGTAGACGGCATAACTGGGCACACGAATAGCCTTATTGTTTATGAGCACTTGGCCAGTTGTTCCTGTCGATCAATACATTACTTCGCAATCAAATTGCTATATGCTAACCAATGAATTGCCTGTTAGTCATCTTACTCCATATTAGCGAACCATTCTTGTGCACATTGTAGTCGAGCGTCTGAAATAAATAGTCTTCTTTTCGGTAAAGGAAAAATCGTGTTTACCTCCTCGAAGGCGTCCCTTAAAGCCAGTCCATACAGAAACAGTGCATCGTAGAGGGACATGTAATTGAGAGTAGCGTACTGAAATAGATATTCCATATTAAAAGAATAGGAGATGACAAGACTAAGGATATTGCAGGGAAGAGACTAGAGAAAAAAGACAAAGAAGTAAGGTTGGAAGTTTCCAATCAGTCGTAGGTGGCCTTCACGAATCGGGCAAAATACAGAGATAGTGACCAAAGAAGATGAAAGTAATCAACAACAACTAAATTTGATATTATGCCAATAGTGACCACATCGTACATGAGTACTGATGATTCCTGTCTTCTTCGAGAAACGATCTTGGAATTCATCGAAGAATTTTCTGTCGTATCCATGAGCAGTGATAATTATGGAACTCTCGAAGGCCGCTTTGACCTCCTGCTTATCGAGATTGGAAGCCTCCCAGGGATAGTGGTCGGCAATCTGGAATGGAACACTAAGCTTTCCGTAACCTTTTTTACAAGTTGAATCTCATTGTGTCTTGTTTGAAACCTAAGAGTCCATCATGCAATTACACATTACTCGGTTATTCCTAGCGCATCTTCTAATCCTCCACATCTGCAAAAACTCATTCTCTCCCTTGCAAATATATTTCTGGATAAAATATGAATTATAAAATATCACGAAACATGAAGGAAGTCAGGTGGATTAACTTGATGATTCGATATAGTGTGAGACATCATGAGCTGTGCTAATCGATGTGTCCTTACTAACATGGTTACACCTAACTCGAGTCCATACATATTATGTTGTCTTACATGAGCGAGCCATGGCAGAACATATACGTAATCGGCATTTTTCATCATTTGCTTCTTGACAGCGAGCATAAATTGAGTGGCTGCATGCAAATCCATTCCCATTTCAACAACGATTACTGAATGCATAAAATTATGAAGAAGGTAAGACGAAAAACAGTTACTTACTTCTTGCATTTGACGAGATTTCATCCGGTATGCCATTTGAGATAATCTGATCAGCAGATGCGTAAGGATCCACTTCGAATACATCGTTTACCTGCATGGCAAGTAAGTAATGTTTTCGTTGTGTGTCGTAGCAGTGTTTGGCTGTTCACACATAATGTTTAATCGTTTACGACGAAGGAATATGTCTGACAGAGTCATAATTCAATAATTGCCCGTCTACCGTAATCTCTAATCTACCGTAATCCACAGTGTCTGAAAATATGTCGATCGAATTATACCTTGATTCCCTTCTCTCTGCAGATGTTAATGAGAGCGTGAACGGAGAGACGTTCATGGTCTTTCGTCGGGCGTACAACGGCGATCTGTATGGAAAAATGATGAAAATTCACTGAAAAAATGGCAAAATCTCGCCTGTTTCCAGTTGTTCAGCTGCAGGAAAGTATAGGTAGCTCGAGCCATTTCCGATGCCGAAGTGAGAGCGACCGATCCAAGCGAAGGGAATTCCCTTCGATCAGCCAGCGCGTCATCTCCACTCATATGTGCGATAATGGGCACGTTCCAACGAGGAGCCAGACGACCGATCACCAACATTTCTAGGAAGGACAATTATTATGGGTCACGAACAGTTTAATTACCCATATTGCATCCCGGGCCGAAGTAAATGGTCGCGTTTCTCATGTAGTGAAGATACGCCGCATTTTCCACTCCAGAATAGCGATTGCACGACTCACGCGTTGCCACTCTGCAATAAAAGATAAAGAACAATAGTGAAAAAAAGCTTACTCGAATGAGTAATTAGCCGGGAGGATTTTTCTCTCCCTCAGATCAGCCGCGCACATTCGCAGAATATCGGGTTCATGGGCGATGTTCGGATTGTTCGGTTGGAGATGACCAATGACGACGAAGCCTCCAGAATCACGACGAAGACCGTCGTCGTAGTTGTCCGCCTAATAGGAGAAACAGCAGAATCATCATTTATCAGAATCAAGTGGATAGGGTGTCATATGCTGATCTGTTCTGACACGATATTCTTCCGGTGTGATTCTTCCGGTGATTGTTATACTTTTATTCTTATCGCCAACTGGAGAACTGGAGGCTACCATAGAAAGCTATGGACAGCAGGGTATGCAGACCGTCTAATAGCTGGTCCCACTTAGCGTTGTCGTTGTAAACGTAGATTAACTTTTTTACCTTATCGTCAATACAAATATCATTGAAAGCACAGAAATGGACAGAATAGGAAGATCTTTTAATAAAGATAGAACCTAGTCCTTTTTCGGTAATCGAGAACTAATTTATATTTAAGCGATTTCTTGGTGGCTTTCCAATAATTCTCTGATTCAAGATAAGGTCATAGAGACCAAAAGTTAGCGAGTGGGATATTGATTATCTGATGGAGCTCCATAATTCAATTATTTTATAAAAATTACACGATGACTTCCCTTCATCCCACTCCTCCTCTCTATAAATCAAAAAAATAAACCTGGTTACGAGGCGATGAAAATATAAACCTTACCTTGATGCCAGCGACTCCACAGCAACTCCCCAGCAGCACTGCATACAACAGCAGCCGTTTTCCCTCCATTGCTAGAAGGTGAGCGAAGTTGTGCCGGTCTCAGACGAAACTCTGCCCAGTCTAGAGCAGATCTTCTTCTCCTCGCCGAAATGAGGAATGAGTTGTGGATCCGTCCCCAATCGTGTATCCGCTCCTCCTCTTCCTCCGCCTCCTCTCCCCTCCAAATCCATTAACAGCTAATTCGAACCAAATCGGAAGTCGAATGAGTGGAGTGTCTCCCGTACAGAGAGGAAGAGGCAAGGCAGAAAACAGTCAAGGGGATTCACATTCGAAGATTCCATCTTCAAAGAAATGAATTATTCCCATCGGGAAACACAAAGTATAATGCAGCTGCCTGATTCTTCCCATACATTTCACACGCTGATTCACCACAAATCGAGGAAAAAGGAGGGATATTGGAAAGAGAAAGAGAAGGCGAAGTGTTGGATGGTCCTTCTTCTCTCTTCTTCCCCTGATCCATTTCGTCATGCATTGCAGCAATAAAGGCCCGTTTATGGCAATCAAGGATCCCTCCTCGGTGTCATTGTTTGACATATCAGCCATGCGGTCGGAGGAGGCACCAATGCCGAAGGAGATGCTCAAGTGTCCCTTCTGCGAGCTTCCATTGATGACTGTCGCCCATGCCGATCAACACCTGAGAACGTAAGTATATTTAGTGATTATCGATGGAATAAATTTTTCATTGTTGTCTAAAACAGAGAGTAATTCTCTCTTTCTTATCACTTTCATTAATCGAAAAATAAATAAACTAAATAATTTGAAAATTTTGAGGGCACACAAGCACGAAGTACATCTTGCCTTCACCTGCTCCAATTGTCCCCGAAGATTCTTCGAAGTCGGCCAAATCTTACATCATTTCGAGACTAATCTGGTATTCACTTTTTTCTTTTTTTTCAAATTTCAATATTTTACAGTTCTGTCACAGTGCTATCTGCAAGGTGCTCCAGCCTCATCCCCATCAGCGTGTCATTCCACCTCGTCCCAACATCTTTAGAAGACTTTATGGAATGTTGAAGAGAAAGTAGATTATCATTCTATCCGCCATGTCTTCTCTACTTATCCTCATTTCTTTCTGTATGGTGCCTTCACTCGCCCACGTGGCATATGTATTCATTCGTTCACGGTCAGTATTATAGTAAATATCGTCATATACGCCCTCGTGGCATGTGCAGCTATTTGTGTACTGAATCGGGCGTTTTATTGTCATAGAGGGTGTTGGATAGGGCAGCTTCCCGCGGGGCGAGCGCTAATATCGTATATCTGTGTTTTCACTTCCCTTCCTCCAATGCACGAAAAAGCGAGGCCAAAATTCACAGTTGGATGAATTTTTCATCTTCTTTCTTGGCCTGAGGTTGCCTACCCAGCAATCATCCACTCCACCATTCCTCTCGTTTTTCATCGGCATTTCGACAGCTTGAGAAGTGAGAAGGATGCGTTCCTCCGGATTCACTCCATCACTCATCCTCATACTGCTCATTTTCGAGCCTCTTCATGCCATTCCAACCACAGGTTTGCCATAATTCATCAGCTCAGCTACTGTAATCTGTACAGAGAAACCGGTGGTGTCGTCAACGAAGGAAGGGGAGCTACAGTATCCCTCTCGATCTCGACGAGCCTGCTGCGCGTATTCATCATATTCCTCGTACTCAATCAAGTGTGGCACAATCCCGTGCGGATCTTGCTGCTACCGTACGCCTCCTCCCGCATTTCCCGTTCCCTTCGTAATTCCTCCCCTTCCCTTCACTATCCCCCCTTCCCTCCCTCCCTCGCCAACTGCTATCAGTGGCTGCACCGTGTGTGGATAAGATTTCGTAATTTCCCCGCATTGAGATTTCTATCGTGCTTATTATATAAGAAAAAGTCAATAAATCGTTCCGAGTGTACAAGACGTAGCGCCCATTAACAAAGAACAGACTGTGTAGAGAGACGAGAAGCGTGAATATTCACTATTATTCTTCAAACGAAGAATAATAGTGAAGTCATTGCGGTCAATGGGTGTGGACTGAGGGGTGATAAGAGGATTGCAGACCATTGAAATACCGAGCGTCAATCGGAAATGACGTTGAATCGTGGGGAGGATCTTGCATTCTTTGCATCGTCTCATCATATTCCGACGTGGGCGGAAGAATGTGAACGTGATATAGAATGCACACATGGTTCAGGAAAAGCATCGTCCTCTCACATTTTTGAAGTTCACCGTTCTCCCTTCCACTGCTACCTTTACCACTTGTTGACGAATTTCCCTTCCTTTTAGCAAGCAAAAAATCCGTATCTCAGTCTATTTGAGAGATTCCTTAGAGTGATTATCAGTAAGCGTGAGTAGACTTCGTAATCCGCTTTCTCTGAATTCGACTCCTTTCAGTCCTTTCTCACTGTTTTGCCGGGTAGATCACGCAAGTGTCGGCGCAATCCTTGTTGCCCATTTCCTTCCATCTTTCCTTCCACAGATTGTCCACAAATGGCCCTTCAACATTCCTCCATCTCTTCTTTTTCATTATTACGACACCATCTCCATGCTCGGGCCATCAGCAATAGAGTGTGGTGAATGGAGAGGACCGAGATGGAGAAAGAGAGGGAAATAGCATGCAAATCAGAGAGAAGTCGTCCATCCCTTCTCAGTTCAGTGTCTCTTCCTCTTCCTCCATCTCATTCCTCCCTCTCTTTTCGACTGAGACTCTTCTTTCCCCCCCCCCCTCTGATCATACCCAATCATCTCCCTTTTGTTCTCTACTGGTCAACCAATTCTGAGTATCTGATTCGCAGAATTTCATCACAACTTATGGCCTCAATGCACTTTTGAAATCAATCGGGATAGTGCAAATCTTTCTCTCGAGAACAACAAGACCGTACTCCTTTCTCTCCGACTGATTCTTTGTTTCCCCTCAACTCCCTTGTCTCTCATCTTCCCCTCTTCTTCACTGGCCTTTTCATCGGGGCTCTTCTAGCTCCTTCCTCTCCCTTTTCCCTGTTCGCCCCTTTCCACTCACCTTCTCTATCTATTTCTCATTTCGCATTTTCGAGATAGAAGCAATGCTAAATCATCAGGGAGGAACGGCTTGCGCGTTCCAATCAATATTCTCTCCCTTTTCTCCCGCGGCTTCCATCTATTTTGAATTACGCTATCGCCCTTATCTCCTCCTCCATCTGAGATAGCGCTCGTTTCAGTGACAATTACAATCGTCGCAAAGATGTCCCGTTCCCAGTCCCCCGTTCGATGCTCTGATGTCGTCGAAGCTACTGCTGCAGCAGACGCTGCGCAGGTACAGACCGACCAGCTGGGGACTTACCTCACCAAGCGTAGTTGTCGTAGATCGTATATGGGACTCAAACCTCTACAGGTGGCAGCCCTTGAGATGGCGACTCTCCGTCTGGAGGCGTGGCGCTCCGACGAGTCTCTCGCTGCAGAGAAGATCGCCAAGTGGCCTTCGAATGTGAGTCACAGTAACCTAGAGAGTCGTTCACCAATCTGCTCTCTCAATTCAATGTTCTAACAATAACCACGGCCAATTCCCTGTTTGACAGGCGCGATTTAGTTGTTGTGACAGGCGCGATTTAGTAGTTTTTTGTCATAAGAGTTCAGTCAGCAACTAAATATTTGTGCCTAACTGATAGGATGCCTATTTAAAGCGACGATTTGCACACGTTATGACACGATAGTGAGTCAGTCAGTGACGTGCATTTGGTTATCGGGAGAACCTTCGAAAGATATGCTATCATTCGTCCCCTACTTGACCACAATGCGTCTATCACTGTCAACTCTATGATCTGTCCCGTTGCGCCGCGCATAATTCCCAGTGAAAAATGAATCGTATTCTTCTGACGAAATGGGTTCGTAGCCATCCCACAGTGAACAACAGTAGAGAAAGAGAGAGAGAGAGGATGATAGGGACAACATCGAGAGAGAGAGGGGTGAGATGGGGTATCACTTTGTTCCGCAGCAATCCCTTTGGTAGTGCCATTTTTCGCTGGTTTCGTCACCCCTTTCCGGTCAACAGCCAGAGAAATCGCGCGATTTGGAGAGAGTGTGTATTGATAGTAGTTGGACAACTTCCGATCTCTAGGGCTATCACGCGCTCCCCGAAACACTGCGGAGGGGGAGGGGCCGGGGATAGATAAGCGAGCGTATTCCCCCCGACTTGATCAGCCGTGTCAGTGCTCTTGTCTATAAAGGACGAGAGTGGGCATTCCCTCTCTCGCTCATTACTCACTTTCCTACTCACACTTCGCTTTGTTCTGTGCATACCATCGCATTCTTTGTCGTTTGCATCTGTTGTTTTCGTACTCTGTTGATTAGATATGGGTATCGACCGGAAACACAATCGGGTGGTAATGGCATTGATATCAACCGGAAACACAATCGGGTGGTAATGGCATTGATATACTAATCCTTGGATCACTTCCCTTCCGCATTTTTTCCACCGTTGTACCTACTGACCTGATATCTTACCTCAGTTGCGCGTCAATACGAATGTTGACCCCGATAACCTCCCTTATTTAAAGGAGTTCGTTCTCGTTCCCTCTATCACGATCGATATGCGTCCCGCTTCTCCCTGTGACGACAAAATGCCCACCGCTGTGAGTCTCCCACTCTTTTCAATAACTTGTTCTCACTTTTTTACTCCAAAATGACAAATATTGGCTATTTCAGTTCGTTCGCGAGCGTCTCTCTCCCCGCACTAGAAGCCTCGAGAGTCTCACTGAGGTAAGAGCATCGGGACTAGAGTCTAGTTTCGAATATCGATTTTGCAGGTGAGCTGTGATGTGGAGAAGCAGAGCGAGACGGATCATGCTGCCATTGCGGCGCGTCTGACCAAGAGCGCCGCTGCTTGTACCAAGGTAAGGTGGAAGAAGCCGCATCACTTTCGAAGGGTCAGTGAAAACACTCCTCCTTTCCAATGCTCTCTCACTTTGCCAATCAATGTGGCTTGGAGACGGGGTAATGTAAAAAAAGAGGTTATCGGGGTGCTTTGTCCTTACTGCGGCAGTGGCCTAGCCGTTCCATCTGAGGAGGGGGATTAACTCATCGAATCGATATTTTACAGAGGATCGATCCTCTCCGCAATGCCCACTTCGCCAATCGTCCCAAGCGATCGACGGGCATCTTCAATCTCACTGTCCTTCTAGAGGATGAGGAGGTACTAATTTTGCTTCGATAGGGGACAATCTGACTGCTCAATCCCCTTCATGAAAGTTACAGTAGAACATCCCCCTCTTTTAAATGCTAACTCCCTTAGCTGTGCCTCTTCTCTTCAGATGACTTGTGAGCGGGCGTTTATTGCCCCATTCCCGTGTGTTCTGAAGAGAGAGAGAGAGAAAGCGGGGCCTAAAGCGGTAAGGAAAGGGTAAAGTCATTGACGGGAATGGGCTTGAGAATGGTCGCGCGGCTTCTTTCTCTCATATTCGGTCAAAGTTCAACGCAACCATTCCAATGGTCATGAAAACCCCGCGGATCGGCCCTTCTTATCTTTCCGATTCCGATTCGGAGAAAGATTAGTGAGAAAATATACATTGATTGTGGAGTGAGAAGGAATCGAAAGGGGAGCTTTATCTATGCGGCAATCTCTTCATCGGGATCGAATTGCGATTGATTTCCCAATCGAGGGGAGAAAGAGGGAATGAATAAAACGCCGAAAGCATCGAGTTGTTAGGCAAATAGATGAGTAATTGCGGTGCAGTGACTGCAGGGGACGAATTAGTGAGAGTGTGACTAAGAAGGGAGAGAAGTATGTAATCGCTAATCAGTTGCGAGAATCATCGATACTAACGTGCTATCTTGCAGAAAATGACTAAGAACAGTGAAAAGAGAGGAAAACGAGGGATTTTCGATATTTTTTCGATTAAACAATGTTTTTTTTCCAGAACGACACCGAATCAGCCCCTGGTGCCAACCTTCTCGAATCGCCTACTCTCGGCATGCAGAGATCCATCTCCGCTGATCTACTCGTCAGAAAGGAGTGAGGGACTACCGTACTCCCGACACCATGCAATACTCCCCGTTCTTTTTTCTATATATTGCCGATCTCGTAACTTAACACAGTAACCCCCGCAACTCATAATATTTGATTGCTCGTAATAACTTCCTTTCCCCTTCCATTTCATTTTGCTATTCTCGATCTATTATTGGATACTGTTCAGTTGCAGAATAGTTGAATCGCCCTAGTTTATTCTACTGATTCCCAATGTCCTCCAACACTCACCAAATTTTTTAAAACCAAATTCTTCTATCCTCTACATTAGTTCCCACATGATCCACCCACCCAACATCCCCCCTTCCGTGTTAGTGTTATGCTTCTATAGATAGTAGAAGTAGAAGTAAATTGTCGCCGTCCTATTCCCCCACTCTTTAATCTCCTTCAATCAAAGCTTTCACCCCTCATTCCCTGAAAATCATCCACACTACGAGTGGTGGAGACGTCGATCGGTTCTTGTCTATTATAATCGATCGCGTTCCTCTAACTTCTCCCCATCTCAGCTTTACTTCTCTCCTATTTACTTGTACCTCATCAATACCATCCATAATGGCTCTTCCTTGCCGATTGAGGATGTTCTCATTCTATGTAGGCATTTTGTAATGCTCCCCTCCTGTTTCTCTAACTTTGTGTTCGCATTTCCCCCCTTTTCAGTTTATCTCTCTCGACCCGATAAAGAGACAAACTGAGCATGATTCAGAATTGAGATTGATTCCGATTGAGGGGAGAGAGTGTGAAGAAGGGAGAGAGTGCGAGACGACGAGACGAAGAGAGTTATTGAAAATGAAGAAAACGAGAAGGGAAATCGAAAAAAATTGAGGTATCTGAGCAGTCACGTGGTGAAGCAGTTCAGTTATTTGTCGTCGTCGATATCTTCTCATTTCGTGTGGGAGGTTCAAACTCTTCATTCGTTCAGCTGTCATTTCTCTGTTTGATTTCGCGTTCACTCACCACCGTTTCGACTTCTTCCCTCCCCTAGTTCTTCAAATTCTCCCGTTCCCTCTCCCTCTCTCTCTATCCCACTCCCCTCTAACCCCTATTCAGGAGACGGTTCACGTTTCGTTCAAACGGTGTGCTCTCTCTCTATCTTCTCTTCATTCCCCTGTCCCGCGCACACCATGCCAAATATAGCCCCTCCATTCTCCTGATAGGAAGGCACAAACCGTTCCCAGAATAGATTCTGAACTGGAATGGGCGAGAAGAATCGTCAATCCAATCTGTCTCATCCCTCGAACTCATTAGAGAGCACACGGCGAATTGTTCTCACATTCTATCGAAAACGAGCTTACCGCATCATCTCCTTTCGATTTTTAGTACTATTTCAGTTTTAACTAAGATTTCCCCCTACCTTTGCCGATTTGACTTCTTGTTGGGAAACAATAATTATCATTGATGATCGCCAATTTTTGCACTGTTCTAGGTAAAACGCACCTCCTGAAAATAAACACTGCAAGTGAACTCTTTCGAAGAGATCATCGAATAATTCGCCCTAGATCAACAGAGTTACCGTATTCCCTCTCTTTCACGCGCCCTCGGGGTCAAAGATTGCATAACATATGCCCTTTCTTCACTCCAGATGTTACAGTGCAAGAGGGCGAAAAAGGATGACATCTCTCATCTCTCATGAATCCCTGTCCCCTCCCTCCCATTTCTCCACTCGACTCATTTCGGTTTCCTCCTCCTCCCTTTCTCCGCATTCCTCTGTCTTGACGCGGCTCTTATTCTTCACCAATCTCCGTCTATTCTACCCATATTTCGAAGGTGATGAGATGTCATTCCTTCTCTTGTTATTCAATGAGATCTCCTCGGTTTGAGTCACTGATCAGTGATTACAACTCGATAACGCATCTTTCTCTGAACTTCTCTAGAAAACTGGCTCCGTCTCATTCTTGAACGATCAATCAAACCCTCGGACTCAATCACTTCCTCCCTCTTCTTTCCTCTCATTCCTTCCGATCGAGGAGAAAACTTTTCTTCCCATTCTCTCCCTCTCTCAGATATCTGAACGATGTTTTCGTAAAGTCAGAGGACCAAAGAAGGGAGAAGAAGTGTTGATCAGCCCTGTTTTGAGCTGTTTGTGCCTTGTTTGCGTCATCGATTTCGAGTAAGGGACGAGGAGATGGGGTTAGCACAGGAATTGTTAAAGTTGAGAGAGGGGGTGCTTGATAGCAATAGAAAGGAAGAGAGAGACGAACAGAGAGGATAGCTTATCCCATCTCGCTCTCTTCGATCACTACACTCTCTCGTCATCTCTACTCATCTCTCCTCTCCTCTTCCCTTCCCTCTCTCCGCCCCTCCTCCTCAAATCAGTAGGTGGAGTCATACGCCCTTTGACGCCTCTTCTCTCTCCCTCCGAACTTTTCCCTCCAACGCAATACTCAAAACCGAGCCGCAATGGAATCTTTTCAAATGGATGGCCCCTCTCTACCTCTTCTCTTCTCCTTCTCTAGGATTCTCTCCTCTTCTTTTCAAACCAAGAGCCCCTCTCAACAGTTCTCAATCACTATTTACCAGACTGTTCTCCGTGATAGCTCCATCTTCTCCCTTCTCCCTATCCCTTTTCTCACTTAGATCTCCCCTCTCAGCGCAATAAAACGCGCAGGTAGATTAGGCATTCTTGCAGCACCATTCTTGATGGAATGATGATCGTTTCCTTCTCTCACCTCCGAGCGAGTTTGAACCATCATTTTCGAATATCCATTCATTGTTTGATCATCGCTTTCCATAAGTAAACACTATTCATTTCAGCAATGGATTCACCGTTCGAACGTCCCCAGAATCCCACTCCTCCTCCCAGTTCTCCCTCGACTCCACTCGAAGGAGGAGAATTCATCTTCCCATCAGCATCTCATACCCTCACCAGACAGGTATGATCCATTCCATCTATCATTCGATTTAGTCGTCGTCTTCAAGACTCTCGCGTTGAGTTCTAAACAAGCAGCTGTTTGATTGAGAAAGAAAGAGAAGAAGAGAGAGAGAAACACACGTCGCTCATTTCTTGAGGGGAAAACAAAGAGGAAGCGATGATCGATTCCTTTCTCCCTTTCGATACCGCTTCCGATTATCATATTCACACAGTGATATGACAATCAACAACAAAAACTGATCGGATTAAAGCAAACTCTCCTATTGCATAAGATATAGCAGTGATCATCACAGGATTTCACCATCATAAACGAGTTGATTTAACCATTCTTCCCTATTGCAGATATCCGAAGTGAGATCATCTGATGGATATGAGACGGACTCCCAACTGGGTGATGATGTACCCCTGTCTCTCACTGCTTCGTCTTCGATGGAATCACTCCCTACGGATGAGGTGAGACCCCTGATATGTAGTATTAGTCTTAATCTATTAGTCCTGAGTCTGGAAACATCTCAAAAAACAGCATTCGGTTGAACCGTCATTCTTTAGTCATGGTGTATTTATGAATGTGATGATTACTAGAGGTTGTGCTTATCAATCCCTGCTGATCGGACCGTCATTCTGATGATATTTTTGCCTTCCTTTTAGTGAGTATCACCAGATGATCACTAGAGATCGGGCTAATCAATCATCATGTGTGCAAATACACTCATTCTGATGCTATTATTCACTTCGTTGTAGTGGGTAACCCTCTCTATTGTCTTTCCCCTCTCTCTCTTCTTCTGATATGATAGTGTCGTGTTTGCTCCTCCGGTTCAACGCAGCGCCGCGTCACGAGGGTAGCATCACATGGTAGTAGCAAGGAAGAGGAAGATTGGGAGAGAAGTGATCGTTTGAGTCGGAGAGAAGGGAGAGAAATGAGTCGGTACCCACGAGGAACTCACTGCGTCACAGGCACTTTTATGGTCTAGTACTGTCTGTCTGTTCGACGAAATAGTCACTGCTTAGATCGTGAGTGGGAGTGAGAGAGAACAGCGTGACATGGATCATATTACCAACCGAGTTTTCTTCTGATCACGAGGTTGGGGAAGGGTTCTAAAGTGGATATTTCGAGAAAGATAATAGATTGTCGATCTACAATCTCTTTGAAAGGACATGGATGCATCCAGATCGGGCAATTCGTAAAATGATAGGCACGAGTTGCTCTTTCCCCTTCCTATCCTCTAGTCCTCCCTTCCTTCTTTTTATCACATCTATCCTCTCTTGTTTCTGCCTCCCTCCTGAAGGGCTTATGAGTTGAGGGATGAACGGATATGAGAAGTGATAAAGAGATCAAACTCACTCAGAAAGTGTTCGAAAAGGAGAAGATAATGGGAGAGACGGGATTGGTTACTATAGGTGATTAAAGAGGTGAGATTGATGAGCAGCTTAGTGAATAGGAAATGATCAAGGGTGAGACGGTCTATCTCTTCAGCAATCGCCGTTTCTTCTCGCTCCTCTCAATTTCCGCTTCTTCGTCGGATACGGTGGAAAGGTGGGTGCATTAGAGGTCGAGAAATGATTACGCCGTCTCTCCCTTTCGCACATTCTCTCGACTCTATTACAGGCGAGAGAGTGCAGAGCGAAGAGACGGCGGATCATTTCTCGAGCTCTAGGGTGCATTACAGTCATCATGACGAAATCATTCAAAACAACCTAGACGAACGAGTTGCAACACGGGTGGAACTACATTGAAATTAGTCATGAGGCGAATACGCATTTCGAATTTGACAGACTAAACTTTTATTAAAATTTTAAGTAGAACCGTATCTGAAAAATGATCTTTCGATACAGTGAAATTATACAGTTTTTTTAACTTTGATGAATTGTGAATTGGAGAATTGTGGAGAAACTAACGAGAATGATTTGCATCGCTCACAAAACAAAAAAAGTGGCCCGGGTGGTAGTGCGACAGTGTAGATATTGTAAGACCGTTGGTTCGAGCACCGTCCGTTGCAGAACTTTTGCAAAATTTTATGCCGTCTCCCTTTTACCATACGATACTCCTTATACGGATATATGAAATGCTCTACGAAATTTTATTTTTCTTCTTTCCAGCAACCCTTTCCTCCACCCCTGAATCGATTCATGGTGACGTATCGTCGGAATACCGTCGATGACCAGGAAGATGAAGATGCAGCGAAGAGAATGAGAACGGAGAGCTCGGTTGAAAGTGAGGGTACGTATCTCTATTTACATTTAGATTATAAATTTTGGTTATTTTTATACAAATATATATATTTAAAAAATTTCAAAAAAAAATTATTTATAAGAATCTTTTCCAGACGATGAGACGCCAACTGACGAGTCGACATTCATCGTTGAGTCGAAAGGAAACAGAAGGGAGAAATCGGATGATGATGATCTCTATGAGTTCTGAGAATCCTTCCCTCATCCGGTACGCCGTCTGAAAAAAAGGCCTTCCTTAATCCGTTTCCCCTCAACTTTGAAATCATGTAGTAGATACCGCACCCTACCCCTATCTTTTCAGAATATCTCGTGTAGTATAATTAATACCGAATCTGTCTAGATTTTTAATTTCATAGAACACTTCCTATTCCCCATTTCGATTTTTAGATATCAATTTCCCCAAATCGATACTGTATTGCTTCTAGACTCAGACTCCCCCTGTAATCGATACTGGACTAGCAGTATCTTCCCGTGAGCTCAGACTCGTAAACGGTTTCTATCACTTCTTAATCGAGTAGATAACTTAGATCCGATGACCACCTTTTGTACACACGGCTTCTTTGCCCCCTTTTTTCGTGTTTTCCCCGTGCATTCCTCGCTCTAAAATTAAATCCTAAGGGAGTTTCCTGACTGTTATTATTTTCCATGCTCTTTGGTCTTTTGCCAGATCCACTAGAGATCAAGGAAAGATAGCAACCTGATGTATCCTAATGATGCTTCTTCCCTTCTGACACCCGTTGACCTTTCCCTCCTTCCATAATACCGTCCCCCTTCATCCATCTGACATGGTAGACTGACACCCACAATTCCCCATGGCGATCTCTTTCCATTTCTTCCTTTTCGAGTATTTTGTCTCAACCCGTTTCTGCTTCATTGGCTATTTGTATTCACACTCCGGTTTAATGATCATGCCCTGTTGTAATCGATAAACTCTTCATTACTATGCGAACGATTGATTGCGATTGGACAGTTGAATGGTCGCATGATGGTTCCAGTTTGTTCATCTATTCTCGTGGAGCTCGGGGTATAAGTAGATGCGTGTGTGTTTGAAGTATCTCTTACTGTCAGGGTAAAAACGAGAGAGAAACTGAGAATTGATGGCAAGCAAGTGAGAGACAACAAAGAAGCGTGGAGGGGTGAAAGTGGACAGAAGAGGGAAAGGGAAATCTAAGTGAAGGAAAGGGCACTGATCTCACTGTCTAACAGGAGAAACAACCATTGCGATTGAAGTATTGGATCTGACTACGCTTCAGTCGATCGTCTTCGATCTGGAAATATTTATATATTTATTTATTTTTAAAGAATTTCGAATTCTAATCGGCTGAAATTAGTCAATTAATTCTAATCCCAAATTTTCAAATTCTCGATTACTTTTGTTCTCACTAATCCGATTACTAATTCAAGCGAAACCCAGACAAGAAAAAAAAACAAAAAATGGAGAGTGGTTGATTTCTGAGATACGGGATTTCATTAGATGCCGCATTTGATCCCGTATTGAGATTACTAGACCAAATCCTGACTTTATTTGCCTCTTCTGTGATCCTCTTGATGTTCGCTCGAATGATCTTCATGACTCCCTCCTTCTCCTCCTCTTCAGCAGACAGCATTGAATGAGATGAATGAGAGGGTGCAGGATAGATCTGCTCGCCCTGAAGGATATCAGATTGATTTTATAAACCAAAGGTTTCATGGAATTGTGATTGGCCAAACATGGGATTAACTAATCTTGTTTAAAAAAATAGAATTTTACAGTAAGGAAATCTAGTAAACCAAATCTAACAACAAAAAAACCTAAACAAAAACCGAAGTGCAAGAAAGGTAATAATGAATCATCAATCCAACTCACATTCTGATTCTCATTGTTTCTAGCCATTACATCTGCAACCATCGTTGACTGAGATCGATTTTCCTGCCTCGTCTGCCCAAGGAAAATCTGAGAGGAGTGCTTCAGTTGAGAATGAAAGCTCGCAAAGGCGCCAATTTTGCCTGGAGAAAGTGCACGCCAAAGAGTGAGGAAAAGTGATCCGTTCGAAAAGAAAGAAAAAAGTGAGGAAGAAACAGGGGAGGAAAACGCGTGCGCGCGCGAGCGTCTCACAATGATACTCGGACAAGGAATTGCACTTTTCCTCATTCCGTCCTCGCTCATGCACTTTTATCTACCTGAGAGATGGTGCAACAACCAACGTGTCGCACCATACAGAGCGAGACGAAACAGTGGAGCTATTGTGACCTTTCCATTTCAGGTAGGCTGGATATGGAAACGGGCGAAAAACTTCCAGATTTATTGTTTTTTAATGATCTTCCTTACATTTAGACAATTTAATAGCAAAAAATATTTCCATTTTCTATCACTCAAAATTCTTATTTTGAATTGAATTGAATTATTCGAATACCTCAGACGATTCGTTATCCGAGTCGCAGAAGAGCGAAGCCATAGCGAGAATGGATTGAAGAATGAGAAGGACCGAGTGGATAGGGAGAAGGTTGAGACGATTGAGACGAGAAAAGGATAGGGGTGCAATAGGGGCTAATTTGGAGCCCGCAGAGACAAAGGGAGACGATCGATGGTGGGGTATCTGCAACAAGTTCGAATATCGAAAGGGAGCATCTCTCCAGTTGTTCCTTCTCTGAATATGACGTTGATCGGCAAGCAAGGATATGTTATGGCTAGCAAGGATATGATATGCGGCATAGGACACGATGCCAATAGGAACGATGATCCTTCGGTTTAAAGCACAATTAACTAGGGGGTTGAATAGGGTCTAAGAGATATCGTGTGAAATGGAGATAGAAATCGCAGTGGGATCTCGATGAACAAGTTCCCTCTGTCCAAGGTGATTCCAACAAACTTCTCCGTAACGATTCCTTTCAGGCTGCGCAGCGGGAGATGCGGCTCAGTGGCCTGACTCCTTCGCTAATTCTCCCCTACTCGCAAACATGGCGATCCTGTTGACTCCTCGTTGTATGTCTCGATTTCTTCCATCTGTGATTAATTCATTGTACAGTATGCCTAGAAATTTTTGAGACAATTTTCATATTAAAAATATATTGATGGATTGTGATCTGTTTTCAATCAGACGTTTCTTGTAATTCTAAGAATGTTTGATTGAAATAGACCCTATTTTATGAGTGACCCCGCTACAACTTTATCGTTTTATGACGGAACATTCGCTTTCGCCTGATCAAGAGAACCTCAATGTTTTCCCTCACTCATAAACCTCATCGTTGTTGTGTTTTCGTCGTTGTAATCGAAACGTGAGGTGTGAAACGGCGTCTTATCCGCCTTTCTTCTTTTCATCTCACGTGCCACTCCGATTAATCAACGAGCAGTTTAAAGCCGGCGTGAAAATGAAGCAAGATGGGGACAGGAGGGCTATCAATTATCCTGAACCTTTGAGAGACTCTTCGTAGTCTCTTTCGTTTCTCCTCCAATGCCCATCAATCAGTTAGACACCTCGAATCCACACTTTTTTCTCCCACAAACACTTGCTGCTTCAACTGGGTTGAGTTCACAGGTTGTCGTATGCGATTCTCGTTGATCTTCCATTGTATTATCGAATTTATTACCCAGAAAAATAGTAGTAAGGAATACTTGACTGTAGTATTGGCAGTAGAATTTTTACGCAGATCTTCATAGTTCCCTAATAAATTGAATTTGATTTCGACTAATCGAAAATTTCAAACTATCCTCGATCGCTAATAGACACACCAGGAAGGACTCCTCACTTCACTTTTTCCATGCTCGTTTCGAGTGAGTCCCTCCACTTTTTTTCGCCCTGCGGCCCATTGAGCAGACGCGTCAAAGTGGCCTACAATGATGACCAGACACTCACTCACTCATTACAGAACCGCCCCCTTGTCCTCTCCTCCAGATACACATTTTTTGCTGTTATTACAGGCTATTGTCGCCACGCGCGTCCATTGTTCTCTTTCTTTACGTATCTCAGTCAGTTATTATCTAGTCCGAGGCGCCTTCTTTCGATCAGTTGCTCCTTGCAGTGACTAATTAGCCAGAGACTAGTGGTTAGAGAAGGAGAGAGATCAAGAGAAATGGAGAGAGTTAGAGAAAACTTTGAGATTTGACACCAGGTGCTTGGAAGGAAGTGAGAACCAATCCATCTTTTTAACGGGAGCGAGAGGAAGACTCACAACCACAACACTCGCATCAGCTATTCCTTCTCTCCATTCCATCTGAATTGAGTGAGTGACCCGAATCAGGTGAAAGTTCCCTTGAATTGGCTTAGCCTCAGCAGCCTCCATTCCATTCTCTAATCTGGCAGTTGATCCCGCTATTCATTCGTTCCACTAGGCAATGGTTGACGGAAGCGTTGAATCTCTCCATTTCCCTTACTCTCTTCTCTCCTTGACTGCCTAGATCAGGGTGAGATGATGAGAGTTACTCTTCAATTATCCAGTCAGAACCCCGCAGCGTGCTAGGGACTGTGGGGATCGGGGAGAGTGCAGACGGTTAGAGAGGGAGAGAGAGTGAGGAGATGCGAGAGACGACAGCATCTGGTTACAGTCATCTCGAAATGTGCGAAGTGGGGGTGGGCCGCCGGGATTCCAGGACGTTCTTCACTTCACATCTTGTACTCATTAGAGACGGACTCCCGTACTAACTAAGTCTCCCGTACAGTGTCACTCAAAATCTTCCCTTTTTGCAAAGATTCAGAACGACTCCATTGTCTGTTCCTTTTTGTCTCTTCCCCTCCTTCCTCTTCATTTCTCTCCAGAGAGATTCTTACTCCGACGAGTCTCATTGCCTATCATAGCAAGCATCTATCAGAGTGGAGAGAGTAGCTGCTCCCTCGGGACTCATTAGCCCTTTCTTACTCACAATGACCGCCCATTGAAGTCCTCGTGAGACATCCAGTTCCGAATTTGGCATCGGATTCATGGATTAGAATAAGTTAATCTTCTTCATGTTCAATTTGCTCATACGTGGGAACCTGAAGAAAGCTTTAATCAATCATTCAATCAATTTATCATGTCTGGCAGTGGTTGCTAGATGAGGTTGGGCGGAAATCTTTATAGGGTGTATTCCACCAAGCTTAGTAATATTCACTCCACTTCCTCCTCTCACCAAAACTCTTATCTAACCTCATCATATGTCCATTCAATGTGACGCCTTCGCTTATTGAGGTTTATTCGTGTGAGAGAGTCGTCCGATATCAGCAGCTTAAATCTGACTCCATCCCCTCCATTTCCCCTCTTCCTTCAGATTTCAGTGTCGTTCCGTCCTCACTTTTCATGAAGATCTATTATTCGCCAGATGTGAGGAGGATCTATCAACGTTTACTTTCGTCCATTTATCCGTCACTCGATCTCGATTCTCAATAAACCTCTGTTGTGAGTCTTTCCTCATCTTTCTCCTCTAGATATCTGACTGATTTATGGTCTCATCTAGAGGAGAAGAGACAGTCTTCTCCGTTGTTCTCCCTTTGATGGATTGGCTATCGTCAGACAAGAGTACTCTATCTCTCCACTCTCTTTCACACATCCTCCCTCTCTCAGTTGTAGCATCTCACCAGTATCTTTGCCCGTTCGGATGTCAAATTGACAGCTTTCTCTTCCCTTTCACGCTTCCTCTCTTCCCATATGTGACTAATTGATGGAGTTCCCCCGCAGTAGTTGATGACCCTTTGTGAAGTTCACACTCGCTAATTAGAATCGAGATGGAGAATGAACCCTGTCCTTTCTTCCTTCCCTCAATCTATCACATATGCTTCCTATCGGCATTCTGGAAAGAAAGGGAGATCAGTGTGAGATTAATGATCTCTTTATACGCCTCCCTCCACTGTAATATGAGATAGAGGCCACTCCCTCCAGTCCTCTGGTAAAGTGCATCGTGCTGGTTTGTTTTGATTAGTTCGTCTCGATAATCCCTGGAAGTATCTTCAAGTCTGCACGTCTCCCCAAATTGACGGGCCTTCTTGCATGAGGTAACTGCAAACCGTTGGAACCCCTCTCGAGGAGGGAAACTACTCCCTCCTCCAAACTATTTGTGCTCATGCTCATCATATTCCACTATGCCTTTCTTCTCTCCCCTCTTCCCGTTCCTGTATTTGCACCTTCCCACGAGAGAGGGAGAAAGAGACATAGAGAGAGAGGTAACTGCCGTTTCGAGTAGCCAATAGGCCCGCTTCCTTTTGACTAATCAAACCCATTCTTGGCGCTTCCACTATTTCCGTCTCTTTGTTGCAGAAGCATGTCAGACTAAGCTGATTTTGTAGCTACGCAAAATTCAAGTGGACGTTTGGGTCCACTTTTCGCTGTTCTCTGTTATGTTGAACTGAGGAACTGAGTTTCTCTCCTTCTCGTTATCCTTTTCCTCCTTTGTCTCGTTTAGTCTTCCCTTTTTTCTGCACATTGTTGCCTAAACATTGGCGGGTCCATTTCGCAAGCTAAGAGAATCGGAAGATTTCGCGCTCGCGCGTGTAAAAGAATCTGGGGTCACTTCAGGAGAACAATAGGATACGCGCTAAGAGAGACAAAAGTCAGCTCAAAATCTCGTTCACTCATCCCCGTGATCTCTTTTCTTCTACTAGATGGAAAGACTACTGAGAGTCTCTGTCCAGTTTGTACTTCTTATTCCTCGTCGCGTAGTCCACTCCCTGTGTTATCTGATCCTACCTCCACTCATTTCGAATTCGTCGCTGTTGGGTGGCCCAGAGAGGCTGCATATCATACTCGTTTACTGCTATACGAAAGTATAGCTTCATCAAACTTTAATCCACTCTTTCTGTATCAATCATTCAGCACCTCTAGAGGGTGCACTGGAGGGTCACCATAATGATCGTAACTGTGATACTAAGATCGTAACATGGTTCTGACATGCCAACACCTCTCTATCTTTTTATGCTTCTCGTCTTGCGTCTAATCAAATGTCCAGATCGTATTGATCATCCCCTGAGGTTGTTTCCTTCTTCTCATCACACTTCTCTTTGGCGGCATATACTTACCCCCTTAAACTGGTCGACTTTGGTACCTGCGAGCTATTGCTACTTCTTGAGCCCCCTCTTCATCAAAGTCTTAGTATCTTCCCTTCAGTGAGGGAACACCTCTCTCTCAGTTGTTCCTGTGTCCACTTCACACAAGTGTGCCGTCTTTCTTCTCCCGGGGCACAATCACGATGATAACAGGAGCGAAAGCATACGATAAGAGAGGGGTCGAGAGAGGGTCTAAGGACACTTGTAGCCTCTCTCTCCCTCTCTTCGGCAAATTGACCCAGGAAGCGTCCAATCGTTTTCACCACCTGCCCGTAATTCATACCCTGCTCATTTTTTGTCCCTGTCCGCACCCAATTCTTACTCTAGTATTAGGCCAGTCAGTATTGCACCTGTTGAGTAAGAAGCGATTGTGCATCTGTCTGGGATCATGCCCATCATGGCTACCATAACGGGCGCAATTACAATCCTTGCGCAAGTTCGAGGCACCATCACACCATTTTCCCTGTGAATGGGTCAATCCCAGCATGACAGTCTTCCTTAGTCTCCCTTTGAAGGCGGCGCTTATGAAGACCGCCTATTGTTTTCTCCTCTTTCTATCTCTTCCCGACCGCTCCCCAGGAGGAGAGAGAGGGTGAAATGGGAGAGGGCAGTGTCCGATCATCATCATACTAATTATATTGCTCATCTCTCGTCTCATCCTGAGTGACTCTCACTCCCCCCCCCTCTCCCCTCACTTTCTCTTTCTAGAGTTCGCCGTCCAAAAGTGTGTCAAGTCCATTGTGAAAACAGCTGATCCATCCCGTTCTCGCTGTTGCGAATGAGTGACTCAACTTCCTCTTACGGACTCCTAATCGGCCTGCACTTTAAGGGACATCTTTCGAGATTTCGTATATGGTCTCTTCTCTGAGAGCTTTCACCTCCTGCTGATGCCAGCTTGGTCCATCTCCATGATCTAATCTGCCCCCTTTTGTCACTCATCACAATCTCCAGTCGAATGGAAGATCCATTAGAGATCTGCCGGGCCGATTTCACGTAAGGGAGAGAGAGTGAGACGGGATCCCCATTTGAATATATGGACATTTATCAAGCGCTGACCTGTATTAGGAACTTCTCGTTTGTATCATGTGCACACGCGTTCTCTTGTTTCATTCCATCCTTCGATATTGCGCCGTATTCGCTGAGGAGTATCTCCTTGTCTCAGTCCATACCTGCCATCCTACCTACGTACCCTACAGTTCCATGTAGCATCCAATTCTCAGCCTACATCCATGCCTAAATGTGCTCTCCTGACCGTCAGATAGAGTGAGAGAGCATTGCGAAACGATAGAGTCATTCCATCACCATGCCTGTCTGACAGGTCGTTCCCACCGTCTGCTGAGCCCTCCCCCATCGTTCCAACTCGTGTAATTACACAGACCCCATCCTCACACTCGATCTCTTTTCGCCTGTATTTCTCACTTCTTTTCTTTCTACTAGAGACCTCTCATCACTCGCTCCTCCTGTACAATGGAAGGGACCCCATGCATTACCGCGAGTAGAGCAACCATATTTCAACCCCCTCATTTCACCACCACTCTCGATTGAGTACTGACCTGATTATGACAGGCCAAAATTTGATTGATCTTTCGAATTTAGGCTGTAAAGTGCAATCAGAGGTAAATCAGCAGCAGTAATTCTTACCGTTCTCTTGCCTCTTCTAATTCGAGTGTAACCTTCAGGAGGATAATTAGCAGTCTTTGCTCTGTCCACTCCTTCTCTTTCCTCTGTGGGAGGCACTGATTCTCCCTCCCATGGAAACTCAGCGCCTCCCTTTTAATCCGTCTTTTTATTCCGTCTGGCATCGGTCCTTTTCTTGCAAGAATATACTTGCCGTTAGACTTCATCCTTGAGTTTTTATCCTTTTACTTTATCTTTTTACCTGTTAAAATGTCACAGTCATTCAATTGTACTTTGGTAGCCTCTTTTCCATCCTCCATATACTCCCATTCCCGTGCTGAATCAACCCTTCCTTTCCATCAACTTCCCCTTCTTAATCATTCCTCTCATCTCGCCGCATTGCGTACAGTCGGCAGGGGCTCTTCCTTATTGAGAGATGGCAACAATATTTCCTTGTACCATTCCCGTCTCTTCTCGTTCTAAAGCCCTTCCACGCCCCTCGGAGGGGAACATCTCTCACATCGTCCGTCTAAGGTTTCCGGTCTCTTCTTTTGTCTCGTCCCCTTCTTCTTCGCACCTTTGCCAGAGAGAAACACGAGACTGTTCCGGTAGTCGCTCCAAGGTGCGGAAGGAATACCACCTCTATCTTTCATCTTCCCCACTCACTCAACTCCCGATCAGTGCGAGATCAAAGCAGATTGAGAGACTCTCCTCATTCCTTCATCACCTCCTTCCGTAGCCTCTCCAAGTGGCGTGTCGGCCTGTCTTCCCCTTATCACGCAATAACCGCTACTCCTTCTTGTATTCCTTCAACAGCTGCGTGTCATAACATGATGTGTATGACAACACAGAGATGGATCGGTGTGGGAACAGTCCTCGTTCTCTTTTTATTGCTCAGCCCAAGCCTAATCCTCCCTAACAGTCCCCTACTCCGCCCGCGTGCCATTACTCACCTTGGCGCAAGGGTACGGTAGTCTGAGTTCTATAATGATCTATTAGGCCTAGTTATCGCTTCTCCTCGCCTAATTGCCACACCAATTCACGCTTCGCAGTCATTTTGAGTGACCGAGATGTGACTCGCCCCGCTCGATTCGACTAGTAAATTGCTTAGATCCGCGCGGCTCACGCTCGATCGAGTCCCTTTTGCTTGCGAGTGAGCGAGTGAGAGAGAGAGAAGCTTGAACAATCTACTGAGCGTGCGGGAGGTTGCTGCCCCCGTGCGATTAGCCGTAATTCAGCATACCGGCCGGTTCCAAGTTGTTCTGTCCCCTCCTCCACTCCTTCCTTTCACCCCTCCCTCCTCCTTCCATTCCGTTCATTACCTAATCTGTATTGATCACTTATCATCATTTGTCCCCTCTCCCTCTTGGATATGTCCTTATCTATCTCTCGTCTCTCTCACGAGATTGTTTGCTCCTTGTCCCTCCTCGAGGGGAGCCGTCCATTCCAAATCTGAGATGCTCTATCACTCCTCTTCCCCTTATCCCTGCCGTCCCCTATGTTTTGATCTTGAGCTGATTACCGAAAGCGAAACCGAGCTTAATCCCATGATCACAGTTCCTTTCCGCGGCGAGTCAAACCCTGCCTCGGGGTGTCACCAATATACCCCGCAAATTCGTGTGAGTCCTCTGGCGTGCCCCCATCGACACTATCCCACTATTGTCTCACCGCATTGGTGAGATCTCTCTTTCTTTAGAAACATCTAGTTTGATGAAATTAAATGTTTCATATTAGCGATTGGAATTTTGACGTTTCAAATTCTCCAATGGCATCCTTGTCTCATGAGATGAGCGGTATCTTTTTCTGTGGGACGATTGAGATCAAATGTTTGAAATGCGAGATATGACTTGTGGGGTTTCAAATTCTCGATGTCTACAATCGTCTTCATGTCTTGCCGCCTTGCTGTCCAACATCAATCATGTTCTCCTCTCTCGATAATCGAGAGGGTGCCCTCGAGATATCTGGTCGAGATCAGCAGAAGACAAGGTCGAAGGAAGGTTAACATGCCTGTCAGAGAGATTCCCTCCCTCTTGATCACTATCGCACATTCCTCCCTCGCCTATCTGCCAACCAATGTATCCTATTCTGATCATTCCCTTCTTGATCTAGCCTTATATAGAATCGTTCTTGAGTCGCACCTCAGTTTCCATTCAAAGCCACCTGTTTCTCTCTCCAGCCTCTCTTCTCGTCCTCCTCTTCAAAGCTTGACCCGCCCCGTCCGTTCCTCACCTGTTATGCGCATCCTCTTCCCTATGCTCTCTCCATTTCACCCGCTCTCTCCCCGCCTCAATCAGGCCCATAATTTTCTCGATATGTGTGCACTCCACTCTTCTCTCTCAGTTATACAGCCAAGCGGCACAGTGCTTTTTCTCCCCTCCCTATTCACCTCTCCTTCTTCTTCCATGGCCACTCCTTCCTCGATCCCTTCCACTAACAATAGAAGATTACCGAGAACGCGGCTTCGGAGGGTGCTAAGAAAAACTCCTCGACCCGAGTCCAGTCCCCACACCTTCTTTTTACTGGAAAGTCGCAGGGATAATCGACCTTTTTTCATCGGAACTCTCATCGCAGGACTTGTGACCAGTTCGCAGACTTGTTCCTTTCCCTCACTCTTGTACTTCTTACACGGATAATAGTGACCGATCGAGTGGGGGCCATAGTATGCAATCACACTCCCCCCTCCCTCTCATTTCCCTCCTCCTCAGTTCTTTCCCATCTCCGTGTAAGGTAAAGTCGAATTGACCAACTGGTTGCGATCGGGGGTAAATGGCTGCTGCATGCGAAGTACTTTCCTCCATCACCTTCCTGATCTGAGTTATGAACCCTTCTCTCTTCCCTTTCCATACCAATCTACTAATGAGCTCTAAGCCCCGCCCCCTCGAGTGAATGTGTGTATGAGAGCGGATGGATCTCGCGAGAGTGAGGCACAGACCACACCCCCGAGAGAGGGAGATCAACCCCCGCCTCTCTCTCTGTCTCTCGATCCTCGATTGAGTCCAAGACAGTAAGACAAGCTGTTCTTGTTCGCCACTTTCTTGCCTTTCAATCGTCTTCACTCCTCCTTCCAATGCTCAAACACAAGCCTATTCGGGATGGTACTCTCCCCTCTGTCTTGCCCATCCCATTGTTCTTCCCTCACCCCTCACCGCAATCTCAGAATTCGTCCGTTTC